>CM033471.1:139034574-139635824 GCA_019447015.1 Hymenochirus boettgeri | reverse complement strand
TTACTGCAACAGAATTTCCTGAAAGTGGTTCTGAAAGAATTTCCATTAAAGAGCACTTTTTGTCGTTTATTGATATAAATGACACAACTGGAGCAGGAATGACAAAGGTGCTGCTTGAGAACCTAGAAGCTTTCAACATTGACATAAATGATATGCGGGGCCAAGGCTATTATAACGTGTCCAACATGAAAGGTAAAAACAAAGGAGTGCAGGCTCAGGTTCGTGAGTTAAACCCTAGAGCTTTCTATGTGTTCTGGTAGATCACAGACTTAGCTATAGCAAACAATGCCAGGTAGAAACGGCTAGAGCTAGCAAGATATTTTCTTGTATAAAGAGGGGAATAGATTCAAAAGAGAAAAATATTATTCTCCCTCTTTACAAGACTTGATGGACGTATGTCTTTATTCAACCTTAATTACTATGTTACTATGTTATGTTACTATGTTACTAGAATACATACAATACTAACAGTAAATGTGTGTAATTGTCAGGGTTACTTGATTCCATGGCGGAGACTAGTAGTTACCCACAGGCACTGGGGTGCAGGGTCTAAGTGTGACCACGTTTTCACCAGAGCCCCTGATGGTATGGATGTTGCGCTGCTGAGTCACACCAGATTGCGGCCCCCAGCACCTGTAAGCGACGTGCCAAGGCACAGAAACAGAAGTACAGGACTAAGAAACAGGTATGGAGGCACTGGAACGAAGCACAGGAACAAGGCACCAGAACGAAGCACAGGAATGAGGCAAGGAACAAGGCGAAGAACGAGGCTCAGGAATAAGACCTCAGGAACTGGAGAGATGGACCGGAAAGACTAGGAAGCCGGTGTGGGAACAAACATCTTCCCCAGTCTCTGCCTTTTAAGCTTTGGCACCACATACACCTGCACGCTTGCCCACAGGACGTCATGCGCACACGCCTCCCCAGGAAGTCCGACCGCCGAGAAACCATGGCAGGTAAGAAATAATTGTGATATTGCCCCCCACTTAAGGGAGACCTCTGGACGACCTTCAAAAAAGACTTCTCCAGGAGAGCCTTGAAGAAGTCTGCAGACGAGGAGGAAGATTCCTTGCTGGTTCCCAAGAGTTCTCTTCCAGTTCAAAATCCTTCCATTTGATGAGAAACTGCAGACCCCTTCCTCTACGGTGAACATCTAAGATTGATCCTACTGGAAGAAGTCGGACCCCTGATGGGGCCGGTTTGAGGAGAAAACGTGAAATACAGGATGAATTCTGAAGGTAGGAGCTAATTTAAGCGTGGTGACTTCATTAATCTTTCCAATAATCAGAGATGGGCCTACAGATTTGGGCCCTAATTTCTTAGAGTGACAGCGTAGTCTTAAATTAGCTGTGGAAAGATATACTAGATCTCCAATGAAATAAATGGGAGGCTTAGCTCTCTTGCGATCAGAGATTCTCAAGATTTATGTGAACCTGATCATTGGTTAATCTGGACCATCATTTCTTGAACTGCAGGAGTAGAAGATGATGCAGACTTAGTTTAATCCGCAATGGAAAAGCCAGAATTTACTTGAAAAGGAGTAAACAGAATAGATGAATGGACACAGTTGTTATAAGCAAATTCTGCTATTGGGAGAAGAGAAAGTCAGTTATATTGTGCAGCAGTCGAGAAACTAATGTATTGCTCTAAGGTCTGATTCGTCCTCTTCCTTTGGCCATTGGACTGAGGATGGTATGCAGAGTGGCTAAGTTCAATTTGAAGGTTTTTACAAATAAAAAACTGTGAGCCGCAGCCAGAGGTTATTTCCTTGGGGATCCCATGAAGTCTAATAACCTCTTGATGATAATTTCGAGGAAGATGTAAGCCCAGCAAGAGGAATGAAGTGCAACATCTTCAAAATCTGTCCACCACCACTAGTATAGTGTCAAATACTTGCACCAAAGGGAGTACGACAATACAGTCTACAGAAATATGGCTCCATAGAAGCCTAGGAAGGGATAAATGCAGAAGTAATCCAGCAGGTTTACTGTGCAGAGGCTTGTTCATAAACAAGTGTCACAAGTAAGAACATAATTTTTAGAGTCCTTGTGCAGTTTTTGCCACCAGAATCGTCGGGTAAGTTCCAGAGTTCGTTTGGACCCATAGTGACCCACAAGAGGATGATCGTGGGTCAACTGTAGCACTTTTCAAAAGCAATCTCAAGTTGTTAACCCCAGGGAAGCCTGCACAGAAGGAAAATCAGGGCTAGAGCGGACATGGACGAGGATTTCAGATTCCATAAGAAGGAAATGGTGCTGGTTGAGAATAGTTTCAGGAGTATAATCTACAGAGAAAGCCATAGGAACTATCTGGGAAAGAGCGTCAGGTTTACCATTCTTTGAACCAGGCCAGTATGTTATATTAAAATTGAAATGGGCAAAGAACAGTGCCCATCTAGCTTGTCTGGGTTTTAACCATTGAGCTGTTCTGAGATGCTCTAAATTCTTATGGTCCGTATAGACCAAAATTGGGTGCATTGCTCCTTCCAGAAGGTAACGCCACTCTTGAAATGCAGCTTTAATGGAGAACAGTACTTTATCAGCAACATCATAGTTTCTCTCCGTGGATGACAATTTCTGAGAGAAGAAAGCAACTGGATGAAGGAGATCTTTTTCTCCGGACCTTTGGGAAAGAATGGCTTCTAATTTGAGTCATCGACTTCCAAGACAAATGGCTTAGTTGGATCTGGGTGGACTAGGATGGGTGCTGAGGTAAACTTCTGGGTTTCCGGTGTCCATTGAAATTTAATTGTTTTCTTGGTCAGATTCATGATAGGAAGAACAATTTTAGAAAAGTTCTTAATAAACATTCTGTAAAAGTTGGTGAACCACAAGAAACGTTGGACTTCTTTTTTACAGGAAGGGGCTTGCCAATCTAAGATAGAAAATACCTTATCGATATCCATAGAGATTCCTTCCGGGAAGATAACCAAACCAAGGAACTGAACAGTTGTGACCTCAAAAATGCATTTTCCAAGCATGGCATACAGTTGGTGCTCCAACTTTGAACTTTGGAGACATGGAGACGATGACTAGTAGGATTAGAGGAGAAGATTAAGATGTAGTCAAGATACACATTTACAAAGTCGTCAAGGAAGTCTCGGAAAATGTCATTGGCGGAGTGTTGGAAGGTTGCTGGCATATTGCATAATCCGAAGGGCATGACTAGGTACTCAAAGTGCCCATAACGGGAACGAAAGGTGTTCTTCCATTCATCCCCTTCCCTGACTCGAATAAGATTATAGGCTCCTGTGAGGTCGAGCTTTGAGAATATCTTAGCTGAACAAAGATGCTGGAAGAGTTCAGGGATGAGTGGTAGCAGATAGCAGTTCTAAATGGTCACTTAATTCCAGGTAGTTGATACATGGCCTGAGACCTCCATCCTTCTTTTCAACAAAGAATATTCTTGCACCAGTGGGCGAAGTGGAAGGGCGAATAAACCCCTTAGATAAGTTCTCATCAATATATTCCCGAAGAGCCGTGAGTTCTGATTTGGACAGAGGAAAAACTCTTCCAAAAGGAAAAGGTAACCCAGGGAATCAATCGGGCAATCATAAGGCCTATGTGGAGGCAGGGAGTCAGCTCCTTTCTTGTCAAACACATCGGCAAAACTGTTATAGTGAAAGGGTATAAATGGTTTATCACAAGAGGAAAGTGATAAACTGTTGACTGGTCTGAGACAATTCTTGGTGCAATAGATAGAATAAAAGGATATGGTTCCGGTAGACCAGGTGATTTCTGGAGGATGTAGTTTAAGCCATGGTAAGCACAAAACGAATGAGAAGAAGGGTGATGTTACAGTATTAAATTTTATTTTTTTTTGATGGTTATTCTTAATAACAACATCCAGAGAAAGAGTTTCATGAAGAATAGCGCCTGAAGCAATAGGAGAGACATGTGCCAAACGAAGGGAAGTAGAGTCAGTCTTTCTTGGAACGGAATGGACAGTTCTTTGATAAAACTGGTATCAATGAAAAACACTTTTTTACACTATATTTGCAACATAGTAACCTAGTAATTGAGGTTGAATAAAGATATCAAGTCCAACCTATTCACCCTGATCACAGTTGATCCAGAGGAAGGCAAAAAAAACAGCAAAAAAAGGGGGGGGGAATTCCTTCCTGACTCCAAACGACAATCTGAAAGCATCCCTGGATCAACCAGATCTAGATGTATTAATACCAGTAATTCTCAATATTTTTTAGTTTTAGAAACTTATCCAGGCCTTTTTTAAAGCTATTTAATGAACTTGCCATTACCACATCTGCTGGAAGACAGTTCCACAGTTTCACCGTTCTCACTGTAAAGAAACCTTTCCTAACCTGAAGATGAAACTTATTTTCTTCCAATCTTAAAGGATGTCCACGAGTCCTCTGATATGACCTATTAGTAAACAATGCACCAGAGAGTTTATTGTATGGCCCATTGTATGGCACACAAACGTCACTTCTCCAATGTAAACAGCCCTAACTTGTCTAATCTGTCTGCATATTCAAGCCCTCCATTCCCCTTATTAATTTAGTTGCTCTTCTCTGAACTGCTTCCATTTCCAAGATGTCCCTTTTGTATATGGGATTCCAAAACTGCACTGCATATTCCAAATGAGGCCTTACCAGTGCTTTGTAAAGAGGGAGAATAATATCTTTCTCTCTTGAATCTATTCCCCTCTTTATACAAGACAATATCTTGCTAGCTCTAGCCGTTGCTACCTGGCATTGTTTGCTATAGCTAAGTCTGTTATCAACCAGAACCCCCAAATCTTTTTCCATTACAGATGAACTTAACGCAGAGTTATTTATGGTGTAGGTGGCACAGGGATTATTAAACCCCAAATGCATCACCTTACATTTATCTATATTGAATCTCATCTGCCATTCTGCTGCCCATTTTGATATCTATCTAGGTCTGCTTGCAACACTTGCACATCATTTGAAGTTACCAAAGCTCTGCATAGTTTAGTGTTATCAGCAAACACAGAGATCTTGCTCTCAATGCCCCCTTCTAAGTAATTTATAAACAGATTAAACAGAAGGGCCCCAGTACAGAACCCTGAGGCACTCCGCTTATAACTTTAGCCCACATAGATGTAGCTCCATTTACCACTACTCTCTGCTTGCGATCCAATAACCAATTCTCTATCAATGCACAAATTTTTCTTCAAGGCCAACAGTCCTCAGTTTATACATTAGTCGCCTATGTGGCACAGTATCAAAAGCTTTTGCAAAATCCAAGTATACCACATCCACTGCTGTGCCTGTATCTAAACTCTTACTCACTTCTTCATTAAAACCAATTAAATTTGTCTGGCATGATCTATTTCTCATAAATCCATGTTGACTACTACTAATAAGATCAGTTCTGGAGACAAAGTCAAGGATATGATCCTGTAACAAAGTTTCCATCACCTTCCCTACCACTGATGTTAGGCTTACAGGTCTATAGTTACCAGGCTGTGAACGACTACCTTTTTTGAATATTGGTATTACATTGGCTTTTTTCCAATCCAGCGGCACATCCCCAGATCAAAGTGAATCTGAAAAGATAAGAAACAGTGGTCTAGATAGAACTGAACTTTGCTCTTTTAAAATCCGAGGGTGTATTCTATCCGGTCCTGGGTCTTTATTGATATTAACTTTGGCTAATTGTTTACTTACCATATCCTCCTTCAGCCACTGTGAATACTCCTCATTTCTCCTCTGCATATTATTACAATCCCTGCTGTAAGGACTAGGATTCTCAACAGTGAAAACCGATGTAAAAAAACAGTTTAGCAGATTAGCCTTTTTGGCATCCTCTACAACCATCTCAGTCCCATGGTCCCATATTCTAAGTCCTTATCTTTTTACCATTTATATACTTAAAGATTTTTAAAATTTAAAAGCCTTTTTCTTTTTTTATATTTCCCTTTTTACCTGAGCATTAAGCCATGCAGGAGAGGACCTACTTTTTTTACACTTCCCTAAAGGTACAACTTTAGAAATGTAATAGTTTAATATCCCTCTAAAAGTGGTCCACATCTGCTCAGTATCTTTACCTAGAAACTATTCCCCCCAGTCTATGAGCAGGAGTGATTCTTTTAACAGCACAAAATTAGCTTTCCTAAAGTTAAAAGTTTTTGTTAACCCAGTGCACTTTAGTTTTTTGCAACCTGTATTAAATGACACTATAACATGGTCACTATTCCCTAAGCTTCCCATTACCTTCATCTCCAAAATGAGCTCAGGGTTATTAGATACCACTAGATCCAACAACACATTCTGTCTAGTAGGAACTTCTACCATCTGTGAAAGAAAATAATCATATTGGAAATTTAAAAACTTTATACCTTTTGAGGTTTTTAAGGTTCCCTTACTCCAATCTATGTCAGGGTAGTTAAAATCCCCCATAACCAAAACATGCCCCATACCAGCAGCCTTCGCCAACTGCATATGGAGATTTATTTCCACCTCCTCCACGGCATTTGGTGGCTTAAAACATACCTCAACAATTAATTTACCCACCTAATTGCTTCCTCTACACAGCTCTACCCATATTGTTTCTGCCATATCGTTTATGTCCCCATCTATTCTATCTTTTAGATTTGGCTTCAATTCCTGTTTAACATACATACATACTCCTCCTCCTTTCTTATTAACTCTGTCATGTCTAAATAAGGAGTATCCTTCAAAAAATTTTCTGTCCAGTCGTGTGAATCATTTAGCCACCTTTCTGCTATACCAATTACATCATACCTTTCCTTTAAAGCTATTAGTTCTAGTTCCCCGGTTTTTCTAGCCAGACGTCTTGCATTTGTAAACATACATTTTAGATTATCAATTGATTTACTTCCATACTTGGTCGTACATGCCTCCTTATCCTCTATGCTACCCCCTCCTCCTTCTTCTCCCTCTTCTGTATTATTAGCCCCCTGATCCCTAACTTCTCTATCTATCGATGTGTAGTTCAACGTACCCTCCCCCCCATACCTAGTTTAAAATCTCCTCCAACCCCCTTGCCATCTTCTCCCCCAAAACAGCTGCACCATCATCATTGAGGTGCAATCTGTCTCTACTAAAGAGCCTGTAGCCAACAGAAAAGTCAGCCCAGTTCTCTAAAAACCCAAACCCCATCTCCTTACACCACCCTCTTAGCCATGCATTTATACTCCTGAGCTCCCGTTGCCTCCTTAGCGTAGCACGTGGCTGCAGTAGTATTTCTGAAATCACTACCCTTGAGGTCCTTGCTTTTAACCTGGCCCCTAATTCTCGGAAATCATTTTTAAGCACCTCACCTCCACCTCTAACTTTGTCATTGGCACCAATGTGAACCAGGACCGCCGAGTCACTCCCAGCCCCACCCAATAATCTGTCACCACATGTCGACCCCCCTAGCACCAGGCAGACAACACACTGTTCGGCATGTAGGGTCTTGGCGACAGATTATCCTATCTACCCTTCTAATAATGGAGTCCCCATTTACCTTAAATAATGTTTTTATTTTTCTCTTAAACTTTTCCTTTAAAGTCTGTGGGACTCTCAGGCATAACATGCCCCATGAAAAGTAAGGTTTGGGGTACTGGACAATTGTCTCCCTTTTATGCTGGCCAAAACCTAGGAAATATACTTCAATGTCTGCACATTCTGGACAACCACCTGGTGCGCAGTTGAAATGTTGGAGGATAAAATCGCAGATTATTTTAGTTATTAGAATCAATTATCAAATCTATCTAATCTTGTAATTTATAACAATAAGAAAAGCAAAATATATATTTTGAATTATGCTTGGAAGGCTGCATTTCAGGGAAAATAAGGATATATTGTATGTGTGAGTGAAAAGATTTAAAACTTCACAACATTTATATGTCAATGAAAGAGGGATTGTACATTTTTAAAATTTGTTCTAAGTTAATACATATATTTTTTATTATTGTTTGCATGGTTGACATAGAAACAGATGGGTGGGGTAGGTGTAAGAGTAGATCAGTAGATGTGTTTAACTGGGTCTGTATGGGATGGCTTTGCATTTATGATCATAACATTTTTATCCATGAGGAAGGGGGATACACCCCCTGAAACTTTGGATTGATTTATGTCTGATTATAGTAAAAGGGATTTATAATATTATCTTTAGGAGAAAACACTTTACAAAAGTTATTGTATTGTATTATTGTATATTACATGTTTATCTGTGTAGCTTTCTGGTTCTATTTTTGTTCTACATTGAATATTGGCACTTTGGAATGGGGTTTAAACTGAGCAGCACTAGAGGTGTGTGAGTGTGCCTATCCATAATCTTCTATGGGGGCACATTTTTGTCATGGGGGATTTCAATTACCCTGACATAGATTGGAGTAAGAGGTAAATAGCACAACATTGTCTGGAGACTTTAGATTCCCTTTAAAATAACCACTCCTGCTCATTGACTGGGGTGATGTGTTCTTAAGTAAGGATACTAAACACAAGTGGACTTTTGAAGGGGTATTAAACTATTGCACTTCTAAATTTATACCATTGGGGAACATGTGTAAACAAATTAGGTCTGCTCCTGAGAGGCTAAAAGGACAGCTTTACTGTAAACATTTACTTTTTAAAAATGAAACATACCTGGGGCAGGGAGGTAGGATTGATTATTCCCAACTCCCAATATTGTTTTGTTGAGGAGCTGACAGGTTAGTGCCCAGGGCCTTCCCGTATTAAAGAAAGTGCTTAAGGAAGCCTGGAAAAAGAAGTACTTTTTGCACACTATAGTTCTTCTTTATTGCTCAGGTAAAAAGGGAAATGAAAAGAAAGTACCAGTAAATTACATTTAAACTTTTTAAAACCAAGGGAACAGGTTTTTTCCCCCTGTTTACACTTTAGAGAATCCTAGTCATGGCTGGATTTACCATTAAGCACAGTAGGCATACGCCTAGGGGTGCCTAGGGTTGGAGGGGTGGCTGTCAATCTCCTACCACCAAACCAACCCCTTTAATAGTATATTTTCTTCCCCAAAAAGGAGAAAATGAGTATGGTTTAGGGATGTGGTCTGTGTTTAGGGATGGGGCAAAGGGCACCAGGCTCTTTGGGCCTACAGGATCTGTAGTGGGAACTCGGGGTACTGGGAGTAAATGATTTTGGTGCCATGTTTAATCCTCCCCTCTGGATCACAGATTTGGTACACAAGAATGTTTGGTAGTTTGCTTACCACCTCAAACAAATCTTTCCTCCATCAATCGGCCAACTTGTGTTTGGCAGTGAGACCCAAGTTGTGGCATCAGCTCTCTGTACTGTACCCTGGCATCGAAACGTCTTTTGTTCCCAGCATTTATCTTTGTAGCATTCTCCTCAGCCAAATGGTAGGCCTTCTTTAGACTTGCTCATAGACTGGCCACATACTGGTGGTGATCTTGAAATCCTACTCGATCAGTGGATACACCCAACGTGCCGCTGGATTGGAAAAAAGCCAATGTAATACCAATATTCAAAAAAGGTAGTTGTTCACAGCCTGGTAACTATAGACCTGTAAGCCTAACATCAGTGGTAGGGAAGGTGATGGAAACTTTGTTAAGGGATCATATCCTTGACTTTGTCTCCAGAGATCATCTTATTAGTAGTAGTCAGCATGGATTTATGAGAAATAGATCATGGCAGACAAATTTAATTGGTTTTTATGAAGAAGTGAGTAAGAAGTTGGACTCAGGCACAGCAGTGGATGTGGTATATTTAGATTTTGCAAAAGCTTTTGATACTGTGCCACATAGGCGACTACTGTATAAACTGAGGAATGTTGGCCTTGAAGAAAACATTTGTTCATGGATAGAGAACTGGTTATTGGACCGCAAACAGAGAGTGGTGGTTAATGGAGCTACATCTATGTGGGCTAAAGTTCTAAGCGGAGTGCCTCAGGGTTCTGTACTGGGGCCGCTTCTGTTTAATCTGTTTATAAATGACTTAGAAGGGGGCATTGAGAGCAAGGTCTCTGTGTTTGCTGATGACACTAAATTATGCAGAGCTTTGGAAACTTCCAATGATGTGCAAGTGCTGCAAGCAGACCTAGATAGATTATCAAAATGGGCAGCAGAATGGCAGATGAGATTCAATGTAGATAAATGTAAGGTGATGCATTTGGGATTTAATAATCCCTGTGCCATCTACACCATAAATAACTCTGTGTTAAGTGCATCTGTAATGGAAAAAGATTTGGGGGTTCTGGTAGATAACAGACTTAGCTGTAGCAAACAATGCCAGGTAGCAACAGCTAGAGCTAGCAAGATATTGTCTTGTATAAAGAGGGGAATAGATTCAAGAGAGAAAAATATTATTCTCCCTCTTTACAAGGCACTGGTAAGGCCTCATTTGGAATATGCGGTGCAGTTTTGGAATCCCATATACAAAAGGGACATCTTGGAAATTGAGGCAGTTCAGAGAAGGGCAACTAAATTAATAAGGGGAATGGAGGGGCTTGAATATGTAGGCAGATTAGACAAGTTAGGGCTGTTTACATTGGAGAAGCGGCGGTTGCGTGGGGACATGATAACCTTATACAAATATATTAATGGCCCATACAATGAACTCTCTGGTGCATTGTTCACTAATAGGTCCTATCAATGAACTCGTGGACATCCTTTAAGGTTGGAAGAAAAGAAGTTTCATCGTCAGGTTAGGAAAGGTTTCTTTACAGTGAGAACGGTGAAACTGTGGAACTGTCTTCCAGCAGATGTGGTAATGGCAAGTTCATTGAATAACTTTAAAAAAGGCCTGGATAAGTTTCTAAAACTAAAGAATATTGAGAATTACTGGTATTAATACATATAGATCTGGTTGATCCAGGGATACTTTCCGATTGCCGTTTGGAGTCAGGAAGGAATTTTTTCCCCCTTTTTAGCTGGGGAAAAAAAAAAAGTGAATAGGTTGGACTTCGTCTTTATTCAACCTTGATTACTATGTAACTATGTAACCCAACTAGATGTCAATTGGTAGTCCGGCCTCTCTCCCAAACATAAGAAAATAAGGAGAAAACCTGATGGAATCATGACGGGTGCAATTATATGCATGAACCATTGCACCTACATGGCTACTCCAGGATTGCTTAGCTGAAGCAGAGAGGGTACCCCTGCATATCTAGCAGCGTCCTGTTAAAACGCTCAGGAAGGACATCCCTCTCAGGATGGTAGGGAGTACTGCAACTCTTGTCGATGCTCAGCAAATTTAAAAGTTCCTTTATCAATCTGCTCTCAAAGTCTTGCCCTTGATCAGAGTGGATTCAGTTGGGAAGCCCATAATGCACAAACAACTTTTCCCATAACATTTTAGCCACAGTGATAGCTTTTTGGTTTCTCGTAAGATATGCCTGGGCGTAACGGGTATAATCAAAACATCACCTATCCCACTAGTGTCATTGTCAATGCACAAGAAATCTATGCACACAAGATTTAAGGGCCCATTACTTTGTAAATGTTCCATAGGAGAAGCTCTAGTAGGAATAGTCTTTCTTTGCAAACAGGGAATACATCTCCTACAGTAATCTGCAACTGCTTCCCTCATCCAAGGCCAGAAGAAGCAATCTTGAACTAGGCCATAGGTTTTTTCAGTTCCTAGATGCCCAAGTTGCTCATGCAAACTTACACGTGTACCAACTTTATACCAGGTGTGTGAAGTGGTAACAGGAATGATATGAGGTGCACTCCCCAGTCTCTGTGCCACAAACAGTAAAGGTAATATACATATATTATGAAAGGGAGGTACACTCCAATAAAGCTTTACAGCAACAGTAATTTATTGACACTTGTGTATCTTGTGTATTCAGCATTGAATGAATAAATCACTGTTGCTGTAAAGCTTTATTGGAGTGTGCCTCCCTTTCACAATAAACTTACACATGTACTTAGGCAGCAGGTCACTTAAAGAGGCTCAAATTGTGTCAAGGGTTCACCAGTCCCTTAAAGCTTTCCAGAATACAAACGATAATATCACACAAGAGCCAGGAGTCAGTGCTAACATTGATTTATTTGGGAGATACTACATGACATGTTTCAGACTAGTGTGGTCTGAGGAAAGACCACACTGGTCTGAAACATGTTGTGCTATATCACCCAAATAAATCACCGTTAGCACTGACTGGCTCTTGTGTGGAAATATCGTTTGGTTCATGCAAACTTCTCAAAACAGTCTTTCGGTAAATACAAAAAATAGAAGCCTAGTGCACATCCAATTAATTTGCTTACATTTTACTTTACCATTGTATTGTGATTAAAAAAGCCTGTCCTGCTTTCTGGATGAATTAAAGCAATTAGTTCAATAACTTGGCCAAATTATTTTAAGCCCAGCAACCACTTCACAGTTTGCTTTATTCTGCTGGGTCCTAATTTTTAACCCTTTTCACCTTAGTAACTGTTTACCTTTTTAGGAAATGTAATTCTCAAACTTTACTTTATATCAGTACCTGCCTTTTATGAGATGAAAGTCCCTGCTGCTCTTTCGCTTGCTTTCTTGGGACTGACTCTCCAGCTCTAAGTTCTTGAACACGACCCAGTCTTTTGGTAAAGCACTAATTGTCTTCTCCCTGCATGATCATGAAATAGATGAACCCTATAAAGGAGCCCATGGATAATTTTTAATTCCATTCCCTTAGGAAAAAGGTACTCTCCTTGGGTAGAGTCTTTTTCGTATAATCAGAGTCTTATTTAATGACAGCCTCCCTGACATGACGAATTATGGGATCACTCTTTTGCAAAGAAATCATATGTTGGATTCTTAGCTGGAAATCCTTACTAGTTATTGCTACCCTAGTGTAGTAGGGTAGCAATACATGGCAGGAACACTGTCCTCTGTGCCTCAAAGCAAGTCCACCAGGAGCAACTCAGAGAAAGCAATGCAGTCTCCTTGTACAGCTGCTGTGGCACAATAAGCAGCCACTGCTGGACCTGGAATTTTTCACCACTTGCTCTCCTCCTGCTGAGGAGGTAGATGAGGGCGTCTTGAAAGGGCATCTTCCCCTGTGTTGTTTGGGCCTGGCTTGTATTTTAAAGAAAACTGGTAATTAGACAAATCTGTGCATTAATGTTGTAAAAGCTTCCTCACATGCAGAGGTCCATTTATCTTTAAAGAGAGTAACTTTGTGTTCTTTAATATTGTCCCCTTTCAACAGTTAATTTAGTGGAGTTACCCTCAATAAACCTCCGATAATAACTACAAAATCACAAGAAGGATATCAGCTCAGTTAGATTGCATGGGCGTGGGCGTACAGCTGCTACTTTTTCTTGGTCAGTCGCAATGCCCTTGCCAGATTAAATGTGTCCCACAAAACAAACAGATTTGCGGGTGAACTTACACTTGTCAATTGAGAGTTTCAGGCCTTTCTTTCAAAGACGCTCGAGCATACTGAACAATCTTTTAGGATTCTCTCCCAGTGTAGAGCCGAAAACAATAATGTCATCAAGGTAAACTATGTAGTTCTTTTGAGTTAAGTCTCCCAGGACCTTTTACATAAGGTGCTGGAAGGTAGCTGGAGCCCCACTTATCCCCAGAAGCATTCGGGTAAATTGGTAAAACCCCAATGGGCAAATAAAAGCTGTCTTTTGCCAATCTTCTGCAGACATAGGTATTTGGTAATATCCAGATCTTAAGTCCATTACTGAGAACCAAGCACTGCCATGCAAAGCATCAAGTGCCTTATCAATACATGGCAGTGTGTACCGATCAGGAATGGTGAGCTTGTTTAGTGTTCTATACTAGTGTTCTATAATCTCATGCAACTCTGGAGCTACTGGCAATACAGTCAGGGGAGCCTTCTCTCTGCTGTAGAAACTGAAGGCTTCCTCAACAGTTTTCACATTAGAGCCAACAATCATAGGTGTAGACTTTTTACTACCTGGAGGGGGGCTCACATAAGCAATGACTTTAAGGGGGGGATCATTATCTCCAACTTATCCAGGGATGTTTAGTTGTACTTCCAGGCAACCATCCATGTAGACAGGGCCTTTCCCCACACCAACAACTTCCACAGGACCCACAGGCTGCAGTGGAATATGATTGAGGAATTGCTGGTAGGGCCTGTGAAAGGCCTGTGAATAATAGTCAATTGAGAGCCTGCGTCGAACAATGCAGTGGTGAGTATGCCCTTTACAAGCAAGTTAAATATGCATCTATGTCCCACACCTGGGAGAACTGCAGGCTGTGAGGACCCCCTCCTTTTCCTTGATAGCTGTCTCACCTTGCTTTCAATGTCTAGCTGGTCAGCAGGTACTTTACACTGATAGACTTGATGCCCAGTCTGCCCACAATGGAAGCACTCCAGGCGGGCAGTGGAGCTGGTATAATCAGGGGGCTGACACTTTGAATATTTCATGGAAGCATCTGTTTCCTTTTTACTTGAGCAGTTCTCAGTTTTGTTAGGGAATATCGGAGCTTTGCTTCTTGCACCTTTGCCTTGTTCATGAGCTCACCAAGTGTTGGTGGAGGTCCATGACGATCCATGATGGAAAGTTCAATGGCTACAGGATGGCCCCCCAGCATCCAATACATGATCCCATACATATTTTTGCCACTCGGCTAGCAGTAGAAAGCAGGTTTTCAATTAAACAAATCCTTTTCTCCAGCTGAGAGCAAGGACATTCCTCTAGCATCTGCATAACAGCCTTCTGCCACTCTTCAAATTCTTGTTCTCCTATGGGTGTAAGGGCAACTCCTGAGAATGCTTTTAGCTTTGGGTATTTAGTTCCCCCTACTATTAGTGTCTAGGAGGATAAACCACCTGGGAAGTCAAACTAGCAGGTGATTCTAGAGGCTACACATCTTCTGTCTCCAGGGTTAATGTTTGAATTTCAATCTTAAAGGGGAATGGTGGTCTCCAAACAAGTTGAGTTTAAATTAAAGGTCAGTTTCCTACCTTTAAAACGAGCCAACAACTACCTTTCTACGTGCTCCACAGCCCAAGATATAAAGAAATGAATGACCAGAAAGTTAATGGGTGGAAGGCTGACATGTGACATTCCTAAGGCTTCTCCTGTATAGTGCCGCCGGCGAGCACAGCCTCAGACTCCCTCAGTGTGGGAGGGAGACAGGAAGTCCTTTCTCCTCTCTGCTGTGTGAAGTCCTGACAGAGTAGGTAAGGGAATCTACAGCCCTTCTTTCCCACTTGTGAAGGTTCTCATTCATCCAGGTCATGGTATATCTGTTGTATTCAATTAGATCAACTGGACTTGAAGTTTAGTTCTTGAAGACAGTTTTCGCTAGTCATCCCAATTAGCATATCACAGCCCAATTAGCATATCACAGCCAAGTGTTAAGGGTGTGATTGGATAGTGGCTAAGAGGTGTTATAGGAATGCCCAGAGTAAGGCTTTAAAACAGCATTGTACATGGCAGACAGTTGGTGTCGAACCCCCCCCACCTCTATTTAGGCTTGGTTTCTTTATTTTCACATAAATGGCCTCCTTAACACCTCTCTTGAACCAGTCACGTTCCTTTGCCAATATGTTAACATTACAATCTTCAAAGGTATGTCCTTTACCCTTAAGATGCAGGTACACGGCTGAGTCCTGACCCGAGGAATTGGCTCTTCTGTGCTGGGCCATACGTTCATGCAGTTGCTGTTTGGTCTCCCCCACATACAAATCAGAGCATTCTTCACTGCACTGCATATATGATGTCGCTTTTCTTGTGTTTCTGTATTGGGTCTTTCGGATGTACCAATTGCTGCCTCAGTGTGTTGTTCGGTTTAAAGCAGACAGGGATACAGTGTTTTTTGAAAATTCTTCTTATTTTCTTGGAGACCCCTGCTACATATGGGATGTCCATGTTCTTTCTCCTGTCTTTCCTGACATCCACTCCTGTGATTGGCTACGGCGCAATGCCCATATTAAATTTACATAACGTGCATCAGTCAAAACACAGCAGTGTCTTTTCGGTTTCTGCGCACTTTGAAGAGAGACGTAATTGCTGATTTGCTGGGGGCGCAAGGTCTCTCTACCACAGACACCTTCTCTGCATGCTTGTCTTGGCTAAACAAAATTGCCCATAAATTTTTTTTAAAAAGGCAAAAAGAAGCAGGCAAAGAAGTTTAAAAGTGGTGTCTATGTCGGCCTTCTGGGCCAGCCTCTGCTCTGTGTGACCTCTCATGTTGTTTAAGGAAAAGGTACACATACTGGTCTGGTTTAATATTTGCCATATTACTGTACTTTGCTAGTGCGATCCTACTGTACTTACTTTTGATGTTCTCTCTTCCTCAAAGCACATACATTATGTATGAAATGAACAAAAATTTAAAGGGCAACTATACCAAATATCTTACTTTTTCTAATTAAATCAATGTTTTATTTGGGTGGCATATACTTCTAACCTCTCTCTTACCACTTAAAACTGAGAAATTAAACATGACAGAAGAACCAGATGTAGGGAACAGCACAGGCAGTGTGTCCAAAAACTGATATAGAAGAGCATGCACACCAAATTAATTGGAACTGGGACTCCAGGGACCATATTTATCAAACATCGTTGTAATTTTTTGTACGATTGCCGTAAAATAACGAATGGTGTTCTACGATACCGATATCGTAAATCTGCGGTGCCGATATTGTAGAATAATGGATGGTATCGTAGAATAATCGTTATTCTGCGATATCAATCATTATTCTACGATACCGATCATTATTCTACTATATCGGCACCGTAGATTTACGCTAGCGATATGGTAGAATTACGATCGATATCGTAGAATTATGATCGATATCGTAAAATAACTATCGTATCGTAGAACACCAATCGCTATTTTACGGTGATCGTAAAAAAAACGATAACAATGTTTGATAAATATGGCCCCATGTAACATAAAACCGCCTTTATTAAAGAATCATGAAATCAGTCCAGAGATCACCTGATGTGTTTCGTACCTGGCAGGTACTTAATCATAGGTGGAAATGACACAGGCAGTACAAGTTAGCTGGCCTAGAGGAGAAAAAAGTATAAATCCAGCCCTGGCCCCAGACCATTTGCCCAGGTCCCTGAGCCATTTAACTAACATACTATTGCTATTTATACCTTTCATTTCATCAGAACTACCATTGACTTCTATGTGTATGTTTTCGGATTTTCAAAGTTTTTCCGTTTTCGGAACTGAACTTGCTGGTTTTGTACATCTTTAAAAAGTAGCAGTCAACATGGATTTAAGAAAAATAGATCTTGTCAGATTAACATGCTTGGTGAGAATTTAGATTCTGGTATAGCAGTCAATGTAATATACTTGGATTTTGCCAAAACATCTATTTAGGCTAAAGTTCTAAGTGGGGTACCTCAGGCAGGGGCGCAACTACCATATTTTTTCTTATGACAGATATAGCCTCTTCCCAGAAAACCTTTGTGGATGAAGCACGGATAGTGATTCCTAGTTATGCCACTGGCCTCAGGGTTCTGTAATGGGGCCACTGTTATTTAATCTGTTTATAAATGACTTAGAAATGGGTATTGAGAGTTAGGTCTCTGATAACAAAACAATATCCAGAGCTTTTGGTAACTGAGTTACAACTAGTCAATGTAAAATATATCATGTAAATTATGTATATATCAACTTCTCTGGTTTTAAATTGTTCAACACAGGGGTCTAACTTTCTTTTTTACACAGAATCTCCCATGTGGTGGTGGTTAATATGAACATTTAATATGGACTCATAATGGACAATAAGACTTTGATATGGACATTTGTGTTCACCAATGGGGGGGAAGGGATGGGTGTTGTAAAGTGTTATAAGGGATGAAATGATTGGTTAAGGCATCACTTGACAAAGATTTTGGGGATCGAAACATGTTGGGAAAATAAAGCTCTTTTGTGTATGCGGTACACCTGCATGGTGTCCCCTTCCTTTTCTACTTTTTGTAACCCGATCATACATCTGATAGTGTGGGTTTTACATTTGACATTTTGCTCCCAATATTGCATCACCTCCCTTGTCTTGTTTAAAGAAGGAAATTGATACAAGGGAGAAAAATATTATTCTCCCCCTTTACAAAGCACTGGTAAGGCCCATTTGGAATATGCAGTGCATATTTGGAATCCCATATACAAAAGGGACATCTTGGAAATGGAAGCAGAGAAAGGTAACTAAAATAGTAAGGGGAATGGAGGGGCTTGACTATGCAGGCAGATAAGACAAGTTAGGGCTGTTTACATCAGAGAATTGACAGTTGCATGGGAATATGATCACTTTATTCAAATATATTAATGGGCCATATATTAAATTCTCTGGTGCATTGTTCACCAATAGGTGAACAAGAGTGAGAACAGTGAAACTGTGGAAGTGTCTTCCAGCAGATGCGGCAATGGCAAGTTCATTAATTAGCTTTAAAAGTGGGCTAGATACATTCCTAAAACTAAAAAATATTGAAAATTACTTGTATTAGATGTAGTGATGATTCGGTTTTAAAAAACAATCTGTTATTCTGGTGCGATTTACATGCACCGATTCCAGTGCGATTTAAAGGGCAACTATAGTGAAAAAAAAACTTTGTTGTATACAATGTATAGATCACTTAGTATAAGTGCTTACTTTCATGTTTCTGTGTGGCTTGTTTCTCACACTGGCGAGAAGTTTGTACCAAGCTGTGTAGTCCCCCCCTCTCTGTCTACTCCCCTCAAGCAGTGACGGGCTGTATAAGAGTCGAGAATTGTCAATTGAAAGGATTTAAATGAAGTGCTGACATCCTGTGACCCCTCCCTTCAAAGTGTGGAATACAGTAGCAATATGCTGAAGGGAGGGAGAGGGGGAGAGAGGAGGACAAGTGGTGCTGAGATTCTTTACAAGTAAGTTACTGAACTCTGCCTGTTCTCTACTTGTAATTGTTATTTAATTTTTACCTAAAGTCAATCTCTCCCCTGTTAGCTGAGATCATAATCACTGAAGAGAGAGTCAGTGGTAACAGCAGCTTGTAGTGAGACCTTCACAACACAGTGACACTGCTTGTTGTCTGTTACATTTCAGTTGCTTTAGTCTATATATTTCATAGATTGCACTGTGTGTCTTGTTTGGTATATTAGTCTGTATTACTGTTATTATATATACTGTATTAGTGTTCCATTTGAGTCACTGGTTTTGTATGTATATAAGATTTTTTTTGGGGGGAGGGGCTGTTTTATAGTGTGTTATATATAACCCATATTGCTGGGTTAATGGTTTATTGATTGTGTTTAGCACTACAGCATTTGACTATATGTTGCACATGGTACATATAGTGTGGGTGAGAGAGTGTGTGACAGTACTGCAGGGGAGCTTTGGATTGTGTGGGTGTGTGCCTTTGAGTGACAGATGAGGTGTAGCAGCTCCTACAAATCACAGCATATTCAAAGGCTTATATCTCGGGGACTATGTAGAATTTAAAGAAACTAAAGGTACCCTGGTGGATGGGATGACTTATAGGATACATTAGAAGAAATTAAAAAAAAAACAATTTTCTCACTATAATTGCCCTATAAATGCTATTTCTGTGGGGTTTTCTGTGCGATTTCCCCTTTTGAGATAAGAAATCACATGCGATGCCTATAAAAATGTTGATTGCATCAGATTGCGTATATCGCAAATGTATGTTCAATTGCAATGCACCCAAAATCGTGAGATTGATGCAATTTCAATGTTAGAAAAAAATTGTATGCGCAAACGTATGGAAATCGTGCCAGTGGGGCCTAGCCCTTACACAACCTCGTTCCCTCAGCTCTCTGCATAGCTGTGATAGGCTGAGTCTGCTGGTCCGTCCCCCTTTTTGCAACTTCCGGTAAGCAGGGAGCCGGGAGCCGAGAGGGAACAAAGCTGTTAACAAGGCTGTTTCTGGGGCTTGTTTTACAAAAATAACATGGTGGTTGGGGGTGGGCTGGGGTACCCTACACTATGTTTAGTGTAATTTTAGTTTAGGGGGTGGGGATACACTTTAAAGAGTAAAATTGCATTTTTGAAGAATACAGGAACAATATACTTCACAAGGGAGCACAGGAAAACAAGAGACAAGGCAGCAAGAAGCACCAATCGGCTCTTACCTGGGAGGAAGACTGGCACATACAGCAGACATCCCACCCTGCCAAAACTCATTTCAGGGAGGGCACCCACACAATTCATGAGAGGATACCCACCACCTAAAGCCCAACCCCAAGATTAACACATAATCCATGCATACAGATGCACACATGTATACAGTCAGACACTTTTGCACACAAACAAATGCATCTCAACAGACACACACACTCATGAAAACAGTCAGACACACATGCATACAACAAGTCATGTCACTATTAAGTGTTTTTGTCACTTGTTAACTGCTAAAAGACTCTGACGTCATTGTGCTCCTTCACTTTAATTCAAAACAACATATTTCAGGGAGATTGTGTATTATTTCAGGGAGTCATTAAAATCATACAGCCTGCATACAGCCGAACTTCAGTGAGTGACATCAGTACGCGCGCATGTACGAGTGACATCACTACCCGCTATGGACCTGCCTGGACGCCTCCCAGCGGCTGCATGGTAAGTGAATCTGGAAATCCCTCCCAGTTGCCTCCTATTGGCTGAGAAGAATGACCGGGAAGGGAGCCGTGAGGGGCCCTTGCACTAGGCAACTTTATAACTGGTATTTTTCTTTCTTTTCCTTGAAATAAAAGGAGAACTAGACTTAGTTTTTAAAATCACCTAAAATAAGTACAAATAATCGCACAATTTAAAATGTTTTTTGTTTTTTTTTACTTTTGTGGGACATTTGAGAACATGGCATAAAATGCATTGAAAAGTAAAAACTCCTATAGTTAGTAAGTGAAATTTGTGTACTGGAGACGGGTATAATGAACCTGCAATTAAAGAATAGACTAGTAGATGTGCCAAAATAAAAAAATACAGCTACTACTGGGTATTTGGAATAACAAGTATGTAAATGCAATTTGTATTTTGTTGGGTGTGTTATAATAATTTTAATTGACTTAAAGTTGCAAACACCTCATTATAGTCTTACAGATCTTCACAAATTACTTTTGTTATGGCTATTATATTTTTTGTATCACAGGTTTTGTGTTTTTGTCCACTACTTGTGTAAATAGATAAGCAGAGCAAAGTGGCAATGATGTTTAGGGACCTGGTCAAGACCAACCATGTTAAGACCAACTTATAAAATATCAAGTGCAAAAGTTTGACCATGCTAACAATTTCCAGCAAAACCAATCAGATGTAACATGGTAAGAAAGCTAACATTTGGCTGCCTGTTGCAAATTAATAGCACAGGCAAACTTTTGCACATTTTATTGCGTAAGCCTTAATTATATCCAGCTAAACAGGGGCATAACTGCAGCCCCCCCCCCCCACAAGTTTGGAGGCATGTAAGTGAGGGGGAGGAGCCAGGTAACCTGTGAGAGAGTTAGGAAGTGAAGGGGAGGAGCCAGGTAGCCAGTAATTAAAGGAGTCAGGAAGTGAGGAGGAGGAGCCAGGTAACCAGCAATTGAGGGAGCTAGGAAGTGAGGGGGAGGAGCTAGGTAACCAGTAAGTTAGGTGAGGAGCCAGGTAACCAGTAAGTTAGGTGAGGAGCCAGGTAACCAGTGAGGGAGTTAGGAAGTGAGGGTGAGGAGCCAGGTAACCAGTAATTGAGGGAGTTAGAAAGTGAGGGGAAGGAGCCAGGTAACCAATAATTAAGGGGGTTAGGAAGTGGGGGAGGACCCAGGTAACCAGTAATTGAGGGAGTTAGGAAGTGGGGGAGGAGCCAGGTAACCAGTAATTGAGGGAGTTAGGAAGTGAGGGGGAGGAGCCAGGTAACCAGTAATTGAGTGAGTTAGGAAGTAAGGGTGAGGAGCCAGGTAACCAGTAAGGGAGGTAGGAAGTGAGGGTAAGGAGCCAGGTAACCAGTGAGGGAGGTAGGAAGTGAGGGGGAGGAGTCAGGTAACCAGTAAGTGAAGGGGAGGAGCCAGGTAACCAGTAATTGAGGGAGTTAGGAAGTGAGTGGGAATTAAAGAGGGAACGGGTATGATAAAAAGTGAATATAATTAAAGGGCAAGTCCAGCCCCAAAATGAAAACTTACATATAGGTAAATCACCCCCCAAAACCTTAAACGGTAATAGTTTGAAAGCTGGAATATATAAGTCTAACCTGAAATCCTGCACAATGTCCTGTTTCTCCTGCTTATGCTTCCTGGTTCTTCCAGTTAGCAACTGTCAGTTATGGATTTGACAGTTGATATCACAGCCAATGACTGAATGTTAACCCCCTGTCTGCTTCTTCTGAGCATGCCCAGGCTCAGTACAGGCTCAGTCCAGGTTTCTAAATTGCTCAGTTTCCATGAGGCATCCAGAAGCATAGCAGGCATACAGTAATGAATTCATAGGACAAACTATGATATATCAACATATTTAAATGAGGCCATTCTTTCAAAAAGATGTTCTTATGAGGATGGAGTTGCCCTTTAAGGAAACCCTTTCCTTTCCTTGTCAGGAAACTGTTTTCTCTCCAGTAATACCCTCCAGCATACAATGTATCAGTTTCTGGTTCTGCAACACTCACTGCGGATTGTAAGTACTGGTACAAAATTGATATCTGCCTTAAATAAACTTGGAATAAACAGTGGAATAAAGTGTATACAAAGTAATACAGAGTAATTTGTTCCCAGGGATCTTGCCTCAATCCTGGGTGGAGGCGCGCCAATCTGTTATTCCTGCTCCAAACTATAAATAACAAACTTCTATTCCATGTAACCAGAGGGCTACATAAATATACTATAACATTAAATCTGGTTAAAATGTGGCTACTCTTAACTTTTGTAAGTGATCAGAATCATGAAATACATGCAGGAAAAATTTGTAAAAATGTTCATCAAGCTAAAGGTGGCTATAGATGCAGCCATATTATCACTTGGTTTATGGCTGCCAAAATAAGTTTTGTTATTGGGCCGAACAAAAATGTTTGCTTATCGATATTATTGCCTGTGATCAGCTAATAATGTTGATCTGTCTATGTGCACCATAAGGTTGGGTACACACAGGCAGATTTTTCGGTCCAATCAACTGATACTTTTTATCGGTCAGTCTGGCAAAAAAATCTGCGCTGCTTTCAGCCGCAGTTGATGTCCGCCGCTGGTTCGGACTGGTTGGCAAATCACGGCCAATCGTACGGTTCCCTATGTGATCTGCCAAAAACAGTATTAATTAAGTGACAAAAATTAGCTGGAATAGCTGAAATGCTGTTAATACTTTTTAACGGACTTTTGTAGCCTAGAAATAGATTCTTTAACTTACTGGAAGGTGTCATTACATTACTATTGTTAAAATTTTTCTATTGTGCGTTTCACAGTGCACAAAATAATAAGTGTGCAGGAGGTGTTGGAGTAGTTTACATATGTTTGCTGAGAATTTGACTGGGGGTTTAAAAGACTTGTTTCCAGAAATGCCTTCTGGGTGTTTAACATCTAGTGTTGAATTTTAAAGACCTCCCTGCTATGTTACTTAATTAACACTAGCAGCCCATATCTGGTACTGGGATATGTTCTGGTTTCATTTTTCCAAGTTAAACCATAAGGAAAAAGAAGAAACGGAACTGCAACACTGTATATGAATAGCAAAATCCTTTATTTCTTTAACAGGGATATCTTATTAAGAACTTTTAAAACATATCGAGGTGGATTTACTGAGAGGCGCTGCACTTTATTGTAGTTAAAATTGCAATAACTGATTCAATATTAGTAAGTGCGACTTTAACTCTTTGCTTGCGGCTGTGTGGGTATCACAAATGACATCATTGTAATAAAGTATATGGATACATGTGCTGTCTCTAGCAAGGTCCAGGTATCAGTGTAGTATACATCCAGTCAGTGCAGTTTAAATAAATAACAGTGCATTAAGGAACACCATGGAATCACCAACTTTCTGACTCTGCAAAACTGTATGTACCAAAGAGGCAGGCATTCCTAAGAAGGGGGCATCTTACCCCCCCAAACGTTATGTTCTGATGTGCGGTCACTAAATTAACACGTCTATATTTGAAGTCCAACCCTTAATGTATGCTTTCTGATTTATATATACTGTATGTTGCTTTGAGGGAGGAAACCTGAGGAGTATGCACCCACTGAGTGCACTAAACTATAGATATT
Organism: Hymenochirus boettgeri; assembly: GCA_019447015.1. Classification (NCBI taxonomy): domain Eukaryota; kingdom Metazoa; phylum Chordata; class Amphibia; order Anura; family Pipidae; genus Hymenochirus; species Hymenochirus boettgeri. The sequence goes on along the minus strand of CM033471.1, from coordinate 139,611,775 downwards.
TTGAAATCCTGAGATTGGCATGGATCATTGGAAGTATAAAAGGAGCTAATAGCACTCCTCTATAAATATACAGCATAGTCTCTGGGGCATTATTAATGATCTATACTTTGAATGGCATTCAAGGCTGGGTACATACTGGTCAGTATTTTACCCAATCAACTGGTCAACATTATTGTCTGTTCAGCCAGGGATTTATATTGTCAGCCTTGGAGAAAATAGCCACTGACAATATTTTGCCAGCAACTGAATTATGTGACATCCCTTGTGAAAAGAAATAAACAGAAATGGACAGAAATAATGTAGCAGGGCTTAACAAGGACCATGCTCCCTTTTTACCAACTGTAGCAAGAACTTACTTGGGGACTGGGAGGCAGCCTATGGGATGGTAGTTGGATGAGATGCACTAAGAAGTACCCATGTGCACCTACATTGCATTTTAGGCAATGGGGGGATTAACTTTTATAATAGTCACTCAGCCACATAGCTAAGTGATAAATATCAGTTCATGTTCCAATGTTGCTCCCATTAGAGTTTTTATATAATTATCACTACCATGGATTGCTGCCTAAACATTCCAACAGGGAGGATTTTAAAATGTACTTTCTCCCTGGTAGCAAAGTCCATTGTAACAAGGTTTATTAAATATCAGACATTAATATTTGATATTTAATCAACAATGTTACAATGGGATGTTCCTAAATATAAATAAATACATTAACAGGCCATACAATAAACTATCTGGGGCATTTTCCACCAATAGAGCATGTCAGAGGACATGTGGTTATCCCTTAAGACTTGAAGAAAAAAGGTTTAGGCTTCAAGTTCGGAAAGGGTTTTCACTGTGAGAAAGGTAAAGCTATGGAAATGTCTTCCAGTCGACGTTTTTATGGCAGGTTCATTGGTCAGTTTAAAAAAAAAGCTGGATGAGTTTCTGCAAACAAGGAATGTTGCAAGTTACTGGTATTGATACATAAAGTAGAGTTGATCCAGGGAAATTTCCAATTGTCACTTGGAGTCAGGAAGGAAGTTTTTTCCCTTCATAAATTGGTGGTGTTTTTTTTGCCAGTTAGGCAGGAAATGAGGATATTGCTAGATGGGTTGGACTGGATGGACATATGTCTTTATTCAACCTCAAATACTATACTATCTAATTTTTATGTCCAGGTAATGTTTTCCGCTGAGCTACAGAAGAGACATCACTCTGGTGCCAATTTTGGCTTTAGGACTACTGTCTGATCTTACCCAAAATATATTATATTTAGTTCTCCTTTAAGGCTCAATCAGCATTATTTTAGTATAATTCATTATTACTATATAAAAAATGTGTACAAATTTTTTAAGAGTCTGTAAAGGTGTGTGCTGAGTGAAGAGGAAACAAATCAGTGAAATGTGACATACCCAAACACACAAACATTGCATGGTATAAATACAAGAACAGTTTAACCAAGGACTGTGATTTAACACCAAGCAGGTTGACTTTAAAATGTAATCTCCTTTTAATCCTGAAAAATAAGTCAGATTCCTATGACACATTGTCAAGTTGCAGTAGTTCCAGTCAGTTGAAATGTAGATGAAATTTCCACAAAAACAATATTTGAAGAAAACCTTTTTTCAAAATCAGTGTGAATCAGGAGGAGAGTATCAAGCAAACACACAGTGTATCCACTTTGTTCATGTTTAGGTGTTAATAATAGTTCAGGGTTAATAATTACAGCCAAAAAGTTATCTATTACACATGCTATTCTAGCAGTGTTCTTACGGTTGAATAAACTGAAGGTTATTTCTATAAGAGTTAAAGATCTCTTAAAATGCAAAGCTTTATAAAGAAAGAAGCAATGAACCAGGGTGCTTGGTTTGTCATCTCTCTGTCAGTGTTTCTATTTTGCTTTAGTCCTTCTTTTAAGCATTTTTTTTTACACCAGGCAATACATTTAAATTCCTAAAACATATATTTTATTAAAAGGTGTGTCCACCCCCCAACTTAAATGTTTTGTACGAGTAAAGCACCCTCCAAACCCCCGAGATCATAATACTCACACCTGCCCCAAACACATCTAAAAGAAATTATTAACAACCCCAATGCGAGTTCATCTGTCTTGGTCATGAATGAGCCAGGAGTAATAGCAGTGAACATTGGAGTGAAGCTACCCATGGTGATACTTAAACCCCCTTGCCATCTTAAACTTAATACATTTTGATATATTTAGTTTTGCATAGATTGTTTTAAAGATTTGATGGTTCTATGTGTTATTTGACACTCTATTCAAAAGGAAATAATAGTGAAAGAAAAGGAAGCACACCCATGATTTTATTTTCCATACACTTTAGGGGCTGAAGGGCTGTGTTACTGATATTTCAACTCTGCCACTGCAAGAATTTCAACAGTTTGTCAGGAAATTACATGTTTGTCAGGAAATCTAAAGTAATGCTCAGCAATTCTCCAGTGAGAATCTTCCACAGTATTTTATTCGACTAGTACTACCAAAAGTATATGGCCTACTACACAAATCAGTTGGGGATATAGTTCAAAACCCAACCCGGCTGTAAAACACACTTGGGTAACAAGTGACTAGAAAATGATCATTTAAAAAAACAACAACAAAAAAACCCCACCTAGACTGACAAGTATACAATTATCTTGCTACATAACAGTTACTTGTTGCTGTCACATAACTGCAATTAATAACTTTGTTTAAATAATACACTGTTCAGAGCAAGAGTGTGTCAGTGTTCGGCTTTGGACAAAAAGCAACCAGAGCAGTTGCATTAACGGCCTGTCTGGGACTTAGCTATAATAGAACCTCAACAGAGCACTATTTACTATATATGTTTAACTTTTTAAATTGTTGATATTGGTGTTGATGAATTTATTGTGACTAATTGATATTCGTTATTAATTAGGGGTGAGGTTAAAGGACATGTCCACCTGCAAAAATAACTTTTAATAATTTGTAGGGCACTCTAGCCCACCCCCAACTGCCAGGTTCTTTTGCTAAAAAAAGCAGAACTGTACTTACATTGCTTCATTCCCCCGATGCTCTGTTTCCAGCCCTCTGCTTGCTCTACAATATAGTTAAAGTTTTTAGAGGTAGGGCACCAAGTAGCAAAGAGGGATCCAGAGGGAGGGAGAGAGGTGGTTGAAAGGGCTCCATGTCACAGTCCTTATTGAGGACAAGGCAGAAGCAGGGACTGGATGACACACAGACAGCTCCTACTCTTCAGTTTCCTGGACTTTGGACAGGCACTGCAGGAGAACCATTTGGAGCAGAGATGTAAGGTAAGGATTTTTAAACACTATACAGTGGGGTCAGTAGTGGGTTAAATTTTAGTTTTGGGGGTGGACATGCCCTTTAAAAAAATAGTTCACTGGGAAAGTGAACTATTCCTTTAATGCATTGATTGAAGACTGGTTGGTTAAGGAGCTATGCCTTACCTCCCATTCTTCAATCAATTTCTGAGGAGCCAGGAATGAAGATAGAAGAAACTTACCTTTCGCGTGATCCTCCGCTGTCACACTGAAATTCCCGAAAGCTTCCTGGTTCTCTTCATCCAGAGAGCGCATTATTTGTGCATGAAAGCCATAGATTATCAGAACCAGAACCTGTCAGTGTGACAGCGGAGGTTCGCATGAAGGGTAGGTTTCTTCTATCATCGTTCCTGGCTCCAAAGAAATTGAAGAACGGGAGGCAAGGCATAGCTTCTTAAACACCCTGTCTTCAATCAATGCATTAAAGGAAAAGAAAAGAGAGGATCACACCGTCAGGCTGTAAAATGGCTGCCTCCAGTAGTGCTGCTTGCCCTACCTAGCCAAAAGATACATGAAAAAGATAAAGAATACAGCTACTTCCTGAGAGGTCTTAAAAGGAGCAACACCAAAGGTAATTGAAATTGATACCTCTTTATTGGAACAAAACACACAACATGTTTCGGACTCAGGGTCCTAAATATGGTTGAAAGGACTAACAAAAGGAATGTCCACCCTTAAAATAAAAAACAGGTCAAATATATATATTTGATATATTTGCACTTAATAACCCTCATTACTAACCAGAGATTTAAAGGAGAACTAAACCCAATTTTTTTATACTCAGAATCTAAAAATAACCCCCCTAAAAACAATAATAAGCTATAAAATCCCACTTCAGTAAATTGTATTAAAGTAAATGTAAACATGTTAAGAACTGGATGAAGTATCTGTGTGTATGTGCAGTGTCAGACCACACCTCCTGACCTCAGTCACATGCTTCCTTGCTTTATCTATCCTGTAAAAGGATTGGCTAGAGATTATTAATGGGTGTGACCAACTGTAACAAGTTTGTGCCATAGCTAAGGACTGAGCATGTGCAGAAAATAATGGTCGTTGACCAAACTGTCTGATACTAGAATGCTGAGAAGTAAAGCACAAACCATGTTATTTAGGTAAATTTCCCAGCTCCAGTTTCAAAATGAGAGGTAAGACACAGAATACTGGTTATAGATCAAGGTGTTCTACCTTCTGGTTTAGTGTTGTTCTGTGGCTTTAGTTGTCCTTTAAGGATCATTATTGCCTCCATTTTGGCAGAGTAAACTGGCACCTCCCTTCATGCTGTCAATCAAGGCTGTGATTGCTGACATCACAGCCAATGAATGATTGCTGTCTCCTCTGCACATGCTCAAGCTTAAAAAAGCTCATTGAGCAGAGGAAGGAGGTAGATACCTTGCCAGAAAGGAAAATAACTTATTTAATATCTGGTTACAAATGCATGTAATTAACTGCTAAAAATAGCATTTGGGGTTGCAGGTTAATAATTGAAAAGTCACTGTTTTTTTTAAGGGTGGACATGACCTTGAAGGGATACAAAAATCTAACCCAACCTGCAACTGTTTATTTGCTCGGGTTAATAAAACATTTGAGATGGTAGGAAATATCTGCAACGTAAACCATCGGTGTATCCATAAATGGCTTAGGGCTACACTGCACAAGGCTAAATGATGAGCTGCAGTTAAAATATGAAACTAAGCTATAGAAAGGTTTTTTAATGTACAGTTCAGAAATATTTAGAAAAGGCAGGTGGTTACATGTACAGTGTTAAGGATTAAATATTCAAATAAATAATTTCTGCATTCATTGATACTGTGTGTTTCTTCATATTAAAGCGATTACAATAGCAATTACATCATAAGAAGCGAGGTAGAAAATATTCTGTTAGTAGTGTGACAATAACTAAGTCCACCAGATCTGTGTTGATGTCTTCATATTGAATGCGACTCAAAGGCGTCTACAATGCAATGATTAGGATTTATTCTAATCTGTTCCCAGGTTTAACAAGCCTATTTAGGAGGGAGTTTAAGCTTCCCAAGCAGCCATGTGAACCATCTCCCACTAGAAGGGTGTAGGCTCTTAGGAAATAGCCATGAGGCCTACACCTCTTGCATGTTCTAAGTCACCTAAGGTGTGTTGTGATAATGAAGAACAGGTATATGAGCTATTAAAGTGGCAATGCCTGTTTAGGCAAGTTGGAAGTTATTCAATTTCATAAAAAAAGAAGTTAAAGGAAAACAAAAGGTTTAAATATAAAACTCAATGCGCACAGCGCAACCCCTACCTAATGCGCACAGCGTGACCCCTGACACACCTCGTAACCCCCCTCCATCACGTTTTTATTTATTTACAATCATCAGCATGTCTTATGTGACTGATTTGCAGCGGCCCTACTTTTTTTAGTACTGCTACTTAATAAATTGTAATGCGTTTTTTTTTTTTTTTTATGTGATGTGCTGCGCAATTTTTGGTGATAGAATGTGCTAATAGTGGTGCTATCTTCCTGGCAGTAATACCGCTTATAAATTGCGGTAGTTAAAAAATGCGGGAGAAACCATCGGTATTGCCACCAGGAAAATAACGCGCTTTTAAAAATATGCCCGTCAGTTAAGGAATGCTGGAAAGTGTAGTTTAACCATCAAACGAGATCATGTGTTAACCATGTGTTCAGTAAGGGATGCTGGGTGGTGTAGTTCTACCATCAACCGGGGCTATTCAAACCATTCATTGATGTGGCATAATGCAGTATTTATATTACTTTGTCTGACAATGGATGATCTGACTTTTAGCAGTAGTTTAACCACCAACCTGGACAATATCACAATAGTTACAGTACTTAAAGGAGAACTAAACTTATTTTTTTTAAATCTTAATGTGAAAGCCTTTCTCCCCAGAACACCTATATATTGAAATATTCTTCTCTAGTAAATTGCATTTAGTGTATGTAAGTAATAGATTCTGTAACAAAGAAGGCTTCCATATTCTTGCCAGTACAACTCATAGTCCATGTTGGCTTCAAAGAGACACGCTCCCTGACCCCAGTATTCTCTGTCTCTATACAGAGTTTCTAGCGAAAAATAAAGTTTCTAAATGTACCTATATTCATTGTTGAGTTGCTGGTGATGCACAATGTAAATGCCATACTTTTAGGAATGCACAGCCCAAGAAGTCACACGTTCAAATCCCCTAGTTTACTTATGAAACGATACAACATACTCTACTGCCTGAGTTTATTATATTTATTTCTGTTTCCATCATGTTTCTGGATGGACACTTGTACATACGTACAAACTTTATCTGTATAGCAGCTGTTTTTTTTATTTACAAACCAGTGTGAATTGTTGACAGCCTTCCTGGAGCAATACAAAATAATAAACTGATTTTAGTGACTGCTGAAATGTACTGTGGCACACTGCTAAAGTGTTGGTTTTGGAAACAAACAGACCATTGAGAAACAGGTTCAATTCCCCAGGCTTACTTTTCTTTGTTATTAAGTTTCTAGCAAAAGACAGAGATTCTACATATACTAATAACATCAGTTACTGCTCACTTTTATTTATAAAGCGGTGGTAACTGTATTTTCGCGTTCAGCCGTTTGAATTTGCAAACTTGCAGGACGGCCATTGGGGGATGAGTGGGGTGTGTGCCTCGTGGCGTACCCAGCCCCCTCCCCCCCGAAGGCAGCTGCCACCCTTCCCAGCAGCCCCTCTCAGTCCCTCCTCATATGCTTGCGGGGGGGAAGGAAGGAGCCTGTTGTGGGGGGGCCCACCAGCGGGGCTTAAGGGGTCCTGCAGCTCGAACCGGGACCTCCCCTCTCTGGCTCTTGCAGCCCTCGGAAGGGCCCTTGCATCCCTGATAAGGGCCTTTTGGAGTTAAGGGGTCCCGCAGCTCGTACCAGGACCCCCCTCTCCACCACTTACAAGTGCCCATGTGGTGCTGATAAGTGCCTTTGTTGATATTGCCAACGTCTTGATCCAAAGTCTTTTTTCTTCTCAGGCGGCGACACCAACTCCGCTGATGTCACCAATATCAGGCGATGTCACTGTGGCCGCCAGTAACAACGCTGGCCGATGTTGCTGACCTCTTCTTTCTTCTTACATCACTGTGATGACTTCTGAGCTCTGCAGGGTTTGCGCCTCTTTATATAGGTATGCTGAAGGACCAAATCCAATTGTGATTGGTTAATATTTCAAGGCTTGCAATTAAATGATTATACAGTAACCAATCACATTTCTGAAAAAGAAAAAGGGGAGATTAAATACAATATTATATAAAATCCATAGATGCAGGTTATTATGTCTTAAGATAAACACTCTTTAAACATGAGCATGGTCTGGGTGCCATGCCCCAGACCCATCTCTACATATGTTTATCCAGTAAGGTTAAGAAGGAGTATATGGCTAATCAAATATAGTGGCAAGCATTAAAAAAGCTCACCAGCTCACCGTTTCCAATCAGTGGTCTAGTTGCAGCTGCCCCAGACCCATCATTCACACGGTAAAATACACTGTAAAATACACACACAGTATAATACTTTAACAACTTTAACATATCTAGAACTCCTTGATATGTTAAAGTTATTTAAGTAAAGTTGTGTTCCCGTTTAATTTGAAGACTGTGTGTTTTCTTTCCGGTGTGCGCCAGTGTCTTGTTTTGTGGGAAATTTGTGTATTATACCGTGTGGAGCGGTTTATTACATGCATTTGTAACCATAAAATTATAAGTAACTACCGGGCACAATGACTTCAAAACCGTGACTTTATTTTTAAACGTTTCGACAATCAGGACAATGAAAAAGTGCAAACAGTGCTCAAATTTATAGATCATCATGTGATGCAAGCCACACCCCCATCCAATTAAAGTGCAAACAGTGCATTGACTCAATAAGCATAAAAACAATACCTATATATCTTTAAAAAAACAGTATCAACTCATTGCTATTGTGTACTCATATTCCACATGAGGTATCTGTAATCTTGATGACGATCCCAGGTGGACTAAAACGCATTGATGTGATGTTGTTTCAATAAACATTCAGGAAGAGACCCACTGTATTACTCCCACACACTACACTCCATCGAATATACAGCACTCTTAGTATTAACAGTGTTATTATATTTATTATATCAACATGCCCATTGGACAAAAATAACAACGTTTCTCCGGCAGGCAGATCAACGAACGACCCCCAACCGAACGCATACACACGGACATTTCTCAGGCTGGAACGCCTGTTCGTTGCTTGTAGCGCTCGGCCGTCGAGGGTCGTTGCTCGCTCGCAAATTGAGCGTGTACGAACCTTAAAGGGACACTATACTAAAAAAATTACTTTGCCTCATCTTAATCTATAATTGAATAGATGTTAGTAGCACTTACTCCGATTTGCGTGTGTTGCTGCATGTCTTCAATCCAGCACACATTCTGTTTAGGAGCAGTATCATCCCTCCCTCTTTTAACCACTCCCACTTCCATCTGACCTGACTTTTCCCCCACAAACCATCTGTCAAGCCTGCACACAGCATTCCAACTGTCAAAACTCTGTCACAATTCCAGCTACAGTAAACTACTCACAGAAGAATAGTTTTTGAGACCAAGGAACTTGGTTGGATGCTGAAAAATAAAAAGGTTTAGATTGGATATAATTATTAAATACAGTACTGTATGGCTGGAGAATGAAATGACAACCAGCTATCATACATCCTATGTAAGCAGTGACCATAAGCCTTTATGAGAGTGAACCAACCAACAACTCCAGCCCCACACAGCAGCCATGCTAACACAGAAGCTTCTGTTTTACTGCTCGCAAATTCCTAAAAAGCAACTTCCAGCTTCACCTTCCCACCGTAACCGCAATGACACCTACGGCACTAGGACTGACTTGACGCACAACTCGAAAGGTCATAAGGGGCGTTCACCGTGACGCCACCAAGAGGGCGGTTTCGACTGGCAATGGGCGGGGCACTGCAGCCGGCAGCCGTTTAATGTAGTTAATCTTGGGTCTGTGTTACATGGAAGGGACGAAGCGGAGGTGAAGGGGAAAGTCATCCGACCCATAATAGCCTCTTAGCGCTCCGGTGCAAAATGACGGGGGCTCAAGACGAGAGCTCGGTGCGGGTCGCCCTCCGGTATGTCCCTATCCTCTTGTTTGGCTTTTATTTGTTGGAGGGGTGGGTATTGGTGCACCTGTACTGGGGAAGGGGGGACAGCACAGGGCTGCGCCTGCCTGGGATACACAGGCCACTTGGACCTTTGTGGTCACAACTGTTCATTACCGCCGGGTCCTTTTCACATCGCATTTTGTGGGTCAATATATGTTGCACTTGGAGAGGCCTAATAACCAGCAGGACACAGACCGGACCCCCCCGAATTGGTGTTGTGGTACAGTCCGGTAGGGCAGGTGCTGATGGGCCCCACACATATGGCCTGGCCAGCTAGGCAGAGAAACACTGGGCGTGCAATAGAGATTTGCTCCATCATGTGCTTTCTGCAGACATATTTCATACAACAAATCCTTACAAGGACTATGTTTACATTCTAGGTTATTGTTTTGTGGTGATCATGTTAAGGTTTGTAACCTGGTAAACCTGACCAATCAGAATTTTCCTGCAACACAGGGGCAGCAAAGTGTTTGATTGTAGATGAGGCATGTCTGTGGGTCCTCCTGCTAACTACCAGACATGCCATTAGTTTGTACTGAGTAGAGAAAAGAGCTGTGTCTAGTTTGGTGCTCAACCTTTTTATCCATGGAGAATTGTTGAAACAAGTACAGCTTACCCACAATAAAAATGCATTGAGGAATTCCTTGCCCCAAGGTACTACCCCTTGATAGAGGGAAATGGTAGCCAGGGTTGTTTCTAGGCATAAGCAACCTAGGTGAACAATTAGGGCAGGAACAGCCATTTTGGTGGCAAAAGCAAGTCTCCCCTGGCACCTCTTTCCTGCGCTAGCTCGGTGCGTACGCCGTCATGAGATCCTGTATTTCAGACACTTAGTTTTCAGCATGCCAACAGGCACAGGTCAGCTGTTTAAGTGTGTGGGGGGGGGTCCTAGAAAGAGTGCAAGCTGTGGACATCTAAATCTGTAACTGTAAAGTTGCTTGTAGTAGTGTGGAGAGGGGCCAACTAAGGTTGGGCATACTGGGGATTTTCCAGTCCGACCCTACTTACTTGCATGTATTAAATTATAGATTAAGATGAAACAAAGTACATTTTTCATTTTACGTACCTTTTAAGTTTAAAAGGATGCTGATGCCTTTTTTTGGGCATAACTTGATGATGCAGTTAATTGCAAGTGACCTGCCTCTGCTCACTGAACTCATGGATCAATAAACCTTAAACTGGTGCAAAAACACTCAGATCTATTTTTGAGATCTTAACAATTCCTTTATTGCCTGAGTTTTGGTTAACAAAATATTTCTTTGTCTGGAATAACCATATCTGTGTTCATTTCTGTTAGTAGTGAAGACATCTTGGATATAAAGTAATACCTTTTATTGGCTAACTAAAATGATTGAAAATACAAGCTTTCGAAGCACTAGGCTTCTTCCTCAGGCATGATACAATACTGAATCTTATAAAGCACTCTATTTTATACATACTAGAACAAAGACTTTTTGACATTACATAGATGTTATCTTTTGTACCCATGCCTGATTGGCAATGGCTGTCGTAAATAAAACAGTAAATACACATTGAATGATCACAGGCAGTAATAAAAAAATTAGCAAGGGTTAAACAAACAATTAGATACACTTCACCTCTAGTGTCCATGGAGGGTCTTGTATAAATGAGATCTTTATGGGTTTGGGTGGTTTAGAGGAATTTAGTCTGATTAACTCTACATGACCTTAAGATTAGAAACATAGTGACACAAAGTTTAGATCTTTGTTGAGTCCAGTGTCCCAAATTTTTGTACAAGTTTAAATTCCCATTCTAACCTTTCCTTTTGGGATCTGAAATTTCCCTGTGTTCTTGGCTGCAGAAATGGGCACCCACAGGGACATCTCGTTTATTGTTATTAATTGTGAATCGATGAGAGTTCATCCTTTGCCTCAGGGTCTGTCCAGTCACATCTACATTTCTACACAAAGCAGAGAGACGGGTACACAACATAAGCAGAAAGGAACAAAAAGCCATTAAATCCCTGAGAGAGAACAGAGATATTATTATAAAACCGGCTGACAAAGGGGGCGCTATAGTCATAATGAACATTAATGACTATATAAAAGAAGCCCAAAGGCAGCTATCAAACAGCTCACACTACGCCAAATTACAGGGGGATCCTACGGACTGTTATAAGAAAGAACTTAAAACCCTGGTTAATAATTTGCCTACCAGGATCACAGACAGTGTGCTACCTTTAATACCTGAAGACCCAAGAGTGGGATGCTTCTATATGCTCCCCAAAATCCACAAAGAAGGGAACCCAGGCAGACCCATTATCTCAGGTGTTAGAACACTAACAGAAAACATCTCCGGCTGGATTGAGAGTATACTGAAACCCCTGGTACAAAATACATTCAGTTTTATTCAGGATACTACACACCTCCTAAATAAACTAGCAGCCATTGATCATATAACTGATGGAACCATTTTAGCCACATTGGATGTAGAGGCTCTCTATACCAACATTCCCCATGATGATGGTATTTCAGCTTGTCTGAGATATCTTAAAAAACTGGACATACCTGCAATTAATTCTCATTCAAGCAGGATTTATACCTGCAACAGATAGGTGTGACAATGGGAACACGATTTGCGCCACAATATGCAAATTTAGAAGAAAACTTTCTTTCAACATGCCCCATCAGACCCATGGCCTACTTCCGCTATATAGATGACATTCTGATCATCTGGACTGCAAGCGAAGATGACCTACTGAACTTCCACCAAAAATACAATGATTTCCACCCGCCCATTAAACTCAAAATGAATTATTCACCTACCGAAATAAGCTTTCTGGACACCACAATACAGATTAAAGGAAACACAATACAAACATCCATCTATCGCAAACCTACAGACCGACCCACATACCTCAGTAATGACAGTTTTCACCCTAAACACATAAAGAACTTCATTATCTACAGCCAGGGTATAAGATTTGCTCTGACTCTACAGACAGAAGTCTGCACCTGGAACAGCTCAAAAAAGATTTTATAAAACAGGGATACAGTCAGTCCATTACAGAAACACAGATCAAGAAAGCAACCAGCATCCCCAGAAACAACCTGCTAAAATACAAACATATCCAAAAGGAGGACCTTATCCCACTGGTTGTTATATACCACCCACAAATGGAAATACTACGAAAAATCGCCAAGAAACTCCAACCCATTTTACAAAAGGACAACAGATTATTAGAAATATTCCCAGACCCCCCTCTCTTAGCTTACCGGCAACCACCCAACTTAAAACAAATGCTTGTAAAAAGTTCCCTAACAGGCCCCACACAAAATGGAACATCTCCCTATTTGCAGAAAAAGTGTGAAACCTGCAAGTACATCCACACTGGAGACAGGATACCAATACCAGGAACCCAACATAGGTTTGAAATAAAGGGAACCTTCTCCTGCAAATCATCCAATGTGGTATACCTGATTTTATGTTCTAGGTGCCCCTCAGGACTTTATGTAGGAGAGACTGGACAGACCCTGATAGTCTTTACAAGGATGAACGCTCATCGATTCACAATTAATAACAATAAATGAGATGTCCCTGTGGGTGCCCATTTCTGCAGCCAAGGACACAGCCTGAAAGACTTAAAAGTCACAGTGCTTATGGGAAATTTCAGATCCCAAAAGGAAAGGTTAGAATGGGAATGTAAACTTATACAAAAATTTGGGACTCTGGACTCAACAAAGATCTAAACTTTGTGTCACTATGGGGGTTATTCAATAAAAGTTCTTATTGTTTAAAATGGTGCTAATTTTGCCCCAACCAATCAGATGTTAGCTTTCAAATGTTACATAAGTTCTGATTGGTTGGGGCAAAATTAGCACCATTTTAAACGATAAGAACTTTTATTGAATCTCCCTGTATCTTTCTAATCTTAATGTCATGTAGAGTTAATCAGACTAAATTCCTCTAAACCACCCAAACCCATAAACATCTCATTTATACCAGACCCTCCATGGACACTAGAGGTGAAGTGTATCTAATTGTTTGTTTAACCCTTGCTAATTCTTTTATTACTGCCTGTGATCATTGAATGTGTATTTACTGTTTTATTTACGACAGCCATTGCCAATCAGGCATGGGTACAAAAGATAACATCTATGTAATGTCAAAAAGTCTTTGTTCTAGTATGTATAAAATAGAGTGCTTTAAAAGATTCAGTATTGTATCATGCCTGAGGAAGAAGCCTAGTGCTTCGAAAGCTTGCATTTTCAATCATTTTAGTTAGCCAATAAAAGGTATTACTTTATATCCAAGATGTCCTTCACTTTCATATATGGCTAACACGGTACAATTCTCTACTACTAACATTTCTATTAGTAGTAATGCTACTGGGTATGCCCCCAGTTTGGTGACAGTCTTATAATTTAACACTGGATATCGCACTAGTGTGCGCTTTTTAACATATGATTGCTTTTTAAAATGGCCTGGTGTGGCCTAGCACTAATTCAGTAGTTAAGTTTCTTCAAATTTTAACGGACTATGATTTGTGGGATTTGTAGTTCAGCAAACAGTAGAGGGTATCTGATTAAATGGTATAATCAATACATACTTTTAATACTTGCTAGCCATGTGTCTTTTGTTCTATGGTGGGTGCAAGCATTGTCAAGCTGTTGTAAATATGAAGTGGATTTTGTGGTTTGCATGCTGATACTGCATTAAGTCACATATAAAGTAACAAAGTGGCAGGCTGGTCTTTACACATTAAACATTGTGAATAACCAGGGGTGGGGACCTAGCGGTTTAGGTCCTCACCTTGTCTACTTTCATTGGGAAGGTGAGTTTTTAAAAAAAAATACTTAAATTGTCTTGTGAAGGTTCTCATTCATCCAGGTCATGGTATATCTGTTGTATTCAATTAGATCAACTGGACTTGAAGTTCAAGAACTAAACTTCAAGTCCAGTTGATCTAATTGAATACAACAGATATACTTAAATTGTCCTTTACAAATCTATTTTTCTAAAGACCTCTTGCTATGCATGCATTTTAGTGCCCAGTTTCCACCACAAACCCCAAGATCATTATATTTACTTACCTCCTCGTGGTCCCTGAAGATCCATTTAATTCTTTCCTCTGGCTCCTGTCTTCCAAGGTGCTCCCCTCCTCTGAAAGCTCATTGAGCTCACACAGCTTAAAATGAGGCGGAACTCTTTGCAGCAGTAAGTGCCCTTTAATATTCAGCAGTGTATATATAACATTTTTAGATAGTCTTTACATGTTATATACCGTAGCTCCTTTTGAAGTTATCTAAAGAATACTCGCAACCACACGTTGCCATAGCCTACAATAAAACATGTTGTTTTTAGATTCTTCCATCCTCCTTTTCGCCAAAATTTTAAATTGTTGGCTTGACATAATTACACAGTATACTTTTGTTGCTCAGTTTGGATATTGCACAATTATTTTTACACTATTTCTCTCGATTGCTCACTTGTCACAATGTTTTCCACATATATGTCTTGCTGCCTTGCTCTTCAAAGATTGTTTACATGAGTAACAAAGTTTTTTTTCTTTTCTCCTCCCTTCACTCTGCCTTATACACATGACCTTTTCTTTATTCCACCTTTGATTGCATGCTTATGCTAGTCTGTTATGTTATTCAACATAACAGTATATACAAAAGTGTAACGTTTCGGTACACATCGGTACCTTCTTCAGACATAAATGATGTTCCCTCTACCTTCAAACTAATTATTAAAATTTCTTCTTAGAACCTTTTTTTTTCATATGACTTCTTGCCTTTAAACTGCTGGCTTTTAAAAAAAAAAAAAAAAAAAAATTACAACATTTTTTTTTCTCATCTGTAAACTTGTATCAGCACAAAATGCACAATTAAAACCGCATTTAAAATA
Organism: Hymenochirus boettgeri; assembly: GCA_019447015.1. Taxonomy (NCBI): domain Eukaryota; kingdom Metazoa; phylum Chordata; class Amphibia; order Anura; family Pipidae; genus Hymenochirus; species Hymenochirus boettgeri. The sequence goes on along the minus strand of CM033471.1, from coordinate 139,596,445 downwards.
AACAATAAATCTATTGTTGTTTTCTCTGCAAAGCCCAGGTAGACTGATCTGTTCTTATCCTCCTTGGGCTGGATACACACAAGGCGATTTTTCAGGGCAAACAACCGATATTTTTATATATTGGTTGGTCGGGCCGAAAAATTGTCTGCGAGTAATGCCGATGATGTTCGCCTGGATCGGGCAATCATATGCCGCAGTAAATCACGGCCGATCGTGCGGTCGCCAATTGACTGACCGAATGGAATAGACTCTATACTCCACTGCTACACTAAGAATAGGCATTAGCCGTCAGGGACAGATGAGAATGCTAATTGAAAGTCTGTAGTTTCAATAGAAATAGGAAAAAGTGTTCAGGCTGCACAGAAAGGTATGGATATCGGATATTGCACCGCTTGATACACTTTAGTTTCAGGTCAGTTCAGATAGCTTACCCTTGGACACATTAACCATGCCAGTATGAGTAGTGCCTGTGTTTCTGCCCATAACACATATCTGCACAGTATCATCATTCTGACCATTTTTTAACACATGTAAACCAGCATCCGGGTTCAAACATATATTGCCCCAAAAAAGCCCTTACCCTCCCCGACCACCAAACATACACGCACACATAAATGGCTGGCACATGCGGTAACCGGACTGTAGAACACATTCAAATATGTTTATAACTCATCCATAGCTATATCAAATGCATATCCGTACTTAGATGCAAACTATTCAAAAGTTACATGCAAGACTTGGCTCCATAACGTCCTACCTCCGGAGCACTCCTAGTACTATGTAAGCATAATAGACCTTACCCATGAGTTTGAGCCTCACCGCTCATATACCTAGTATCTTTACTGGTCACACCTCTCACATAGTTAAGCTTTCGTCCGGACTGCCATGTACTCAGCCACACAAGACCGCCGACGCACGTTTTGTCACATGACCCGTGACTTCATTAGGGCGTGGTTTAGTGTAAGCGAGCAGCCCTTTTGTATCATTGGCTGGTTCTGCCCGCATGAAAAGTACCATAATTCTCCATACCTGGGGCTACCTTAAACGTCCTAAAAAGTGCTGAGTACAGTGTTTTAAAATAGAAAGTGATATATAAAGTAAAGTAAAAACATTATAAACATTATCCTTATACATGGCTGGATTGAAATTACAGAACTAGAGTAGGATGGGGAAATATGTTTTAGTACCACAATTGTACCGGTATATTAAAAAGGTATCTTAAGGGCATGTCCACCCTTAAAAATTGTTTTTGATATGATGTTCCCCATGTCTGGTAGCCCCAACCGCATGGTTTGTTATTTCAAAAGCTCCCAAACTCTTATTACCTCCCTGTTCCTCCGCTGCACTGCCGGCCCTCTGCTGCGAGATGCAAGCAGAGGGGCGGGAACGGCAGTCGCGTCTGTGATTGGCTGAGCGGCAGCCAATCACGGACGCGGCTGACGGTCATTCAGTGCAGCGGAGGAAAGAGGAGAGGTAAGTAAGAGTTGGGGAGCTTTTGGAAAATACAAACCATGCGGTTGGGGTGCAGAACATGGGGGAGAGCAGATATAAGGGGTTTTACGCTAGGGGGAGGAGGGGGGAGAAGGGCTGCAGTACGCATGACAAATTTCTACCGGAGGCAAGGTAGACAGCAGAGCCCTGCTAGCCTCCTGGTGGACAGTTTTTGGGACTTTAGGGGGGGTCTACAGGAGAACCCTATGGAGCTGGGATGTGAGGTAAGGATTACACTACACTACATGGTGGGCCATTACTGGGGGGGATATAGTTTTGGGGTGGACATGCCCTTTAAGCATTTTATAAGTATTTTACAATCTATCATCTTATTTAACCATTAAAAAGGTTATTATACCCGAGGATCTGCGACCAAATGTAACCCTCATCATTGCTTAAGACCACCCCTCTTATTTCTCAAAGGGGAGTTATATAGGAGAGACTTAAGCTAAGCATATTTGCGTTTATGTTGAGATGTGAAAACCAGTGTGTTCAAAGGAAACACGAAAAGCTAACCTCATTAAGGCCTCCTGGACTTCTTGTACACAGTTGAAAAATCCAGCGGAGTTCTCGTTGTAAAAGGGTGTTTTCCAAGTCTCCACCTCTTATCCCTAAACATATTTGGTCTATTGCTCCAAAATGTATAGCATACGGGTTTCCATCATGTTCCTGGATCACATGTTTCGCCACACTGCTTCTGTGTGGTTCTTTGTTTACTATTGCTCTGATATGTTCCTGTATCTGTGTGGTTAACATTCTCTTGGTTTTTCCCACGTACTGTTTCTGACATTTACAGGTAATGACATAAATCACATTTTTAGATTGACACCATACCTGCTTACGATTTTTTTTATCCTGTGCATTATAGATGCATACATTACATTTGCCACATTTTCTATTACCATATTGTTCTGGAACCCCTAGCCATGTTTTTATTGAACTCCCTTTTGCTTTTTCCTCAAAATTACTTTTGCATAACATATCTTTTAAAGATGGGGCTCGTCTGGCTGTTAATAGTGGCGTTTTTCCCACCTTTAAGTTCTGATCTTCTGCTAACCGGTACCAATGTCTTTTGAAATATTCTCTCAAGGTTTCCCACTGGGAATTAAATTTTGTGATAATTTTAATTGGATTCTCCTGACCTCTCCCCCTTTCTCCTTCCATCAAAAGGCTACTTTGATCTTTAATAGAGGCTCTTCTTTTTGCTTTCAACAACATCTGTTTTTTGTATCCTCTTTATCCGTACAGTTCCTTCTTATTCTCTGGAATTGTCCACCCGGTATTGCTCTTAGTGGCCACCGGGTGATGGCTTTCTGCATGTAAGACAGCGTTCACCGCAGTAGGTTTGCGGTATGTTTCCGTTTCAATTTTGCCATCTTGTTTTTTTATCATAAGGTCTAAAAATTCTATCATTTCTGTACTGTATTTTAATGTAAGATGGATATTTTATGTATTACCGTATAATTGGCTTACCAATTCCTTGGACCTCTGATCATTTCCAGATCATCAAAATATCGTCCACATAACGGATCCATATTAGTAAGTCATCTTCTCTTTTTCCTTTAGAACAAATTTTCTGTACAGTGGTTAGCTCCCACTTATCCAGATGTAGGCATGCGTAGCGCCCATCGCAGTTCCTTGCAGTTGGTGGTAAAAACGCCCATCAAACGTGAAGAAATTGTTGTGTAAAACCACATTTAACATGTTAATCACAAAATTCGAATGTCCCTTATATTCGGTACCTCTTGTATTTAGCAAGTATTTCACTCCTTCTAAACCTACATTATGAGGTATTAATGGATATAGTCCCTCTACGTTGTCACAAGATATTTGCCTGCTGGGACCTCAATGCCATCCAGCCTCCGCAGCACATCCCCAGTGTCCTTCACGTAAGAGGGTAATGTTTGTAGAAACTGTCTGAGAATGTAATCGACATATTTACTGGCTCCTTCAGTCGGTCCACCTATTCCCAAAATGATGGGCCTACCCGGATGTATTTTTGGAATGTGGTAAAACGTCGGGAGTTTCGCTACAGTATTGTACAGAAATTCATATTCCTTTGAATTTATCAGATTTTTAGACAACGCTTCATCCACCAGCCCCTTTATTTTGGCCACTACTCCATCCAAAGGATTGATTTTTACCTCTGAGTATTGTTTGGTATCTTGAAGTTGTCTCAAGGCCTCTGCCCTGTATCTATCTTTTTTAAATATTGCCACGTTACCACCTTTGTCAGCAGTTTTTATCTCAATATTATCACATTTTTTTAGGCCCTTTCTTCTCTAGGCAAATTATCAGTGGCCTCATCTCTTAAATTGATTTTCAAGATCTCTTTCTCCATTTATTTTACAAAAATATTAGTGTGGATACAAATTTATAGACGAATTTTTTTAAGTTGGTTGTAAATTAGTAAAACCTATGTGTCTTTCCACTGTTGTCTGCTGGTGGAATTGCTCATTGCTCATCCTCTAAATCAAAGAGTGTTTCTTATCATGAATGTCCAAGTTTCCTTGTACTATCTTATCTTTAACATGTTACACAGATTTAGTTTTCTTGCAAAATGGTGTATGTCTTTTATGACCTCAAATTTATCCAAGGTGTTTATGGGAGAAAACGATAAACCTTTTCCCAAAAGAGATGTCTCGGCCTCTCCTAATGTAGTGTCTGTAAGATTAATGACCTGCAAGGTACCCTTTGTTACCTGTTGTACCTCCTCTGTGTCCGTCCTTTCTTGTACCCCCATCTTTCCCTGTCGCGTAACCTTGGTGGAAGATCTTTTCCTCTTTTTCTTCCCTCCTCTTCTGGTCTTTCTTGGAGCGTTGTTAATGGGGGATCCATTTCCTCTGCTGTGTTCGAGCTTTTGGCTAAAAAAGATGAACCTGTGAAGGAATATACATTTCCACTCATTATTGTCCCTGGTAAATTTCTTTGCCTTCCTGAATTTGATTTCTCTTTGTAATCTATCCATATCACAATGTTTTTCATTAAATACATTAAATTTATCCATTTCATGGCCCTTATCCAATATACTCTTAACTACTAAGATCTCTTTATCGATATTATCATACATTTTATTATTCTGTTCAATCAGTAATCCCATTAAATTAAGAGAGCATTCAGATAGTATATCATTCCATTTTTTTAAAAAATTCGCCATTGGTATCCTTATCGAAGATGTTTTTCCCGGGTTTTAGTTTGATTCGCAGTCCTCCTGGGTATCATTTTACCTTTTTGATAATTTTATAAACTTTTTTTTTTTTTAATCTCCCATGTTACTTTAAATTGTTTTAAAATCAATTACTTATATTTTTTTGGTGTTTTTACCCCAAGTATCCTTCCCCCCCCCCCCCCCCCACCTGAACTTGAGGAACTCCCACTTGAGTCACGTGACGAAAAGTGCGTCGGCAGTCCAGACGAAAGCTTAACTATGTGAGAGGTATGATCGGTAAAGATACTAGGTATACGGGTGGTAAGGCTCAAACTCATGGGTAAGGTCTATTACGCTCCGAAGGTAGGATGTTATGGAGCTAAGTCTTGCATGTAACTTTTGAATAGTTTGCATCTAAGTACAGATATGCATTTGATATAGCTATGGATGAGTTAAAACATATTTGAATGTGTTCTACAGTCCGGTAACCTCATGTGCCAGTCATTTATGTGTGTGTGTATGTTTGGTGGTCGGGGAGGGTAATAAGCATTTTTGGGGCAGTATATGTTTGAACCCGGATGCCGGTTTACGTGTGGTCAGAATGATGATGCTGTGCCAATATGTGTTATGGGCAGAAACACAGGCACTACCTATACTGGCATGGTTAATGTGTCCAAGGGTAAGATATCTGAACTGACCTGAAACTAAAGTGTATCAGCGGTGCAATATCGGATATCCTACTATTCAGAACCCTTTGGGGCCCAACCTATAGATATTCTGTGCACAGAAAGGTATGCAGGGCACATCTGTGAATGGGGCTTTCTATGATGCTGTGTATTGGACTTTCTATGGGGCCGCCTATGGAAGAAAGTCAACCCTTGGTTTACACTCGAGTCAAGCAGTTTTCCTAGTTTTTCAGTTTATTTTCGGGTCGAATTATACTCGAGTATGTATACGGTATTTATTGATGTTTTGACTGTAAATACGATATGAATTACTTGTGGTAGCTAAGACTGTGTGTGTGTATAGATAGATCGATATATCCCTTATATAAATATATTTGTATCTTCATAGGAAATTGCGTTGAGTTTTTAGGAGCTACCAATGAGGTGGGGATATAGGATATTACATATAGGAAAAGTGTATGTGTGTACTATTACCATTTAAATGACCTTCAGTAAATGTATATAAAGAATAGCACTGACTTATTAGGAACAACACAAAATATACAAAATACATAAACTTACTTACAAAGCTGAGATCCCCATTTCAACATAGAATGGTCAAAATGGGAGGTCAAACCACACCCCTATGTCTGCTCTATGTGAAAGGAAGTATAATCCAAAAAAAGTTTGTCCCCCACACAGGATGTGATGTGTATTGTAATGGACATATACACCAAGGCTCCTTATATACCACCTCCAGCCTGCAGGTGGTGTCATTGAGTGATAAAAGACAAGACATACCTGCTCTCTATGGGTAAGAGGATAGAAAGTGAAAGTAGATTGTGGTGTGTGCTTTGGAGTGATATTGGATGCAACACAAAATCCTGTGTATAAGATCCTGTTGCCACCTGTTGGGAGGACAGATTATTGGACAGACAATTTACCTTATTGGATACAAACTCTGGGGCAACAGATAAGTGTACAGCAACTTACAAGGACACACTATCTCCAATCATAATCTAATTACCGTATATACTCGAGTATAAACAGAGTTTTTCATGCTGAAAAATCAGCCTGAAAACTCGGACTTGGTTTATACTCGAGTCACCAGCTTACCTGAGCATTCCGGCAGCCGCACGATCGTCGTTTGTACTGGCACACCGGCCTGACGTCACTGCCCGGCGCCAAACCGGCGGGGCGGTGACGTCAGCCGGCGCGCCAGTGCACAGTGCACAGAAAGATCGCGCGGCTGCGAATGCTCAGGATAACCGGACCGTACCTGCCAGGAAGGATGGAGGAGAGCCCACAGGGAGAAGAGACCGAGCCCACGGAGAAGAAGAGACCGAGCCCACAGGAGAAGAGACGACCCACAGGGAGAGAGAGAGACCGAGCCCACAGGGAGAAGAGACCGAGCCACAGGGAGAAGAGACGAGCACAGGAGAAGAGACGAGCCCACAGGAGAAGGAGACCGAGCCCACAGGGAGAAGAGACCGAGCCCACAGGGAGAAGAAGAGACCGAGCCCACAGGGAGAAGAGACCGAGCCCACAGGGAGAAGAGACCGAGCCACAGGGAGAAGAGACCGAGCCCACAGGGAGAAGAGACCGAGCCCACGGAAGAGCGAGCCCACAGGGAAGAGACCGAGCCACAGGAGAAGAGAACGGTACAACTGAACTGGGTGGGAGGGTGAGGGGGGCATTCAAGATGTTTGGGAACTACAAACTCCCAGTTGCTTTATTAGCTGGGAGTTGTAGTTTCCAAACATCTTGAATGCCAAGTGAGGGTGGCATTCAAGATGTTGAGAAACTACAAATCCAGCTAATAAAGCATGTGGGAGTTGTAGTTTCCAAACATCTGAATGCCAGTGAGGGTGGCATTCAAGATGTTTGAGAAACTACAACTCCCAGCTAATAAAGCATGCTGGAGTTGTAGTTCCCAAAACATCTTGAATGCCAAGTGAGGGTGGCATTCAAGATGTTTGGGAACTACAAACTCGAGCATGCTTTATTAGCTGGGAGTTGTAGTTTCCAACATCTTGAATGCAAGTTTCTACCCTCGGTTTATACTCGAGTCAACAACTTTTATTAGGATTTTAGCTGAATTGGGTACCTGGTTTATACTGGGTCTGTTTACTGAGTATATACGGTACTTTTTCTACCACCTACTCTCCCCTCTCCTCTGATGCCCCATCTACTGTCATTGTTTGCAACACCTGAGCAATAGACCTTCCGGCTTTATACTCCTCTCTTGGTTCTAGCTTTGCTGCCCTCATGTTTGACTCTAACCCTGATTCCCTAATACATTCGTATAACTCTCTTATCCGCTGCTATTGACTCGCTAGCCCTGCTAATCCTGTCCTTGGCTCAATTCGGATACAAAAAATCCTAAGCGCGTTGTTGAACTTGTGCAGCTGAGCGGCTGTGGAAAAAGTCACGCAGTCAGGCGGACTTTAACCATTTTAAGCTCATGTTGTCATGTCTTAATTCGGCTCTTTCTGCAGCTAAACACTCCTACTTTAGCATGCTTATAAACAATAACCCATGTCATCCATTTTCCCTATTAAACACTCTCTTGCAGAGTTTCTATGGACACTCTTCATTCCATTAATGCTCCTCAGGATTTTGCAGACTACTTTAGAAATAAAATGGATGATATCCGTTCTCTAATCCCCTGACCCCAGGATAACTCTTGCCCTCTTTTACCTGCCCCACCGCCTGCAGGCGGTGGAATCTTTCACCCCTGTCACCCAATCTGAAGTCTTCAACCTCCTGTTGTCATCGCCACTTGATCCCATGCCCTCCTTCTTACTCAGACACTGCGCTAAAATCCTTTCCCCTGCTCTTTCTCACATTTTTAATTCCTCCCTGACCTCTGGGATTTTTCCTGCTGCCTTTAAACATGCGTGTGTCAAACCTCTTCTTAAAAAATCCTCTTTGGACCCCACCTGTCTCTCAAACTACTGCCCTGTCTCCCTTTTACCCTTTGCATTCAGGATCCTGACCGGGTCATTCGACTGAAACGGCCCTCTGCAAAGTCTCAAATGACCTACAAGCTGCCAAAGCCAAAGGACAGTTCTCGTTCTTCTTGACCTATCGGCTGCTTTTGATACTGTGGACCACTCTCTTCTTATGCAAATTCTATTCTCTGGGCATCCGAAATCAAGCTGCGCTGGGGTTGTCTTCTTATATCTCTAACAGATCTTTCTCTGTCTCTTTTGCTAATAAGACTACTTCTCCTGTTCCGCTTTGTGGGGGGGGGGTCCCTCAGCGCTCTCTGGGAGAAATTATCAGTTCCTTCGGCTTTAAGTATCACTTATATGCTGATGATACCCAAATTTACTTGTCCATCCCCGCGCTAACCCCTGAAGTTTAATCCCAAATCTCTAAATGTCTGCTCTCTCTTTCTTCCTGGATGGCGCACCGCCGCCTTAAACTCAATCTATCCAAAACGGAATTAATCATTTCCCCCCCTAAACTGGGACCTAGTCCTCCCTTCTTCATCTCTATTGACAATATGGTCATTAACCCAGTTGAATCTGTACTCTGCCTTGTAGTGATCTTTGACTCCTCTCTCTCTTTCCATCATAACATTAACAATGTTGCTAGGACCTGTCATTTTCTCCTTCGCAATATTGCCAAGATCCGCCCTTTTCTCTCTCTCTCCACTACTAAAATGCTCATCCATGCCCTTATCTCCCGTCTTGACTACTGTAACATTCTACTGCTTGGACTCCCAGCCTCTCATCTCTCTCCTCCCCAGTCTATCCTAAACTCAGCAGCTCGGATCATCTCGCTCTCCTCCAAAAGAGAACCCACAACCCTGATACTTCAGTCCATAGGGTGGCTTCCCATCAAACAAAGAATCATATTCAACACCCTGCTTTTAACCTTTAAATCCCTTCGGTCTACTGCACCTCGCTACTTATCTTCTCTCATGGTCCCTTATGTTCCAGGTTGTGCCCAGTCCATTCCTCTCAAGGTAATCTTCTCCACAGACCCCCAACTAACACTGCTGCCTCCTGTCTTAAACCGTTCTCTCTTGCTGCTCCCTATCTTTGGAACGCTCTCCCTCTCTCGCTTCGCCTGTGAACTTCCATTAATACTTATAAATATAGACTGTTCTCCTACCTTTTTGAGCATTGGCACAACAAATGATTGTTAGCCCTTTTAAGCACTTTGAACTCATCCCCCCACACTTGTATCTGTATGTTGTCCCTCCTACGTAGATTGTAAGCTCTTTGGGGCAGGGTTCTCATTCCTAATGTGTCAAGGCTTGTTGCACTTATATCAATTTTTACATAATTTATACAAATGCTTTCTTAACCGATGTATGAAATTGTATTTAATTTAATTTTTATTAATCTGTATAATTGCTTGCACTTATCACCGTTTGTATACTCTGTATTTTTTAATGTACAGCGCTGCGTTCCCAAGTGGCACTTTATAAATAAAATTATACATACATACAATATACAGGTGTGGTCAATATTCAAAGTGAAGTACCATAGACAGGGACTACCCATAATCCTTCCATAAAGCAGTGATCTGGTACAAATTGGTGGCAGCAATGCTGGTAATACTATTTATTCTCCCTGTTTTCTCTGTATATTTGTTCTCTATATTAAGCTATGGAGGCTGTTACTGAAAGTATTGATTTACCTGCAGATGAAATTCCTCAATTAGACTCAGTAGCTCTACCAGGCCCAATTACCAAACCCATTTTTAACCTGATCCATTTGATAGGGTAACTAGGGAGTGGACTGATTGGCTAGAACAATTTAAATTGGCAGCCACTATTAACGGTTGGGATGAAGGTGCTAGTCTATAGCCTTTTGCTTAGTGGTAAAGCCAGGCAGGTATACCAAGGATTTAATACTGAAATAAAAAGCAGTTATCTGTTATTAAAAATTACTGTGAACCAATTTTCAATGAGATCTGTATAAAAGAGTATATAAAGGATAAATCCATTTCTTTAGGTAAACTGGGAATGAAAATATTTGTTTATATGTTGGATTATTAGGGCAATGCTATTATAATAACATGATGCTGTGAGGTACCTTCTGTTATAGTATAGTATATGAGGTACCATCACCATGACGTACATTCGAGTTTCAGTCCATAAGTTCTGGGCCGATTATATAATATATATATATATCTACTAATATAATATATATAATAATCATGGTCGGGTGCGTATCTCCTAAGGTACACCGTCTTAAGTTCATATAGAGATAGAGAAACATGGAGCTGCACATCAATATACTTGCGATTAGAAAAGCTTAATAACGTAGATGCAGGGTGGATTTGATTTAACTCAAACTGATTTAAATTGCGATTTAAATCGTTTTCTACATAAAGACTAATGCTTGCTGGTATAACTTCAATATGCAAGTAGATTTTTAAAATAACGATTGAAATAGATTTGCTCAACTGAAACAACATTACAGCATTTCTATTCACTGAACTTCTTGAAACTTAGCACTGAAGGGAGGGGTTGATTCTGTATTCATAGGTTTGTAGAACAATAGGAATAAGGTCTTTCAACTCTAGTCATGTTATAACATTTTTGCTGTGAAGAAGAGGCATGTGACCTCTGCTGCGTCAAATTCAGTTTTGAGAACTGCAAAAGTAAACCAAGCATCTGTGATATTATGTTGTAGGCAGAGAAACTGCCCAATAATCTTAGAAAAACCTCTGGAAGAGCATGACATTTTGAATGGATTAATGGAATTTTATGTACCAAAAAAATTAAACATACCTTTTATACTTGAGTATAAGCAGAGGTTTTCAGGCTTTAAAAATAGCCCGAAAATTGAACTTTGGCTTATACTCGGGTCAATCACTTAATGCAATCCAGGTGCTGCCTGCTCCGCAATCCGCATCCACTGCTCAGCCTGACATCAATACTCGGCGCCTGTCTCACTTCCTGGTGCCGAGTAGTGACCTGGACTGCCCTGGGGGTGCTTGCCACTGCAGATGTTTGGAAACTACAACTCCCAGCAACTAAAGCATGCTGGAAGTTGTAGTTTCCAAACATCTGGAGTGCCAAGGAATTGGTAATTACTGTCTATTTAAAGGGCAACTAATGCCTCAAAACAATACAGAATCAGGAGGATGGTATCTATTGTTGTTAAAAAGATTGCCTTCTGATTCTGTATTGTTTTGAAACTTTAGTTTCCCTTAAATGAACAGCAGAATTCCCATACAGTAGTCCCATACAGTAAAAGCCATACTGGATTTGGCTATTACTGTATGAGACTACTGTATGGGATTACTGTTTGGGAATTCTGCTGTCCATTTAAAGGGAAACTTAAGCCTCAAAACAATACTAAATCCGAAGGCAGTAGTGGTCATCATTTCCTCGGCTTATACACGAGTCAAGCAATTTTTACTCCTTTTTCAAGTAAAAAAAATTCAATATATACGGTATACAGCCTTATTCTACATAATTAAAAAAACAAATCTTTATTTCATGATGGAATAACCTTGGTAATATATTTTTCTCAAAAAGCATTATATTTTAAAAAATCCGATTTAAATCCAAATCCGGGGTTTTGATGGGCGAAACATCAGGTAGCACAAATACACCTGTATACAATACATATTCTATCAAAAGAGGAACAAAGGGTAAGGTGGCTAAACTATAAGCACCATATCACTTTAACTATAGAAAAATTACCCTGCATTCCATAGAAATAAAAATAAATCAGTCCATTTTTTTTTTTTTTTTTGCTTTTAAAGGTATTACTTGATCACACCTCTGTTTGTAGCCTGTGTAGATAATGAAACATCATGCTTCCAGTAGCTTGTGTTACAACACCTAACCCCCTGCTCATTCCCTGTCCCTGGGCAGAGCAATGCTGAGAGACAGGAAGTACCTGCAGACAATTAATAGTTAAAGGAGAACTAAAGTCTCCAGACAACATTGTCCCAAAGACAGAGCACATTCACAAACATACAACAAGCTGTGTCTCACTCCTCCCTTGCTGTGGCCCATTGGGTGATTTATGAAAACAACCTGTGAGTACTAGGGGTCAGCTCCCACAATCCACCTTAGCTGGGTAAACCCCATCTAAGTGTCTGTGTACAGGCACATGCTCTGTAGTGCTCAACAGATCAAAACAAGGAAGTTGCAGCCTCGCTTCCTAGAAGCTGACATCCAATCACATTACATCACAGAGATCCTCCCTCTCATGACACAGAACAGAGATTTCAGTTTTTGTTTTCAAACACATTCAATGCTCCTGTCCTAACAATGATTTAATACTTTACTTTTCATACAAAAATAAGTAATCTTTACAGTGTATTTCATAGATAGCATGGATGTAAGAAATGGAATACTAACATTTCAGCAAAAATAAAAGAAATAAATGTAAGTCTGGGGAATAGAACCTGCAACTTGTACATTTACTCTGTCTTGCTAAAAGCAGAGCTCTTACCTCTAGGCTAATGGAGATAATTAGTAGATTGCTGGTACATGTAGAATCTTTTACTATGAACATAATGGAAACAGAAATAAAGGAAACTATGGGGATTAGAACTTGCAACCTTCTGGACTGTGTGTTTCTATAACTGGCATCTTACAAGGTGAGCCATGACTGAGTAAGCTGAACACTTTGTTACATTTAGGAGCCTTGTCTTTTGCTGGGGACATAATAGAAACAAAAAAAAAAAAGAAGTCTGGGGTATTGAACTTGTGACCTTCTGAATTGTGTATTTTTAAACCTGGAGCCTTACCCGATGCGCCACCACTAAACAAGCAAAGTACTCCAGTACATTTGGAAGCTTTTTTTTTTTTTTTTTTTTTTTTTTGCAAAACAATTCCTGAAGAAAATGGAATATGGAAGTTCCTGATAAGACTTTGAAAGCTGCTTGTTACCCTACAGTTTATTTTCCAGAAAGTCACACTGAATGGTTAATAGATTATGGTAACAATCAGCTTTCAAAGTCTTTTTAGGGACTTCCATATTGGTGTATAAACATCTGTATAGAAAACACTCTATCCATAGAGACAGTGAATACTGGGGTCAGGGGGCGTGGTTCTTTGATGACTTCATGGGCTGTGGGTTGTACTGGCAACAATATGGAAGCCTTCTTATTTACAGAATCTATTTCTTACATGTAATAAATGCAACTTACTAGAGAAGAATCTTACAATGTATAGGTGTTCTGGGGAGAAATTTCACATTAGGTTTTAAAAATTTTAAGTTTAGTTCTCCTTTAAGAGGGAGGCCTAGGCAGCGACTATTACATGGCTGTCAGTTATATTGCTAAAACTTTACATCAATTTAGCTTTTCACTTTCACTAAGTTTTCACTTAGAGATGTGATAGATATTTTTTAAAATGTAATTTAATGACCGTTTTCCATACAACACAAACAAGCCTGACCGAGCATGGACAGTCTAGATTGAAATTATAGCATATACAGGGAAATTCAATAAAAGTTCTTTAGGGAGATGTAATACGTTATCCTTAAAAATCGTGCTAAATTTGCCCCAACCAGTAGGATGTTCGCTTTCAAATAGTACATACCATCTGTTTAGCACCATTTTTAACAAAAAGAGCTTTTATTACATCTCCCAGCTTAGCAGTTAACAGTGAGGGCAGGCATTGTAATACCTAGTGATTTTAATGCAGTGGTAGTCAAAAATCAGGAGGGGTACTGCATCTCATCTCAATGGGGTTCATTTAAAGGTACAATGGAAGGCTCCCCCCCTCAGACGCACACTGGAACGCCATACACTCTTCAATGCAACCAACTTTATTCAAACCTGTGACATTACAACAAGAACCTCCATTGCCTTACGCATTTCAAGCGTATCCCACACTTAGTCATAGGCCAAAGGAAACTGACATGCTCAATACTGTGCCTTATATACACCCTACTTCAAAATGTTAACCCTTTCAAACCTGTGCAAATTTCACAATATACATAAAGGGCAGCTGGGTTTATAATACCCACCATCACAATACTAAAGTTACTGTGCAACATTAAAGTGCGTAGTGCTCTAATAAATATATATACATATTATGTCCATATAAATTCACATTTTAAAGTGCACAATGCTGTAGATCCCCACCACATATCTATAAATATAGTTAAACAATATTATAACATAAATCAGTATAACTATAAACATATATGTAAAAATATATACAATGTATCAAGTGGATGTTACTTAACTACTTGCGTTATACATTATTGAGCTTATATATAGGTATAATAAAAAATCATATAAATATCAACCTATTACCTACTAAACTACCTCACTGTATAAAACTTACTTGTTTGGAGACCACTGTTCCCCTTTAACTTTTTGCCACTGTTTACAAAATGTAACAAATGTTTCTTCAGAAATTGCTCAGAGGATGCCCAACACCGTGCTGCTTGCCAGCAAGGCGTCAGGAGGCTCTCCCCTCTCTGCAAAAGGGTAACATGCCACCGTGCACCTGTTAACCTGCGCTGCTGGCAAAAGGGGGCGGAGCTTATCTAGCTCCACATGGCTGTGGCCATTTTGGATACAGCTCATGCAGAGGAAACACCTTTCCAGCCCACAAGGATCCGATTGTTGAAGTCTCCTCCAGATAAGCAAAATCTTTTATTTATTTTTTACTTACTGCAGCAATGTCTGCTACAGAAAAAGCCTGCCCCAGTTGGGCCTGTAGTTCAGCAATACATGCAATGCCAAGTTGCCAGCCGGTCACCCGGAATCACTATGTGGTTCATGCACACCCATCCCACGAGCAAGGTCCCAGACGGACCAGGAGCCTGAGTGGATAAAATCCCTCAGATCCTCCATAGATTCCCTTAGGAATCAAAACTGGGTCTGTGGCGCAGGGAGCTCCAGCGGTTCTCCCACAGGAGACTGAACCTGCTTGGCTAGATCTCTAGCCAAAAATACATCTATCCTGTCTGTTTCTCTATGCCAAATAGTGCAGCAAGGCACATACATAACAGCAAGAACTTTTTTAAATCTGTTCCAGAGCCGTCACCTTCCACCCCTCAGCTAGTCAGCATTTCCACAACTCCTTTCCGTTACCTAAATTGGATGTGGATCATTGGGCTTGCGTGCTCATAGTTGACCCTCCAGTGGCTAGGCTATCAAGAGAAACCGCTATCCTACTTTCAGAGGCAGCGTCCTTTAAGGACCCTTTAGACTGCCGCCCTGAGGAGTCTTGTAAAAACCTCTTTTACTTTGGCAGGAACAGCATTGAGGATGGTTTTCGCCTCAGCATGAATGGCAAAAGCCTCAGAGGTCTGGCTTCAAGAGCTTACTTTTGAATGCCAACAAGACCCGTTAAAGATCCATTTATACTAATATCAGACACCTTACAGATGCTGTAGCTTATATTGGGGATGCCGTGCTAGAAGGAACAGTCACTGCAAGAAGGGTGCTTTGTCTTAAGGATAAGTATGTTGTAAAACCTGGATCTCCTTCTTCTTTAGCCGCATTTTGCCAAAGAACTCACCCTGACTTCCTACTAAAGGTGGTCTCTGCCTTCCATCTCAACCAGGACATTGTTGTCCCTTCTTTCTATCCTTTGTGGTCAGGGCTCTTCCTTTTTACGTTGCATGAACTAAGGACATTAGATCTTCTGAGGCTATTTTTGTCCTCTTGGCAGACCCGCGCTGAGGTTCTGGAGCCTCACCTCAAACTCTTGCGAGATGGATAAGATCACCTATTCTGTGCTTTAGCCTTTTACCATCTTGCTGGGGGTGCTTCTCCCAGTAGAAGCGGGTTGCAGCCCATTCTACTAGAGCCACAGGCGGCAACTTGGTCGTCCATTACGACATTCATAAGATTCTATAGACTTGCCTCCGCAGAAGTGTCATTGGGACGTTCTGTGTTGCAGGCTGCGGATGATTAGTTTCTATTTCCCTCCCTTGTGCTACTGGGGCTTTGGGATGTCGCCAGTGTGCCTGTGTCCCCCTGAGGGTAAAAGATAAATAAATAAAATGGGCAAGGGTCGGAAGCCTTGCTTCTTAAAGGGCAACTGTGGTCTCAAAACAAGTAAGGGTTAAATGAAAGCCTGCAGTATTTCCTTTACAATGAGCCAACAATCACATCTCTGGCTGGAGCCTGTGAGAAATTGCATTGGGGTTAATTTTCAACCCAGTAGGTTGAGTGACATCACCTGACATCACTCTGCCCGCCCGTCTGCCCTGAGGGAGAAGCATGCTGGGGAAAATGACAGTTGAGAAAGAGAGCCTATTTATGCAAGCTGAGGTTGGTCACATGGCTGAAAACAGGAAGTGTTCAACCAGGAAGTTACATTGCGGAACCTTTGCAGCAATAACTTCTCACAAATTTTATCTAGAGATGTGATTTAGGTTTTATTTTGAAGTTGTGATGAAAGGCTTTTTATATAATTCTTCCTAGTTTGGAAGACTTAAAGACCACAGTTACCCTTTAAGAATGTAAAGTTTCTGCTCCTTGGGCTAGGAATTTAACCCCGTGTGCCTGGGTCCCCCTTCAGCTTCAGAGAAAAGCATTTTACGCAAGTAAAAAAATTCTCTTTTTTTTTTTTTTAGATCCTACACACAGCTATGCAATTGTGCAATTCTTTCATTCATATATGAAGAATTTTGGCTGTTGATCTTTGTAGGTATGTTCAATTTTAGAAGATTTTCTGAAAAAAAATGCAGTAAAGACAGTAGGGCTTAGAAATGTTGACTGAACAAATAAAAATTCCCACTTAATATGGTTCCCTGAGGACTTTGGGGCAACTTGGAGAAGGCTAATTTTTTTTATCCATTTTCTAAAGTCTAAATATGATTGGAAAAATCACTTGCCGGAAAGCGTTTTCCAGTTTTTTTTACTATTTTTATTCTTTGAACACCCAATATGAAACATGCCAGAACACGTATCTCTCCTTTTAAAATTATCTCTAGGCAACATTTTAATATACTTGTCAAAAACAAATCATTCATGCACTTATATTTATGAATTCATGCGCAAGCATGTTTGTGTAGTAATATTGCTTGTGTAAACTTGTTAACTTAAATTCAAGATGGCCTAAGTAACTAAATTTAGTAACTTTCACTGAAAAGAAAATTAGTATGCTACTGGCATACTTTTTACAACTTAATATACTGTAGGGCATGTCCCCCCCCCCCCCCCCCCCCCAACCCCCAAAAAAAAAAAAAACTGCTTTCCATCTTTACTTAAGCACCTAGTTCCTTCGCTGTTCTGGACCAGGCTCCCCTGCCCGCCGGAACTAGAAGCAGGGGGCCGGACCGTCAGCCGCAGCTGTGATTGGCTGAGAGGCAGCCAATCACAGCCGCTGCTGCCATCAATGAGAACGGCGAGGGAACGAGGTGCTGTAAGTAGAGAA
Organism: Hymenochirus boettgeri; assembly: GCA_019447015.1. NCBI lineage: Eukaryota > Metazoa > Chordata > Amphibia > Anura > Pipidae > Hymenochirus > Hymenochirus boettgeri. The sequence continues at coordinate 139,578,807 of CM033471.1, read as the reverse complement.
GGGAAGCGTTTTTTGTGTAAGAATATAGCGGTTGGGCGTGGTGGGGGACATGCCCAACAGTATATTAAAAGGATTTAACGCTGCAGGAGAAGAAGCCAGGGAGGGGGGGAAAGGGCTCCACTGTGTATGTCTCTATCCCTCCCGGAGGCATCACAGAGGCAGAGACCTTTTGGACAGGAAGAAAGCTCCTACCCTACAGTTTCCTGGACTTTTAAAGAGCCACTACAGAAGAACCCTAAGGAGCAGGGAAGTAAATACTTCAAAATACTTTTGATGTAGATAAATACTTTTTGTAATGCAGCTTTGTCTGACATCTAACCTCCATGGATAGTAGTCCAATAATTGAAAAGAACAGTTGAGGGTAGCACTCCAAATCAATAATTTTTTATTTGGTGACCAACATCAAAACCACAATTTTTTGGGGGGTATTAGGTGCCCCCTCACATCACCAGAGGAAGGGGGCACCTAATACCCCCCAAACGTTGTGTTTTTGATTTTGGTCACCAAATAAAGAATTATTGATTTTGGAGTGCGACCCTCAACTCTTCTTTGCAATTGTTACCTACCTTACCCCTAAGGATTTCACACTAGGTGCAATGGTGGCTGAGGATGGATCCAGATGGTGTGTGTGTGTGGGGGTGGGGTGGGGGGTGGTACTGCGCATGTCACAGCCCTTGTTGAGGGCAAGAAAGCAGCAAGGACCTGACAGCTTCCTGACAGCTAGGAATCTTTACTTTTAAGGACTTTGATAAGACATTGTTGGAGACCCATAAGGTGCAGAAATGTAAGGTAAGAATTTTTTTAAACTACAAAGTGGGGCCAGTATTGGGTTAAATTATAGTTTATATACTTGTGATTACACAGTAGTTAAGAACAAACCAGATAATCTTGCTTGGTGAAATAGCTGCATTTTGGAAGTGCTGTTGTAATAATCAGTTTTAGCTTTTTGTTATAGTAAGGGAAGTATCAATCTTTTTTGTGTACAGTTATACCTCCCAACATGTTGTGCATGTGGTGGAAAATGTTGGCCATGCCCACTTTGTTTAGGTTAAATCCATTTTAAAATTAAAATTATTCCCATTTTACATTGTTGTTCACTACATATTGCTACAGTAGCATGTGTCCCATGATTGGTTTTAGACGAGGCAAACTATGCAATAAAATGATATATTTTCATATAGTTTCTTAGACTGCCTTTGTTTTCACTCTTTGCATGTTTTAAAGACTGACCTCACATGCAGATTATTAAAATGCAGAAGTATAAGGGAGTGTGATTTGTCTGTTGTTTCTTTGGACATATGCCTACAGTAGGCATCTCAGTAGGTGATGGAAATTCCTCATAAGGCTCCGTACAATTAGAAAAATTGCATGCTGAGAAAGGCATGTTAGATGACCTTTATGAAGGTACTAATTGTACTTGTGATTCTTTCTTTTCAATGCTTACCACAGGTTTTGTTTCAAAAGTAAATGCAGTGAACTATTGGTTTTCCATTTACCCCATTTACGGGCTGCTTAGGGATAGGCCCCACTTCCGCGTTTTTACACCGATTTGCGATGCGCAATGACACATACATTAGAATGTAAATCACAACAAGTATGCCCCACTATGAGCAATGCATTGCGATCCGTTGTCACAATGCGCGCGTTCACCATTTTTGGTCCGTTTGTGTCCGCAACGCGCAATAATGAAAATCTATGGAAGCGCAAAAAAGGACATTGACGCGATTTTACTCGATTTACGCGATTTTTTACTTCCGTTTCCTGTTTAGGGCGTAGTCGGGATGTGGAGGTTGTAGCAGGTTTGTTGTGGACATTGGGCCTTGTGTTTTGCACCTTGTGTTTTGTCTTTTATACTCTAACATCACTGAGAGCAGTAACAAAGTCACTAACTCCCAGGAGTAATCAGGAAAAATCTCAGGAAACATCATTGCCAGCTCTCCTCTCAAACAACACCAACCGACAAAGTGACAGGAAGTGACAAAAATTTTAAAATTTTGCAAACGCAACGCACAAAAATCGGACTTAAATTGCACAAAATTTAACGCATGTAAACGCATATAAAAATCAGAAGCAGTGCATCAAATCGCTTGTAAAAACGCACGCAATCGCTTTTGCGCTTTAACATGCACATAAGTGGGGCCTAGCCCTTATGAAAGGCAAGCAAATAAAAATACCAAAACCTCTAAATCTGAAGAATCACGCTTGTTATGTAGCAAAAAACTGTCTGCAACAAAGGGTAGCACAGTTGCCTTACCACTACAGTCCTTGCCACTAGTAAAAATTACAGTTACATAGTTACATAGTAATTAAGGTTGAATAAAGACTACGCCATCAAGTCCAACTATTCACCCTCTTTATATATATATAATATATAATATATATATATTATATATATATATATATATATATATATATATATTATATATAAAAAATATTTTTTTTTAACCCTACCTAACAGTTGATCCAGAGGAAGGCAAAAAACCCCAGCTAAAAAGGGGGAAAAAATTTTTCCTGACTCCAAATGGCAATCGGAACGATCCCTGGATCACACCAGATCTATATGCATTAATACCAGTAATTCTCATATTTTTTAGTTTTAGAAACTTATCCAGGCTTTTTTTAAAGTTATTCAATGAACTTGCCATTAGCACATCTCTGGAAGACAGTTCCACAGTTTCATCACCGTTCTCACTGTAAAGAAACCTCTCCTAACCTGAAGATGAAACTTCTTTTCTTCCAACCTTAAAGGATGTCCACGTGTCCTCTGATATGACCTATTAGTGAACAATGCACCAGAGAGTTCATTGTATGGGCCATTAATATATTTGTATAAGGTTATCATGTCCCCACGCAAAGTTCGCTTCTCCAATGTAAACAGCCCTACACTGTCTAATCTGCCTGCATATTCAAGCCCCTTCATTCCCCTATTATTTTAGTTGCCCTTCTCTGAACTGCCTCAATTTCCAAGATGTCCCTTTTGTATTGGGATTCCAAAACTGACGCACCGCATATTCCAAATGAGGCCTTACCAGTGCCTTGTAAAGAGGGAGAATAATATTTTTCTCTCTTGAATCTATTCCCCTTTTTATACAAGCAATATCTTGCTAGCTCTAGCTGTTGCTACTTGGCATTATTTGCTACAGCTAAGTCTGTTATCTACCAGAACCCCAAATCTTTTTCCATTACAGATGAACTTAACACAGAGTTATTTATGGTGTAGATGGCACAGGGATAATTAATCCCAAATGCATCACCTTACATTTATCTACATTGAATCTCATCTACCATTCTGCTGCCCATTTTGATAATCTATCTAGGTCTGCTTGCAGCACTTGCACATCATTGGAAGTTTCCAAAGCTCTGCATAACTTAATGTCATCAGCAAACACAGAGACCTTGCTCTCAATTCCCCCTTTCAATTCATTTATAAACAGATTAAACAGAAGCGGCCCCAGTACAGAACCCTGAGGCACTCCGCTTAGAACTTTAGCCCACATAGATGTAGCTCCATTAACCACCACTCTCTGTTTGCGGTCCAATAACCATTTCTCTATCCATGAACAAATGTTTTCTTAAGGCCAACAGTCCTCATTTTATACATTAGTCGCCTATGTGGCACAGTATCAAAAGCTTTTGCAAAATCCAAATATACCAATCCACTGCTGTGCCTGAGTCCAACTTCTTACTCACTTCTTCATAAAAACCAATTAAATTTGTCTGGCATGATCTATTTCCATAAATCCATGCTGACTACTACTAATAAGATGATCTCTGGAGACAAAGTCAAGGATATGATCCCTTAACAAAGTTTCCATCACCTTCCCTACCACTGATGTTAGGCTTACATCTATAGTTACCAGGCTGTGACCGACTACCTTTTTTGAATATTGGTATTACATTGCTTTTTTCCAATCCACGGCACATCCCCAGACAAAAGCGAATCTGAAATATGAGAAACAGTGGTCTAGCTAGAACTGAACTAAGCTCTTTTAAAATCCTAGGATGCAATCCATCTGGTCCTGGCGCTTTATTGATATTAACTTTGTCTAATTGATTCCGTACCATATCCTCTGTTATCCAATGTGAAAACTCTTCATTTTTGCTACAATCCCTACTGTAAGGACAGGGATTCTCAACAGTAAAAACCGATGTAAAAAAACGGTTTAGCAGATTAGCCTTTTCGGCATCCTCTACAACCACCTCAGCTCCATTATTTAATGGTCCCACATTCTCAGCCCTCATCTTTTTACCATTTATATACTTAAAAAACATTTTGTGGTTGGACTTGCTTTGTTCGGCAATCCGTATTTTCATTTTCTATTTTACCTTGTTGCACATACGAAAAAACAGAAAAGATGCAATGTGGCAGTGCAGATTTCCAAAAGGAATGCATATTCTCTATAGAATGAGCATATGCCCCGGACAATAAACAAAAATTATTCCATATTTTCTTATAGGGCGGTAATAGGTTGGGTAGAGCACTAAAGAGACACTGGCATCTACTCAAGAACGCCTACCCTGACATCGACGATTTCCAAGAGACCCCCATTGTGTCATACAGACAAGGATTCACAATAGGTAGGTATTTAGAAGAAAACTGGAACCGCACACACGTTTAGTGAATTGGGTCCTTAACCAATTTATTCAGTGGAAAAAAATACCGTGTAATGTTTCTGGGACCTCGGCCACCCTTCATCAGATTATTTCCACTGAATAAATGGGTTAAGGACCCAATTCACTAAAAGTGTGTGTGGTTCCAGTTTTCTTCTAAATACTTACCTTGGAGACGTGGCAGGACGTCCGGATACCAGCACCACTAAAAATATATACAGTGATGTGAAAATCTATTTGCCCCCTTCCTGATTTCTTATTCTTTTGCATATTTGTCACACTTAAATGTTTCTGCTCCTCAAAAACCGTTAACTATTAGTCAAAGATAACATAATTGAACACAAAATGCAGTTTTAAATGATGGTTTTTATTATTTAGTGAGAAAAAAAAAACTCCAAACCTACATGGCCCAGTGTGAAAAAGTGATTGCCCCCCTTGTTAAAAAATAACTTAATTGTGGTTTATCACACCTGAGTTATGGTTATAAAGCCATTTCTAAAGCTTTGGGACTCCAGCGAACCACAGTGAGAGCCATTACCCACAAATGGCAAAAACATGGAACAGTGATGAACCTTCCCAGGAGTGGCCGGCCGACCAAAATTACCCCAAGAGCGCAGAGAAAACTCATCCGAGAGGCCACAAAAGACCCCAGGACAACATCTAAAGAACTGCAGGCCTCACTCGCCTCAATTAAGATCAGTGTTCACATTAAGGCTCGTCTCAATGTTGCTAAAAAACATCTCAATGATTGCCAAGACTTTTGGGAAAATACCTTGTGGACCGACGAGACAAAAGTTGAACTTTTTGGAAGGTGCGTGTCCCGTTACATCTAGCGTAGAAGTAACACAGCATTTCAGCAAAAGAACATCATACCAACAGTAAAATATGGTGGTGGTAGTGTGATGGTCTGGGGTTGTTTTGCTGCTTCAGGACCTGGAAGGCTTGCTGTAATAGATGGAACCATGAATTCTACTGTCTACCAAAAAATCCTGAAGGAGAGTGTCCGGCCATATGTTCGTCAACTCAAGCTGAAGCGATCTTGGATGCTGCAGCAGGACAATGACCCAAAACACACCAGCAAATCCACCTCTGAATGGCTGAAGAAAAACAAAATGAAGACTTTGGAGTGGCCTAGTCAAAGTCCTGACCTGGATCCTATTGACATGTTGTGGCATGACCTTAAAAAGGCGGTTCATGCTAGAAAACCCTCAAAGCTGAATTACAACAATTCTGCAAAGATGAGTGGGCTCAAAAATTCCCATCTAGACGCTGTAAAGACTTGTTGCAAGTTATCGCAAATGCTTGATTGCAGTTATTGCTGCTAAGGGTGGCCCAACCAGTTATTAGGTTCAGGGGGCAATTTCTTTTTCACACAGGGCCATGTAGGTTTGGAGTTTTTTTTCTCACTAAATAATAAAAACCATCATTTAAAAACTGCATTTTGTGTTCAATTATGTTATCTTTGACTAATAGTTAACAGTTTTTGATGAGCAGAAACATTTAAGTGTGACAAACATGCAAAAGAATAAGAAATCAGGAAGGGGGCAAATAGTTTTTCACATCACTGTATAGCACATGCTAAGTTCTAAGGGTGTGTGCTACCTCACAAAGCTTGTTCACAATAGGTAAACAAATTCAGGCACCCGGTAACTGTGAGGAGCTATAAAATAAACAGTAATGTGACCTGTGATTCCTCATGTGGTTTATGTGCTGTGGTGTTAGTTGTTGTATGTAGGAGAAACAACTCCACCCCTAAAGGCAAGGATATCACAGCACCGATCCAGCATCTGTTAAAAGGATAAGTTCCCAGTATCAAAACATTATAAAACAATGGGACATAGTGAAAGGACTTGCAGTTTATGGCTTAGGAGTCAGTCCCCGTGCCACACAGGGGTGGGGATCGTGGATTAAAGCTTAAACAGAGGGAGGTGTGATGGGTGCATAGATTGAACACACTTGCACCACATGGCTTTAATAAGGACTGATTTTTTTCTTTCTTTGGGGGGGTAGATGAATCTGCCTTTTTCCTAGAATGATTATATAAAAAGCTTAAGGTCGTATTGTGGGAATGGTTTGTTTCAATAAAGAGGATTGTGGTATATAATAGGGGAGATAATTATATTACTGTCATATGTGCACAATATGTATATTCTTGTAAATTACCTCATTTCCTGTTGAGTTGTTTAAATAAGGGGTGTGTCTGCCCACTAATCAGTATGCTATCTGTTGGAGCTTGAGAAAGGGACTCAGTTCCCGAAATGTTGCTACTATTTTTTGCAGGTAGCATGTGGATACAATAAAGCAGTTTAAAATTTGGAAGTCCCGAGTGCTGTATCAATATTGGATGTTTGCTTTAAAGAGACACTAAAGTAAAAAAATGACATTCCTTTATCCTTTTTCTATATTTTTACTACTGCCTGGAACTTGATCCCTTATTGCTCAGTGATCCGTCACTAGATCTACTCATGTCCTATTCAGCTCACTCCTAGTTAGTATGCATGTGCCCAGCCCCTTCCAAAAAGCTAAGGCGCAGCTAGAGTGGGGAGAACATCCAGTGGACATGATCCTTGCCTTCAAACTGCCAATAGCATTTACCCAGTGATTTTTTTTGTTATAGTGAAAATGAAACTGCTTTACTATGGGAAGGTAAGCATCTCTTGCAGCTGTTATCACTGCTTGAATCAAATAAGTATTATTTTTTTAGCTGTAGGCGTTTAAAGGGTAGTTTGTGTAAGACTTTGGAATTGATTTCTTTTTGTACAGTGCTTTATTGGGTCTTCAGTAATGCAGACAGCACAAACAGCAGCTAACTGCATAATTGGGTGTTAGCTGCAGGCTCAGAGCAAATAATGCTTTTATTCCATTTCATGAACTTAAAGGGGAACTAAAGTCTCCAAACAACATTGCTGCTATAGAAATAGCACCTTTACAAAGATACCAAAAGTTGTCTCACCTCTCCGTGTGCTGTGGCTGTTGGGTAAATTATGAAATTAATCTGAAGGCACTAGCTGGGGCAAGCACAGGATTTTCAAGGGGGGGATGCATGTGTTACCTTGGACAAAGTATAATGATGTCATTGATGACGTGGCCACCAACTAGCTCAAATGGGAGGCATGTTCAAGTGCAATTACAAGAAGAAAAAAAAAACCACAACCCACCCCCCCCCCCCCCCCCCCCCCCCCCCCCCCCCCCACCCCCCCCCACACACACACACTACCCCTTTTAGTGGTATTTTAGTGAAAACCGGTTGGTACTGAGAGACGCACAAGTCTTTGCGCACTGATTCTAAAAATTTAATTTGGTAACTGCAAAATCTCCTAATAGGCTTAGTTTCCCTTGAAATTGGAGGTATAATAATCTGCGTTTTTATAAATTTTTTATATGTGCATTTCACTGTGCATCTCCTCTTAGGGAATGATAATGAACTTGGAATATGGCAATAAATGCAAATTGAATGCAGTCAAAAACCGATTGGAAAATTTACTTTTTCCAGGAAGTGATTTTTTTCATTCATTGGCAAAGATCAATAATTAGGTGATCAAAACTGATCACCTAATATTGATCTCTGCCCCCAGCAAAGGGTGGTTCTACGAAGTATTGACTCGGGGGTGAATAATTACGCACACCCCACTTTGCAATTATTTTAAAAATGTTTGGAATCCTTTATGATTTTCGTTCCACTTCTCACGTGTACACCACTTTGTATTGGTCTTTCACGTGGAATTCCAATAAAATTCATTCATGTTTGTGGCAGTAATGTGACAAAATGTGGAAAACTTCAAGGGGGCCTAATACTTTTTGCCAACCACTGTATATACATTTATTGAACCGATGACCCAATGTTCTGTTTGTTTCTAAAATAAGCTGCTACTGCACATGCAAAAGAACAAGGTACATTTTAGAATCTTTTTATCATTTGTTAATTATTTTGTATTTCCCCAAGAAAGGCTGTCTGCAACTCAAGCTGGTTGGTAAATGGAAAACCGCTGCTATATGTAAAGACTGCACATGTACAAACGTATATATTTTTCTAGAAATATAATGGAAACAAAAAAAGCAAACTCGTATTTTATATTGTTTCAGAAGTAAGCCAGGGGATTTGAACCTGTGACTTCTCGGGCTGTGTGTTTCTAAAAACATGGCATTTTTTTTATACCACCAAAGACACAACACAAAATAAAGGTAAATTTAGAAACTTTCAGGGAGATTAAATAAAAGTTCTTATCTTTTAAAAATGGTGCTAATTTTGCCCCAGCCAATCAAATCTTATTTAACATCTGATTGGTTGGGGTAAAATAACTTTTATTGAATCTCCCTGTTTATCTTTTGCTAGAAACCCTGTGCATAGAGACTATAATGAATACTTGGGTCAGGTGACGTGGCTCTTTGAAGCCTACATGGGATGTGAGTTGTACTGGTAACAACATGGAAGCCTTCTTGGTTACAGAATCTATTACTAAATGCAACTTGCTAAAGAAGAATCTTGCAATGTATAAAATTAAGTTTAGTTGTCCTGCTGAATCAAGTAGCCATGCAAAGACAGAAAAATTAGCCAGGGGAGGGACTAGGAGTGGTTTTATTGACGGTTCTCTTGCACAAAAAATGCGGACTGCATGCGCCCTGATAACAGATTGCACACGCAGCGCACTAGTGTGGCTCCATTAACTGGGCCACACTAGTTTGAGCTTTAACCCTTTAAGTGCCGCAGAATGTATATATACATTCTATGGCTTCCCCTTTAAAAAAAAAAAAAAAAAATCGGGTCATGCTATGGGCAATCAGGGGGCAGCATAAATGCCCCCCTAGCCCCCTTGATCCCCCCTCAGTCCAAATCAGGGGGGGGGGGGGGTCGGGAGATATCATACCTCAAAAGCAGTGATCATATAGCAGTAAGCCGGTCCCACGAGGAGGAAGTTCAGAGTGGAAAAGGAGACCCGGTGGCGTCATGAAGCTTCCTCCTTCACCAGGTTCTTCCTATAGAGAGGTACAATGCTGCCCCTGGTGGTCTAGTGGTCTCCATTCAGATTACAGTGCTGTACCTGGTATAGTTAAGCTGTCAGTGTGACAGCTTTACTATACTTTTTGTGAATGGAACAAAGTTTTTTTTTTTTTCTAATTGGGAAAGACTTAGAAAAAAAATGGGGACAGAGATCAAAATTTGGTGATCACTTCTGATCACCAAATTATTGATCTTTGCCAATGAATGAAAAATCACTTCCTGGAAAATGATTTCCGGGAAGTGATTTTTCCGATCGGATTTTGAATTGGAAAACAGGCAAAATCAAATCAAATTATGATTTGATGATCATCTTTGGGAATGATCCCAAAAAAAAAGGGAAAATGCACTCACACAAAATACTTACAGGGTTATTCAATAAAAGTTCTTATCGTTTAAAATGGTGCTAATTTTGCCCTAACCAATCAGATTTTAGCTTTCAAATGTTAAATAAGATCTGATTGGTTGGGGCAAAATTAGCACCATTTTAAATAAGAACTTTCTTTAAATCTCCCTGATTGTGATACACACCCCCTTTTTTTTTTTTTTACCCTAAAACTCTAAATTAGCAAAAACTTTGTCTGCTCCAAGCTTCCCAATGCCCCCCGGTGATATCGGTAAAGCAAACGCACATCATTATTTGTCCGATTTCAAGGGAAACTAAGCCTATTTTATTAGGAAATTTTGCAGAGGTACCAAAAAAATGGAATTTTAAGGATTAGTAAAGTGTGCAAAAACTTGTGTGACTTTCCGTACTAACTGGTTTTCACTAAAAGGGGTGTGTGTGTGGGGGTGGGTTGTTTTCTTGCTATTGCGCATGGGTCCCATTTGAGCTAGTTGGTGGCCCCGTCTATTTGCACCCACCCATATGGCATACCGTTTGATTCAGGACATGTGGGAGATTGCCATCATATGATTTTATTTTTCACAGAATTTCCTAAAAACAGAGTTCTTTGGATTACTGCGTCTGGAATTCTTCATGTATGTAGGAAAGCTTGGCACCATAACGTAGCTGAAGGAGTGTAGATTTTAAAAATATATAGTTTGTTGGTTTTTTTTCCAAGTTTCAGGACTGTTTCCATTGAAAAAGCGTAGGCTGTTCACTTTGATTTTTTTTCTTGTAATTGAACTTGGGCATGCGTCGCATTTGAGCTAGTTGGTGGCCACATCTCTGTGTGCACCGCATAAAAGAATGACACCGTTGCGTAGCTGAAGGCATGAAGATTCCAAGAATAAATAGTTTTGGGGGGGTATTTGTAATATAGAGGGGCGTTTAGTCTGGCAAATCTGAAAAATTGCTGTAATTGGGCCACTGATATGGCTCACTTTGTGGCTAGTCAATTACACGTACGCATGTGTAACCATGCATATGGCATACCATTTGATTTGGGACACTTGGGAGATTGATATTTGGTAACTTTTTGTTACATTTCATGGGATTTTGGCATGATTTCTACCTTCGAAAGTTGATTTTTGTTAATTTTTTTCAGCAAATCTGCGAAAAAAGTGCGAACTTCTACGAAGAACTTCGCCCACATAATGGATGATATGAATGAACAAACGACAGCATTCTGTAGTTGAAAGTGTCTAGATTCGAGAAATATATAGTTTGTGGGGGTGTTTTGTGGAGAAAAACTGCAGACTGTTAAAATTCAGAGTTGGCTGAATATTTTTGCTGTTTCTGAGCCATCATGCATTGTCTCACTTTGTGGCTTTTCGCTTCCATGTCCGTGTGTGTAACCATGCATATGGCATACCGTTTGATTCAGGACATTTGGGAGATAGATATTTGGTAACTTTTGTTTACATTCCATGGGATTTTGGCACGATTTCTACCTTTTGAATGTTGTTTGATCATTTTATTTAGAAAATCTGCGAAAAGTGCAAAATTCTACAAAGGACTGCGCCCACACCATTTCTGGTATGAATGAACAAACTTCAGCATTACATAGCTGAAGGTGTGCAGATTTCAGGAATAGATTGTGGGTAATTCTGAGTTTGGTGTGTGTTTTGTGGGGAAAACCTGCAGACTGTTCAAATGCAAAGCTGGCTAATTTTTTGCTGCTACTGACATTTGGCATTGGTCCCCCTCTGGGTCAGTTGGTAGCCATGTCTTTGGGTACACCCATGAATGTGGCATACCGTTTTACCTCGCTCATAAAATCCTGCGGGTGTGTAGTTTCTAAAACTATCTCACTTGTGGGGATATTTTAGTTAATTTGGAAGATATTCTATGTTAACCGTCAGAAGTGGTTATACATTTCAAATTATAATATTCTTGAAGGTGCAGTTTTAGTTTTTGGTGTCTCCTGTACAGGAAAAGTGGGGTACCTACATATATCTGATATCATTGTACTCAGAAGTTTCCGAGCTTTTAGAAACCGTAAGATTTTTGTGCATAACCTTAAGATAATTAAGTAAAAATGGGGAAAATCCATTTTTTTACATATTTTACCCATTATTCAAGTAAAATTTCCAGAACAGTTACAAATTTCCGTTACCATGTTAAAGTACACTTTGTGCTGAAAAAAACAATGTTTAATATTCCTGATTTACTGCAAAGTTTCCTACTGTAAAATTAGTCTAAACCGATTGAGAGCAAATTTAATAAGCGCAAACAAAATTGAAATTCTGCTGGCACTGAAAGGGTTAAAGGTTAAAGGAGAATGCTTATTCTCACCTCCCTGTAAATAGAACAATCTGGGTACACTGGAACTTAGATACTGCCGCTCCACTCACAGTTTCTTCTGCACTGACAGCCGCGCCACCCGACCAAGCGCCCATCTTTGGTGCAGGTGCGCCAACACAAAAGGTAGGCGCACGATCGGGCAGTGCGGCTGTCAGTGCAAAAGGTACTGCGAGTGGAGCAGCGATAAGGTAAGTTCGGCTGTGTCCCCCTGGGGTTCTATTATTCACAGGAATATTATTCACAGGAATAAGCATTCTCACCTCCCTGTGAATAATGGAAACATATGGAAAGTCGTAAAAAATACCAGTTTAGCGTTCCTTTAAAAAGTGCGATCGGATGGTGCTTAAAAGTGCCTCAGTGTGGCCTAGCCCTAAGTCCCATCTGTCTTCTGACATTGGGTCCACCACAGCTGGGTGAAGGAGAGAATCATCTGTGCAAGTTCTTGTCTAATTGTTTCAGTACTATATCCTCTTGCCAACCAAAGTTGGTTTTCTTCCATTATATAATTATTGCTATTACAATCTGTACTTTCATTAATAGGCTCGCCAATATTTCATTCTGTCCGATCATACAACCTATTAAAGACATTTGCCAAAATTTACCAACACATCTGATCAAATTTGTCAATGCCAACGATTGGTAGCACAGCAAAAAAAAGTCCATTGGGCCATTTGTACTGTCCCTTACAGATTAAAATGCATTTTACCTGTGAGACTTTGCTCCTCTGTTTTATTAACCCATAAACCATTCTGAGATAGCAATGGTATGTGTTATTTTTAAAAAAAATATTTTTGCCGGTGTCAAACTTTTCTTTGCCTTCTGTTCTACTTTAAGTTCATTCTCTATTTCTTCACTAATAAAAGGCTAGTTCGGCAGGTTCTATACAGGTTTTCACAGTTCATTAAACAAGAAGTACAACCTGTTAAAAAGCAGATTGCAATATCTGTCTTTGATCTGCTGCAGTCTGAGAATTTAAGGAACACCTGCAGTATGATTTTGTGAATGAAGTGTTTGAAGTAGACTTTTAAAACAGACCTTTAAAAAATACAATTGCTACGTTTAAACAAGAAATGTCCTCTACAATTAACTGTCAGTATGTTGCCTGTAGCTAAAATAAAAAAAGAAATGGAAAATTGGTGTGCTAAAACAGGTGTACAAAATATTTAATACTGAACAAAATCTATATGCTTGTGGAGGTTTTCATTCACCCAGGTCATGGACTAAAAGTCCAGTTGATTTAACTGAATCCAACAGATATCACAAAATTTATAGTTAGTCCTGCATTGGGTTGGGTACCTGCGGTTTACCCAATTTGCGGGTCACCATTGAGTTTGAATTGTTTGGGTGTAAGTTTCTTTTTATAAGAACCGTGGGTCCTTAGAAGAATTCCAGTCTTAAAAACAAACAAACCTTTTCCCCTGTCTATGAAGAGACATCGGTCTAATAACAGAGACTGAGAATACATTATTATCAATCCAAGACAATGTGCAGTATGTATAGCACCTTACCCTAAATCACACTATGGCAGATAAACGCACATATATCTAGAGGCAAAAGCTTCCTGTCATGGTTTTTGGCTGGGTAAATATTGAGTTATCAACAGCTCTAATGTACTTAGAATGTTATAACAGGATGGATTGTGGATAGAAATACACACCGCTATGTTGAACTTTAAAGGAGAACTAAACTAATTTTTTTTTAAATCCTAATGGGAAAGCTTTTCTCCCCAGAATACCTATACATTGAAAGATCCTTCTCTACACGCCCCTTGTGCATAATATATATACCAAACACAATCAAATTAAAACCATAAACAATGTAATTTCTGGTCATCCTAATAATAAAAATGCAGTGTGCGTCCCTTTGTCCGTGTGTGTGTGTCCTGAGCAGGAGGTTTCGGACTCACTGTTAGAAGCAGAGCAAGCTTAGGTCACATCTCACACAGGCTACACTACCGGACTCACTCTGACTCCTCCCCTCCCCCCAGTCACCAGCAGTCTGCAGAGATTTGTGGGCAGGGCAGCTCGGGTCCCCCCTCCGGGGAGGGGATGCAAGATCCAGACATCCGATCCTGAGATTCCTGACTATGAACTTCACAACACAGTGAGTGTTAAAAAAAAAAAAAAAAAAGTTTACTGAATGAGATCATGCTGGGTGGGAAGAGAGAGGCTGGGAACAGATGACACTGCTAATGTCATGTATCTCTTATCTCCTGGGTCTGGGACAGAGTGGGGGGCTCTGGGTCCTGGGACAGAGTGGGGGGCCCTGGGTCTGGGACAGAGGGAGGGGACTCTGGATCTGTGACGGGAGGGCCTGGGTCTGGGGCAGAGGAGGGGCCCTGGGTCTGGGACAGAGGGGGCCCTGGGTCTGGGGCAGAGGAGGGGCCCTGGGTCTGGGGCAGAGGAGGGGCCCTGGGTCTGGGACAGAGGGAGGGGACTCTGGATCTGTGACAGGGGGGGCCCTGGGTCTGGGACAGTGTGTGTGGGACCCGGGGTCTGGGACTGAGGGGGTGGGACCCGGGGTCTGGGACTGAGGGGGTGGGACCCGGGGTCTGGGACACTAAGAGGGAACTGTGGCCTTGGGACATGGAGGATGGAAGCACTCTGGGCTTCTAGCGCCTGTTATTGTAACGGGCTTAATGTCTATATCTGTATAATGCGGCAAATTTGATTAACATAGATATGCATTGGAAAGAGCAGGATACTAACACATATTTCACAGTATCAAAACATAAAGCATAGTCGCACACTATATATAACCATAGGGACTGACATAAACATTCGCAGTTTATAAGAAACGTAAAGACCATTGTTCATTTAACCCCTTAAGCTAGGTACACAGTACAGATTTCTGAAAGATGACAGGATCTGCAAGATCCTGTCTGCCATCTTTCAAAGATCTGCATACCCCCAGATACAGTGCTGTACCTGGTATAGTTAAGCTGTCAGTGTGACAGCTTTACTATACTTTTTGTGAATGAACAAGTTTTTTTTTTTTTTCTAATTGGGAAAGACTTAGAAAAAAAATGGGGACAGAGATCAAAATTTGGTGATCACTTCTGATCACCAAATTATTGATCTTTGCCAATGAATGAAAAATCACTTCCTGGAAATGATTTCCGGGAAGTGATTTTTCCGATCGGATTTTGAATTGTGAAAACAGGCAAAATCAAATCAAATTATGATTTGATGATCATCTTTGGGAATGATCCCAAAAAAAAAGGATGCACTCACACAAAATACTTACAGGGTTATTCAATAAAAGTTCTTATCGTTTAAAATGGTGCTAATTTTGCCCTAACCAATCAGATTTTAGCTTTCAAATGTTAAATAGATCTGATTGGTTGGGGCAAAATTAGCACCATTTTAAATAGAACTTTCTTTAAATCTCCCTGATTGTGATACACACCCCCTTTTTTTTTTTTTTACCCTAAAACTCTAAATTAGCAAAAACTTTGTCTGCTCCAAGCTTCCCAATGCCCCCCGGTGATATGGTAAAGCAAACGCCACATCATTATTTGTCCGATTTCAAGGGAAACTAAGCCTATTTTATTAGGAAATTTTGCAGAGGTACCAAAAAATGGATTTTAAGGATTAGTAAAGTGTGCAAAAACTTGTGTGACTTTCCTACTAACTGGTTTTCACTAAAAGGGGTGTGTGTGTGGGGGTGGGTGTTTTCTTGCTATTGCGCATGGGTCCCATTTGAGCTAGTTGGGTGGCCCCGTTATTTGCACCCACCCATATGGCATACCGTTTGATTCAGGACATGTGGGAGATTGCCATCATATGATTTTTTTTTCACAGAATTTCCTAAAAACAGAGTTCTTTGGATTACTGCGTCTGGAATTCTTCATGATGTAGGAAAGCTTGGCACCATAACGTAGCTGAAGGTGTAGATTTTAAAAAATATAGTTTGTTGGTTTTTTTTCCAAGTTTCAGGACTGTTTCCATTGAAAAAGCGTAGGCTGTTCACTTTGATTTTTTTTCTTGTAATTGAACTTGGGCATGCGTCCGCATTTGAGCTAGTTGGTGGCCACATCTCTGGTGTGCACCGCATAAAAGAATGACACCGTTGCGTAGCTGAAGGCATGAAGATTCCAAGAATAAATAGTTTTGGGGGGGTATTTGTAATATAGAGGGGCGTTTGTCTGGCAATCTGAAAAATTGCTGTAATTGGGCCACTGATATGGCTCACTTTGTGGCTAGTCAATTACACGTACGCATGTGTAACCATGCATATGGCATACCATTTGATTTGGGACACTTGGGAGATTGATATTTGGTACTTTTTGTTACATTTCATGGGATTTTGGCATGATTTCTACCTTCGAAAGTTGATTTTTGTTAATTTTTTCAGCAATCTGCGAAAAAAGTGCGAACTACGAAGAACTTCGCCCAATAATGGATGATATGAATGAACAAACGACAGCATTCTGTAGTTGAAAGTGTCTAGATTCGAGAAATATATAGTTTGTGGGGGTGTTTTGTGAGAAAACTGCAGACTGTTAAAATTCAGAGTTGGCTGAATATTTTTGCTGTTTCTGAGCCATCATGCATTGTCTCACTTGTGGCTTTTCGCTTCCATGTCCGTGTGTGTAACCATGCATATGGCATACCGTTTGATTCAGGACATTTGGGAGATAGATATTTGGTAACTTTGTTTACATTCCATGGGATTTTGGCACGATTTCTACCTTTTGAATGTTTGTTTGATCATTTTATTTTTAGAAATCTGCGAAAAGTGCAAAATTCTACAAAGGACTGCGCCCCACACCATTTCTGGTATGAATGAACAAACTTCAGCATTACATAGCTGAAGGTGTGCAGATTTCAGGAATAGATTGTGGGTAATTCTGAGTTTGGTGTGTGTTTTGTGGGGAAAACCTGCAGACTGTTCAAATGCAAAGCTGGCTAATTTTTTGCTGCTACTGACATTTGGCATTGGTCCCCCTCTGGGTCAGTTGGTAGCCATGTCTTTGGGTACACCCATGAATGGGCATACCGTTTTACCTCGCTCATAAAATCCTGCGGGTGTGTAGTTTAAAACTATCTCACTTGTGGGGATTTTTAGTTAATTTGGAAGATATTCTATGTTAACCGTCAGAAGTGGTTATACATTTCAAATTATAATATTCTTGAAGGTGCAGTTTTAGTTTTTGGTGTCTCCTGTACAGGAAAAGTGGGGTACCTACATATATCTGATATCATTGTCTCAGAAGTTTCCGAGCTTTTAGAAACCGTAAGATTTTGTGCATAACCTTAAGATAATTAAGTAAAAATGGGGAAAATCCATTTTTTTACATATTTTACCATTATTCAAGTAAAATTTCCAGAACAGTTACAATTTCCGTTACCATGTTAAAGTACACTTTGTGCTGAAAAAAACAATGTTTAATATTCCTGATTTACTGCAAAGTTTCCTACTGTAAAATTAGTCTAAAACCGATTGAGAGCAAATTAATAAGCGCAAACAAAATTGAAATTCTGCTGGCACTGAAAGGGTTAAAGGTTAAAGGAGAATGCTTATTCTCACCTCCCTGTAAATAGAACAATCTGGGTACACTGGAACTTAGATACTGCCGCTCCACTCACAGTTTCTTCTGCACTGACAGCCGCGCCACCCGACCAAGCGCCATCTTGGTGGCAGGTGCGCCAACACAAAAGGTAGGCGCACGATCGGGCAGTGCGGCTGTCAGTGCAAAAGGTACTGCGAGTGGAGCAGGATAAGGAAGTTCGGCTGTGTCCCCCTGGGTTCTTATTCACAGGAATATTATTCACAGGAATAAGCATTCTCACCTCCCTGTGAATAATGGAAACATATGGAAAGTCGTAAAAAATACCAGTTTAGCGTTCCTTTAAAAAGTGCGATCGGATGGTGCTTAAAAGTGCCTCAGTGTGGCCTAGCCCTAAGTCATCTGTCTTCTGACATTGGGTCCACCACAGCTGGGTGAAGGAGAGAATCATCTGTGCAAGTTCTTGTCTAATTGTTTCAGTACTATATCCTCTTGCCAACCAAAGTTGGTTTTCTTCCATTATATAATTATTGCTATACAATCTGTACTTTCATTAATAGGCTCGCCAATATTTCATTCTGTCCGATCATACAACCTATTAAAGACATTTGCCAAAATTTACAACACATCTGATCAAATTTGTCATGCCAACGATTGGTAGCACAGCAAAAAAAGTCCATTGGGCCATTTGTACTGTCCCTTACAGATTAAATGCATTTTACCTGTGAGACTTTGCTCTCTGTTTTATTAACCCATAAACCATTCTGAGATAGCAATGGTATGTGTTATTTTTAAAAAAAATATTTTTGCCGGTGTCAAACTTTTCTTTGCCTTCTGTTTACTTTAAGTTCATTCTCTATTTCTTCACTAATAAAAGGCTAGTTCGGCAGGTTCTATACAGGTTTTCACAGTTCATTAAACAAGAAGTACAACCTGTTAAAAAGCAGATTGCAATATCTGTCTTTGATTGCTGCAGTCTGAGAATTTAAGGAACACCTGCAGTATGATTTGTGAATGAAGTGTTTGAAGTAGACTTTTAAAACAGACCTTTAAAAAATACAATTGCTACGTTTAAACAAGAAATGTCCTCTACAATTAACTGTCAGTATGTTGCCTGTGCTAAAATAAAAAAAGAAATGGAAAATTGGTGTGCTAAAACAGGTGTACAAAATATTTAATACTGAACAAAATCTATATGCTTGTGGAGGTTTTCATTCACCCAGGTCATGGACTAAAAGTCCAGTTGATTTAACTGAATCCAACAGATATCACAAAATTTATAGTTAGTCCTGCATTGGGTTGGGTACCTGCGGTTTACCCAATTGCGGGTCACCATTGAGTTTGAAGTTGGGTGTAAGTTTCTTTTTATAAGAACCGTGGGTCCTTAGAAGAATTCCAGTCTTAAAAACAAACAAACCTTTTCCCCTGTCTATGAAGAGACATCGGTCTATAACAGAGACTGAGATACATTATTATCAATCCAAGACAATGTGCAGTATGTATAGCACCTTACCCTAAATCACACTATGGCAGATAAACGCACATATATCTAGAGGCAAAAGCTTCCTGTCTGTTTTTGGCTGGGTAAATATTGAGTTATCAACAGCTCTAATGTACTTAGATGATACAGGATGGAATTGTGGATAGAAATACACACCGCTATGTTGAACTTTAAAGGAGAACTAAACATAATTTTTTTAAATCCTAATGTGAAAGCTTTCTCCCCAGAATACCTATACATTGAAAGATCCTTCTCTACACGCCCCTTGTGCATAAATAATATATCCAAACACAATCAAATTAAAACCATAAACAAATGTAATTTCTGGTCATCCTATATAATAAAATGCAAGTGTGCGTCCCTTTGTCCGTGTGTGTGTGTCCTGAGCAGGAGGTTTCGGACTCACTGTTAGAAGCAGAGCAAGCTTACGTCACAATCTCACACAGGCTACAGCTACCGGACTCACTCTGACTCCTCCCCTCCCTCCCAGTCACCAGCAGTCTGCAGAGATTTGTGGGCAGGGCAGCTCTGGGTCCTCCCCTCCGGGGAGGGGATGCAAGATCCAGACATCCGATCCTGAGATTCCTGACTATGAACTTCACAACACAGTGAGTGTTAAAAAAAAAAAAAAAAAAGTTTACTGAATGAGATCATGCTGGGTTGGGAAGGAGAGGCTGGGAACAGATGACACTGCTGTAATGTCATGTATCTCTTATCTCCTGGGTCTGGGACAGAGTGGGGGGCTCTGGGTCTGGGACAGAGGGGGCCCTGGGTCTGGGACAGAGTGGGGGGCCCTGGGTCTGGGACAGAGGGAGGGGACTCTGGATCTGTGACGGGAGGGCCTGGGTCTGGGGCAGAGGAGGGGCCCTGGGTCTGGGACAGAGGGGGCCCTGGGTCTGGGCAGAGGAGGGGCCCTGGGTTGGGGCAGAGGAGGGCCCTGGGTCTGGGACAGAGGGAGGGGACTCTGGATCTGTGACAGGGGGGGCCCTGGGTCTGGGACAGTGTGGTGGGACCCGGGGTCTGGGACTGAGGGGGTGGGACCCGGGGTTGGGACTGAGGGGGTGGGACCCGGGGTCTGGGACACTAAGAGGGAACTGGGCCTGGGACATGGGATGAAGCACTCGGGCTTCTAGCGCCTGTTATTGTAACGGGCTTAATGTCTATTATCTGTATAATAGCGCTAAAATATTGATATAACATAGATATGCATTGGAAGAGCAGGATACTAACACATATTTCACAGTATCAAAACATAAAGCATAGTCGCACACTATATATAACCATAGGGACTGACATAAACATTCGCAGTTTATAAGAAACGTAAAGACCATTGTTCATTTAACCCCTTAAGCTAGGTACACAGTACAGATTTCTGAAAGATGAAGATCTGCAAGATCCTGTCTGCCATCTTTCAAAGATCTGCATACACACAGTCCCGAGCGTTTTCCCTATGAACATCATAGGGAACGCTCGGGACTGTGTGTTTCCATGTGGCTGCGCTAGACTCCTCTATAGGGAGTCTAGCGCAGCCAATGGAAATATTCGGTCTTTCCCGAACGAGCGGTCGGCCGACCCGGTCGTTTGTCGGCCACGCTCTCGTTCGGGAAACGAAGGTACACACAACGATAAAGCCCCGATACCATCGGATCCGACGGTATCGGGGCTTTATTTTTACTGTGTGTACCCAGCTTTAGGGGTTTGAGTTTCTAAACAATGTATACATCTAGCCTCCCTTTGAAGCAAGACTCTGTCCTTATCTATGTTTCTTTTTAATTCAGAGCTTGTAAGTCATCAGTAATAATACCTTTAAAGGAAATCATTGGATGAGACATTTTGCTTGAAATGTCTGGACACAAAAAGTCACCATATTTGGTCATAACATTAGAAGTATCCCCTATAGTGAGGGAATTTTTGTTTAATGGGAATTTTTTTTGCCAGTGTGGGGATGTGCAATGTATTTGCCAGCCAGCATAGATAAACATGTCACACAGTCAGGGATTCAAAAACATCCCATGTGTGTGTACTAGGCCATTATAAGGTGTCTGCTAAATAAAAGCTAAATTTTGTAGTGAATGCTGCTATTGTTGATGCTTATGTGTACTTGTTGGATGTGCACTCTGGCAGATAACATGGAATGGAGTGCTATCGGTTTCCTCTATGTATGATTTTATATATAATTAGCAAGGCAACAAGTAGATACACATGGAGCGGCACTTAGACTCTCCTCGCATGGTGCGTTCCGTTCAAAAGGATTACCTCCCAGGTACAGGTAAGGATAAATATATATAGCAAAGAAATGAACAGTGCTACTCATGGAGGTTGGTGTAAAGATTAAGAGCAGTCCTTTATTCAATACATCTTAAAAACATGGAGAGATATTGGTCAGTGCTGCTCCATCCGCCTGACGCGTTTCGTGGGAGTATCCCAGCACCCAGAAAGCTCCCCAGATCTACATCACTCAGAAAACTCCTCAGATCTACATCACAGAGCCAACTCCTTCCCACTCTCAGCAGGCGAAGGTGGTTGTCCCAGTGCCCTCACTTCCTATCCACTGTGCACCATCAGGTATGAATAAAGTTGAAGAAAAAATTGAACTTCAAAAACTTTATAAATAGAGCCAGGACATTGCAGGGAATCCGGGAGGTTTGCAAAGACAGGAGGTGAAATCCGGGAACATCAGAATCTGAGACGGTTGGTGCAGGTAAAAGTTCTCAGGTGGGAAACTGCCAGTGGTTTTAGGCAGCAGCAGGGGGTAGTGTGGTTGACCCCTAGTGGCCAGGGGAGGGAAGTGCAGACACACACACATACGGAGGCACGGAACCAGAACTCGGCAGTTAGCATTTTTATATATAATGTATACACCTTATAGGTTAAAGGGCAAGTCCAGCCCAAAAATAACTTGTCTTTAAAATGTTTATAACCCCCCCCACACCCCACTTTCGCATTGTTTATACATTGCAAAGATCCCCCATTGCAAAGATCCCCACTTACCTGCCCTTTAACAAATTGGGTGGTCTAGGGCACTGATCAGAGTAATTGCCTTAAGTAAGGTGAGGTGCAGACCCAAACAAAAGCTAAACGTACAATGAAATAGAAAAAGACAGGGTGCAACACTTACTTGATAGTGCTAAATATAAAAATCCTTCATCATAGGGACGAGCAGTATAAAAACTAAAAAACTAAAAAGAGAGATATTGCCTAAAAATTTGTAATCATATTAAGCACATAAGTAAATATCATGGCAAGGTACATTATAGCATAAACATATATAGCTACCAGTCTCCGTATTTAGACCTACAGTCCTGTAGTCTATACATGTATGCATAGTGGGGATCAGCCATGAATAGCCATGTAGTATATCAAGGCTCTGCTAGGAGAAAAAGGGGGAAGGCTGGGGAAAGCAGTTTGCTCCGGAAGCACGTGTGAAACGGAGCTTTCTCAACGTGGCTGAGAGAGCTCTGTTTCACACATGCTTCCAGAGCGAAACACATGTCCTCCATGTTCTTGCCTTGTTTCAGAAATACGACAGCTTGCAACGGCAGACCAGCTTCCTCTGACTTACTAGGGTGCAATCTGACATACGGGAATATAGCAATGAGGGAACAGAGCACTCAATTGGACTATGTTTCAAAAATTTAAACCAGCAGTAACATCAACGCATTTCGACCATCTTGTGGCTGTCGTCTGGATGCCTTTATGGGTAAACTACACCTCCCTATATTACCTTAGACACTTCCCCCCCCCCCCCAACAGGTCCTCATTTGAAATCCCCCAGTGATAATTTTTAACTCTCCCAACCCCTATATAACAGAGCACTGTTTGTACTTTACACACTGCAACGATTTGTATTGTCCATTGAAATGAAAGGAAAATGCTGATACATATAGTCCCTTTTGCAATATGTTAGTCTTTACTTTTAGAATTAAACTTTTAAAACTGTTTTTAACATTGTATTAAGCATGTAAGCTAAATTTGTGTTTCACGCTATGTTGAAAATTAGCATTGTGGGGTGGGGGGATTTCACATGAGGACATGTTGGGGAGTGTCTAAGGTAATATAGGGAGGTGTAGTTCACCTGTAAAGGCATCCAGACGACGGCCACAATATGGTCAAAACGTGTTGATGTTACTGTTTTTTTGATTAATAACATTCTTGAAACATAGTCCAGTTGAGTGCTCTATTTCCGTAAAAATCTTTACAGAGGGATATTTTAAACTCTTACTCAAACAGTTATCAGCAACCAGGGAAACCAAATAGGATAAACCTGCAGGTCTGAGAATAAATCTGTGTGGCTCAAACTAAACAGCACCATTGGGTAGCATGAGACCCTAAACAGGATCCAGATAAACATGCTAGGTACATACTAATTAGTATTTACCACAGCAAGTTCCAGATTTACAGTTGCTATGGGTTTATGACTTGGGAACACAGGATACTAAAAAGCTTTATAGGTTAAGGTGAGGTGGGGATAAAGGACCTAAAGGCTCCCCACAGAGTATAAAATGAAATAGAGCCTCCTTCTAACAGAAGGTACCTCAAAGCCTTACAATGGCATTGCCCTAATAATCTAACATATAAACACATTTCTCCCTCCCAGCTAACCTAGAGAAATGGGAGTGGGGACATGCTAAGTATCTCATTTATAGCCTGTGGCAAAGGCGTGTGTTCAGATGCAGTACAGCCTTGTGGTAGAGCAGGGGTGTTGGTGTTGAACTTAAACAACCGTGTTTTTCGCTCCAATAAAGAGCACCATTTGCAACTACAATTGTATTTTGTATTAAGACCTCTCTGCATGTTGCACTACATCCTTCTTTTTTAAGGATATATACCCAGTTATACTTGGTCTTTGAAAGGTCTGTTTCTAGGTTAACATTCCTAAGACACATTGTAGTGTTAAGTATAGGAAGGTGTTTGTTAAATATTTTTTTTTTAGCTTGGTCATCTTAAATGCATGTTACGGACTGGGTTTTCATTAATGACATCACACTGATTCCTCAAACTCTATGAAAAGGGTAGAAAACAGTGAACAGCTTGGCTTCTGTTTGCAAACAGAGATGCTTGTGTTTGCTGGTTTCCATTTATAAACAGATGGGCATTTTATATAAATAGAAGAAATATACAAAAGCACTTTTACATCCCATATAACTTCCATGAAGAAATATTAAAAAAATAATACATTTGATTAAAGATCATGTGAGACAAATGACTAATGCTGGCTATTTACTACTTTGATATTAGAAAGATTAGACGTGCATTCGTTTGCCACCAAATTTCTAATCTTTCTAATGTCTAAATAGTATTCCTGCAACCTTCCTGCATGGCCCTTTCATTTTTCAGTTGCATGTTGATTGCAAAAAAAAGAACGGGTCAGACAGTTTTCTGGACATCGGGAAACATCAAGGGAATGTCTGAAGGTAAATTATAATGTACTGGCACCTTAAAGGGCATCTACAGTGGGAAAATGTAATTTTTTTTGTCCCGAGATATATCCATTAAAAGAAGTCAAGATTTCAATATACCACTCCTGCTTGAGCTGTCAATCAAATACCCTAACAGCATGCTGGTCTAGTGTGTAGGCTTACACAAGTTTTACAGCAAGTCTCCCAATGACTCCTTGCTCAATAAAATGCTTGGCAAATACTGGGTTAAAAACAGAAGTAAAGGGAAGGAGAATGAAATGGCTTTCACCAATTTATTGCCTGTCAAAGGGAGATCAGGCTGCTGTGAAGGCAGGACTCGGTCTCTCCAAACTCACCCCCTCCCACTCCTTATGTAGCACACGAGCGGTTTGTTTCACAGACTTGGTTTACAGCTGGACTGTATGTACGGGGGAATGACCTGGGAGTGGGGAGCAGTAAATCAGACTGTGCAAACACGGAGCCACAGAGGACTGTGGGAATAAGGCAGCATACACTAACCTTTTTGTATGTCTGGATTGGAGCAATGTATACATTTTACTATAGATGCCCTTTAAAGGAAGAGTTTACTGAAAACATGAACTATTATTTTAATACTTTGATTGAAGAATGAGAATTAAGGGAGCTATGCCTTACCTTCCGTTCTTCAATAAAATTTACAGGAGCCATTAACGAACAATAAGAAATTTACCTTTCGCGCAATCCATTGCCAACCGCATTGACAGGTCACGACTGCTTCCTGCTTCACTCTAATGGGCGCTACAGTTAAAGTACATGTAGGGTTAGCTTCTAGAATAATGGGCTTGTGTCCTATTATTGTATGAGGAAATGAGGGACTTCAGAGAATAAACATATACTGTATCTTTATGCAGCCTCTATTGCCATAATGACAGAGGTAATTTCTCCACTACATAGGTTACAGGGCTTTGCAATATTGTTTATACCATTTTAGCTTCCTTTAATTGAAGAGTGCCATGCACAGACTTTTTAACCTATGATCTCTTATAAGTCAAGTCTTTAATCAAGGTGATGCTTTCTTATTGCACTGCTTTCTGCAGTAAAAATGTATTACTTTCTGTGTTATTTATGGGCAGTTCATGAAATAACTTATATTTACTTAAGATTTTAGATTGATTAATCTCTCTTCACCTTTGGGTGTAGAGGAAGTAAGAGCAAGGTACTCTACCCTCTAAAATTGTTTTCCACATTTAGTTCCCCTTTAATAAATTTCAGCGCTTACATTTTTGTCATGGGTGGTGCTGTATAAGTACTGGGATGTGGCTGAAATATTTGATTTTGACTTTTCCTGTGTTTTATTTGCAGAATTCGACCACAGCTAGCCAAAGAAAAAATTGAAGGTTGCCATATTTGCACATCTGTTACACCTGGGGAACCTCAAGTAGTCCTAGGAAAGGATAAGGCTTTTACTTTTGACCATGTCTTCGATATTGAATCAAGGCAGGAGGAAATCTACAGGCAATGCACCGAAAAGCTTATTGAAGGTTGTTTTGAAGGTTACAATGCAACTGTCTTTGCATATGGCCAAGTAAGTATACTATGGTTTTTGTACTTAAGGCAAAGCGAAGCTCATTTTGGGTAGGAATTTGCATTTATATCAAAGCATTTTTTGCATTTCTATATTTTAATTAAACTTTCCCTTTTATAAGGAAGACAGTCATTCAAAGGAACATTTACTAAAAATGTTGGTGTATTTTCTTCAATATGCCTCCAGTGTGACTGTCTCCTTTATCTATAACAAAAGGGAGATAGTCTTGCAGGTGTCATCCACTGCATGAGTGGTACTTTGACAGCTTGCTGCTAGTATATGTGGACACACAGGAAGGTGGGAGTAGGTTTACCTACATCTCCAGATTATACGCTGTCTAATGCCAAAACTTTTAGCGGTGTTTCGGGCCATAATTGGGCTTAAGTTATTTAAAGGAGAAAATAAAGTAAAAAGTTGACTTGCTGTTAGTGATTCTAAGGAAATAAACAAATGTGTAAATGCATTTACTATTTCAAGTCCTTTCTTATATCCCCTGTTACAACTACTACAGGAAAGTTCAATGATTGTCACCCAGAGTGTAGAAAGGAAGGTTTTTAAAGGGCATTTTCACCCCGTACACGCCCACCCCCGAAAAAGAGAGAATCAGAAGCAGTAGAAGGGGAAGCAGTAGAAGGGGGAAACATAGGCAGAAACATTCCACCAGGAAAAGACAACTTCTCTTCAGTTTCCTGTACTGTATTTCGGCCATGCAGGACAACCAAATTCAGTAGAAGAGAAAGGTATGGGTGCTCAACATTGTGATGAGATTGAGGAACTTTAACTACCCCGTGCCTTGTTCTGTGTGCAAAGGGAGTTTAAAAGAATTATCATAGCAACTATATTGTAAAAATAACTTTGCCTCATCTTAAAGGCGAACTATGGTCTAAAAATGACTTTAGGTAAATTGATAGGAATTGCTCCCCTGAGAATTTTTGCAATTTATTTCCATTGTTTATTTTGCATAGTTTTGAAGATATTTACATTTTTGTGTGTGATATGGCAGCAGCATCACCAGGTCCCCTGCACTTCCTGCTCTGAAACGGTCAGTCATTCTCTCCTGTGTCTCCTCCTCCCCTTTGCAGCCCCCCCATGGCCCATTATCTTACAGCCCCATGTGGCCCCGCCTACTCGCGGGTGCCGTGGGTTACTCAGACCCCCCCCCTCTACCTTCTCTGTCGGGATTTCCTGTCTCCCTCACACACTGCGGGGGTCTGAGGCTGTGCTCGCCGATGGCACTGTGCAGGAGAAGCCTCAGGAATGTCACAAGTCAGCCTCCCACCCATTAACTTTCTGGTCAGTCATTTCTGTATATCTTGGGCTGTGGAGCACATAGAGAGGTGGTTGATGGCTTGTTTTAAAGGTAGGAAACTGGCCTTTCATTTAAACTTAACTTGTTTGGAGACCACAGTTCCCCTTTAATCTATAATTAAATAAATGTAAGTAGCCCATGTCTGTGTTGCTGCATGCATTCAACCCAGTAAATTTTTACAGTTTAAGTATTCCTCTCTCACTCTTAACTAACTCCTCCTCCTTCCATTTTACATGGCTTTCTGAGAAAGTCAAGCTTGCTCATTAATTTCAAACCATGCAAATCTGTTAAAGCAAAACTGTACACAGCAGTAGAGTTTGATAATAAGGCACTTTATTGACAGCTGAAATGTAAGATGTTTTTAAAGGGCATTTATACTGAAAAAAAAGTTTTTATATTGACCATTACTGGAAACTATAATTCTTCACAATCACATCTTCACATACAAAACCAGTGACTCAAATGGAACACTAATACAGTAAATACACGACTATATACCAAACAAGACACACAGTGCAATCTATGAAATATATAGACTAAAGCAACTGAAATGTAACAGGACAACAAGCAGTGTCACTGTGTTTGTGAAGGTCTCACTACAAGCTGCTGTTACACTGACTCTCTCTTCAGTGATTATGATCTCAGCTAAGCAGGGGAGAGATATGAACTTTAGGTAAAAAATAAACAATTAGCAAAGTTAGAGAACAGGCAGAGTTCAGTAACTTACTTGTAAAGAATCTCAGCACCACTTGTCCTCCTCTCTCCCCCTCTGCCCCTCCCTTCAGCATATTGCTACTGTATTCCACACTTTGAAGGGAGGGGTCAACAGGATGTCAGCACTTCATTTAAAGTCCTTTCAAGTGACAATGCTCGGACTCTGTATACAGCCCGTCACTGCTTGAGGGGGAGTAGACAGAGAGGGGAGGGGGACTACACAGCTTGGTACAAACTTCTGCCAGTGTGAAGAAACGAAGCCACACAGAAACATGAAAGTAAGGCAGCTTATACTAAGTGATCTATACATTGTATACAGACAAAGTTTTTTTTTCACTATAGTTGCCCTTTAAATCGCACTGGAATCGGTGCATGTAAATCGCACCAGAATAACAGATTGTTTTGAAACCGGAATCATCACTACATCTAATACAAGTAATTTTCAATATTTTTTAGTTTTAGACTCGAGTATATACGGTAATCTGTAGCTTTTTAATGGTCAACAAATTTGTTTCATTTGCAATCAAAGAAACCTTGCTGACTACCTCCTCTAAATCTTTAATAAACAGATTAAATAAAAGTGGCCTCAACACTGCAGTATCCTCTCAGTTGAAGTGCTGAAGAGTATATTTTATCCAGGGAAAACTTGCTTTCCTGAATTTAGAAGTCTTTCTTAACCCAGTGCACTTTTCCTTTTGATAACATACACTAAATCACAATATTTCATGGTCAATATTCCCTAAGCTTCCGGTTACCTTCATATCTACGCTCCGCAACGTTATTTTACCAGATCCAACAGAGCACATTTTTCTAATAGGAACTTCAACCATATGATCATGCAGCAAATTCAGGAACTCATCACCCTTTTCTGTGTTGGCAGTTCCACTACACCAAGCAATGTCTGGGTAATTATAGTTCCCCATAATCAGAACTTTCCCCACACTTGCAGCCATTGCCATCTGCATATGCAACCGACTCTACTTCCTCCCTGCCAGCATTTGGTGACTTGTAGCACACACCAACAATAACATTACTCCACTTTCTGTTGCCCAATTTCAACCATAATGCCGCCGCTTTAATATCTTTTCTGACAGTTATCTCTTCCTTTTAAATTTGGCTCCCACTCTGGTTTAACATAAAAACATACCCCTTCACCTTTCTTTTTTCTCTTTCATTCATGCCTAAACAAGTAGTATCCTTCTAAATGTACAGCCCAGTTATAAATATTGTTCAACCATGTTTCAACTATACCTATTACATCATACTCCTAAATCAAAGCCATTATCTCAAATTTTCTCATTTTTTTCAGCCAGGCTTCTTGCATTTGCTAACATACATTTTAGATTAATTTGTGGTTTATGCACTTTAATACACATGCCTTCCTATCCTCTATGTGAGCCCCTCCCCCTTTCTTCCCACCACTGGCCCTTCTAAACTCTGCATACCTCCCGTGCTACAAGCAAAGAGATGAGGGGTGCACACTACTAAAGTAGAATTAATTTATTCAAGTGAATCACATGCATACAACGTTTTGGGCATCACATTGTCCCTGATGAAGGAGACACTGATCCCTGAAACTTTGTGTGCATTTGTGATTTACCTGAATATACTCATTCTACTAGTAGGGTGCACCTCTTCTCTCTTTGATTGCGCTATAGCTTTTAGTCCCTAGGTAGAGGACTAACAAAGGTTTTGCACCTAACAACTATATTGGCATGTTGCCATTCAGTGTGCCTGGGCCCCGCTTGTTCATGTATGAATTACCTCCTGTGCTACCTATCCCAGTGAGATTGACATTACCTTCCACAGCCATACCTAGTTTAAAGTCTTCTCCCACCCTCTATTCATCTTCTTACCCAAAACAACTGCACCACCATCAGTGAGCTGCAAGCCACCGCTATTAAATAGCCTGTAGCCAACTGAAAAGTCTTCCCAGTTCTCTAACAATGTAAACCCCTTCTCTGTACACCAACCTCTTAGCCTTATATTAATACTCCAAAGCTTCTGCTGCCTCCCTTGTCTAGCATGTGGCTGCGGTAGTATTTCCAAAAATACTACCCGGGGGGGTCCTTGCTTTTAACTTGGCCTCTAGCTCTTGGAAATCATTTTTAAGGACCTCTCCTCCTCCTCTTTCATTGGCACCAATGTGAGACCTGTGCTACACTGTAGATGGCTTAAAGAGGAACTGTGGTCAAAAAATGACTTTAGGTAAATTGATAGGAATTGCTCTCCTGAGAGTTTTTGCAATTTATTTCCATTGTTTATTTTACATAGTTTTGAAGATATTTACATTTTTGTGTGTGATATGGCAGCAGCATCACCAGGTCCCTTGCACTTCTTGCTTCCTGCTCTAAAACCTGTCATTCAATCTGCCCTGTGTCTCCTCTCCTTTGCAGCCCCCCTGGTCCCTCCCACTCATGGACCCCATGGCCCCTCCAGTTGCAGGCCCCCCATGGCCCATTCCCTTACAGCCCCATGTGGCCCCGCCCACTTGCGGGTGTCTAAGCCCCACCCACTCACAGGTACTGTCGGCCACTCTGACACCCCATCCCCCACCCCCATCCCCGAAAACTCTGTGGAAACAGCCTTTTCAGGCAGAGTGAGAACTCTGCCTGAAAAGGCTGTTTTCACATAGTGAGAGAGAAGAGCTGTAGATTCCCTTACCTTATCTGCAGCTGCAGGTCCTTCACACAGCAGAGAGGAGGAGGGACTTCCTGTCTCCCTCACACACAGAGAGTCTGAGGCTGTGCTTGCCAGCAGCACTGTGCAGGAGAAGCCTTAGGAATGTCACATGTCAGCCTCCCACCCATTAACTTTCTGGTCAGTCATTACTTTATATCTTGGGCTGTGGAGCACGTAGAGAGGTGGTTGATGGCTCGTTTTAAAGATCGGAAACTGGCCTTTCATCCAAACTCAATGTTTGAATGAAAGGAGAACACAGTTCCCCTTTAATAACCGGGGCATTCTGAGACGGTAGGCTGAGAGGCAGCCTTCCAGTTCATTATCCAGTGTAGGTTAGCCCTCCATTAGCCAGTGTTGCTTCAGCCCTTCAGATCCTTAGCCAGTGTTGCTTCAGCCCTTCAGATCCTGAGCCAGTGTTGCTTCAGCCCTTCAGATTCTTAGCCAGTGTTGTCAGCCCTCCAGATCCTTAGCCAGTGTTGTCAGCCCTCCAGATCCTTAGCCAGTGTTGTCAGCCCTCCAGATCCTTAGCCAGTGTTGTCAGCCCTCCAGATACTTAGCCAGTGTTGTCAGCCCTCCAGATTCTTAGCCAGTGTAGGTCAGCCCTCCAGATTCTTAGCCAGTGTAGGTCAGCCCTCCAGATTCTTAGCCAGTGTAGGTCAGTTCCCAGATCCTTAGCCAGTGTAGGTCAGTCCTCCAGCTCATTACCCAGTGTTACATCAGCCCTTCAGATTAATAACAGGAGCGCACAGGGACTGTAGGCTGAGATGCAAATGAGAGGCACCCTTCCAGTTTATTACATTGTATTTTTAGCCCTCTAGTTCGTTAGCTGATGCCCTCCGGTTCATTAGCCAGTGTAGGTCAACCCTCCAGTTCATTAGCCAGTGTAGGTCAACCCTCCTGTTCATTATCCAGTGTTGTCAACCCTCCAGTCCAGTAGCCAGACTTAGCTCTCCAGTTTATTAGTCTATTATTGTTATCTTAATCACAATCATACATCTTAAAAATATAAAAAACTTGTGGGAAACAATGTAAAATGGGAACAGTGATCTTTAAAATGGATGTGGCCTTAGAAAATTCGGTGTGGCAATTTTTCTTGCATGCACCATATCTCCCCTACCCATCTGTCCCCATATTCAAAATGTTGTGAGGTAAATCTGGACTTAAAATCTGCAAATAAATAGGGGTAAAGGGATTGTTTGGGCCTGTACAAACTTTTGTACCTTTTATTGCATTAGCCCCATAATTTCCACTCTTTAAGGTATAAAAAACATATCTTTTAATGCTTTCCAATAACATTTCCATATTTTCATGTAAGAAAGGACTGTAGGTATACACACTCTACCGTGAAAAGGCCACTTGATTATATTCGCCCCCAGGCCAAAAGACACTATATGCCTTATACTCTTCCTTATTTTATTTCTTTGTGATGACTTTCTTTATTTTGACATTTGTTTTATTTAGACAGGTTCTGGCAAAACTTACACTATGGGAACAGGTTTTGATGTGAATATATCAGAAGAAGAGCAAGGAATCATTCCTCGTGCTGTTCAACATCTATTCAAATGTATTGAAGAGAAAAAAGAAGCTGCGTTGGAACAAAACCTCCCATCCCCTGATTTTAAAGTTAATGCTCAGTTCCTGGAGGTATGTAACAACTACCAATGTATTAAAACCAATGATAATTAAACTTAGTGTGTAGTACTGTGTAGCCGTACATCATTTAACACTATATAGTGCATCTGTATGGCAATAGTTTTTGGGCAATATAGAATATGTACTTTTGAAAAAAAAATCTTTATATACAGGTAAACAAACATTTTTGCAAATCAATTTATGTAGCAGGTTGTTAGTAGTCAATTTTTATTAAAAGGGAATTAATCTAGATAGAAATGCCCCTTGTCGAAAAGAGCAAACAAAGGCAGGGCTGTGCTTTAATGATTGGCTTTTTGCTTCTAGTGGGCAGGACAAGCATCAGCTTCCTTGTTTTTTTTATCTGTAGTTAAGAGCATGTGAAGTGTACAATAAAACTCACAACAATCACTGAGAGAGGAATTATGGGAGCCGACGCCTAGTACCCACAGGTTTATTTCATAAATCAACCAACAGCCAAAGCAGAAGGAGCGATGAGACACAGCATGTTATATTGTTGTGAATGTGCTCTGTTTATTAAATAATCGTGAAGCTAACAGATGGGTACACAGTTTTTTTTTTTTGGGGGGGGGGGGGGGGATTGTATGGTTTAACCCACAATGGCTGAGAACAAGTATCTTTGTTACTTATATTTAATTTACCAGCACCCACACAACTCTCTCTGGTTCATCCAGTTTCTGTTACTTACCAGCTGTGTTCTTAAAGGAAGTGTGCACATCTAAACATTTTTTTACAAACTCAGCTGCACATCCAAGGGTTTTCTACCCTTGGTTTGTAATAAGGGATTTATGGACACGGGCTAATGTGTTAGGCAACTCCTTATCACCAATAAAGTACAATGGTAAGTGTTGTATGCACAGACCTTTTTCTTCCAAATGTACCTAAAAGAACAAACACTATTGAAACATTTTTCTTGTTTAGAAAGTTTCAAATGCTAAATCTACTTTTCATTTATTATTTAGTTTAACTTATATTGAATAGACGTGTATCATATATTCTTTATACATATTTTGACACAAGATAATAAAAAAATAAGTTGTGTTTACCACTTTTAGGTAGAATTTATGATTGCTTTTTTATAATAGTAAAATGTGCATTATGCAAAATATTTAGCTTTACAATGAAGAAGTTCTCGACTTGTTTGACACAACACGTGATATTGATGCTCGAAATAAAAAGTCCAACATTCGAATACATGAAGATTCAGCAGGAGGGATTTACACTGTTGGAGTTACAACACGAAGTGTCAGTTCAGAAGCAGAGGTAAGTGGTTTTATATGGGCAAAGTCTGTGTTAGAGGATAAAGGCTGCAACAGAAGGTGTCAGGGTTATGCAGAAGTTCTTCCCTGTGCATTTAGGGCTTTTATTTACCATTACAACTGTAATAGTATAACCAGCCTATTTATATGTCCAGTTACAGCTTTTATTTTTTTTAAAATTTAGGTTTATTTTAAACAAACATGTCTAGGACATTGAAGTATAAATTATATATATACTGCTGCCTGTTGTGCCAGAAGTATTTTGAGCCATTCAAACCTGGTTCCTTGGATTTGTCAAACTGTTATATGACACGAACAGTGGATGTCCATATTATATTTATTCTTACGAGTGGCAATTAGACCATGTTTTTCAAATTTAAACCCCTGCCAAACTAGTACAATTAAAATAATGGTTTGTTTATTATCAGCTACTCCCTTTACCTCTGGAATGCCTTCATCTCTGATGTAATAAATCCTCCCCACATACAAAAAGGTTTTAATCTGAAGAGAAGAATAATTTTTTTGTTTGTTTTGTTTGTTCCTTTATGTCTATATGTGAAAGGTGGGATTATTCTTAAATAGTAACATTTAGTTCAAAATATCCTTTAAAATATCCTTTTAAAATATTTATTTGGTTAAAGAGACCATACTCGAGGAGAGATTGGAGTTATTAGACAATCATTTTGGCTACAGTAACTGATTTTATTTGCCCTCTTTGGACATCATAAACAAAATGATTGTTGTACAACTTATGTACAGTTGTGTTCAAAATTATTCAACCCCCAATGCTTTAAAGGGTTTTAGAGAATTCGGTGTACATTTGTTATTTTGTTCAGAATGAAATCTTTTTGGTTTAAAAAGGACTTTTTAAAGAACCAAATGCAACTAAAATTACATTAATTGTTTTTATAATACAGTATTAAATTTTGTGATTTCTTCGTTGACACAATTATTCAACCCCTGTAAGACTACCACTCTTAAGAACAGAGGTTCATTCAAGTGTTTTCGATCAGGTATTAAAAACAATTGTGGATGTCATCGAGCAGCAATCAAGCATAATAAGCACCAATTAGGCGGATTTAAAATGACTGTGATACTTAGCTCCTTCTAGACATTTACTGGTGTGTTTACAAACATGGTGAAGTCAAGAGAATGGTCCAGGAAGACAAGAGAAGTGGTGATTTCTCTTCACAGGAAGGGCAAAGGCTATAAGAAGATTGCAAAGATGTTAAACATACCAAGAGACACCATAGGAAGCATCATTTGCAAATTCAAGGCAAAAGGGCACTGTTGAAACGCTACCTGGTCGTGGCAGAAAGAAGATGCTGACTTCGACTGCTGTGCGCTACCTGAAGCTCAAAGTGGAGAAAAGTTCCCGTGTGACTGCTGAGGAACTGAAAAAAGATTTGTCAGATGTGGGTACTGAAGTTTCAGCTCAGACAATAAGGCGCACACTGCGTAATGAAGGCCTCCATGCCAGAACTCCCAGGGGCACCCCCTTGCTGTCTCCAAAGAATAAGAAGAGTCGACTGCGGTATGCCAAAAGTCATGTGGACAAACCACAAAAGTGTTCTGTGGACTGATGAAACAAAATTAGAACTGTTTAGGCCCATGGATCAACGCTATGTTTGGAGGAGGAAGAACAAGGCCTATGAAGAAAAGAACACCTTGTCTACTGTGAAGCATGGCAGGGGGTCAATCATGCTTTGGGGCTGTTTTGCTTCTGCAGGAACAGGGAAGCTTCAGCGTGTGCAAGGTACCATGAATTCTCTTCAGTACCAGGAGATATTGGAAAAAAATGTGATGCAGTCCGTCACTAACCTGAGGCTTGGGAGACGTTGGACCTTTCAACAGGACAATGATCCCAAGCATACCTCCAAGTCCACTAGAGCATGGTTGCAGATTAAAGGCTGGAACATTTTGGAGTGGCCATCACAGTCACCAGACTTAAATCCGATTGAGAACCTCTGGTGGGAATTAAAGAAAGCAGTTGCAGCACGCAAGCCTAAGAATCTGACTAAACTGGAGGCTTTTGCCCATGAAGAATGGGCTAAGATACCCGTAGATCGCTGCAAGACACTTGTCAAGCTAGGCTTCACGTTTAAAAGCCGTTATAACTGAAAAAGGATGTTGTACTAAGTACTAAGAATGAATGTCACTTGGGGGTTGAATAAAACTGATAATGATGTGAGCACAGAAAATACATTTGTGGTTATTTCATTATAAATGTTATGTTATATTTGTCTGACTTAAAAGTGTCTCTTTGATTTAATTGTAAACAAGATGACTGAAATGATCAAAATCAATGTCAAACTGGCCAAAACACTCAATTTCAGTGGGGGTAGAATAATTTTGAACACAACTATATGTGTACAGTATGGAATCATGTACAGGGAAAATCTTCTAGTATGTTCTCTCTCAGTATTGGCAACTAGCAAAATTTAGAAATTGTGTATGCCAGTGATGTCTGTCCTGAGCAATTTGTGTTGATTTTTGCTATTTCATATGTGATGTCAGATCACACCCTAGATCCTACCCACCATCTTGTGTGGCATTCAGAAGCAATGCTAAATTTGACAGTCAAGCTTATAGAATAACTGCTTGTATAGACAATACAGAGCCCTCAGGCAAAGTTACAAAAGCCTCTGTAAATACAAGCCCATTAAATATTATTACACAGGTTAAAGAATATTTTAACTAGACCACGTTCAAGTTAATGCATGTATCTTTGAAAATGAGAATTGCTAAAGATGATTTTCAGATTCTTATATTTGTATGTATAATATCTCCAAAACCTTATAAACCGACTTCCAAAATCAAGCTTTATTTATTTAATACATTACTATTGCTGTGAGGAATGACCATGGAAATGGTTATTTCTGGCGCTCTCGGCCTTTCAGAATCCCAATAAGCAAATGGTGTAATCCCAACTTCCATAGCCTGCATAGTATAGCATTTGGCTAAAGCAGGGTACACACACTACAGATTTTGGAAAGATTATAGACAGGATCTGCAAGATCAGCATACACAGAGTCCTGAGCGTTCTCTCTATGCACATCATAGGGTGAATGCTCAGGACTGTGTGTTTCCCTTGGCCGCGGCAGACTCTTCTATAGGGAGTCTAGCATGGCCTAGGGAAATGTTCAGTTTTTCCCCGAACGACCACTGCCCACGGGAACATTCGGCGGCCACACGCTCATTCAGGAAGACCGCTACACACACAAGCGATAAAGCTCCGATACCGTTGAATGCGACAGTATCAGGGCTTTATCACTAGTGTGTGTACATAGCTTAAAGAGCATTTTAAAACGATTTTTCTGCCTTATTTCTTTTATTTAAAGGAAAATGCTTATAGTAACAAGCTAGCCATCCATAAATGCACATGCACATTCAACCTAACATCAATTGTAAGTTGAGCGGATTTACCTGGGGACCCCACCCCCCTTCCGGCTTATAGTTTGCGATTGACATTATGGAATAACGTTAATTGCAAAACCATCTGGCCAATTGGTTTTTGACATGTTGCAGGAAAAATGAACGAATGTTGTCAGGGGTGTTGAATAATGTACAAATCTAAATCATTCTTCACTGGAAATCCATATTTTTCAATAAAATAAATAAAGAAAGATATAGTTAGTTGAGGTAAATCTTGTGTGTGCTTCTTTGTATGATAACAAGATGGATGGGTGGACAAATGATTAGACTGATATTGATAGATTGGTAGATAGAAATAGATGGATATAAAAATGGACTGTATATAAGTATGCAGGTCTTCTGCATTGAGTGTTCCATTTGGTAAAAGTGCTAGGTGTGGGGCTTTATAAAAGTCTAATTCAATGAGCATCCTCAGACAGGAAAGTGTCCTACCTAGTATGTTGCAACTATGTGACAGTTATTCGAGATTATGAACAAGTTGTGTATGTTTATACTGTAACCTGTTTGTATTTTACATAATCATAAATATTTTTTCTCTCTCTAGATGATACAGTGTTTAAAGATTGGTGCCTTATCTAGGACTACTGCGAGTACACAAATGAATGTTCAGAGTTCGCGTTCGCATGCGATTTTCACAATCCATTTATGTCAGAATCGTGTTTGTCCCAAAATTGACACTGTATGTATCGCTGCTTATCACCAGCATATATTTTAAAAAATTCTTTGCTTTAAAATTTAAAGGTTTTCTCCTTTTGTAGAGTTTGGATTGCAAAATTTTATATTCTGTTTTTGGTTACAGGCCTGCACATATGAGTATAGCATATAAAACATAAATATAATTAAAGTGCATGACCACCCACTAAAATAAAATTTAACCCACTACTGGCCCCACTGTGAAGTTTAGAAAAAATCCTTACCATACGTCCCTGCTCCTTATGGTTCTCCTGCAGTGCTTGTCCAAAGTCCAGGAAACTGAAGAGTAGGAGGTGTCTTCCTGTCCAAGGTTTCTGGCTCTAAAAACTTTTATCTGCAGTGTAGGCTAGCCCTTCCCACCCCAACCACTGTTTCAGATTACTAAAAAAAGAATCGGATCTCTACTTGCAGCCCTTTGCTCCCTCGGCTTTCTGCATTGCAGACAGTCGCTTTTGTGATTGGCTGACTCTCAGCCAATCAGATGCAGCTGCCGGTCCGGCCTCTGTTTGCTAGTTCTGGAAAGCAGGGAACTGGATCAGAGCGTCGCAGGAGTGAGGGGCTGTAAGTAGAGTTCTGAATCTTTTTTTTTTTTTTTTTTTTTTTTTTTTTTTTTTTTTTAGTAATCTGATATAGCGGTTTGGGGTGTGCAGGGGTAGCCTACATTATACTAAAATGTTTTAAAGGTAGAGATACCCTTTTAAATAAAATATTCATTAATTTGTAACACACGTGCAAATACAGGTTTAAAGGGCATGTCCACCCCCAAAACTATAATCCCCCCAACTACTGGCCCCACCATGTAGTGTAGTTTAATGGGGGAGCAGAATATTAAAATTCTATTTTAGGGGTGGACATACCGTTCCTCATACAGTAGGTCTGGCCACTGACTGGTGTAAATTAAGATGTACACATTTGGCGGAGTACCATATATGCATAAAAAACGGACCAACCATTTAGCAAAAGTAACCGCAGCTGACCATTTGCCGTGACCGAGCATTGCCCGTAGAGGACTGCATGAATGCCCATGGTTTTCTGATTGTCCAATTCGATCAAATGGTTCACTGGTCGTGGCCAGCCAAAAACCCATGAAACTGAACTATTGGTTGATCGGGCTGAAAAATTGCATGGTATTTTTACAGCCTTAAAATTTGAATGTATATTTTTTGATAAGATGATAGCATCTCTTTAAAGGGCAAGTCCAGCCCCAAATGAAAACTTACATACAGGTAAATCACCCCCCGAAACCCTAAATGGTAATAGTTTGAAAGCTGAAATATATGTCTAACCTGAAATCCTGCACAATGCCCTGTTCCCCCTGTTTCTGCTTCCTGGTTCTTTCAGTTAGTTACTGTCAGTTATGGATTTGACAGTTAACATCACAGCCAGTGTTTGAATGTTAATCCCCTGTCTGCCTCTTCTGAGCATGCTCAGGATCAGTACAGGTTTATAAATTGCTCAGTCTCCATGAGGCATCCAGAAGCATAGCAGGCGTACAGTAATGAATTTATAGGACAAAGTAGGATATATCACCATGTTTTAAAGAGGCCATTCTTTCTAAAATATGTTCTTATAAGGGTGGAGTTGTCCGTTAATACCTGTACTCGGGTGTGCAAAATATGTCTAAAAACTGAACCATGCACTTCATTGTATTAATAAAAGCAGAATCCCTTTCTAAATGCTTAATAAACATAATATGCTTATTTGTTAAACAGGAGAATGACTTGGATAACAAAATCTCAGAAAATGCTCAAATGAATGAGTTTGAAACTCTTACTGCCAAGTTTCACTTTGTTGATTTGGCTGGATCAGAGCGTCTGAAGCGTACAGGAGCTACTGGAGAGCGAGCCAAGGAAGGCATTTCTATCAACTGTGGTCTAGTAAGATTAGCAGGATTTTGTCTTTGTACCATTTACTTTGCTCACTTTGCAGGTGATGCAGTACTGGCACTATCAAATTTCTGAGGCTTTTTTTTTTTTTTAAAGTCGTTTTTATCTTTGTCATGACTGATGGATTGAGGTTTGCTTTTGTTCACTTACCTCCTTTGTAATTTTAAAAAATGCGCATTGCCGTGCTTTTACAAATATTCTGCATGGTACTTTGAAATTTATAGATTGAATACTTTAATATTGGACAGTATTCTGCCTTCCAATAGGCAGAGGATAAAGAAATGGCTAATAGCCATAAAAAAAAAAACAAAAACGAGCATACTTGAAAACTACAACTCACAGCATTCCATAACTAAAAGAGAGGCTAGGGAATGATTGGAGTTGTAGTTTACAAACATCTGTAGGTTTGCGAATCCCTGCTCTAGAATACCACCATGTGTTATCTGTTCTTACTAACATTCTTATTCGGTAAATATATATGAAAA
Source organism: Hymenochirus boettgeri (assembly GCA_019447015.1). Classification (NCBI taxonomy): domain Eukaryota; kingdom Metazoa; phylum Chordata; class Amphibia; order Anura; family Pipidae; genus Hymenochirus; species Hymenochirus boettgeri. The sequence continues at coordinate 139,538,422 of CM033471.1, read as the reverse complement.
TTTACCTTTATTTATAGAAATATTTAAAGGGACAGTTCAGTTGAAATTATCAATATTTGTTAAATTGTTAGTTTGTGTAATGCCTTCTTGGTTATTCTACATATTCTCTTCCATTTTCAAAAATCAGTTGATTTCAAACCCTTTGCTGTTCCCTGCTGTTGACATTAGTGAGCTGACATTTTAGGTTCTAATGGTCCTTCTTCTGAGGATGCACCACATCCTTGTATTGTTCCTAACAGTAATTTCTACTGATTGGCTGTTGGATGGGTCAAACATTCTCAGATCTCTACTGAGCAACTGAATCAACCCAGGCGCTGGGTCAAGGGCAAGACCATAACGGTCTCTACTAGGGGTCCTGCAAACAGGAAGTCAGTATTTCGGTTGCATTTATTTATACACAGACACAATGCTGAATTGTCAGATTAAGGTCATTGGGATGAAAAAATTCTGCTCTTTTTTCTGAAAAGTACATGTATTTGCACTGAACTTCCCCTTTAACTTCTTTTACACTTAACGGGCCCTAACCTGCATGGAAATTCTTTTTTAAAGGTTATGATGACATTAACAAACAATTCTTGTATTTTGTAGCTGGCCCTTGGAAATGTGATAAGTGCATTAGGAGACAAAAGCAAGAAGGCTACTCATGTGCCTTACAGGGATTCAAAGTTAACCCGGCTACTTCAGGACTCTCTCGGCGGAAATAGGTATTATTAGTAGTTTTTCCTATTGTATTTATTTATATGTTTGTTTATGTAGCAAGTGAGGTGCCGACTGTCTTTTAGAGTGTTTGTTAGTTGTGATCTATCAACATTTCAACCTTTAGTCTGCATCAGGCACACTTTGTAAGCTGCATTTTACTATACAGTAAATCTCTGCCTCTTGTTGTTTTGAATGTCACAATGGACTTTTTTTTTGGTTTGTATTTTCGAGGAAGGAGGTCATAACTGTAAGGTCAATTTTGTAAAGGTTTTGGCTGCTTACTTTACATCTTTGTTTGCACACTAATTTTTAGTCATTTGGCATCCATTCCTTGCAAATATTTTTTGCAAGGAATGGACCAGGGTGGACCTGGAAGCCGCAGTGAGAGGTCACATGGGCTGATAGCTCCTCGCATATCCCTCCTTAAATCAGCATTTATACTGGGCGAATAACAATTTATTTACCTCCATGGGTAAGAATAAACCACCCAAAGCCTCTTTACAGTCCACCTCTGGAGGAAATTAATTTGGTAATTTTCTTAAATCCACACGACTCACTCCACAGCCCAAAATGGTGCGTGGCCATAACTCCGCACATAACCCACCAAACGATTCGGAGAAAGAGACAGAGGACTCCGAGCTGGATTCGGACTGGGGGGAGGAGGAATAGGAGGACGTTCACTCTTTTCTTCGTTCTCTGCCAACCAAACAACATTTTCCAGTTCTAATAACTAAAGTGGAACAAACCTGCAAAGAGAAAATTGCAGGCCTGAGAACAGACCTACTAGAGATCTCCACAAAAGTAATAGACATGGAATCTTCTTTTGAATCACGATATTATGATATCTGGGATAAATAAAACAGTCCATTCACAACAATCAGCTATCCAGGCATTACTTAATCAACTTGACGATGTCAAGAACAGTGGCCGTCGCATTAACACATGGAATAGGGGCCTACCTGAATCAAAAGATCTATCACATCTGCCAGTTGCATATTCAATTCACTATTGGGCCAACAAGAGGAAACAATCATTGAACTAGATAGAGTTCATGGAGCATTGCGCCCTAGAGATACAGATGATACAAACCCAAGAGATGTTATGTTGTATACATCATTTTAATATCAAAGATAAAATGGACAAAGCTAGAGAATGCTCGGAGATTGATTTCAATGTCCCCAAGATATTCTTTTATGCTGATTTATCCAGACGTACTCTTTTATACAATGAAGAGCATTCTGTCCGCTCCTGCTCCTTCTAAAAGAAAAAGGAATTAAATACAAATGAGGTTTTCCTTTTGCCCTTCAAGCATGGAAGGATGGGAAAAGAGCTACTTAAGGATACAGAAGGCCTACAACAAGTTTGCCTTATCAATGGAGGAACTACCAGATTGGGATCAACAATTACCTAGCTTACCTAAATCCACCAAGGAAATATGTCACAATACCAAAACTACTCTACAAAAATCACCCCCACGCTAAAATCAACAACACGAGGAACAAACTCAAGTACATCATACCAGTAAGGGCTCGTTCACTCTAGAAACTGACAGAAACGCACAGCATGTGTTTGTCAGTTTGTATCCATTTTTTTCATACATTTGTATCCATTTTTTAACAATGTGTATTCCATAGATTTCTATAGAAAATGCATGAAAAACTGGACAGAAATGCTGCATGCAGTGCGTTTTTTAAACGGACCGGAACGGATTATAACGCAGCAGGTGAAAGATATTATGAAATCCTGTGGGGTTTTACGGTCTGTCCATTTTTTTAAACGCACCTGCGTTTGAAAAACGGATACAAACTGATGTAGTGTGAACGAGCCCTAAGAGTTGTGCTTTCCCCCTGACAGAAAATAAATCTATACTAATCGATATGTTATTTGCTGTCTTACAGACCTTTAATACATTTTGGGGAGGGAAACCCATGCCCCAATCTGCTGTATGAAAGACCTGACATTCCCAAGGGTTATCGATACTTATCGATACATCACTGTCATATGAATATGTATACAAAAAATGTGTATGCTCAAGATAACAATCTTTTGCCCCCCCATGTCCACCTCCCATTACCCTTATTCTTTCCTTTTTCCCTATTAAAGAAGATATTCATTTGATGTATGAACAATGTCAGAGATAAAGATGCGCTCATTTAACATAAAAGTATTTAATAATCCCCCCCCCAAAAAATTCTAGATTATATGCATAAAAAACATATTGACCTCTTACTACTTCAAGAGACGCATTTCAAGGCAAACATTTCTCCTTCTATTTATAATAGCAACTATACCTTATGGTATTACATTAATAACACAGAAGCCCGTACAAGGAGTCGCTATAAAAAAAAACAAAGGCCACAAAGGCCAAATCTAGGTAATGGACTCCTTATCGGATAAAGATGGATGTTGCTACAACAATAGACAACTTTTATCTCCCTAAGAATAAGCAAATTCACATACCATATCAGAATAACATACCTGAATAAATTATATGATTTCAGAGAAGGACAAGTAATTATCGGAGGAGACTGTAATTTCACCCATAACCCACCCAAGAAATACTACATCAGGTTACTCACGCGTATACCATAAAAACCTCAAGAGATTTAAATATAAACCGATTGAATACCATCTAGTTCTTTCCTATAGTGTACAACATTCACTAGATAAAGATTATCCTTTTAACTCTCAAGTTCACAAAACATATAGCTTTATAGGCATGTTATTCATATCTCAACCCATACTAAGCTATTGAATCCATTACCTGGTCTGACCATGCACCTATTTTTCTTATGTATACACCCCCTGTTAAAACCAAGGGAGGTTGGACTTTGAAATTAATAATAAATTGCTTAAAATCCCTCATGTCTCAAAGCCATACAAAAAGCTATCTTAGAATTCAAAACTACCCATACATCAGATCCTACACCATCCCCCACCAAGTGGGAAGCCTTGAAATGTGCACTAAGAGGTATTCTAATTCAACATGGTTCCGCATTTAAAAGGAACAACAAATTCATCTAGACTATTTAACTCTACAAGTCTTGATTTTTGGAAACAAGACACAAACATACAAAACTAAATAGTGACTAAATCTTTAAATAGCTAAACAAAACCTCATGAAAGCTCAAGATATAGATATGCTATAAACGACGTCAGATTTATGAATTTAGTAATACGTGTGGCAGATCTTTGGCTAGACCCTTGCATAATTGTTTGGCAATGTGAATACTGCAAAACTGCGGGATGAGAGAGGTGGATATGTGTCGAAGGAGATCTCATCTACTTTTAGAAAATTTTATGCCAAATTATACTCCCCCAATGTCCTACTAATGAAACAAGACAAAACTAAATACATTTGATACACCTATCCCTATTTTTACAAATAAAAAAAAAAGGTACTCAAGAAGAGTTATCAACAATTCAATTCCTCCCTGTAGAGAAAAGTCCAGGCCCAGACGGGTTCTCCATCCTATTCTATAGGATGATTAAAAAAGAACTCTTCCCACATACTTTTAGATTCATTCAACTCTATCTTACCATCTACTCCCTTTCTTTCGCAATCATTAGAAGCTCAGATTGTGGTTATACCCAAAGTAGTATAAACGCAAAACTACTAGCCTGGAGATTAATAGAATTCATTCCAAAATGGACCAACTGGACAAAAAACAAATATCTGTGGAGGGGAAACAATATTGTTTCATTAAAGGAATTAATGCAGTAGACTACCTTGGAGAACCTCCATAAATTCCAATTTCTATAATTATCACACTATATTAAATCTCCACCACCCAAAGTAACATTCATTTATATCATAGGGCATACTCTCCAACCCCCAACCACTAAGTTTAATAACTTAAAAATCGATTCCTAACTCTACTTACAGCTCCTGGTTCCAGCGTCTCTCTGGTCCAGTTCCCCTGCCTGCCAGATCTACTAGCAGGGGGCTGGATCGGCAGCAGCGGCTGTAATTTGCTAAGAGGCAGCCAATGGAAAAGACACTGGCAGCTAGGAGCTGTAACTACAGTATGGCGGTTTGGGGTGGGAGGATATGCCCTACATTATGTATAAAAGCTTTTACGCTAGGGGAAATATTTGAAGAGAGGGATCTGGAGTGAGGGGGGGTGAAAGGGCTCCTGTGCGCATGTCACAATCTCTCCCGGAGGAGAGACAGAAGGCAGCAATGTTTGGACAGGAAGACAGCCACTACTCTGGACTTTCCTGTCACTAGACCTCATGTCCTGGTTATCTCACTCCTAGTCATTATGCATTTTTTCTCTCTGTGTCAATCCCCTCCCAAAACGGACATCACGCGCACATGTTGTGACGTCACTCGCGCAGTTGCACAGAGGGACCTGGCACTGGATCTTTGGACACAGCCAGGAAGGGGGTCCAACAGGTCTTGGGGAGGCGGAGCTTACCTGATAGCACACTTTATCCAAGATGGCCAGCACTTTTCAAGGCCACAGGTAGGGTCTAGAGGGACCTAACAAAAAAAATAGAAAAAGGTTAGTTAGGGATACAGCTTCTATTTAAACTTTGTTTTTTGACTGTACTTATCCTTTAATGCTGAATCAACTAGCCATGCAGTGGAAGAAATAAGCTTTACTTTTATAGAATGGATGGTTTTTACATGTAGTTTGCCAGAGGGAGGGGCTGGGAGATTAACAGTTCTTTACTGACTAGCTGTGCTCCGCCCCCTTAAAAAGTAAGACTCCCAGAACTAAAAAAACAAAACAAAAAGGGATATGAAGGTATGCCTGCTATGCTTTTGGATGCCTCATGGAAACTGAGCAATTTAGAAACCTGTACTGAGCCTGGGCATGCTCAGAAGAGGCAGACAGGGGATGAACATTCAGTCATTGGCTGTGATGTCAACTGTCAAATCCATAACTGACAGTTACTAACTGGAAGAACCAGGGAGAAGAAACAGGGGAAACAGGACATTGTGCAGGATTTCAAGTTAGACTTTCATATTTCAGATTTCAAACTATTACCATTTAGGGTTTTGGGGGGTGATTTACCTGTATGTAAGTTTTCATATTGGGGCTGGACTTGCCCTTTAAAATTTTTGGGAAGTTATGTGGCGGGGCTTGGGGTGCATCTGATGATGCTTTGTCCCAGCAGTGGGCATGCTTCAGACTGCGATGAGTGCAAGTTCCAGTGCAGTTCCATTTTAACCTTTTGTGTTGGTTGCCTTGGGAAACAGAAATTATGGTGATCACAAGTTGACTTTTTTCATTATATATATTGGTGTAGCATTCAGCTGTAACATAGTCATCTTAAATGGTTACACATTCCTGTTAACAAGACTTTTATTTTCTAGCCAAACTATGATGATTGCATGTGTGAGCCCTTCAGACCGAGATTTCATGGAAACTTTAAATACACTTAAATATGCCAATCGAGCACGAAATATTAAAAATAAAGTCATGGTTAATCAAGACAAAACAAGCCAACAGATTAATGCATTGCGTAATGAAATAGCACGTCTTCAGATGGAACTCATGGAGTACAAAACGGTGAGAACAGAGGCCAATTAAGTGCTGTCATTTGATTTTGTCATTCCATTTCAGTATAATAGAAGGTTCCTTGTTCTTCACGTCTAAAATGTTGTATTTTTTATTTTTTTTTGAAGGAGTAACAGTTTAAAGCTAAAATATAGTAGATGCAAAATAAATGAAAACATAAAAATGAAAAGCCTTTTAGCCACGTTAAAGGGCATGTCCACACTTAAAAGAAAAAACTGGCCACTTATCCGTTTTCTGCCCCCCAATTCCAACTGATATATTTAGCTAATAATAATAATATTTCACAGCCAATAGTAGACTGCATAACAGGGGCAATACTTATTAAATTATTTGTCTAGAAATGCATGTAATAAAGTGCTAAAAATAGCAGTTGGGTATAGTCAAATAAATGACAATTGACCAGTTACTTGTTTTAAAGGTAGACCTAGTATAAGTCTAGGGTAGAAATTATGACCACTACTGCCTTCTGATTCTGTATTGTTTTGAGGCTTTAGTTGCCCTTTGAATGAACAGCAGAATTCCCATACAATAGTCCCATACCGTATTAGCCAAATCCAGTATGGCTATTACTGTATGGGACTACTGTATTGGAATTCTGCTGTCCATTTAAAGGGCAACTAAAGCCTCAAAAAAAATACAGAATCAGAAGACAATCTTTAACAATCGATACCATCCTCCTGATTCTGTATTGTTTTAAATCATTAGTTGCTCTTTAAATGGAGAGTAATCCCACACAGTAACCCCCTATTCCTTGCCACAGGTTTTTAGACTATTTTTATAGCCTAAAAATTTCGACTTATACTCCATTATATACGGTACTTAATACATAATTTCTCTGGGCTGAGACTTCTTTGCTTGGTTGCATTTTGTTGAAAAAGTATTTCCTTGACCTTGAATTGGATTAATATAGAAAACCTCCAACACCACCCCTACCCCCCCCCCCCCCCCCTTCGCACACGCACGCATCAAAAGATCACATTGGGGATTGACTGGATAAAAAAACAAAAACCTGTAAGCCATAATGTACAGAATCCTAACTCCAATTAACATTGTTTTTGGAACAAAATTGAAATATTAGGTGCAAACTGTATAATGTATGTTGCATTCATATTTGCATTGTATTTTGCAGCGCAAAAATAAATGCAGAGACTATGTCTGTTCTTGACAATTTGTGCCCATGCACTGGACATGCGAATTGTTTCTATATTAATTATAATTGGCTATTTTTGATTTGCTATTTATTTAAATTTTCAGTGTAGACCTACTAGCAGTTACAATTGAAGAAACCCTGAAACCGTTTCTATAAAATGTAACAAAATATTTCTATGTTTTCTTAGGGTAAAAGAATTATTGATGAAGAAGGAGTTGAAAGCATTAATGATATGTTTCACGAGAATGCGATGCTACAGACGGAAAATAACAATTTACGCATGAGAATTAAAGCAATGCAAGAAACAATTGATGCGCTTAGAACACGTGTAACACAACTTATGAGTGACCAAGCCAATCAGATCCTTGCCAGAGCAGGTATGATTAATTGAAGGTGGATATACGTCTGAATATATCTTTTTATATCTATCTATATATATATGTATGTAAAACATCAGACATACCCCCTTATGTTATAAATGTTAAAATGATTTAATAAGTATGTGTGTATATACATACATACATACATACTTACTTACTTACTTACTCACTCACTCACTCACTCACTCACTCACTCACTCCAGGGACTTGTAACCAAAACTCCAAACCTTTATTATAAACACATCAACGCGTTTCAACCGCCAGTCGCGGCCGTCATCAGTCCCTGGAGTGCTTCCGAAGTTCGTTCTCTCTCTCTCTCGTTCTCTCTGTCTGTCTCTCTCGTTCTCTCTCTCTCTCTCTCTCTTTTTTTTTTTTTTTTTTTTTACAACAAAATTACCATCTGCTGGGATACATGGCTGGAACATGATGGAACAAGTTCTTTTCCTTTGCACACAATTTTAAAAATTAACTTCTGAGAACACACATCTTTATATTTTCAAGTAAGGTTTTAAAGGGCATGTCCACCTCCACTACTGGTTTTAAAGGGCACTGTAATCCCCCCCCCACTACTGGCCCCATTGTGTAGTGTAGTATAATCCTTACCTCACATCCCAGCTCCATAAGGTTCCCCTGTAGTCGTCCCGTCCCCCCCCAAAGTCCCAAAATCTGCCCACCAGGAGGATAGCAGAGTCCATATAGGACTCTGCCTCCTATCTGGCCTCCGGGAGAAGTTTGGCATGCGTACTGCAGCCCTTCTCCCCCTCCCTCTCCCTCCCTCTCAGGATTCCCTCCCCCTAGTGTAAAACCCTTTAATATATAAGATTCCCCCTGTCCCCCCAGCCCCAACCCGCTTAATTTTTATTCTTAGAAAGCTCCCCAAACTTTACTTACCTTCCCTCTTTCCCCCGCCGAAATGAACTCCTGGCAGCCGCGTCCGTGATTGGCTGCCGCTCAGCCAATCACAGACGCGACTGCCGGTCCCGCCCCTCATTTTCTCACAAGCAGAGGGCCGGCAGAGCAGCGGAGGAAAGAGGGGAGGTAAGTAAAGTTTGGGGAACTTACTAAGAGTAAAAATAGAGCGGTTGGGGCTGGGGGGACAGGGGGAATCATATATTAAAAAATGATTTTAAGGGTGGACATACCCTTTAATGCAAAAATCATAACCAGAAACCATACGCCTTTTTGAGATTGACCTACCATCCATCCAAAAACCACAACATTGCACTGTGTTTGGTAGCTTTCTGTTCACCGTATCCGTGTATCAGATATACTATTGCTTTTACTAAGGGCAGTGAAACAAACTGTACTAAAAAGTAAGGCCGGGAACATATACAGTATGAACCCTCTGTGTGAGAGATTTGTCACATGCTCCTTCTATAAGATGTTTGTCAGGCTGTGTAACACAGACAATTGTTTGTATTCCCTAAACATGGACAAGGTTTCAGTCTTTGCTTTAAATAAACTATATTATTGATTATCATGGTTTAAAATGGGCACAGTTAACACTGCTGTTAATTGGAGCTTATGTTTTACAAAAGGAATTAAGGACTCAAGTCTTTTTTTTGCTTCTGTCTACTGTATCTTGCACAGAGTTTGACCGATATAAGAACAGATAAAGCAAAAAAGCATTTTCAGTTTTATATTTTTATAAAATAAAAGGTTTGGGACTACATGGGCTATTTGGCAATGCTTTCCTTGGGAATAGGAATGTCACTTTTAAAAATGCTCTAATGGATATCTGGAGAACCTTTAAATTATTGGAATTGACAGTTTATAATATAATATAGTATTTGAGGTTGAATAAAGACCTCCACCCATCCAGTTCAATCCACTCGGCAATACCCACACTTCCTGCCTAACTATTGATTCAGTTCACTCTCAACGTAAACTATTCATTTAATAAATTGATTGAACTATTCCTTTAAAGGATAAATTGTGTCAAATTAATATCACATACAAAAGTATTCGGCCCCCTTGAAGTTTTCCACATTTTGTCACATTACTGCCACAAACATGAATCAATTTTATTGGAATTCCACGTGAAAGACCAATACAAAGTGGTGTTCACGTGAGAAGTGGAACGAAAATCATACATGATTCCAAACATTTTTGACAAATCAATAACTGCAAAGTGGGGTGTGCGTAATTATTCAGCCCCCGGAGTCAATGCTTTGTAGAACCACCTTTTTCTGCAATTACAGCTGCCAGTCTTTTATGGTATGTCTCTACCAGCTTTGCATATCTAGAGACTGAAATCCTTGCCCATTCTTCTTTGCAAAACAGCTCCAGCTCAGTCAGATTAGATGGACAGCATTTGTGAACAGCAGTTTTCAGATCTTGCCACATATCCATCTACAAAAGATGGATATGTTGTAGCTATTAAACTACCAATACAGCCATAGTACAGTAAAATCTGTGTAATGTGTTAAAGTGCAGCATTTCTAGTCTTCAAACCAAAGATGATTCTTCCACTGTAGTGCAAACTGGCTCTTTTTAAAGGGTAACCTATGTCTATACCATGGATGCCCAACCCACATCCCATTCAGAAAAAGATGTCTTGTGGGACCCGGCAGGTGGGTGTGGTTATGGGAAGGTCATGGGCTTGTTCTAGGCAGACTGGCGGCCTGAGGTCTACCCAGTGTGCTGCTATTGCAGCCCCCAGCCTTTCCCTGACTATACAAGTTTGTATATATAATCTAATAATGTACTGTCTCCCTGCCCTGGACCATTTATTTTGCAATTGAATGTCAACTGCAAAATAAATGGCCCATGCAGTTGTGGAAATGCTGCATGTTTTAAAACTGTATGCCTTGCATAACACTCAGTATTGCAGGCTATTGACTGTGCTGTGCCTTAGCACATTTTCCATTCATTTGTTAACCTAACCATAATTGTCACTTGCCAGGTGCCATCCCTAGACTGTGTCCTAACTGACTTTTGCACAGCTTTACATTACTCTTTAGAATGTAAAGTGCAGATTTGATTGCCATTTAATTAGCACACAGGGTTGTAGACTAGTTGATTGATGCAAATGGTAGTTCTGGGCATATAGTGTAACCACTGCAAAGGGCAGATATTACACAACTGCAGAGAAAAGGATTGAGGCAGTAGGCAGTCACATGATGCTGATTGGTATTAAAGATTTTAGTCTGAATAAGTTTGTTGTACAGGCAATAAGGGGAAGGATGACAGGATGTCTGTGGCTAAGCCCATATCCATTAACCTCCATTAGCAGATATTAAATAGGACGTGTGCCAGGGAAATTGTTCGTGAGTTTTTTTGATGATACCTAATTAAAGGAACCTGGATGTCAATAATCATTTCCATGACCCAGTAAATAATGTTCTCTATTGAATAAACCAATTACTTTTTTCTGTGATAGGGCATAATTCCAATATCTGATTAGAACTAGGATACAAAAGCATATTCTTTTTTACAAAATACAATTAAGCTCAATTGCTGTACTTTGACTATTTGTCTTCTGTACTAAAAAAAAGCCTGGAAAATAATGCAATTTTCCCCAGGTCACCATGGCAGCAAGTTCCCAAAATGGGTTAATCCCCACCAATCCCTGGACAGGAAGTTAAAAGAACAAAGTTATAAAAGTACCCTCCCCCTACTATACCATGTCTTTTTTTTCCTTCCTATCCATGGACGCTACAAGGTGTCTCTCTTCCAGCTGCCGGCCATCACGGTTTTGTTCTTCCAGACCTGAGTCTCTTCCCCACTCTCACTCTGTCTGATTGCTCCCCCGTGTCGCCTCCTTCTAAGGAGAGCCTGTCTCCCCATCCAAGATGGCGTCGGCGCATCTACGTCATTGGCAGGCGCGGCTTCTCATTGGGCAAGGCTCCTGATTGGTTCTCTCCTCCTGCTCTCTCGGGCTGGGGGTGGAGCTAAGGGGATTTAAACCTGGTCTGCCTGGCGCGCTGTGCATGGTGTCAGCGTTTGTTTTGCAGTCATACCACTTTGCCCTTTTCAAATAACATATCCGTTTAAGGTATGTTTTTTTTCTCTCTCCTTTTCTGGAAAATAAATTGGGATTTTTTGTTCTCTCCTTTCCTTCTGGAATTTTATTTGTTTTTGTTTCAGTCCTAAACAGTTGCAGTTTAACCATGGAATCTGGTAGTACTGCCAAGAGTCACCCCAAGAGATCTAGGTAAGCTGGGGGTAAGTATATAGAGAGTGGGGACTAGGTTTAAAGGCATAGCTATTTATGGCTGTGTTCACTCTTTTTCAGCCTCTCTTTGCAAGAGCCTGTGACAAAACCCCAGTCTGACTGCAGTAAAGCTATGGACGTGGAAGAATCTGTTTCCAAGCCCTCCACTTCGGAAAGCAAATCCTTTGACACCCTGATGAAATGCATTCAGCAGGCAGTGGAAAAAGGCATGGAAGCATCTTGCTCTATGAAAAGATCAAGGAATCTGGATTCCAGATCTCAGGGATTCAGACTGTTACGACTCAGAGGAGGAAAGATCGGAGGAACAGTCTTTGGTCTCAGAGGCGGAAGAGTTGGAAATTGAAAAGAATTTCGATGCTTCAGTTATTGATCCTTTAATTAAAGCGGTCAGAAGTTCACTGTCACTGACAGTGGAGACGCCTAAATCTTCTGTGGCTGATAAACTCTTTCCATCAATAAAAAGAAAAACGGCAACTTTTCCTTTGCATTTTTCCATGAAAGAAATAATGGAGGCAGAGTGGAAAAAAACGGATAAAAAATTTTCTTTAACTGACTGGCTCGTAAGACCACTTTACCAGTGGATGACGCAGCCATATTTAGAGATCCCATGGAGAAAAGAATGGAGTTCTCTCTTAAAAAAGCATATGGAGCGGCAGGGGCCGCCTCTAGACCCACCATGGCGATGACCTCTGTATCCAAAGCTATGAAACTCTGGGTTCAGAAAATGGAGGAGGCTGTTGGATCGAATATAAAACATCCTAAGCTCCTGGAAATGGTGGCAGAAATTAAGATGGCAACCGATTTCTTTGCAGAGGCGTCATTTGACATGGTACGCCTTTCAGCTAGATCGATGGCATTGTCTTTGTCGGCTCGCAGAGCTCTCTGGCTAAAATCCTGGTTTGCGGACATTAGCTCTAAGACGAATCTTTGTTTACTTCCCTTTGATGGAGATATGCTATTTGGAAAGAAGTTAGACTCAGGAGGGCATCAGCATCAGCAAGGCATCAGGAGGGAAAAGTACCTTTTTGCCACAAGAAACAAGAGACCAAGATTTGAACCATCCGGGAATAAGGAGCGGTCCTTTTGGGAGTCAAAGTTCTACAGACCAGGTAAAGAAGGTCAGCCTCTTGGAAAACAGGAAGACATGCCACAGGCGCTCCCAAAAAAAATCCATTTGGAGCCCAGTCTTCCCAACAATAGGGATACGCCGGCCCAGGTGGAGAAAGTAGGAGGGAGGCTAAAATATTTCTCCAAGGTCTGGGCCTCAAGCATTGTGGACTCCTGGGTGCTAAAGATAATTCAACAGGGCTTCAAGATTCAGTTCCGGGAGTTTCCAAAAAAGGGATCGATTCCTTCCATTCAGACGCCCAGTCACCCAGGCGATAACCCTAATGCAAGATTGTGTCTCAACTGTTGGACAAAGAAGCCATCGAGCCTGTGCCGAAAACAGAGTATCAAAAGGGCTTCTATTCAAGACTCTTTCTTGTAAAAAAAAGCTTCAGGGTCCCTGAGATCTCCGGAATCTAAACAAGTATGTCAACAATCAAAAGTTCAAGATGGAGTCTCTATCGTCCATCATTCAAGCTGTACAAAAAGATTCATGGCTAGTCCGCATTGACTTAAAAGATGCTAACATGCATGTCCCAATTCATCAAAATCACAGAAGGTTCCTACGCTTCACTGTGGAAGAGGGGCATTTCCAATTTACGAGTCTGCTATTCGCACTGTCTCAGTCACCAAGGATCTTTACAAAGACGCTTATAACTGCGGAAATCAGAAAGAGAAAGATAAAGATCTACCACTACTTAGACAACATCCTAATTGTGGCAGGGTCAAAAGTAAGAGCACTGGAACATACCAAGATTGTGTGTAGTATCCTCCAAGAACACAGGTGGCTCATCAATGCAGAAAAAAGCAATCTCGAACCGAATTAGGAACTGATTTATTTGGGAGCATTGTTCTGAACCCATCTGAACGAAGTAAAACTACCTATGGACAGACAACAAAAAATAAAACATGCTGTCCAGCACGTTGTCCAGAGTGTTTGAGTGTCAGTACGCACAATTATGAGAGTTCTAGGCCTGATGGCTGCAACAGTCTTTCTCAAGAGGTGGTCGAGATGGCATATGAGGTTGCTTCAACACTTTCTATTATCCTGAGTCAAAATAACTCCTCAATATGAGCAAGACCGTAACAATCCCGACACCAATTCTAAAATATCTCGAATGGTGGTGCAACCTAAAAAATCTGGACAAGGGGTTTCCGTTGAATCAACCAAAGTACCTCTCTAACAACGGATGCTTCAGCAACCGGATGGGGTGCTCTCTTCCAAAATAATTTTGCTCAGGGCTAGTGGCACAGAGGGAAGGAGTCGACAAACCTTCTGGAATTAAGAGCAGTAAGGATGGCCCTGGAGGAGTTTCGAGATTCTCTAAAAAATCAGCATGTCCTCATCAGGAGAGACAATGTAACCACAGTGACGTATATCCGAAAACAATGCGGGACGAGAAGCAGAATTCTTCTCGAGGAAGTAAAAAAGATTTTCGAGTGGACGGAACAAAATCTTCAAAACCTGACAGCCCTCCACCTGGCAGGAAAAGACAATGTCCAGGCGGATTACTTAAGCCATCAAGAAGTTCAACCAGGGGAGTGGAGTCTACATCCAAAGATTTTCAGAAGGCTGGTAGACAAATGGGGTCGACCAACTATAGACCTCATGGCGACCCGCAAAAACAAAAAATGTCAAAAAAATGTCAGCAGCTTTTCTTGTCCAGGGGCATTGGCAATAGATGCCCTTCAGCAGAATTGGAGTTTGGGGCTCCTATATGTCTTTCCCCCAATTCCTCTCATTTGGAGGGTTCTTCAAAAGATCCGGACCCAGACGGCAGATGTAATAGCGATAATACCGAACTGGCCGAGAAGGCCATGGTATCCCCTGTTACTATTTTTAGCAACCGAATCACCAGTGGAGCTGGATGATCTATCTTATCTTCTGTCACAAGGTCTGATCCAATACCAGGACTACAGCAATCTGAGGTTGGCTGCCTGGAGATTGAAATGGAAAGATTAAAAAGTTTGGGATTCCTGGAAGAAATGGTTGATTTTCTATTAAAATCAAGGAAACCTTCGACTTCTAAAAAATATTACAAAGTATGGGATATTTTTTCAAAATTTTCACTCCAACAAAGGCCTTACAATCATCTTCAACAAATGTAGTAACATTTTTGTTTACATGCTTTAAGAGGAACTTAGGCATCAGTACACTCAGAGGACAAGTCTCCGCTCTTTCAGCCGTCATGGGTACAAATTGGGCATTAGAGCCATTAGTACAAAGATTCTTTGCGGCTATGATTAGAATCAATCCAAGAACTTTTCCAAGGCCACCTCCATGGAACCTACCTCTGGTATTGCAAGTTTTAACAGAAGCACCTTTCGAAACACTGGAAAAAATATCCTTGTGGTTTTTAACACTCAGTCATATTTCTGGTAGCAATTACTTGCCGAGTGGGCGAGATCAGAGCTCTGTCAGTAAAAAAAACCTCACATACAGTTTTTTTTTGACGACAGAATCAAGCTAAGACCATCTTTTAAATGTTTACCAAAAGTATTATCAGAATTCCATTTGGATTTAGAAGTCATTCTGCCTTCATTCTATCAGAATCCTAAGTCGGAGTCAGAAAGAAAATGGCATTCTTTAGATCTTGTCAGAGCTATTAAGATCTATATTGACAAGACAAAAGAAGTCAGAAAGACCGACCATCTCTTCATTGTTTTCCGGGGGGCTATAGGGAAGGTCAAGCCCCAAGTAAAAAAACAAAAAGGAGCTGGATCGTGGCCTGCATCAGAAAATCATACCAGATAAGAGGCATTAAGATCCCGGAGGGGCTAAAGGCACACTCTACCAGGGCTTTAGCTTGTTCCTGGGTGACAGAAGCAAGAGCATCAAAAGACCATCTGTTATACAGCAAAGTGGTCTTCAATAAGAATATTTGTACGGCACTACAAGCTAGGCGATGTGGCCTCAGAAGGCATAAAATTTGGACGTAAAGTCCTTCAGTCTGTATTGGCCATTACGAAATAAATACTGTGTGATTTGCAAAAAATAAACTTGCCCGCCAATTATTGAGCTTTGTTATATCCCATTTTGGGGACTTGCTGCCATGGTGACCTGGGGAAAACAGGAAACATCATACTCACCCAGATTTCTGTTTTCCAGTCACTGTCATGGCAGCAGTCCCCAGAATACCCTTCCCAAAATACCCTACTTTTATACCTTTTGTTCTTTTAACTTCCTGTCCAGGGACTGGTGGGGATTAACCCATTTTGATGACTGCTGCCATGACAGTGACTGGGAAACAGATATCTCGGTGCGTATGATTTTGATTTCCTGTTATCTCTGTTTTCACCAAAAAATGCTTTAAGGAGAAAATGGAAGAGCAGTGGAACGGGAGTCTGCCTTCCTGTAGTTACTTTTTGTTGGTGTCCTTTCCTGTGTAAACAATATAGATTTGCTGTACTTTCTCAATAATTTTAACGCAGAATCAATACCCCACAGTTCGCATTCACATGATACACATTTCCAGTTCAATTACTTTTTCTCATTCAAAATCATCGAACGTCTGACAGCAATAGTTGCTTTCTCCTCTGCTCAGTCACTGTGTGTCTAACCTTTCAAAGTATAGAGAATTGTCTACAACAAGTACCTTTTGTATTTGGTTAAAAGGAGATCTAAGACTGCTGTGCACTTCATGAATTTTAAATCCTTTAAAAGGATTTCCTAGGGACAGTTTATAATAAAGCTTACATAATGGGCCAATGATTTTTGGAAAGGTAGTGCACAAGGCCAGAACTTTATACTTAAAGGGTAACTGTGGTCTCAAATTCTTCCAAACTAGTAAGAATTATATAAAAAGCCTTCCATCGAACCTTCAAAATAAAACCTAAATCACATCTCTAGATAAAATTTGTGTGAATTTATTGCTGGAAAGGTTCAGCATTATTACTTCCTGCTTGAACTCTTCCTGTTTTCAGCCATGTGACCAGCTTGAAGTCGTGTGACCGGCCTGTCTGCATTAATAGGCTCCCCTTCTCAACTATCAATTTCCCCCCCAGGTACTTCCTGTTTTCCCCAGCATTAAGTCTTTACTGAGCATGCTTCTCCCCCAGGGCAGAGGGGCTAGCAGAGGTCAGTTGACTCTAACTTGTTTGGAGACCATAGTTGCCCTTTAATTTGGAACTGTATGGATATCAAAATACCCTTCAACTATTTATAACGTACAAATGTTACAAACTAATGATCATAATAATTACTTTCTAAACTATTGATTTTTGCACTTGCCTCATGGTCTATACATACAGCTCTCAAGGTCAGTAGCCTACTGTTAGTATTGATGTGTCCTTTATAGGAAAACAGCTATAGTGGATAGGATCCTGCACACCTAAACTCAAAACAAAGTC
Organism: Hymenochirus boettgeri; assembly: GCA_019447015.1. NCBI lineage: Eukaryota > Metazoa > Chordata > Amphibia > Anura > Pipidae > Hymenochirus > Hymenochirus boettgeri. The sequence continues at coordinate 139,521,028 of CM033471.1, read as the reverse complement.
AATAATATCTCAGTGCTGGGTGCTCCAAGCCCTGTAGCCAACAGAAGATACAAATATCAGTAAAATATGCTGGGCACACCAGTCTTAGTGATGTAAATCATCCTTTAATAGTGACGTTTCGGAGCCTGTGCAGTTCATTCTTCAGACCAAACAAAACATTTATAGGAAAAAGTAAAGCTTCAGTGCAGTGGCACATATGGTAGTGTTCTATTAAAAGTGGAACAGCTTAGGGCTACAAATATGCATACATACAGAAAATACAAAATTTACAAACAAAACAATGTTACGGTTTGTACATACAGTAATAATACAAACAATACCTATTTGTTGTACATTTTTACACTGATCAAGTTGCAGAAGGATTTTCTAAATAAGCTGCAAAACTTATTTGGAAATACAATAATTCTTGTATTCTATTTTTTTTTTATTCTTCAGGAGAAGGGAATGAAGAAATAAGCAACATGATTCATAATTATATAAAAGAGATTGAAGATCTGAGGTATTAGTTTTTCTTTCTGCAAACATAGTCCTTTGAAATGTATTACATTCATTCCAAAACCATCATTAACCTGTATGTTTCCTTCCTGATTTACTCCATATTGTTACTGGTAAGACACAGATTCCTCCTGGAAACTTGAAATAATGTGATTTTAAAGGGTATCTATACTCTATAGTAAAATTATATATTATTTTAATTAGATACAGCAAGATCCCACTACGTCAAATCTTTTTTCGGATTTTAAATCTGAGTTGTAGATCCTGAGAAATCATAATTTTGATCAGGATTTGATTGCCGCATTTACAGGGACAGACCTGTCACAGACAGTCACTCCAGGAGCTGAGACCTCTTACTAGGATGTTTAGCTGCCTGCCAACACACTTTCTGCAACAATTATGAGAATCAGTAGAGAAAAGAAGGCGAGGGGGGGAGGGGGAGTAAGCAGAGCAGGGTCTATGGTGAGGCTGTGCAGAACAAGGAGGCAGAATTAGGAGCACCCACTAAACATGAATAATTTAATAGACATGCCTGTAGAAGGCTCACCAACCCGATGGAAATAAAATGATAGCTTGTTAACAAAGCTCATCATTAAGATTATTAGGATTTAATAACCACGGCCATACATTGTCTTTAACAATACAGTGTACTACCAAAGTTCACCAGATTTACTAAACCTCATTATGTTACTAGGAAAATAGCAATAATGTTTTTTTTATTTGAAATGCTTTCAGTATCTGTTGGATTCTTACTTTCATTACAACCAAATTAGTTACATACCCTTTTAGACTAATGTTGCAACAGATAAGTAGGGCAGGATTTAAAATGTTTGCCTTGAGCCTAGCAGCCAATTATTGATTTTACTAAATAGGTCCTATAAATAAATAAATGCCTTTGACACTTAAAGTAAAGGGTACCTGTGTGTGGATAGACAAACAAACTGGTTCTCTTTATATTATTTATATATATATATTTTTTATTTTTTTTTTTTTTTTTATTTATTATTATTTTTTTGCAAGTGCATGGCACCATCTAGTGGTTATTTCAGTGCTTTAACAAACCTTTTTAAAAAAATCCTACTATGTATGTATATTTAGTTTATTTCTATAGTGCCACTTTGGGATGGAGCACTGTACAATGTCATAATACAAAAAAAAACATAAGTCACAAAATATAAAAACATAAATAGTTGAGTGCATAAAAATTATATACATTTATATAAATATGTAAGTGCTTTATCCTTGCCATAAGAGGAAAGGAGGTCCCTGCCCTGTTGAGGTTACACTCTAGTTAGGAGGGTAACCTACAAATACAAAGAAAAAGGTAGGTATGATGTAAGTATAGAATGAAACCAGCTGATTGAGGTTTCTTGATGATAGTGATGATGGAAGTAAAGAGTAATGTCAAAGATTACTCCAAGGCAGTGTGCAGATTCAACTGGGTTATGACCATATTGTCAATAGAGATGTAGAAGGGTGGACTAGGTCCCAGTTTAGGGTGGGAAATTATTAATTCCATTTTAGATGATTGAGTTTAAGGCGGAAGTGTGTCAACCAGGAGGAACTAGAGAGCAGACATTTAGAGATTTGAGATTGAACTTAAGGGGTTAGTGCGGTAGTGGGCAAGTAAATTTGGGTATCATCAGTGTATAGCAGTAAATAGGCAATAGTATAGATTTTTTTTTCAACACAAAGTGTACTTTAACATTGTAACAGAATTTCGTAACTTTTCTGGAGATTTTACAGGATTAATGGGTAAAATATAAAAAAAAAAAAACATTTTTATTTTTTGGTTTCTAAAAGCTCTGATACTCCAGAGTACAATGATACCAAGTATATGAAGGTACCACACTTTTCCTATACAGGAGATCTCCCCCCCCCAAACTAAAAATTACACGAAATTTTAATGTATAACATCTTCTGACTGTTAACAGAATATCTAACAAATTAACTGAAATATCCCCAAGTGAGAGATTTTTAGAAACTACATGCCCACAGGATTTTGAGAGTGAGGGACGGTTTGATCACAATGCAGATACCCAGGCACAGCTCTTCACCCAATTGTAAGTTATTTTCTTTTTCCCCTCAACTGTAAAATCAGAGACAAAATCAAATGTGAATTTTAACTTTAAACTGGAAAGGAAAGTTCAAAAGCATCTCAAATATTAAAGCCTTACCCCTCCTGGATAAAATGGTATGCCACATTCATGGGTGTACACAGAGACATGGCTAGCAACTAACCCAAAAGGGAACCAATGTGAAATGGCAGTAATGGTAAAACAAACAACAACAAAAAAAAAAAAAATAGCCAGCTCTCTATTTTAAAAGTCTGCAGTTTTTCCCACGAAACACCCCCCCTAATTTGGAAATACTCCAGGCAAATTATATTCTTGGAATCTACACACCTTTAGCTATTGTACGTAACGCTGTAATCCTTTCATTCAAAGAATGAAAGAATTACAAACAAATCAATGGTGTGGACGCAGTTCTTCGTAGAAGTTCACATTATTAGCAGATTTTCTGAAAAAAATAACAAAACACAACTTTAAAGGAGAACTAAACTTCAGTTTTTCAGATCCTAATGTGAAAGTTTTTCTCCCCAGAACACCTACACGTTGAAAGATTCCTCTCTAGTTATTTGCATTTAGTAGATATAAGTAATAGATTCTGTAACAAAGGAGGCTTCCATCTTGTTGCCAGTACAACTCATAGCCCATGTTGGCTTCAAAGAGCCACACCCCCTAACCCCAGGAATCACTGTCTCTATGTGCAGAGTTTCTAGCATCTCTTTCTAGTGAAAGATAAAGCCTCTAAATGTACCTGGAATCACAGTTGATTTGCTGGTGGTGCACCATGTAAATGCTGTGTGTTTAGAAACAATCAGACCAAGAAGTCACAAGTTCAAATCCCCTAGCTTACTTATGAAACAATATAACATGGTCTACTGCCTGAGTTTAGTGCTTTTTTTGTTTGTTTGTTTCCATGTTTCTAGAAAAATATGAAGTTTCTACATATGTACAATCTTTATATATAGCAGCTCTGTTATTTATTTACCAACCAGTGTGAATTGCTGACAGTCTTCCAGTAGCAATACAAAACAGTGTTCTGATTTTAGTGACATTTACTTCTATTGATTGAGAGTTCACCTGTGGCGTGTTCTGCTAAAGTGCTGGGTTAGGAAAAAAATCAGACTATTGGGACACAGGTTCGCATTCCCCATGTTCCCTTTTTTGTTTTTATTATGTGTCTAGCAAAAGATAAAGACTCTCTACATGTACTGATCAGCCCTTGTGGCCTAGTGGTAGAAAGCTTTCTTTTTAGAAAGACACAGAATAGAAGGTTGCTGGTTCGATTCCCCATACTTACTTTTATTTTTTGCTGAAATATTAAATGTTCTGTTTCTTTCATCCATGCTAGCAAAGACATACACTGCAAAGATTACTTTTCTTTTTTGTATGTAAAGCATAGGAATTTATCATTGTTAGGGACAGGAGCATTTCTAATGTGTTTACACAAAATCTGCACTGGTATCTGTGTTCTGTGTCAGAGGGAGGGAACTCTGAGCTGTAACATGATTGGCTGTCAGCTTCCAGGAAGCAAGACTGCAGTTTCCTGTGAAGTGTACACTTAGATGGGTGTTCCCAGATAAGGTGAATTATGGGAGCTGACCCTTAGTACACACAGGCTATTTTCATAAATCACCCAGCATCCACAGCAAAGGGAGACATGAGACACAGCTTGTTGTTCGTTTGTGAATGTGCTCTCTCTATTGGGACAATGTTGTCTTGGGACTTTAGTTCTCCTTTAAAGTTTGGGTAGAAATCATGCCCCAAACCCCATGTAATGTAAAAAAAAAAGTTACCAAATAACTGTAATTTGAACAGACTGTTCTTTTTCAAAGGAAATTGTCCCAAAACTTCTAAATACCCCCACAAACTATATATTTTTGGAATCTACACACCTTCAACTATGTAATGGATCCATGCTTTCACAAATGCATGCAAAATTCTGCACATAGTTCTTTTTATAAATTTTTGCTTTTTTGTAGATTTTCAAGAAAAAAACAGTACCCCCCTTTGGAGTCAAATAATCTATTTTAGTTTTGTAAAGCAGCCCTATTGGTTATGAAATTTACAGAGAGATTCAGGGCATTTCATTGAATTTCCCTGATAGTGTCAAATAGTTTACTCAGAATGTTCTGAGTTTTCGGTGGGTGAGATATTGTTTTTTTTTTAGTGGTATTCAGAGAAAACAGTCTGGTACTGAGAGACGCACAAGTATTTGCACACTTTACTTATCCTAAAAATTCAATTCGGTCTCCTTTTGGTACCTCTGCAAAATTTCACAATATGGGCTTAGTTTCCTTTGAAATCGGTGGAATAGTAATCTGCGTTCACTTTGCTGATTGGACTTTGGGCAGCTTGGAGAAGACCATATTTTTTGCTTATTCTAGCCAAGAAAAAAAAGGTGGGTGTATCACTTTAAGAATCTTTTGTATGTGCATTTCATTTTTTTTCCATTTTCATTCCCAAAGATAATCCTCTGACCATCTTGGGAAATTATAACAATCTTGGAATTGGGGCATAAATGTCCAGCACCTTCCCTACCACTGATGTTAGGCTTACAGGTCTATAGTTACCAGGCTGGGAACGACAACCTTTTTTGAATATTGGTATTCTATTGGCTTTTTTTCCAATCTAACGTCACCAGCCAAAAGTAAATCCTAAAAATATAATAAATGGTGGACTAGATAAAACTAGACTAAGGTATCTCAAGATCTGAGGATGTATTCTATCCAGTCCAGGGGCTTTATTAATATTAACTTTCTCTAATTGTTTCCGTACTATTTCCTCTGTCAACCAGAGTAAATATTCCTCATTTATAATTCTAAACATAGGCCAGAAGTTGCACTCCAAATGAATGTGGATTTATTAAAAAAAACAATTATCAAATACAACATTTCTTTCTTCAGGTGATGTGTAAGCAAACAAACACAGGGCTCAAATACCCTCTTGTGAAATGGCACTCCTACCTAGGAGTTTCGTGTACAAATTAGCATAATTAATTAGTGCTAATTAGCATAATACAACATTAAAGATCATTGAAAAAATTGATTAAAAAGATAAAAAAGGGTCATAAAGTATCATATATTATTCAGTACATTAAGTGTTAATATATAATTTTTAAAGTAGTCTTATCTCCAAAGTGCATCCAGTGTTACATTAGTTCAAAGTGCATCCTTATCCCTTTAAAATCCATAGATTGTGTTAATAAAGTGCCATCCACTAGAGGGAGTAGAATTTTCTTGAGTTAAAAATCAAGTTGTAAAATACATTGTTGCAAACATCAGGCTACAAGAGAAAAGATTAAGAATGGTTCTAGTATACAAGTTACTTATTTCTTAATATATAGTGGCAGAAATATTGGCCTAAAATTAAGGAAATTACAAGAAAGAAGACCAGTTCATTTCTTTGTTCAATCCATAGGGAGAGAGGGTTTCTAATTTCAGTCTAAAAGCATTCTTTTTGTAATAAACCTTTTTCAAAATAGCCTCCTCTTTGTTCCTTATTGACCACCTCGAGTATGAGCCATCCCAACTGTGATGCCCGGTGTCTATATTTTAGAAAATGTTTACTAATAGGTGTTTCATATCTTCTCTTCCACTGTACCAACAATGTTAGCGATGTCCCTCTTATACTCCCCAATTCTTATTCAAATTTCCTTTTTGGTTTTCCCCACATATGCTTTCCCACACTGACATTTCAATAGGTCAATTACTCCTGTAGTCCTACATGTGGCAAAACCCTTTAATTTTGTTTCATTACCTTTAAGGGGTTGGGAAAAGGTTTTGCCTGGGATGATGGCATTGCATGCCTGGCAATTCCTACATGGGAATGTACCGATCTGGGGATTTCCTATAAAGGATTGTGTGCTGGATTTGGGAGCTAATAAATCAGCTCGTAGAAGTTAATCACCCAGGCCTCTAGTTTTTTTTTATATGAGAATAGGCGCACTCTCAACATTAAGAGTAAACTTCAGGGTAGAGGGCGTACTGTTTTAAATAATACATGAATTTCTGTAAAAGCGACATTTCCACTTCCCAAAAAAAAGATATCATCCACACATCTTACATAATGTTGTAGATTGTTTATTTAAATAGGTTGAAGACCAATCTACAACATTATGTAAGATATATGGAAAGTAGTATGAAAGTATATGGAAAGTAGTAGTAATAAATATGGAGACACTTGAGAAAGGGCCTAGACTGTCCGAAACATGCCGTGGGGTGCACAATAAATGCACGTTTGTTTATAGAAATACCTGTGGGGTTGTCTAAGTTTTTGGTTGCTCTATACTACACACTTTTATTTTGAATTTATGTCCAGGAACAGACATCTGGGCAACCAAAGTCTATAGGAGATGTGGTGAGCTGAATTGCATTTAGATATATGGAAAAAGACAACTAGTAATATGCATTCCAAATTTATGAATCTGTAAAATTTTGCCTGGTTGAAAGGCATTCTGAAACACTGCAGTACTTATTTCTTGACTGTGTACTACTAATGGCTAAACAATTAACAGCTTCCTTCAGCCAGTGTTTAACAAGGCTTTAATAAGGCTTTACAAACTGTTATCCTGTTTAATTAACTTTTTTCTTTTTTTTTTTTTTTTAAAGAGTTAAACTGTTGGAAAGTGAAGCTGTTAATGAAAATCTTCGAAAGAACTTGTCTAGAGCTTCATCAAGGTCACCATACTTTGGTGGTCATTCTCCATTTCCTGCCTCTGTAATACCAGCAGAGAAAGAGACCAGTGAGATTATAGACATAGCCAAAAAAGATTTAGAAAAGCTGAAAAAAATAGAGAAAAAGAAAAAGAAAAGGTATGCAATAATAAACTTGTAATGCTAACATTGTTTATGAATAACCATCTGTTAATATATAGATAAGCATGTTTGCGGTAATTTGTCAAGTAATATGTTCCAGTTTTTCAAATACGTGGAAGGTAAGATTACCATTGTGTTAATACCTGTGTTGCATGGCTTTCTGCTGGTGCATATTTCTCTTCACCCTTGCTTAGTCTCTTGTGTTTTTCTGTTCATGCCATTATCACTTTGTAAAAGATCATATATGGTTTGTCTAGAAAATGAACAGGGTTATTCAATAAAGGTTCTTATCATTAAAAATAGTGCTAAATTTGCGCCAACCAATCAAATGTTGGCTTTCAAATGTTAAATAAGATCTGATTGCTTGGGGCAAAATTAGCACCATTTTAAAAGATACAAACTTTTATTGAATCTCACTGATAGTCTATATGCACCTTCACTTTACACTATATATTTTTTTTTATTTTATTTTGCCACAACAGGTTTTCCATGTCTCTTACAAAGGTAAACGTGCAGGTAATCTCAAAACATTTTAAACAAAACTGATATTTCCTATGTTTTTGTCCTGCATCTGTTAGGGGGACACATGTATAGAGTAAGGAAAAACTCTGGTTACTCATAGACTGGTTCCCTGAAGCCTGGCTCTGGGGGCTACTCCTCACCGCCAGATAGAGAGAGATTGAAACACATTTTATGGTCCAACAGGTGTTACTGATTCAGGCTATCTTCCTAGGAAAGTCTGGGGAATCCACCCCATCCTTCACTGGATTCCTAGAAAAAACAGTCCCAGTGCAACTTTTTGTTTTTTGATTGCTCATTACTAGAAAACAATAATTCTTTGCAACCACCACTGTACTATATTTTTTTGATGATCTGTCCCCTATTTCTTTAGATATCCAATCTGAAGCATCTTTCCATCAAGTGCCTCAGTATCATAAACTATTCTGCTGTGTGTAGTTTTACTGTAACTGAAATAGTGACACTTCACTATTCGCCCTCCGTGTACTGGCTAATAGTGATTACATGCTTGACTTCTCCTCCTTCCATCCTACATACCTTTTTGAAGGAGTCAGTTAAGAGTGTTAGAATACTTATGGTCGCCATAGACGTAGCAATATTATCACTCCTTATATGGTGTCCTCTGTCAAATCAACCCAATTTCGTAATCAGGATTGGTGGAAATTTCAGAAGATCGTTTGGTGATAGGCCAATAAAATGAGTCTTTGTACAGCTTGTAGAACAGTATTAATTTGTAGTCCCCTCAAAATAACTTAACACACCGATATTAATGTATAAATCTCTGGCAAATAAAGTGCGTACACCCCTAAGTAAAAAATGTCTAAATTATACCCCATGATAAAGAATACCACTGAGGATCTAAAAACAAGAATGTTTTGTTCTACATAAATATGGCCTAGGCTATAAGAAGATTGCCAACACCCTGTAACCGAGCTGCAGTATGGTTGCCAAGACTATACAGCAGTTTAACAGGACAGCTTTTACTCAGAGTACGCATTGTCATCGACAAACAAAAGTTGAGTGCATGTGCTCTGTCATATATAATGTATGAGTGCTGCCACCGTTGCTGCAGAGGTTAAAGGGGCCGGTATAAGTGTTGCCAACCTACTTTCAAAATTTTAACGGACAAGAGGGAAAAAATTCCTGGACACCCAAGAATTTTTACGGATGGGGTGGAGTTACATGACCATTAAAGGGCATCTAAACTGAAATAATCTGTCCCCTTTTTCTTTAGATATCTTTAAACGTCTTAAATTTCAACTGTCAATCAAGTACCTTGTCTTCTGCTCTGCGCAGTTTTGCTTTCTAACGATGGTGAACTGGAGGCCAAACTGTTAAGCTAGTTTGTGAACTGGAGGGCTGACTATAAAGCTGGTTTGGGTTCTGGAAGGTTAACTCTAATCTGTGAACTGGAAGGTTGACTGTAAATCTCGATTGTGAACTGGGGGGCTGACTAAAAAGCTGGTTTGTGAACTGGAAGGTTGGCTATAAATCTGTGCACTGAATGGTTGACCGTAAAGCTGGTTTGTGAACTGGAGGCCTGACTATAAAGCTGGTTTGTGAATGGGAAGGTTGATTTAACAATGGTTTGTGAACTGGGCTGACTAAACAATATTTTGTAAATTGGAGGGCTGTCTTAACAATGCTTTGCGAGCTGGGAGGATGGAAAACAGTATTTTTAGAACTTGAGTGTTGGTTGATACTGGTTTCTGAACTAGAGGGCTGATTAACTCTGATAATGGACTGGAGGGCTGGTATTAACACTGGCCAGTGGAAGGGTCTAAGAGCCGGTAACACAGGTTAAATTCCTCAAACCCCATATATTGCTCTGCTATCGGCTTCCTTCAAACTACTGCTCAGACAGTCGGGCAAAGTGATTAATGGAGATTTTAACAATCTGGGCAGCAATTTGAAGGAAGCTGTCAACACTCACCAATATTGTCAAATGTCCCTGTACAATATCCCTACCCTGCATCTGTTTTTACTGATAAATTAACCATCACAGCCTGCTGTTTTATCCCATGCCCTTCTATTTCGAATAAATCGTTTTTTATTTAATTATAGCATCCCTATGGTCTCATCTGTTTTAATCATCAATTTAATCAATAGAATTGCAGCTGAACCTATTCCACTCCTAGACCATATATTCATTGGAAGATTGCACAGCACTGGGTCACATTCTCTCCCCAGACTCCCTTCTTTACCACCCAGCTGCTGCAGCTCCCTCGGTCTGTGTACATGTAAAGGGCACGTCCACCTCCCAAACAAAAATTTAACCCATTACTGGCCCCATTGTGTAGTTCTTACCGTACATCTGTTTCAAAAGGTTCTCCTGTAGTGCTTATCCAAAGCCCCAGAAAGTAGGGTCTGTCTTCCTGTGTTTCCTCTAGGAGGACAGTTGCATGTGCAGGGGAACACTCCCCCCTCCTTCCTAATACCTCCCTGGCTGCCCTTCTCCTAGCGTGAAATCTTTTAAATATGTTAGAGGGCATCCCTTCCCACCCTTAACCGCAATATCACATAGTTAAAAAAAAAAGAATCTGAATGCTACTTACAGCTCCTTGCTCCCGCGGCATCCTCTATTGCCAGTGGCTGTGATTGCCTTTCAGCCAGTGACAGCCGCGGCTGCCTGTCAGGCCCCCTGCTTGTAATTGCGGCAAGCAGGGAGACGGATCAGAACGCAGCTGGAGCGAGGAGATGTAAGTAGTGTTCTACTCCTTTTTTCTAACTAATAATAAACTAATCTAATATAGCGGATGGGGGTGGGAAGGGATGACCTCTAAAATTATTGTGCCTTTAAATATGTCATCAGGAGAGGGGGTGTGGAATGCACAAGTGCATGGCTGGATGCAAAGCCTGGCAGAGACAGATAGCTGCCAAGTAAGATGGTTACTGTTGGAGGAGTCTGCACGCCAGTGATGCAAGAGACGTGTTGTCTTCATTACGCCATGTGGTGTAATGCACAGTGCGCATGGGGATTATATTTTTGTATTTTCCTGCATTTTTCACATGGATTGTCTGTGAAATAATGGACGGTTGGCAACCCTGGATGGGAAAGTCCCTCATTTGGTAAGCTATGTGTAGTTTGGTGAACTATAAATTACAATGACAGAAGAACAATTAGATGGCACCGCTGCACAAACTGGAACACACCACAAGGTGAAAACAGCTTGACGCGTTTCGGACCGGACTGGCCCTTAATCATAAGCCCTAGTATTCTTGTCTTCACAAACCGTTTGCAGGCTTTCTTGTGCATTATCTTTTAGAAATGGCTTCCATCCGGGACAACAGGCATGCAGACAAATTTGATGCAGTGTGTGGCGTATAGTCTGAGCACAGACAAGCTCCTCTCCCACCCCTTTAATCTCTGCAGCAATGGTGGCAGCACTCGTACATCTATATGCAAAAGATAACCTCTGGATATGACGCTGAGCTTTTGTCCTCAACTTTTTTGGTTATCCATGGTGAGGCCTGTGAGTGGAACTTGTCCTGTTAAACCCTTCTACTATGGTCTTGGCCACCATGCTGCAGCTGCGTTTTAGGGTTTTGGCAATTTTATAGCATGAAAAAACAAGTAAATGGTATGGGGCATCTATTGCATATACCAGCAGTCTACTAGCTGATGAATGTGCAGTATCCAAACAAAAGTATACGGATGTCCAATCAAATATTAAAGGGTGATCCCATGTTTATTCACCAAATCAATGTACAGTGCAAACTTTTCAGAACATGGGCATTTGAGAAAGGCCCTTGGGCCAAAACGTTGTGCTGTTTGCTCTGCACATTAATTTGGTGAATAAACATGGAATCACCCTTTAATATTTGATTGGACTTCCATATCACTTTGTTTGTATAATCTTATAGCATGGCCATCTTTATGTATAGCAAAAATGTTTGTGTGTGTGTATTTATTTATATATCATGTCACTAAATCAGCTGGTGAGAGAATTCCTTTAGATGAACCTTTAAAAAGATTAAAAATAAACACTATGTATCAACCTAGATTATGGCCTTATTCTTCTCAAAGTTGAAACTTTTCTAAGATACTATGGTCTGAAAGACACTCTCCTGGTTGCTGGTCAACCAAGGAGCTGGATACCGACTGTTCTAAAGAAAGGCTTAAAGGGTATCTCCACTGTCAAAAGCACTTTTGGAATGCAGTTTTATTGAAGAACAGGGGGTAAAGAAGCTATAATTTTACCTCCCCAGTTCTTCGATAAAACGTTCAGGAGCCGTGAACAAAGGTAAGGAACATACCCAATCTCTCTGCAGCTCTATCAACATTATTAGACCTCCATATCTGGTGACCGCTCTTACAATAAGAATGTATCAGCTATTTAGTGTTCTTGATTGTTGTCTTGTTTTAGTTAAAGGGTAACTGTGGTCTCCAATGTTTCCAAAGTAGTTAGGGGTTATATAAAAAGCCTTCTGTCATACCTTCAAAAAAAACAAAAAAAGGCCACACTAACGCCTTTTAAATGCGTTTGCACACTCTATTTCACTTGCAATTGCACATTGAATTTTAAATAACAAAAATTGGCAGAATTTCTGATGCACATGAGATTGCATCTGTTTCGGTAACACATGCAATCAACAATTTATTGTGCAATCGCATGAGTTTCTATAATAGAAAAATTGCATCCACAAATGCACTATATCGCACATGCAATCGCGTGCGTTAACCCATGCACTGCATGCAGATTCTGGTGCCTCAGCCTAAATCACATCTCTAGGTAAAAATTGTGAGAAGTTATTGCTGGAAAGGTTCAGCATTATTACTTCCTTCCTGAACCCTTCCTGTTTTCACTCATGTAACCAGTTTGTAGTCATGTGCCTGCATAAATAGGTTATATTTGAGGAAAAGTCTTAACTGAGCAGAGAGGAGGCGCAGAGGTCAGGTGATATCACAATCAACTAAAAGCAAATTAAACATTCATCACAATATAATTTGTCACAGGCTACAGCCAGATATGTGATCCAGGGCTAATTTTAAAGGAAAGACTACAGGCTTTTATTTAACCCTAACTTGTTTGGAAACAACAGTTGCCCTTTAATATTTTCAAATTTAGTTTTCCTTTGATTAGGATAATACAACAGAATTTCCAAAAGCAGCATTGGCACAAGTTACAAAAAAAAAGCCAGAAAATTGATCCAAGCACACATTAGGCATGACAGACAACCAATATCTTGACAGTCTGTCATTCTAAAGGTACACATAGTTACATTTTTTTGTTTTGGCATGAATTAATTGATAAGGCATGACACACATAGGTGGATTTTTTCTTAAGTGTTGTAAATAAGCATTTTAAATATATAATATACAACACTTATACATAATATATATAATATACAACACATACAAAATTGCCAGCAAATTAAATATAAATATAATTTAAAGTATGTAGAATTTTTTTTTAAAATTAGAAACTGAACTGCATATTTTATACCAATAGTATATTTATATGTTAAAAGTAAGTTCATGCATCATCTTTACCTTACAACTTTCATTATTTGTCTGGTCTGTCCTTTATTGGCTTGGGTTGCCCTATACTGTACTTTTGAAGGCTACTGCAGCTTCAGGAAAGCAATCCAGAAGAAATAAGGTTGGATTATTCTCTAGTTTTGTTTTTCAATTTATTTCAATCCAAATCATTTGAATGGTGCATTTCAAGTGTTTAAAAGTTTTGTTCTTTATATTTTTAAATTTTGTTTCCTTGCCAAGCATCTAATCTTACTCTATATTCTAAACAATAAAATGTTAAGAGTAAACTATGCAAGATGTTACTTTGGAAATATGACTGTCTGATACAATTTGAACAATTAAATCATGAACAGATAAACATAGTTTCTATTTTAGTGTAAGTTATGAAAATAACATACATACAAATATGCAGTATTCAATATACTGTTTGAAGGATGCTATTAAAAAAAAAAAAAGTATCCCGCACACTGCAATTTACATTTAAGTTAAATTTGTTTGATAGGCTGAGTGCTGATCATGCCTAGTGGTAAAACACATGTAGATAGCAAGTATATATAGGCACACACCAGACAACAAAGGTGTTTATTAGCACATATAGTGCTCACGTGATGTTTTGGTGCTATAGAGTCCCCTTTCTCTGGTCTGTAAGTAACATGTTTAGCATCCTTCACTCCCATCCTTGATTGATAGTCATGCATGCAGGTTGGAAATTGGCTTCTAAAACGAAAAAATAAAAACATAGGATGCAATTATGCACTTTCCTGGTGTCCCTGGCTGAAAATTGCTATAAGAATGCACCCATGTGTTTAGCAGTGCAAATGTTTTTGTAAAACTAATTCATTTTCCAATACCATTTTGATTTAGTTTGTCTCTATAAATGTTACTAAGGATCCAATATGGAATTTAAAGGACAACTCCACCCTCATAATGACACATTTTAGAAAGAATGGCCTCTTTTTAAAATATGTTGCTATATCGTACTTTGTCCAGAATTCATTACTGTATGCCTGCTATGCTTCTGGATGCTTCATGAAAACTGAGCAATTTAGTGATCTGTACTGAGCCTGAGAATGCTTAGTAGAAGCATCTAGGGGATTAGCATTCATTTATTGGCTGTGAAGTCAACAGTCAAATCCACAGTTGCTAACTGGAAGAACCAGGAAGCAGAAACAGGGCAACAGGACATTGTGCAGGATTTCAGGTTACACTTATGTTTCAGATTTCAAACTATTACAGTTTAGGGGGTGATTTACCTGTATATAAGTTTTCATTTGAGGGATGGACTTGCCCTTTAATATGTTTTTTTTAATAAAAGAAAACACTAACCATACATGCATAGCCATTCAGTCGGGCATCATTGGTAGTCTGGCGAATTGCAAATGATGCCCGATCAAGCAGCCATACATTGGCAACAACAACTGATATGCAACCACTTTATTTACCCTCCCACCCCAAAAAAGTCCAATTACATGTCATTGTTTAAATAATTGCCCTTAAGGTTCGTACACACGTGCGATCATGGGTCCCGACCCGTGACGCACGATGTGTACGAATGTTCATTTCGGACGGTGTATGGGCACTTTATCGGGCGAAACGGCCGTTCAGTCGGGGATCGTTGCCGATCTCCGAACCCATACACAGGCCCATTATTGGCCAAAACGACCGTTCGTACACATCGTGGGTCGGGACCCACGATAACTGTCGTACACATCGTGTGTTGCGGGTCGGGACCCGCGATCGCACGTGTGTAGGAACCTTTTACTTTTGTCCTGTATTTAAAACAAACTATTGCAAGTTCTGATTTGCATTTTGCAAAAGTACTTTTATCCATAACATTGTTTACTAATAAAACATTGAGAATCATATGTAAAAAAAAAAAAAAAAATCTGCATTCTGTTTATCAGCGTTATCAGAGAAGAGAACGAAAGCGAGAAGTTGGAAGAAAAGGGCAGTACAGAAAAGGAATCACAAGATTTGGTAATTATTACAAGGATGTTTCTTAGATTTTATACATATATTTAAAGTTTTGAAAGCTCTACAATATCAAAGATGATTAGTTCTTTCAAATCACACAGAACATGAAAATATACCTGTTTTAGGGCATGGACATACTGCATCGCACCCGGTTGCGTGTGCGACTTGTTTGAGCTTGTGATGTCTACTTTTGAGATAGGAAATCACATGCGATTGCGCATTGCATATGGCTGCGTAATCTTAAAGCACCCAAAGTTCCTTGATTTCGGTGCATTGCTGCGATTACAATGAGCAAACCTGAATGCATACGCACAGAAATCACGCTAGTTTGGCCTAGCCCTTACAGTCTAGGAAAAAGGTGTATGAAGAATGTAGATTGAAAGCTTACGCTTATATAAAATTCCTTGAGCTACAAATAACCTCTTTGGTACATAAATGCAGTATGTTGACCAAAGGCACTTGCTCAGTTTTACATACAAAATAGATCTCAAAACTGACCTTGTTAAAAATATACATCATGAATCATCCCATTTGTGATTTTAAAGTTGCTAAATTGATCAGGCAGTTATATGAATGCTGACCAAATATCGCAAAAACATCAGGATGTTAACATCCTAGTGTATGGCCAGCATTATTTGGATTGAAAAAGTAAAAAATCTAGTTCTTCAGGTCTGCATAACCTAAACCGCCAGATTTACATTGTAAAAGATCAGATAAAGACATTTTAATGGATCGAGATGGCTGTTATGTCGAACTATTAGAACTTGTCCAATGTGTGTACTACAGGAAGAAGGGCAAGATGGAACTGACCATGAGGAAGATCAAGATGATGAAGAGGAGGAAGACGAAGATGTTGACATTGCTGCAAGTTCAGATGAGTCGGATTCTGAATTAGATGAAAAGGGTAATTTTATTATTTGGGCTCTTCCTTTTCTTCCCCTTGTGCAGTATAAGTTTAAGGAGCTATGAATCCAAATCTGTTGTTAAATATTAATTATTTTTCACCACAGTTAACCTTCAACTGTAAAGGTATTAATGTAGATTAGCTTGAGGTGTTTTCTAGCATGTAATATTTGCTAATGAATGCAACAAGTCATTATCAAAGAGGCAACAGTTACTGTAGCTACAGCAATGCAAGCTAGAAATACGAAAAGTGAAAAGCAAAATGTATCCTATATATGACAAGTTCTCTGATAAGTAAAGGGTATGTCCAGCAAAAATGCAAGTTTGTTTCTAACTGATTTACTAAAGAACAGGAGGTAAATGCACTATCTCTTACCTCCCGTTATTCAGTAAATCTTACAGGAGAGGAGGAGACTCTTACCCACGGACCCGCTCCAGCGCCGACTTCACTGACTGTCTCCGATGCGTCCTCGCTCCTTTGCACTGTGAGGACTGGAGAGGCGTCTGGAATTTCGGCGCTGGAGCGGGACCGCGGGTAAGTGTCTCCTCCTCTCCTGTAAGATTTACTGAAGAATGGGAGGTAAGTGCATTTACCTCCTGTTTTTCATTAAATCAGTTAGAAACAAGCTTACATTTTTGCTGGACATACCCTTTAAAGGACAACTCCACCCTCAAAATAACATCTTTAAGAAAGAATGACCTCTTTAAAATATGTTGATATATCATACTTTGTCCTATGAATTCATTACTGTATGCCTGCTATGCTTCTGGAGGCCTCATGGTAACTGAGCAATTTAGAAACCTGTATTGAGCCTGTACTGAGCCTGGGCATGCTCAGAAGAGGCAGACAGGGGATTAACATTCAGTCATTGGCTGTGATGTCAACTGTCAAATTTATAACTGACAGTTGCTAACTAGAAGAACCTGGAAGCAAAAATGGGAAACAGAAGTCTAACCTGAACCAGGATTTATATATTTCAGATTTCAAGCTATTACCGTTTAGGGTTTTAGGGGGTGATTTACCTGTATGCAAGTTTTCCTGGGGCTGGACTTGCCCTTTAATGCCATTGTTTTACCTCTATAATGAAATCTTCCTTTGCACTCTGTCTGCTGATCTTGTAACAGTAAAGGTGGGTACACACTGTAACGAAAAAAGGGACTACCATATATACTTGAGTATAAGCCCATCCGAGTATAAGCCGAGGTACTTATTTTTACCTGAAAAACTAGTAAAATTGATTGACCAGAGGGTTGACTTACTCTCCCATAGACAGCCCCCTAGATAGTCCCACAGACAGCCCCATAGAAATCCCATATGCCTTGCATAATGTTTTTCCCCTTTCCCTTGCAGTCTGGGCTGATCTGAGTGAGCAGGACAATCCATCAAGCTTCCAGATCAGCCCAGACCTGAGTATAAGTCGAGGTGGTACTTTCAGGATGATTTTAAAGTTAAGATATTTCGGCTTATACTAGAGAATATACTGTATACCGTCTGATCAAAAACAGTTAAAATTAAAAGTACCCGGGGCAGGAAGGTTGGATTGGTAATTTCTACCTCCCAAATAACATTTTAGGCCAAAAAGAAAATCTCAACCACAAAATAATTAACACACTGTTATAAACCGTATAATGCCTATGAAACACAGAACTTCATATAAAGTCTTATTTGCTCAGTTACTTTAATATTTTTTTATTTTTAACAGAAAATTACCAAGCAGATCTTGCAAATATTACTTGTGAAATTGCTATAAAACAAAAATTAATTGACGAATTAGAAAACAGCCAACGAAGACTACATACACTGAAACAGCAATATGAAGAAAAGCTGATGATGTTACAGCATAAAATTAGGGATACTCAACTAGAAAGAGACCGTGTTCTTCAAAATATGGGTAACCAAGTATTTATTATTTGTTTGCTTTTATCCTAGTTTACCATTTTCTTCCTCTGGACATTGATGTTCTTTACATATACTGGATGAATGTTTTTAAGCTTACTTTGGCATAAGCAAGCTAAATGAAAATATCTTGCTTAAAAAGGTCATTTAAAGGACAATTATACTCACATTACCCGATCCTCTCCTCTTCTCACTACCTTAAAGGAGAACTAAAGTCCCAAGAAAACATTGTCCCAATAGAGAGAGCACATTCACAAACGAACAACAAGCTGTTTCTCATGTCTCCCTTTGCTGTGGATGCTGGGTGATTTATGAAAATAACCTGTGTGTACTAAGGGTCAGCTTCCATAATTCACCTTATCTGGGAACACCCAGCTAAGTGTCCGCCGGACACTTCACAGGAAACTGCATTCTTGGTTCCTGGAAGCTGACAGCCAATCATGTTACATCTCAGAGATCCCTCCCTCTGACACAGAACACAGATATCAGTGCAGTTTTTGTGTAAACACATTAGAAATGCTCCTGTCCCTAACAATGATAAATTCCTATGCTTTACATACAAAAAAGAAAAGTAATCTTTGCAGTGTATGTCTTTGCTAGCATGGATGAAAGAAACAGAACATTTAACATTTCAGCATTCAGTATGGGGAATCAAACCAGCAACCTTCTATACTGTCTTTCTAAAAGAAAGCTTTCTACCTCTATGCCACAAGGGCTAAAAAGTAATGAACCAGTACATGTAGAGTCTTTATCTTTTGCTAGACACATAATAGAAACAAAAAAAGGGAACATGGGGAATCGAACCTGTGTCCCAATAGTCTGATTTTCTTTCTAACCCAGCACTTACGCCACAGGTGAACTCTCAAGCAATAGAAGTAAATGCAAGTAAAATCAGTTCACTATTTTGTATTGCTACTGGAAGAGTGTCAGCAATTCATGTTGGTTGGTACATAAATAACAGAGCTGCTATATATAAAGATTGTACATATGTAGAAACTTCATATTTTTCTAGAAACATGGAAACAAACAAACTAAACTAAACTCAGGCAATAGACCATGTTATATTGTTTCATAAGCAAAATAGGGGATTTGAACTTGTGACTTCTTGGTCTGTTTGTTCCTAAACACGCCACATTTACATTGTGCGCCACCAGCAACTCAACTGTGATCACAGGTACATTTAGGTACTTTATCTTTCACTAGAAAGAGATGCTAGAAACTCTGCACATAGAGACAGTGAATGCTGGGGTCAGGGGGCGTGGCTCTTTGAAGCCAACATGGGCTATGAGTTGTACTGGCAACAAGATGGAAGCCTCCTTTGTTACAGAATCTGTTACTTATATCTACTAAATGCAAATAACTAGAGAAGAATCTTTCAACGTGTAGGTGTTCTGGGGAGAAAAACTTTCACATTAGGATCTGAAAAACTGAAGTTTAGTTCTCCTTTAAGTACCCAGGGTGAGGACCTGAATCACCAAGTCCTCTTCCCCGGGTACACTTTCTAAGACCAGTAATACTTCGTGATACCCTTCGTTCCCCCGGTGTAGCTCCGCCTTCCAGACTGTCCGTGACCTGGCTGATGGGAAGACACGCTTGTTGCATAACGCTTCTTCTTGTTGGTGCTGTCACTGACCATTCTGGAAGACGAAGCTACAACGAGGGAACAAAAGAAATTTGTCTTAAAAATTGTACCCAGGGAAGAGGACTTGGCAATTCAGGGCCTCACCCTGGGTACTTGTAAGGGGGAGGGGGAGGATTTTAGGACTATAATTGACCTTCAATTTTTAGCAAAATCCTCAAATACTGAAGCGATATTTATTCACCTTTTATCATATATAGATAGATATTGTGAGATATATATATATATATATATCCCCCTGTGAAGAAATATACTCATACATAATTTACAATATCTACAGGATCAATGGAAAGCTGTACAGAAGATAAAACCAAGAAGATTAAAACGGAATATGAAAAGAAACTTCAGGTGATGAATAAGGAGCTTCAAAAACTGCAGACAGCCCAAAAGGAACATGCTCGTCTGCTGAAAAATCAATCACAGTATGAAAAACAGATGAAAAAATTACAACAGGAAGTTGGGGAAATGAAGAAAACAAAGGTACAGTATTATGCATGCTGAATTCACTGTGATTGTTGAGATCTGGTCATTAATTAAAGGGTATCTCCACCAATAAAAAATTCTTGATTTGTTTCTCCTTTAATTGAAGAACTGGATATAAAGGAGCTTTGTCTTTTTTTAATTACAACAAAGTGAGGAGAGATTATATTAGGGTTTTCAGGAGATACAATGATGTTACTGTTTTTGCAGTAAGTGTAGATCTCTACATTCAGTTTACGTATTTCTTAACCCTTCCTTGGCCTCATCTTCAAGCATTTTGTATTTTCCTCACAATGTAGAATAGATTAGAAGTTACAATATATATGCTCAGAATTTCACCTTATATCCTCAATGAGGGCTTACTAGAAGAATTATACTTTCTAGAGTCACAGTATTTATTGGCTGTCTGTGATACAAACATATAAAAGAATTCTAAATGCTGTTAAAACTTCAATCATTATAGTATTCAGCGTAATTCCTGATTATGGGGTGGCAGCAATGTTTAATTTAAAAAAAAAAACAAAAAACCTTAAAAATGTCTTTATTTGGCAAGTAGGACATATAGTAAGTAGGACATATAAAGTTTTTGCACATAGTGTGGCATAGTAACTGTGATTGCCATTATGCTATTAAAACCAGCTGTCAATCCAAACAGACAGTAAAACACAGCAGTGTGGCCTAAGACTACTAGAATGGGGGCATATGCATGTGAGACCATGTACTGAGGATGCTTTTGTTTTTTATTAGAAGCACATTTAAAATGGTTGGATTTGTATATAAAACTGTGGGTGTATTGGTACACAGGTTCGTCTAATGAAACAGATGAAAGAAGAGCAAGAAAGAGCAAGACTGTCTGAAACGCGTCGAAACAGAGAAATT
Source organism: Hymenochirus boettgeri (assembly GCA_019447015.1). Lineage (NCBI taxonomy): Eukaryota > Metazoa > Chordata > Amphibia > Anura > Pipidae > Hymenochirus > Hymenochirus boettgeri. The sequence continues at coordinate 139,499,877 of CM033471.1, read as the reverse complement.
GCCCAACTTAAAAAAGACCAGCGTAAACGAGATGTGAGTTTGGCGATGCTTTCCTTTTTGAGAGCTATGAGAGCAGCTGTAATAATTTTATTGGAAACACACTGCTCAAGCACAGCTTGTACTTAAAAGGGTATGTCCACCCCTCAAAACATTTTTGAATAAGTTCTTAGCCTAAATTCCATCTTTAAAACAAGTCATACCCTGTAAGAATCCATCCAAACGTTCTGGAGATACATCAGTTTTTCTGTGTGTCATTTTGAAGAGCAGGATGAATTCAGAATATAAGAAAGCAGGCAAAGTCTTTTAATTCCCATGCCTTTTTCATTCACACACAGGCTGGCTTCTAGTTTTTAATGTCTAAATAGGAAATTGCTATCTGTGACGTGGTACATGATGTATACTGACCAATCGGAACACTGCAATAGATTGAATAAGGAAGTAAAGCGTTATGTTCAAGTATAGCATTGTTCGTGCAGGAGCGCATAAGAAGGGGCACTGCTGTGTGTCTCTTGGGTTGGACTCCTGTGAAGGAAAAAAAAGGTACATTTGAAACCTCTAAATTGTGCAACCCATGATTGCACACTGGGGTGCTTTTGTGCATTATTACTGAGAAGAGAAGGGGGTCAGGGCAAATAGAGAATCAATAAAGTGTGGGGTCTTAGAGAAGTGCCTGGTATGTGATGCAGTACCAGATATTGGGATTATAAAGGCCTCATGTACAACGTAGGTATTTATATATAAAAAAGAAAGTTTACATTTTGCAAATGGAACAGGTCAGTAGGGTATACAAAAGAAATGAATGCAGCTTTTTTGGGGGTTGGACATGCCTTTTAATCATACATGCTGTGCGTATGAACACGACTCTGCACACATCTGATGGGATGTTTCAATACAAGTTAAAAACTGTGCTAATTTTGCCCCAAATAATCAGATCTTACTAAACATTTGAAAGTGAACATCTGATTGGTTAGGGCAAAATTAGCACTATTTTAAGGATTAGAAGTTTTATTGAATATTCCATTTTTGAGTTAAATTATACTTAAGAAATGCTATTCTTTCTAAATAGAAAGCCATCTATGTAACAGTGCCATTCTTTTATACATACATGCAGATTTCTGAACGCAGTTCTTAATAAAACTCCATCCTTTTAAGGAGATTTTGTGGAAAAAAGTAAAGAATAAGATAATTCAAACTTCAAAATCTCATTTAAACCCACTTGGCAATGTCAATTTCCCACATGTCCTGAATCAAACGATATGTCACATGCATGGGTTCACACACATATGTCCACCAACAAACTCCAAATGGGACATAAGCACAAGTGCAATTACAAGAAAATAAAGTGCTATGTAAGTTGAACAGCCTCCACATTTTCAATGGAAACTACACCGAAACTTGGAAATACACACATTCTGGGAGGTTCAATAAAAGTTCTTATAAATGGTGCTAATTTTGCTCCAACCAATCAGATCTTATTTATTATTTGAAAGCTAACATCTGATTGGTTAGGGCAAAATTGGCCCCATTTTAAGCATAAGTTTTATTGAATATTCCTGTTTGAGTTAAATTATACTTCAATAATGCTGTTCTTTCTAAATAGATTTTCTGATCAGAATGTATTCTTCTTGCTTACATTAAAAAAAGCCTTGGCTAGCTATTAAAAGCCAATCAATATGTGGTGCATACCCATCTAAGAAGCATTTCTTATCTGATATTAAGGAACATAACAGCTGCTACTTATACGTATATAATTTTGTTCTGTACGCTCTCTGGCTGTATAAAAGGATATAAATATGCACCTTGTACCCTGATGTATAACATGTTATTGTAGCTTTTCATCTGTCTCTTGTGCGTTCTTATACTATAAACACCCTTTGACACAATCTTCATTTTCACAGAGTCAGTTACGACTTTTGGAAGCCCAGAAAAAGCAGCAAGATGTTGTGTTACGTAGGAGAACAGAAGAGGTACAGACATTATTCTAATTGGTTTAGGTGCTTAGTATTCTGTTTGCAACCTTTCCCCAATTAATGGTAATGTTCAGTATCCAATATTTTTGGGGGGTTTTAGAAGAGTTAACTTGTTTTTAGGTTTCAGCCCTTCGCCGACAAGTAAGACCCATGTCTGACAAGGTAGCAGGAAGGATAAACCGTAAAATAAGCTTACCTGAGCCTATTTCAGACCATTTCTCAGAGGAGCATGATTCGGCCAAACCTGGATTGCAACAGAAGCAAAGAATTCCTGCTGGAAGAGTGCAGCCTGCAACATCTACTTCAGTAAATGGAATAAGGTAAGAGTTTGAAGATGCAATCAAACAATGTAGATATTAAGCACAAGTATCAATAATTAGCAGTTGTACCCGGTGTTGCCTGTGTACACTTGTAGGTATAGTATTTGTTACATGCAGGTGTGTGTGTTTGGCTTAGATGGAAGAGACGAGGGAAAAGAAGTGCACGTTTGGTAATGTACATCATGTATTTAATAGTTATGAGTTGAGGAGGTGACATTGCTTAAGGGAGGTATAGTACATATATTTATAGCCAAACTTTATATACAACGTTATCACTTTTTCCACTTGGAGCATAAATATACAAATGTTGTGGTGAACATGCTACATGGAATTTGCTGTGGGAAAACATGTTGAACGCAACTGAATACCGCAGCACTTGAGTGACTGACAGGCGTCAGTGTCTCTGAAGCATGTGACGTGCGGCTCTTTGTGTTGTTAAAGCCAGGCTTCATTCTGTTGCTGTCTGAGCTCCATGTGTTTTTATTAAAGGGCAACTAAAGCCACAGAACAAAACTGAACCAGAAGTCAGGACACCTTGATATACAACCAGTAATCTGTGTCTTACATCTCATTTTGATACAGGCGTTGGGAAATTTACCTAAATAACATATGGTTTGTGCTTTACTTCTCAGCATTCTAGTATCACACAGTTTGGTCAACGACCATTATGTTCTGCACATGCTCAGTCCTTTGCTATGGCACAAATTTTTTAGTTGGTCACACCCACTAACAATATCTAGCCAATCCTTTTACAGGACATATAAAGCAAGGAAGCATGTGACTGAGGTCAGGAGGTGTGGTCTGACACTTCACATACACACAGATACTTCATACAGTTTATAACAGGCTTTGATTTACTTTAACAGAGTTTACTAAAGTGGCATTTTATAGTTTATTGGTGTTTTTAGGGGGGTTGTTTTCAGATTCTGGAGTATAAAAATATTGGGTTTATTTCTCCTTTAAGTATGCTCTATTTTTTGCACATTAGTTAGAAGTATGTCACTTTGTTTGCACTTTATCCTTGCTCAAGGACCACTTTATATTGACTATTAGATCCCAATCAATAAAGTTATTTTCTGGTCCGAAATGAAAGTGCCATGATTTCTTTGTTTTAATTGTAACTATCTGTGAAGTGTGTGATATGCGGGCAGTGTATGTCTGGTGCTTAAGTCTATGTAATGCAGGTAATTCCCATGTAGTCCATACCCCCCAACTGTCCTGGTTTGAGTAGGTGGGTGGGGCGTGTCTGCGGTGTGTGGAGGCACGGAATTTTAAGGTGTGGGGCCTTGTCTGTGATTTTGTGGTGTCCAGGAGGCTTGGACGTGACATTTGGTGGTTGTGATATTTGGGGGCCTGGTCACACGGTTTCAAACCGTGGGTATGGTGTTTTGGGGAAAGGGTGTCAAGTTTGGGTGTGTGGTGTTTGGAAGTTTCCCTGGGATGTTTGGGGGCATGGACAGGATGTTTGTGAATGTGGGTGTGATTTTGGGATGTACCTGTGATGTTTGGGGGCCTGGCCATAATGTATAGGGGTGGACTGTAATGTTTTCTGTTTTTTTTTTTTTTTGTGTGACTACAATATCTGGTAGCGTGCTCACATTTGGGGGCACGGTTGCGATGTTTGTGGGCATAGCAGTTATATTTGGGGGCGTGGCATTGATGGTTGGGGTATGAGTGTGACGTGATTTTTTTTGGTGCTGTGGCCGTCACAGTAATATCTGGGAGCGTTGTCACATTCCAGCAGGCTCTGCTTTAAAAGCATGACGTTAACCGCAAATGTGAATCATATCACCAATAGTAACATAGTCTTTCCAAGGTTTACATTTGAAACCTTCCAGGAGCAAATTGTAATGTCTTACAGACCTTAAGGGAAATGTCTCGTTCCCTCTGTTGTAGAAACTGTTATTCTGAGTCTGTAGCTCTGAGTTGTGTAGCCGTACATTACACTGTTGTTGTGTCACTGAAGTGGACTCTGTGTCTGTGTTGTTGAAGCCGGGCAGCACACAGAGCCCAGGTCCTTTATCTGAGTTACTGAATTGGGGAATCTCACTCTGCAAGTGACATGCAGGCTTTTTAATGTTCAAACTGGACTTAGAGGGCGTCACCGTTATGTGGATGCATTCAGGGGTGTGGCTGTAAGGTGAACACATACATACATACATACATACATACATACATAATTTCTACTTTATATAGTAGATGTTAATTTGTTAGTGCTGTGGAGTAGTTTGCTTTTACCATTCTTGAATAAGCATTCAAATTTAGTTTTGTTTTGAAGGCAAACAAGTATGGAAAAACATACATTGGATAAGGTATGTTTGATGACTGCATCCAAGAAAGAAAAGGCCCTTTTGTTAGAAGGTTTCTATGACGGTTACATTTTTTATTCAGGCCATGGGAATTGCTTGTTCTCAGTTTAAAAATATTTGTCTCTTTCGGCCTCAGGGGACCCAGGAGCACTGGGGTTGAGTCCCTACCCCAAGGCGCAGACACTTAAAACTCTTAAGAAGTGAGGCTCAGGCCCCTCCCCTTGCCCCTTGGGCGCTGGAAGCCTCCTCCAGTTTAAGTATCCGCTCAGGAGTAGGATCACTAGTGCACCTCCGTGTGGACACGCACAAGAACATTTGCGGGAAGGATAGTTATCCGTGGAAAGCCTAAAACCACCCTGCTTTGCTAGATAGGTGTCAGGTGGCTCTCCCCTCTCTGCTATAGGGAAACGTGCCTCCATGCCCCTGTTATCCGGCACTGCTTGACTGGCTGGCAAAATAGGCGGGGCCTATATCTTACAGCACCACATAGTGGTGGCCATCTTGGATTCAGTCCTGCAGAGGAAATGCCTTTCCAGCCCACAAGGATCTGATTGCCAAAGATTCCTCCAGATAAGAAAAAAAAGGGAGCATGAAACCAGGCACTAAACCCTCTAATCATGTACCATTTATAAATGTGGGCTGCTCCAACGCACAATATAATGGACACACCCACACAAATAATATAGGATAAAATAGCCTTTAATTATACAGCTTATGGGATTTGATACATAAAGTGCAAAAATACTTGTTAAAAGAACAACTCTATTCCCCAATACACAAATGGTATACAGGCATAGCCATTCTCTCATACATATCATGCAGCATAATGAATAAGTATCACAAATGTTTACAAGATATATATATGCTACAGTCAGAATTCAATGCTAAGATATAGTTAAACAGTTCTCTTTACCCAGCAGCAGAGTAAATCTATTATAAAGGTCTCATCACAAACATCAGACTAAAAACAAGGGCATGAGGGATGAGTGCCAGTTAAAACATGCCGGACATGTTTCACCCACGGGTCTCTGACTTTCTCAATGGAAACACTGTACTGCCTTACACTTTAAATATCTTAGCCGCATTGTTAAAAAGCCGGAAATAACGGTCACTTGTTTAATCTTGCAAGATGTCCTCAGAGTGTATTCAATTTCCAAATCACGCTAATTCAATATATCACCCCGAATTAGTCGATATCTCGCGAGAATAGCGCTTTTAATGCAAACATGTATAAGGCCATACTATGGCCATCTTACAAAAGGGATCAACATTAAATTAAATATATAAGGTGTCAGGAGGCTGTCCCCTCTCTGCTATAGGGAAGCATGCCTCCATGCCCGTTATCCCGCGCTGCTTGACCAGCTGGCAAAAGGGACAGAGCCTTTATCTTACAGCGCTACATGGCAGCAGCCGTATTGTGTTCAGCTCCTGCAGAGGAAACACCTTTCCAGCCCACAAGAATCTAATCGCCGAAGTCTCCAAAAATATTTTTTCTTTTTTCTACCTGCCGGAATGTCTGCTATAGAAAAATCCCACCCCAGATACCAAAAATGCAGTTGGGCCTGTAGTTCAGCACTACAATTGCAATACATGCAATGCCAAGTTGCCAGATAGTCCACTATTGGTTCATGCAATAAGCCCATGCCCCATCCCATGAGTGGGTAAAATCCCTCAGATCTTCCATAGATTTTTTTAGGAATCAAAATTCTGGGTCTGTGGCGCAGGCAGCTTCCACGGTTCTCCCACAGGAGACTGAATCTGCTTGGGCTCTAGCAGAAAACATATCTATCCTGTCTGCTTCCCTATGCCAAACAGCGCTGCAAGGCACAGACATAACAGAGAGAACTACAAAGTCCATTCCAGAGCCCTCACCTTCAGAGACCCAGAGACAATAGCCGATGATATTCAATCATCCATAGATAAGGATGCTCTGATCAAGGTGGTCATAGGGACCCTAAAAATTTCTGCTACGGACACCCAGCAGGAACCCTCGGCACTTCTCTTCTGACAGAAGAAAAACTTCGTTTCTTGTCTCATGCGACCGCCAGAGGTCTTGCTGAAAATCTTTTACATCGGCGGGAACAGCATTGAGGCCAGTTTTTGCCTCCACATGGGTAGCAAAAGCCTCAGAGGTCTGGCTTCAAGAACTAACCTTTGAATTCCAACAAAACCCATCAAAGATCCATTTGCTCACTAACATCAGATAGCTGACAGATGCCGTAACATATATTGGGGATGCCGCACTAGAAGCGATCAGGTCAATAGCACATACCTCAGCAACAGTCACCACTGCAAGAAGAGTCCTTTGGCATAAGGCTTGGGTGGCGGATGCGGCTTCTAAGAAGGCCCTCATTAAAGGGGAACTGTGGTCCAAAAATTACTTTAGGTAAATTGATAGGAACTGCTGTTTCCATGATACGCAGAGCCTCAGAATTAGCGGCCCTTTCTGTAGACCCTGTCTATTTACGTTTCTTGCCTGACTAAGGACTCACTCTGACTTCCTGACAAAGTTGGTCTCCGCATTTCATTGTTGTCCCTTCCTTTAACACAAAATATATAAAGAATGGATAGTATACATCCATTAAAAAGTGCAACTAGTGACCAATTTAATATAGTATACATACAAAATAGAAGCCTTGTGCACACCCAATTCAATTTGCTTACATGTTTATTCCCTCTATGATGCTGCTTTAAAAAGCCTGCCATTCTCTCTGGATAAATAAAAGCAATTAGTTCAATAACGTAGCTAAATTATTTTAAGCCCAGCCACCACTTCAAGGTTTGCTTTTTCAGCTGGGTCCTACTTTCAGTGCTTGCCTTTCCCTTCCTTTTAACCTCGTCCTTCCTTTCTCAAGGAAAGACGGCTTCGCTGTTCGGAGGTGGTCAGGGCTTTCCGTGTTTGTTGCCCGAACTAGGGACATGCGATCTTTTCTGGTACTTTTTGTTCTCTTGGCAGGCCATCCTGATCAGCCAACCAGCGCTGTTACTGGCTTGCTGGGGCTGGTCCTCCCAGGTGGGCTGCAGCCTATTCTACAAGAGCCATGGGTGCTTCATGGGCTCTTGTAGAATCAGATCTGCAGATGGCAACTTGGTCATATGTTATGTTTATAAGATTCTCTAGACTTCATGCCTTTGTAGAAGTGCCACTGGGATGTTCTGTGTTGCTGGCTTTGGAGGGTTATTTTTTGTTTGCCTCCCTATTGCTACGGGGGCTTTGGGACATCCCCAGTGTGACTGGATCCCCCTGATGCCGATAGAGAATTGTTATGCTTGAAGCCAAAGGGGGTCCCAGGTACAACCCTCCCAGTCAGTGTCACCTCAACGGTGGTTTCTTTCTGTAGTTTGGTTTGTTGCCACAAGTTTGGATGTTTGGAGTTTTTTTACATAATTATTACTCCTTCAATTCCTCTGTAGGACAAACTAGTGGAGGCTTCCTGCGTCCTTATGGGAAAGGGGCAGGGCCAGAACGTCACTAATTAAGAGTTTGTGTCTGCTCCTTAGGGTAGGGACTTAACCCCAGTGTGCCTGGGTCCCACTTCGGCTTCAGAGAAAAGCATTTTACATAAGTATAAAAATTCTTTTTGCTAATAGGATTGATATTGTCAAGATGCTTATTACTTAACAAAACATGTACAATTTTAAAAAGCCTGAGTGGAATTTTAGGGAAGTCAGCTGAAAAACTTAAATTGTTAGTTTGTGTAATTCAGCGCGGGGGTATGTCAGTATCAGGTGTCATTCTGGGCTCGGGGGTCTGGCAAACATCTGCAGGTGTATATGAACCTCAAGGGACAGAGATATGAAAAAATTCTCAAAAGATGTGTGAGTTGATGATCAAATTTTAGGTATCCAGGTGATAAAATGAAAGTAAAAATTGAGCATGTCCACCCTTCCCATCTGCTTAAGGCCCCCTAAACACACTATACAAAAAAATACTTGTAACCTTGCTTACCTATTCTGATTTCTCGCTGGTATAAGCACCCTCTGCTGCTATACCTTTTTATCTTCATCGCACACATGCAGAGTAGGCATCACTGATTTAACTGCCAGACCCAGAAGCTGAGAGTTCAGAACTGATAGTGATGTTAGCAGATCACACTTTATTCTACTCACCAGATAGCAGGAGAAAGCTGGTACAAGCTGGGTCTACTTCACCCTGCAGCTGTCCTATTAACTAGGTAAGATTGGGACTTGCGCAGTCCCATAGGGATATGCTTATCGTATTTTTTTTTAAATATTAACTGCTGGTATCTGGATTGCTGCCTTCCAAGTTTTGTTCTACTTGGATCATACATTAGAGAATGCTTCCTATTTAATTTCTGTAGGAAAATTGTTTTAGTACACTTTTCATACTTCCATGTTTTGTCAAAATTTAGAACAAAAGAAAGAAAACACTTGCAGGGTTATTCAATAAAAGTTCTTATTGTTTAAAATGGTGCTAATTTTGCCCCAACCAAGCAGATATTATTTAACATTTGAAAGCTAACATCCGATTGGTTGGGGCAAAATTAGCACCATTTTAAATAAGTACTTTTATTGAATAACCCTGTTGGTCGTTTTGGAAGGAAAAGTGGTACATTCATACCCATACCCACTCTCTCCTGCAAAAAGGGGTTTGTCTTGGTTTTTAATTCTTTTGCAAACTTTTTAGATTAAGTTCATTAAAAATTATCTTATTGTTATTAATCCTGCAAGACATAATGTTGAATGTGGATTAAATGGTCAACTGCTGACTATAAAACCTTTTATGGTTTTAATGAAGGTAACTATTGTAATCTGTACTGTACTCCCAGCAGAGATGATTCTACATTTGAGTACATGGCAGTATCTTAAAAGCATCATATAATTATCAAAATTTAAAGGGACACTATTCTGGAAAAATTACTTTGCCTCATCTTAATCTATAATTGAATACATGTAAGTAGCACTTACTCTGATTTGCGTGTTTTGCTGCATGCCTTCAATCCAGCACACGTTTTGTTTAGGAGCAGTATCTCCCCTCCCTCTTTTAACCACTCCCACTTTCATCCAACCTGACTTTTTTTATCACAAACTAACTGTCAAGCCTGCATACAGCATTCCAACTGTCAAAACTCTGTCACCATTCCAGCTACAGTAAAACTACTCACAGAAGAATAGTTTTTGAGAGCAAGGAACTTGATTGACAGCTGAAATATAAGAAGTTTTAGATTGGAAATCTAAATAAATAGGGGGCAGATCAACAAAAAAGGATACAGTGGTGGTTGGGTAGAATTATAGTTTCCAGTTATGGTCAATTTAAAATAACCTATTTTACAGTATGATGCCCTTTAAGCCTCATTAAATTCTTTAAAGGGACTGTCCACCCCTCTTTTTAAAAAGACATATATTGTAGATAACCCCCCAAAACCTAAAGTTCGTTTTAGTCAAAGCTAGAAATGGGCTCCCAGTCTGAGTTATTATACTTTCAAGCTCCTTGCTCCACCGCCGCTTCCGGGTTCTTCTCTGTCTCCACTGTGGCTGCACTGTTCTTTTTGTGTTCCCGAGCAGCCGCAGTGGAGACTGCTCCGGGAATGGCAGTCTGTTATTGGCCGTGACGTCACTGTCACAAGTGCAGAGCCGCGGCAGTGGAACGAGGAGGAGCATGTAAGTATAATAGCTCAGTCGATTTCTAGCTTTTGACTAAAACGAACTTTAGGTTTTGGAGGGTTATCTACAATATATGTATTTTTGAAAAGAGGGGTGGACATTCCCTTTAACTACCAAATGTTCCTTTTTTATGCAACAGTATTAGGTGTAGCCTATTATGCTGGTTACCCGTAGTTTTTGGTTTTCTTTTATACCAAATTCTGTAAGTACCAGATTTTGATTGAGATTTGTTTTAACTTTTGTATTCTTAGAAAAAAACATCAAAGAAAAGGAGCGTATATTTACACTTCGAAGGCAGCCAGACAGAAATGGCAGTCACTGGAGCGCAGAATTTCTGACATAGTAATGCAGAGGATGACCATTTCTAATATGGAAACTGATATGAACAGGCTGCTTAAGGTAACCCATATTCTTTTTGTTTTAAATAAATCAACAGACTAAATAGATCTTATAGATAAGACATAGCATCACCTTGCCCTGTTAGCAGGATGTGATGTTATCTCACAGGCTCGTTTATGACAGTATTACGACCTGCCATTTTAGTTGCGTCACATTATGTCTATTATCGAAGAAATGCTTAGATATTGAGGTCTCATATCTCTTGTTAATTCCTTTATAATTTGATATATCTCTTCTATGTTCCCCGATTCGTATCTTGATTTCTCTCTTTTGCCACATGGACATTTTAAATAATATATTACCCCTTTAGTATTACAGGTGATTCCTACTGGAAAAGATTTTTTACCACTTACAAATAACACAAGAGGTTCATTGTTTCATTTAATCCACTTGGAGCTAAAGTATTAAGCATGTCTTTAGTATTACAGGTAGAGAAATCTCTAAGTTTAATCGGGGTACCTTTGCAAGGATGATAGACTGTATCTCCTTTGATAATGGAGGTACATATTTGACAATTCCCACACGGATGGGTTCCACTTTTAGGGTCACCTAATCTATATGTGGGAGTGATATTACCTGGTAACAAATCCGTGTGTATTAATTCATCCCCCAAATTTTTTGATCTTCTATAAGAGAATAAAGGTGGGGTTTGAAATAACTGGCCATACTGGGGGTCCATTGTCATAATTTTCCAATTGGATTTAATAATCCCGTTAATTCTTTCAGAGAGAGTGCAGAATGTAGAAACAAATGGTAATCCCTTGTTTTGTGTATCTGTATTATTGCAGCTTTGCATAGCTGCACTTCTAGAAATATTCAACACTCGTTCTTTATCCTTAATCAAATACTCTTTTTTTGTAACCTCTCTCTAAGAATTTAGCCATCATTTCATTAAGTCGTGTAATACACAGATTCTCATTGCTGACTATTCTGCGGACTCTCATAAACTGACTAAATGGAAGTCCTTTCAGTGTGCCTTGAGGATGGAAACTGTTGGCTAATAGGAGGCTATTTTTGTCTGTGTTTTTAATATATAAATCTGTCACTAATGTGTCATTTTCTTTGATTACCATTATATCCAAATAAGGGATTTGTGTCCTGTCATACGTTAGCGTAAACCTGAGCTGATAGCTGATCTTTTGTAATTGCATATGGTTACATTTGGATAAACTATCGGGGATATATTTGTGGATGAGAGGCTTGAGGTTTATGCTCCTGGGTCTACATTCACTGTGGGTGAGTGGTTACCTTTTTTTCTACCCCCTATCTGCATTACAAATATACCATTAAATCTTTACAGCAACGGGAAGAACTCACAAAAACGAAAGAAAAGGTCATTAAGAAAAGGGACCGAATGCTAAAGGAAACTGGAGTAGCGGATAAAAATATTCTTGGCCTAAGTGAGGAAATTGAGTCTCTAAGTGCAAATATTGACTACATTAATGACAGCATATCTGACTGCCAAGCAAATATAATGCAAATGGAAGAAGCTAAGGTATGCTTTAAACCTTTACTGCATGTTATCCATGAGTCTAGATTTTTATTTAAGTGATGTTTTGTTTTAAATTCTAAATAGCTTTTTTTCCCTACCTGGTAAGATAACCACATGCACAACTCCTCCTGTGCGCGAGTCCTATGCAAGGCAAGCTGAACATTTCTACTTAAAAACCTAGCTAGTAAAATAAAACAGTGTGTACGAGACCTAATGTTAAGTAATCTGGTTAATTGTGGTTTTTCACTTCTCAGGAGGAAGGTGATACATTGGATGTAACAGCGGTTATTAGTTCCTGCAACTTAGCAGAAGCACGGTACCTTCTTGACCATTTTCTTACAATGGCCGTCGGTAAGGTAATGATTTGTTATGCATATGGGTGGAAAATAATAATGTCAGGGAAGTTCAGACACAGTATACATTTATCCAGAAAGTATGTCTCTATTTGTTACTTATTTATTGAAAATTCTTCTCTAAGTAAATATGAGAAATGTATTGTCTAACTAAGAAGGTTTTCATTTTGTTGCTAGTAGACCCCCAGCCAGGAAAGTAATACAAAGAACCACATCCCCTGACCCCAGTATTCACTGTCTCTATGCACAGTGTTTTCTATACATATGTCTCCATACCAATATGGAAGTCCCTGATAACAATTTGAAAGCTGCTTGTTGCCCAGCAGTTTATTTACCAGTCAGTGCGAGTTGATTGTAAATACACCGCAGGGTAACAAGTGGGTTTAAAGTCTTATCAGGGACTTCCATATTTTTATTATTCTGTTCCTAGCAAAAGTTAAAGAAAAAGTTCACTCTCAAAGTGAACTATTCCTTTAATATATTGATTGAAGAGGTTAAGGAGCTATGCCAAAGATACCAAAGACCTTACCTTTTACGCGATCCACCGCAGCCCAGCTGGAATCTCCAACCGCTTCATTCTCCAGTACAGATATAGCGTGCATTACGTGCATGCAAGCTATAGCTGTACAGAAGAGTGAAGCAGTCGGTTATTGCAGCTGGGCTGCGGTAGATCGCGTAAAAGGTAAGGTCTTTGGTATCTTCATTCCCGGACCCTGCAATATTACCGTATATACTCGAGTATAAGTCGAAATTTTCAGGCTTTAAAATTAGCCTGAAAACCTAACCTCGACTTATACTCGGGTCAAGTCCTAATTTAGATCCAAATTCTGCAATTGCGGATAGTAACCAGTAGGTGGCGCTGTGTTAACCTGCATTACACAGATGTACATTTATTACCTGTGTTCAGAAGCCTTTTGGTTATTTAATTTAGTTACACGTATGCCTTGTGGTCTGAAACCAATATTTGTGTCCGGAGACCAGCACCACCACAACCAAGCAAATTAGCACCACAGAGTGCTGGGTGTGCAGGTATTTGTTTGAATTGCTGTTCCTGATACATAGCTGCCCATCTACCTTATGTGTTGGCTTGTTAAAAAGGGTATGTCCACCCCTAAAATACTTTTTAATATTCTGCTCCCCCATGTCCCCCAGCCCCACCGCATGTTTGTTTTTTTCAAAAAGCTCCCCAAACTCTTACTTCCTCCCCTCGATCCTCCGCCGCACTGCCGCTCCTCTGCTTGCGAGAATGCAAGCAGAGGTTGGGACCGGCAGTCGCGTCTGTGATTGGCTGAGCGGCAGCCAATCACGGACCGGCTGCCGGTCATCATTGCAGCGGAGGAAAGCGGAGAGGTAAGTAAGAGTTTGGGGAACTTTTGAAGAAAAAAACCATGCGGTTGGGGGCTGGGGGACTGGGGGACAAGCATATTAAGGGGGTTTAACGCTGGGGAGGGATATAGAACGGGAGGGAGAGGGAGGGGGAGGAGGGGGAGAAGGGCTGCAGTGCGCATGGCAAATATCTACCGGAGGCAAGATAGCAGGCAGAGCCCTGCTATCCTCCTGGTGGTTAGTTTTGGACTTTGGGGGGGGGGTTTACAGGAGAACCCTATGGAGCTGGGATGTGAGGTAAGGATTAACTACACTACATGGTGGGCCAGTAGTTGGGGGGATTATAGTTTTGGGGGTGGACATGCCCTTTAATGCAGAGGTTGAATGGGTCTTGGGGCCAGAAGACTCATTGGTTGAGCTGATAGCTGATCTTTTGTAATTGCATATGGTTACATTTGGATAAACTATCGGGATATATTTGTGGATGAGAGGCTTGAGGTTTATGCTCCTGGGTCTACATTCACTGTGGGTGAGTGGTTACCTTTTTTTCTACCCCCTATCTGCATTACAATAATACCATTAAATCTTTACAGCAACGGAAAACTCACAAAAACGAAAGAAAAGGTCATTAAGAAAAGGGACCGAATGCTAAAGGAAACTGGAGTAGCGGATAAAAATATTCTTGGCCTAAGTGAGGAAATTGAGTCTCTAAGTGCAAATATTGACTACATTATGACAGCATATCTGACTGCCAAGCAAATATAATGCAAATGGAAGAAGCTAAGGTATGCTTTAAACCTTAACTGCATGTTATCCATGAGTCTAGATTTTATTTAATGATTTTGTTTTAAATTCTAAATAGCTTTTTTTCCCCTGGTAGATTACTACATGCAACTCCTCCTGTGCGCAGTCCTAGCAAGGCATCGACATTTCTACTTAAAAACTATCTAGTAATAACGTGTTACGAGACTCTAATGTTAAGTAATCTGGTTCTTTGTTTACATTCAGAGGATAGTATCATTGATGTAACACAGCGTTATTATTCTCAACTAGCAGAAGCACGGTAACGTCTGACCATTTTCTTACAATGGCCGTGTAAGGATGTTGTTATGCATATGGGTAAAATATTAATTCAGGAGGAAGTTGCGAAGTAAACATTATCAGAAAAGTTTTCCAACATTGAACAAAGCAACAACCTCGCCAACAATAGGCACAACCCCCCCAACAAGAGGAAAATAAGAACAACAAAAAGAAATAAGAAAGTACTGCTCTTATTTGTTTACTTATTTATGTAAAATGTCTCCTAAGTAAATATGATGAGAATATTTGCTACTAAGAGTTTCATTTTGTTGCTATAGAACCCCCAGCCCATGAGTCATCAAAGAACTAATCCCCGACCCATTATTCACTGTCCTATGCACAGTGTTTTCTATACATAGTCTCCATACCAATAAGATCCCTGATAACAATTTGAAAGCTGCTTGTTGCCCAGCAGTTTATTTACCAGTCAGTGCGAGTTGATTGTAAATCACCGCAGGTAACAAGTGGGTTTAAATCTTTATCAGGGACTTCCATATTTTTATTATTCTGTTCCTAGCAAAAGTTAAAGAAAAAGTTCACTCTCAAAGTGAACTATTCCTTTATATATTGATTGAAGAGGTTAAGGAGCTATGCCAAGATACCAAAGACCTACCTTTACTAACGCGATCCACCGACAGCCCAGCTGAATCTCCAACGCTTCATTCTCCAGTACAGATATAGCGTGCATTACGTGCATGCAAGCTATAGCTGTACAAAGAGTGAAGCAGTCGTTATTGCAGCTGGGTGCGGTAGATCGCGTAAAGGTAAGGTCTTGGTATCTTCATTCCCGGACCCGCAATATTACCGTATATACTCGAGTATAAGTCGAAATTTCAGGCTTTAAAATTAGCCTGAAAACCTAACCTCGACTATACTCGTTCAAGTCCAATTTAGATCCAATTCTGCAATTGCGGATAGTAACCAGTAGTGGCGCTGTGTTAACCTGCATAGAAAGTTACAGGAGCTGATCTGCCTTTACCTTCCTCTGCTTCCTGTAGTCTGGCTGCTGGACTCAGCACGTTCACTGCTCATCGGAAGTTGTAAATCTGATGGGTCTCCTCAGTTTGGGGCAAAAAACGCTGCTAGAACAGTGCAAATGACAGCTTGAAACTACAACTCTCAGGTGACTTTTTAACTATTGGGGTCAGAGAGTCCTTTACTAATGGGGGTCAGAGTGCCCTTTACAATATGGGGTGCAGGAGAATTGTAAATGATGGTAAGCTTAATTAAAAGTTTACTGAACCTTGCTACTGAAACTCCCAGCAACAAAGCATGCTGGGAGTTGTAGTTTCCAAACATCTGGAGTGCCAGAAATGCTGTTCCATTTAAATGCAAATAAAGCCTAAAAACAACACAGAATCAGAAGGCAGTTAGGTGGTGATAATTTCTACTCCCCTCGGCTATACTCGAGTCAATCAGTTTTTACAAATTTTTCAGGTAAAAATATACCTGACTCACTATACGGATCGACTTATACTCTAGTATACGGGTAATTGAAGATCGGGAGGTAAGGCATAGCTCCTAACCCCGGCTTCAATCAATAATTAAGAGGAAAGTTCCACGTGGTAGATGAACTATTCCTTTAAGGCTTCTAAATACATAGATTCTTGTCTTATTGCAGAGGTGGCACATCTGGTGAGGCACTCATTTTAAAGTGTTCAGAAGGTCACAAGTTTGAATCCCCAGAATAAACACCCCTCCCTTTTTTTGGGGGTGGGGTGGGTTTAGTACAAGTGGAACTTTATCTTTTACTATGAACATGTGTCCCATAGGTTCTCTGTTAGGCTAGAGGTAAGAGCTCTGCTTTTCGCAAGACAGAGTAAATGTACAAATTGCAGATTCAATTCCCCGACACTTCCTTTTATTTTAATGAAATGTAATATTCTGTTTCTTACATCCAGTTAGCCAAGAACTGCAAATATTCATTTTTTTTGTATTCAAGGGTAAGATTATATAATTGTTTGGACCGGAGCAATGAATGTGTTTGAAAACAAAAAACTAACGTTCTGTCTGTCGAGGAGAGGATCTCTGTGCTGTTATGTGGTTGGCTGTCCGCTTCTAAGAAGCAAGGCTGCAACTTCCTTGTTCTGATCTGTTAAGGACTGCAGAGCATGTACCTGTATGCAGATACTTAGCTGGGTGTTTACCCAGCTAAGGTGGATTATGGGAGTTGACCCCTTCTACTCACAGGTTAATTTCATAAATCGCCTAGCAGCCACAGCAAAGGGAGAGAGAGACACACCTTGTAGTAGCTTGCGAATGTGCTGTGTATTGGACAATGTTGTCTGGAGACTTTAGTTCTCCTTTAATGACACTAATGGAAAATAGACTTGCTTATTTGACAAGGTCTGGACCCCATGGGACAGACCTGGGACAGGTTCAGAGAAACCCCCTCTACACACGCACATAAAACCGTGTCCCCACCTTGCAGACCCACCACTAAATTTGTCCCCTTCCTAGAATTTATTATCTACTAACAAATTTATAACTCTGTGCAGAGGCTTAAGGCTTACAGAACAAGAGAATTATTGTGAAACAACTTCATATCCCTAATTAACAGATATTGATGTTTTTAATGTCTCAATAGCTTCTTGATTGTCATAGGCCTAAATAAACATACCCTAGTATTCATTTCATCTATTTATTTTATAGTTCATGTTCTGGGCAGTATGAAACAGAGTTCTAAAATTTCTTTAACTACCCCACCATCTTTATGTGGTTTATCTGCATATCTAATAGACTACTGCTCAAGTTTGACTACTCTGGTACTGTATGAGATGTCAACCAATTTAAAACCAAATAAACATTTAAAAAAAAAAAAAAAAAGACTGCAGAATCATGCTTTTAGCTCAATCATATAGAATTATTTTTACCAGGTTACCATCCATTTGGGTGTGATCCACGCAATTTTGCGTAATTCGGATGGCATACGATTACAGATCACATAAGTGTGTAAGAAATCGGGGCTACTGTGGACTAGCCCTTATAAAGGGTGGTGTTCGCTGCTAACCATTGTGACTGTGATATACCAGCACACTTGCTCTGCCCCCAAGTTTCAAGTTTGAGCATGTCCCACTTGTATCCTACTGCTGGGAAAGAGCATAACTCCGCTGCATAAACCAAACTGTTGTTCGGTTGAAATATCACATTGTGTGTACCTAGCCTAACGTTTGGGAAAAACAATGAAGATGAGAGAAAATGGTATTGGGATCTCTGACAAAATTAATTATTCTGATAGAACTAAGAAGCTAGTAGATGAGTCTGATAAATAGCTGCCTTCATGGACGGGTATGTTTTATTCATCTTCACTTTACATTTTACTATTTAATTTCAGGGCCTTCAAGCTTGCACAGAGAGGCTCAATTAAAGTTCTGGAGGGGCGCCTTAAACAAGACCGAGATAACCAGTGCAACCCAAACACCAGCTCTTGTTTCATATGCTTAAAGAAAAGGCTGAACTAATCCAGAGTTAGATGCACTGCTTGGACATGCCTTACAAGGTTATTGGTTTTAAAGATTTCTTTGAATGAATTTTAATATTGATCACTAAATAATTTTTTTTAAATTGCCCATACTGGAAACTATCATTCCCCCAACTATCAACTGAACCATTTTTTTTGTGTGATCTGTCCCCTATTTCTTTAGATATCCAGTGTGAAACATCTTACATTAACGCTGTACCTTAGTATCATAAACTCTTTTATGATACCTTAGTATCATAACTCTTTTGTTATGTATAGTTTTGCTGTAGCTGGAATGGTGACAGTTGGTATGTGAACTGCATAGTGGAATATTCCCTCTCCCAATCTGGCTTCATGGGGTTTATTAGCATGCTTGCCCTCAGTCAGATAGTCTGGTAAGGGGCTGGGGAACTGACTTGAGCAGAACAAGTACTGGATTGAAGTATGCAGCAACAAAAACACATCAGCGTAGTGCTGCTTACATGTATTTATTTAGGATTAGAATTAGTCATTTTTTTCATTTTAACATTCCTTTAATGTATACATGTTTTAATTAGTCTTCCAATCTTTTTAGACTGTCACCTACCACATTAACTCTCACTACTTTTTAGAAATATCAACATTAATTTATCCCAGGAAAAAAGGCCAACTGGCATAAATACTACATATTTGTGGAGAAGGATTGTGTGCTAATATAGTGAACCTATGAATGAAATTCATTTATATGTCAAATAGTTGTGCTGGATAGCGCTACCGTAAACTTTTTAAATATAAAATCTATATTAAACAGGGAGGTAGAGGAAGAGGCCACCTACCTACTGTTATGCAAAAGCAGGGATGACTCTGTTGCCACTGGTGAAGCTTCACTGCTTGTTTCCCAGACTCTACCCTGCCTCCCTTTCTAAAACGGGAGTACATGCATGCAAGATTGGTGAGGGTATGACAATCTGTCAGGTGTGGACATGCAGCATCTTACTTGGTTTCTATTACATAATGGGAGGAAAGTCTCCTACCTTCCTGTGAAATAATATTTTACATTTAAAAACTTAAACCAAGCTCGCGATTTGCCGATGCCAAAGGAAAGTACATTCAAACTCATCTATTTATGCATTAAAATGTATCTTAAGTAAATGAAGGCTATTTATAAAGCTACCTTTTTTGCATACATCAATAGTTGTGGACCGATCCAATTAGAACCTGGTTTCGAAGTTCTGACGTAACTTTCGGAATTCCGATTTTTGGATTTTCACAAAAGGCCAGTGGCTTAGCCCTTATTGTGGCAATAGACTCTCCTGTTGTTTGCGGACAATCTACAGATTGTATGATTGTTGGCCTGTGTAGGACAATTGCCTGATAATCGTCCCATATTTTTCCCCTATTGGGCTGGGTGGAACATTTTTTTTTTATTTTTTTTTTTTTAATTCGCCATAGAGTGTATGATCCATGGATCATATGGCTGCAGTCGTAGTTGTCTATGCCACCATTGCACCGTAAATAGAATAGGATAGTTATCGAGATCCTTCACAATACTATGATTCTACCATTACATTATATCATTCAATACCCCCTCCCAAAGAGAGAACACTTTATGTGGAGACTGGAGTGGAAGTTATTAATAGCAGCTTTTGGTATTGCAAAATTATTTAGACCAAATGTATAGCACAGACTGGTGTGTTCTTTGTTCTGGTTGCATGACAACAAAATACTGCAT
Source organism: Hymenochirus boettgeri (assembly GCA_019447015.1). NCBI lineage: Eukaryota > Metazoa > Chordata > Amphibia > Anura > Pipidae > Hymenochirus > Hymenochirus boettgeri. The sequence goes on along the minus strand of CM033471.1, from coordinate 139,479,832 downwards.
GTCCCCAATTCAGTACACTTTCAGTTTTGAATCTGTGAGCTGCCATCAACTGCATTTTTAGCTTCCTTAGATTAGAGTAGGCTGCTGTGTCCCCCATATTATTTAGAATACTTAAAAAAAGATAAAGGTTAATTAGGGAATTTTAATAATATTAACTGTTTTAACTTACATTTTAACAGATATAGAAATATAACATGTGTTGGATTTCTACCTTATATCTTTTAAAGTTTGCTTTTAACCTTGTTCCCCTTACATATTATATTGTAAGTAGTACAGTGCAGAATATTTGTTTGGGACAACTCCAAATTGAATGTTTTCAATTTGGTTTAAATCTATTTTCATTAATTTTTTTTAAAGGCATGTTTACACCCAAACTAAAATTTGACCCACTGCTGCCCCACTGTGTAGTGTTAAAAAATCCATACCTTCTCCTCTGCTCCTTATGGTTGTCCTCCAGTGCCTAATCAAAGTCCAGAAAGAGGAGCTGTCTGTGTTAATCCAGTGTCTGCTACTTTCTTGTCCTCTTAGAGGACTCTGGCATGCGCAGGGGAGCTTCCCTCCCTCTCCTCCCCCACTGATCCCTTGTCGCTGCCATACTGTTTAAAAAAAAAAAAAAAAAAACGTTTTTTGCTGTAGTGTAAACACTAAACACCACCGATTTTAACTTTAAAATGTTCCCAGAAATCGGCGTTCCACCCTTGTTCCCTCGTCGCTCTCTCAATAACTGCCAGCGTGTGTCTGGCAGAGGCTAAGGAATGAAGGTGGGTATCTATTTCTGGGAACTTTCTGGGGTGTTCCCTACACTACAGAAAATTTTATATTTTGGAATGGAGATACCCTTTAATTTTTTAAATATGGTTTGTTTTGTTTGGTTAATTTAGTTTTTGTGATTTGAGTGTTGGTTTTGTTCCCTTGTTACTTTAACTTACACAGATCTAGATAGCATACCATTGGGTAAGTTGCTTAGCTTAGCTTATTTCATGTTATGCAGATGCATGACTTACTAATTTTCATAAAGCTAACCAGATGGCCAACCACACGAAGCTTGTGAGAATGCACATACTGCAATGCTGTTTAAGAACATTCTTCACCTTGTTCCAGCTTCATTTCTATTGAAAGGAAATATTAGTAACATTCGAAAACTGATTATAACTTTAAGACTTTGCTCATTATTAACAGTTGTAACTTTCAGTTATATTTTACATACTCCATAACTTTTTTTTTTAATTATCTCTTGGTTTTTTACATTTCTTAATTAATATAATTTCTTTAATAAGGTAAATCTGTTTTAAACAAAAGACCACGTTTCTAGTAGCAAAAAACATTTTACGTAGATGTTCATATTTAAAAAAAAAAAAGTCAACATTACATGACAGTAAGGTAAAAGTTACTGTGGTCTCCGGTATCAAACAGTAATATTAATAAAATGCCTTACATCCTACCTTCACAATAAACCTAAATCACATGTCTAGATAAATTTATAAAAAGTATTGCTGGAAAGATTCAGATATATTACTTCTTGCTTGAACTTTTACTGTTTTCAGTCATGTGACCAGCCTCTTTCTGCATTAATTGTCAGGGGAGCCGGGTGGTCACATGACTATAAGATGTACTTTTTTACCTAGGTACTTCATATTTTCCTCCTCTGCATTAAAGGGCAAGTCCAGCCCTAAAATGAAAACTTATATACAGTTTAAATCTTCCCCCAACCCTAAATGGTAATATTTTGAAATCTGAAATATATGTCTAACCTGAAATCCTGCACAATGTCCTGTTGCCCTGTTTCTCTCCTGTCTTCTCTGCTCTCAATTAGCAACTGTCAGTTATGAATTTGACAGTTGACATCACAGCCAATGACTGAATGTTATCCCTCTTGCCTCTTCTGAGCATGCCCAGGCTCAGTAAGCTCAGTACAGGTTTCTAAATTGCTCAGTTTCCATGAGGCCTCCAGAAGCATAGCAGGCATACATTAATGAATTCATAGGACAAACATGATATATCACATATTTTAAAGGAGGCCATTCTTTCTAAAAGATGTTCTTATGAGGGTGGAGTTTGTCCTTTAAGTCTATTGAGCATGCCTTTCCCCCCCCCAGGCAGAGGGGCGGGGCAGTTTTTTTTTCTCACAAGCTTAATCCAGAGAGTGATTGTCGCTCATTTTAAAGGAAATTCTGCTGGCTTTTATTTAACTTATCTGGAGACCACAGTTCCCCTTTATGCCAAATAATTTAACTTTGTGTATTAGCAATTTGCTTCTAAAAACCATTCTAGTTGAGTAGTAGTAAAACTATTCTTGTTTGGTAAAATATTCATATGTATGTTCTCTTTATTATCTAAGAGAAAAATGTTTTGGGATCATATATCTGGAGATGTAATCCTCCATACTATCCAACCCCCATATTAAGATGGTATTTTGTATTAAGGCAGACTTGCACCTTATGGTACTATTGTGCAATATTTGTTATCCTACTAGTGTCAAACAGAAATTAGGTATTTTGGTCTATCTGTCAATCTAGAAAATTATATTGTGATTTTATCAAAATGATTGATGTTGGCTATCATAACTGTATTGCCACCTATATTTTTTTTTTTTGTCTACCATTTACAAAGAGAAAAAAATAATCCTATCATCTTAGTAATTCACGCGAAAATAATTTATTTCTTAACACTTATTAAAAAGCAAAATGTAGATCAATGGAATTGAATTTTTTTTATTAGAGGCCAGGGGGAGCTATAATCATCTTATTTCTACCTTCCTCTGTGCATTAAAACTAAACTGCTGCAGCTCTCCGCATATCTGAGCATTGCACCCACTGGTCTAAATTGCTGATTGGCATGCTGAACGACACCAGCAAATGCGCACTCACAGATAAGTGGAGTGCTGCAGTAGTTTAGTTTTATTGCACAGAAATAACCTATCCTACCTCTTTGTGAATTATAGATCCCTTGCCCTACTGAATAAATACAGTTAGAGTGTCCCTTTTAAAGGGTAACTGTGTTCTCGAAATTCTTCCAACAAGTAAGAATTGTATAAAAAGCTTCCATCACACCTTCAAATAAAACCTAATCACTCTCTAGATAAAATTTGTGAGAAGTTATTGCTAGAAAGTTCAATAATATTACTTCCTGCTTGAACACTTCCTGTTTTTCAGCCATGTGACCAGCATCAGTCTGCATTAATAACTCCCTCTTCCACTGCAATTTTTTCCCCAGTACAGCTCTCCACACATTAGTCTTTGCTGGAGCATGATTCTCCCCCAGGGCGGACGGGTGGGGCAGATGTCAGGTGATGTCACTCAACCTATCTGAAGCAGGAGGGAACATTCCCCCCATTGTAATGTCTTACAGGCTCCAGATAGAGGATGTGTTGTCCGCATTACTGGCAGGCTTTCATTTAATACAAACTTTGGGTCTGTAAGCCCCGAACCCTAGAGAAACCCACTAGACTCTCCAAAAATTTGTGAGAGGCACTCAAACGGCAATAAAAGGAACTAAATTTCCCATACAAAATCCGGGAGATAATATGACAAGCTGTGCAAATGAAATCAAATAAAAATAACTTTATAACATAGTAAAATACAAACCATCTATCTCCACAATAACTATGGTCCCTAACCCTTATAATACAAGGCAAAAATGAAATACTACACGCATCTGGGCGTCCCCAGGAATAAAAAAAAAAGGTACATGCATCTAAATAATATTGTTTAGTAGGCGCAAGCTCAAATAAGTACAGGCGCTACAAAGTTGGGGGCCCTCCGCGCCACCTCTGTCCGTCCATGAGAGTCGGGTAACCCCTAGCTGAAATAGCAAAAAAAGCATGAAGCACATACACAGAAGTATCGATAAGGCTAGTAATAGCAAGGTAGTATATACGATAGTATCGCTTATAAATAACCAGATTTTCCTATATAGCACTACTAAGGTGCTTAAATAACAATAAAGTAATACTTGACTAATATTTTGTATCAACAAACAAGTAGACTCACTTGTAAGTCACTGATCCGGGTGCATATGCCCCGAATCAATCGCAAACGAGATACCTCCACTTAGTAATCCAGTTTGTTGCATTGTACAATTATCGACTCACCTGTATTCCTGGGTGGCCCAGGTGCTGCCATGCCCTGGACCCTTCGCTTAGTCCAGATTCAATCTTCCCATCAGCCAAACAAAATAACACGCGCGCGCTCCTGTAAAGAAACACGCAGCTTGTTAAAGTGAAATTCCAATTTATTTAACATCCTTACAAAGGCATATGTACAACAGAACATAGCCTTACCGCGTTTCGAGCTAACCGCTCTTACTCATAGTATAGTGCTTCCATGAGCTTTAGAGCACTATTGGAACGTTTGAATAATGTTATAATATGTAAGGTTGATACATCCCCTATGAACGGGTTTAATTTGTATTATATATTAGTTTTTCTCAGTCCGGATACCTTCCTAGCACCGGCTTATTGAAGTGGGAACCAACGAACAGTTTCTGTTCCCTGGGACATAAATTATGGTGCGGATGAGTTCCGGACTGGATGTATAAACTCAATCAAACCGCGAGTTGATCTTTGACCTGAAGAAGAAAGGACTTGCCTTTCGAAACGCGCGTTTGGTCTCGTTGGTGTTTTGGAATAGCAGCAGAGAGGCTGGTAAGCGCGAACCCACATGAAGGATTATTTGTGCGGTGTACATGGACTCCGCTATGATCCGAATGGAGGTCTGAACAGAGGACTGTTTGTTATCTACGGAACCGGGCACTTAAGTATCATTATACCTACTTTGCTGTTACCAGCCTTATCGATGCTTCTGTGTATGTGCCTGTGCTTCATGCTTTTTTGCTATTTCAGCTAGGGGTAACCCTAACCTCATGGACGGACGGAGGTTGCGCGGAGGGCCCCCAACTTTGGTAGCGCCTATACTTTGAGCATGGGCTTGCGCCTTACTACACAATATTATTAGATGCACATTTATATTTCTCAAGCTGTTATATTTCCAGAACACCTTTTAGCTATTTATTGCTTGGGACGCCCAGGTGCGTGTAGTATTTTCATTTTTAGCCTGGTATATAGGGGGTAGGGACATAGTTATTGTGGAGATAGATGGTTTGTATTTTACTATAAATAAGTTATGTTTTTGAGATACATATATGGTTGGTTGGTTTTCATTTGCACAGCTTGTCTATTATCCATTCCATGGATTTTGTAGGGAAATTTATTTTACTTTTATTGCGGTTTTGAGAGTCTAGTGTCTTTTTATGGGTTCGGGGCTTTACCACCACCCAAGTTTGTATTATCATTAAAAAAATTTTTTTACCCACAGCACCTTCACTGATTTTGTGATCTGGCATATAGGGTCTATAGCCATATTCATTCTAACCTATAAGGCTTCATTTAACCCTAACTTGTTTTGAGACAAAGTTTGCCCTTTAATGGCTTTCTTCTAATTTACGTATCTAATATTGAGACATGCTAATTTATATAACGAAGCATCACTTATACATGAATATTTCAATTTTGCGTACATTGCATAAATAAACTAAACTTTTACTGTTTAAATGTTTTTTCTAATAGAAACACCAGAGAACAGCAGTGATGATGAGGGGTCTTTACAAGATCCTGGTACAGAAGGCAGGTTGATGTGTATATATTTTTTATTTCTTAATCCTATGTACTTATACAGGTGTTAATCATATGGCCCACGAGTGCAGAAGCACGACGCTGCATCAGCAAAACTACTCCCACTGTCCATGCGCCATTGGAGAAGCCGACCCCTTCACAGTGGGAGGAGGGTTGATGACCCGTGTGCGCGTGAGACACAAGATGTGAGGGAGGAGAGAGAGAGAGAGAGAGATGCAGGGTTAAGCGATTCTTTTAAGAATCGTGGGTTTGCTGTTGTTACTAATTAGGAATTTTCACTCATAGGCCTTTAAACTTAGCACAACTACAAATATTTCTAATATTAGGTATGTTGAGTAGCTTTCTGCTGCTATACAAAAGGGGTGTGTGTATAAATACATAAGATGCTAGAAAGGATTGAGATCGGTCTTGAAATCTTATTGTAAACTACTTTGTAGGTTGTAATTAGGCTGGAGATCTGTGAGAGATTTTAGTGCTGCTGTTAAAAATATGATGCCAACGGGCTTCGTGTTTATATTAAATCTATGCATCATGCTATCCCAAGTTATACACACCTATACATATCCTCCAATTTCTGATAGGTGGTACATGTACCAGCACCCACACGCACACCCCTGGGACAGCAGTCAAGGGTAGAAATTATGACCCCTACTGCCTTCTGATTCTGTATTGTTTTGAGGCTTTAGTTGCCCTTAAAGGGCATAATTCCCAACAGTAGTCCCATACATTAATAGCCAAATCCAGTATGGCTATTACTGTATGAGACTACTTTATGGCCATTCCGCTTGTCCATTTAAAGGGTAACTAAAGCCTCAACCATACAAATCAGAAGATAGTATTTTTAAAAATATATAACATCTTCCTGATTCTGTATTGTTTTGAGCATTAGTTGCCCTTTAAATGGACCGTAACCCCCAATTCCTTGACTCTCCAGATTTTAAACTAATACTTCCAGCAAATAAGGCATGCTTGGAGTTGTATTTCCAAACATCTGCATTGCAGAAGACTTTATTTGTTGCATACAACTCACAGCCTATGTAGTCTTCAAAGAGTCTTTTGAGCACCTACTGGCTATGCCCTGTTCAGATTGTTTCCACAATAAGTTGTTTGCATTTGAGTGCACCTTCGCCATTTTGTTCATTGAATCTAGCGCTATAACTTAATGGCTGTCAGTTTCTAGATGGCAAGGCTGTCGGCTTCATGTGAAGTTTAATGCATACACTAGCTAGGCAGGCTTCCACCAAACAAAGAGGTGGGTTGTGGGGCTGACCAAAGGTTAACTCACATAAATCATTCAGCAGCCATAGAAAAGGGGAAGTGAGGCAAGCCAGTTTGTCTATTGTGACAAGTTTTCTGGTGACTTTCTCTTAAAATCAAAATTAGGGGGTGTTGGAGACTGCCTTTATTTCTATTTGCCTGATGTCTTTTCAGTTTGTACTTTATGGAAGCAAAATCTTGTTACTACCATTAAATAAAAAATAAAAATCAGTATTACAGATGTTCTGTAAAGTATCTGTAGGGTGACCTAAGTTGTTGTTTTTTTTTTTTTTAAATTGTTACCCAAATACCAAGATTTTTCAATATCTACTGTGTATAACTTGGGATAGTATGATGCATAGATTTATAACGAATCATTTTCGGTCTGCAAAAAGCGCATCTTCCCATTGGCCCCGTTCCAACTGTCAGGATATAGACTATAGAAGTAGCGTTTAGTTGAAGAATGGAGGTAAAGGAGCTATGTCTTACCTCCTGTACTTCAATAAAACCTGCAGGAACCAGAAACGAAGGGAAGGAACTTGCCTTCGTCTTTGCGCTCCTTTGCTGTTCTTCTACCAGGTCCCGACATAGTCTGTATATATGCACATGCGCAGCCCATATTCCATGCACATAAGTACAAAGGCAATCAGAACTTGTCAGAAGAGCACAAGACTTCAATTAAAACCGAAAAACCCAAACTCCAATTTCCCCCAGTGGAGATGCCCTTTACAAATCATCTGTTAACTCAACTTAAAGAACCTAGGGTTACTTTTTGAGTGGATCGGAGGTGAGGTTGGTATAGACGTAAAACTGACCCGAGTATAACCAAGGTCCCAATTTCACCTAAAAATCCTAATAAAGAGTGTTGACTCGATATATAACCGAGGGTAGAAACTGCGATTCAGATGTTTGGAAACTACAAACTCCCAGCTAATAAAGCATGCTGGAGTGTAGTTTCCAAACATCTTGAATCCACCCTCACCCTCCCACCCAGTTCAGTTTGTACCTGTGGGCTCTCTCCCATCCAGGAACTGTGGGCTCTCCTCCAATCCAAGGGCTTCCTGTGGGACTGTGTCCATTGAAGGTAAGCGTCTCTCCTTTCGCGCATCCGCGCGGCTCATTCCTTCTGGACTGGCGCGCCGCTGACGCACTAATTGGCGCCGGATGACGTCAGGCGCGGCGCGCAGTACAGGATGATCTGCGGCTGCCGAGTGCTAAGGTAAGTATGGACTCGAGTATAACAGTCCAAGTTTTCAGGCTGAGTATATACGGTAATTGTCCTTTTTTAATATTTTTTCACACTTTTTAACTGCCTGTTTGTAAAAATTGGTTGTGCAGACATTTTATTTTTTCCACTTCCTGACTTTATAAATTAAGATTTTGTATTTTTTCCAGTTCGTGTCCTCTGATCTACTAAACTGTGGTGGTGAGTCAAGCCTAAAAGCAAGGAACTGACCAATTGCTGACAGGATAAATCTTTAAATAACTCTATTTTAGATCAATGTTTTGTACCTTTCTATGACAAACCCATTAGTAAAGTCCTTATCTCAATGAGAGGACATAGTGGTTTTGGGAAATAAATTTGGTTTCTCTCTGCTATATGTATGTAATGTAGACACTTAAAAAAACTACTCACAGGAAATATCTTATGTAAGTAGTACTGTTTACTGAAATCGTGGCACACAGTATTTATAATGAAAAATATCAATATTGACTACATGTGCAATATCAATGAACATTTTGCATTAATGCTTTTTTATGACCCAAAGCTGTGCATAAGCGGACAGACCCCTAAAATGCTTGTCCCCTTTTTGGATTTTTTTTTATCTAATAATTTTATGTTTGTTAATTAGGCACAAGGGAGAACTGCAACTCAGCAGGAGTTGCTTTATGCAGTTGGCAACGAGTCCACTCCAGATCCGGTAACAAGAGAATTTCTCCAATTTCAGAAGCACAGAAACTGGGCTGAATATGGAAACAAGTGGCACTGGTGCTAGGGAGAAAGAGCCCATCCCTACCTTCTTGCTTACCTCTAAAATAGGCAGCCTGTAAAGCTGTTCTTGCTTAACCAATTCAGCCTGCTAAACCATGTTACTACTTTCAATTAATTGCATGGATTTAACAACTCTGATCCTGTTTGTTGTGTACATCCTACATTGGACTTACCCCCTTTGGCTGATGTATTTGAATTTTCTCATAAAAATATTACTTAAATTATGGTGAAGTGGAATTCTGTAAATATATTGGTAATAAGGCTTTGTGAAACACAACCATTTAGTTATTTATAATACTATATGATGTTCAGTATAAAGTAAAGAAGTAAAATATAAAGTTAATATTTTTCTGTCATCCCTGTAAAACAAACTCTGATCTAAACTTCTGATTAAACAGAAAATGTAATGAAGACACGTGGTTTGATACATGCTAAGCCAGCAGCATGTTAAATAATTATAAGCCCAAATTCTGTACTCTGTTTTACTGCAACAGTCATTATTGCTTGTTTAGTTCTGTAAATTACACACAAAAGCAAATTCTTTTCAACCCCAAGCCACCTATTTACATTTTGCAATTAAGGGTCTTGCTTATATCCATCACATACTAAACGCATTTTCAGATTTAACACTACAGAATATAAGTTGTACACTCAAATAAGTTTATGACCTAAAACAATGTTTTTGGCAGCAAAAATCTGGGGCTCTCAGTTCTTGATTTTAGAGACTTATTTCACAAATACCTGTATAAATGGATGTGTACTTGTGAGCTTCTGTTTATTTGGTGATTGTGGGATTTGCATTTCAAGCCACAACTATAATGAAAAGGTAACCTGTATTTTTAATGCATTTTTCCTCTTGTTATTATCCAGATGACGGTATACAGTCTATTAATCAATAATTTCCCTAACAAAACATTACAATAAAATAACACAGCTTAACACAGGAGAGCAATATCTTAAACTACAGTTATATATTTGCGTTAACCACAATTTTCATTTACACAACAATATTAATAGTATGATCTCTGGACCGTGTAGGTCCACCTGTCATACCACATCAAAGACTGGAATTGTGGGTTTGTGTATGGGACTCCTTTACAATAATTTAAAAAATTGGACAATCCTTTTCTAAGGTCCCCTCTGGAACAGTTTTATTTTGGCTTATTGGTATTTAGTACTATGCTAAATATGTGAGACAAAGCATTCTTTTTAGATTTAGCTATCTAAGTCCTTTTTGTAAAGCTGCGAACACTCATGGGCATTTATGTTAAGCCCATGAGATCTGACAGATTTGCTAATTATCACCATCCATTGTAAAATGGCCTATCCTATGATAGTCTGTCTTTGATGGCTGTGAGATTTGTCCTGTGGTGATCAACATATGCGGTAGCCAGCAGAATGATTGTTATACAGACTAGAGGAATTGTTCTCCAGATACATATCTACTGATAGTCAGATACACAGCAGATTCCAATGGAATATGTTGGGAACTTAAAATGAATTTAAGTTTGTCCAACTAGCTTAAGTGCCTTGACCAGTCTGTGCCTGTTTTTGCTCCTAAACCCCTGGGGCTTCGGAGGCTACCCATTCCTATCTTGTATACTAAACCACAGTTTTAATGAGATGCACAGACCCACCTGCAATTGCTGTCCACATGTATGTCATTGGCTAGAGCAGTATTTCCCCCCCCCCACCCCCATGTGTTCATAATGGCTGAAAAAGGATGTATTTTAAGAATTTCAACTGAAGCTGCATGATAATAGAAGTAGTGTAATTGATTGTTCCGGTAGAGAAAGGGGGGGGGCGTGTAGGGATTATTATGTTATAGGATTTGTGATACTGAAAGAATCGGGTTTTCTGGTATTCTATAAATGTCACTTTTGAATGAGGTGAGAAGGGTTTTTTTGTTGTTTGTTGATTTCCAACACCGAGTTTGTTGATTTCTCAGTCTTAATTTAAACCTTAATACCTTCCAACATATTATATAAAAATCATTAGTATGGATAAAATGATTTAGAAGTCAAGTAGTTCAGTGACAATTTCAGTCTTGGCCAAGTGGGGTAATATGGTCATGGAACTCATATTCAGTAAAGGGGTGTATCATTTCTTATACACTTTTTTTTTTTTTTTTTGCTATTTGCTTAATTGTTTTGCATACAGCTGCCTATAGTGTATTTAGGTTACTGCATTTTGTTTTGAATTGCTAGGGTTTTTTGAGAGGTCACATTAAATGTCACATAGCTAAGTGACTGTTATAAAGAATAAAGCACAGCCTATTTGTAAAATATGAATTTTAGAAAATCCCCAGACTTTCCATGGCTGTATAAAAGAACAGGACACAGCTCCAAGATGGTTTTACTGACAAGATGGGGGGTAATGCTTTCACATACCTCCAAAAACATGTAAATGTAAATTTTAATAAAAATCTGTTTAGTTACTTTTTAAGGATATCCTTTAAGTCAATGTAGAATAGATGGAACTTTGATCAGTCAATTGGGAAATTTCTCAGGTGTAACATATCGGTGTTTTTTTTTTTTGTGGCATTTCGAATGATTCTGATTAAAACTCATGTACTTGTGTAAATGAATGTAAACAGTTTACAAAATGCTCTGCTCCCTATTTATTCGCATTTCTTTTTATTGATCAAGACCAGTAAATCTAACTGAAAAACGTGTTCCTGAAACATCCATCTCCAGCATCAAAAGAAAATCACGAGAGAAACACCGATAAGTCCATAAGATCAAAGACAGAAGTTGTACGTAATAGTCAAAATTGCCAAAAAATGTTTTGAATAATAAAAAGTTTGTCATACTATTATTACCTGTAAGTATGTAATTATTAATCGTGAGCAAGATAAAAATTAACAAGTATACACTACTTAATTAAGCTCACCATAGTCAATGCACCTGGTAGTCGTACACATTTAAGCATCTGCATTAAGTGGCCAGTTAATTTACTGATCCCTAAATCTATTTGATTTATATATTTTTTTTTGTAATCCAGGAGTGATCTTCTCACAACCTAGTGACTACTGTAAGTGTATGAACCATAAGAAGACACAGCCGTGAGCATAGCCAATTCAAAATAAGTGTGTAGTATAGAGCAACCAAAAACTCAGACAACCCCACAGGTATTGTCTAAAACAACGTGCTTTATTGTGCACACCACGACATTTTCGGACAGTCTGGTCCTTTCTCAAGGACCTTTATATTATTTCTATAGGAGATGTGGTGAGCTGAATGTGCATTTATGTGGCATAGCCTAATCTGCTTTTATACTCTTATGTTGCATCTTGTATTTCATTGAGCATTTCTTTTTCCCTAAGCTGGATTCTGGAACATCAGAGGCGTTTTGCCCCCTCCTTCCCCCCCAACTAGCCGGTCCCCCGCAATGACATTAATGTTTTTAAGCCGTCTTACAGTTTCACCGGGAAATGCACCATTTCAGCAGGATAAGTAGTGCAGTAATAAGACTCAATTGACTAGAATACCGTAGAATATTCTTTCACTTTCCTTTTATGTTTTAAGTGTCTTTACACCCATGGTAAACTGAATATTTACTAGCTTTGGGGGAAAAAATATTTATATTTGTGTAATTAAGTACACATGTACTACCAAAGTTGATCGAACATTGTTTACTTAAATGTTTTCAATTAGGAATCAACTTTATTGTATATTGTAAGAAGTTAAACTGGATATATAGTACATTTCATAAAAGAAGCAGTGACAGTACCTTCCTTAAAATCAAATATACTTTATTGGTCCTCATAGACATCAGAACTAATACAATCTATTTCAGTCCACTCAGCCTCCCTCATCTGTTGCAACAAGGTTAATGGAAGATGCTCCTTGCAAAGTATCTTCTTATTGCCCCACCACAAACCGGAAGAGGACCAGAGCAGAGAAGCCCTGGACTTTATTGCACTGTGTGTTGCGGCTTTCCAAACAAGCACCTGCCGCCGAATGTTCAGGTCAACCAGGTTAATTAGGTAGACCATGAATTTCTCCTCTGCCGCGGTAGACTCCCCTGTAGGGGAGTCATCTGGCAGACGAGAAACAAAGTCCCTGAACGTCCTCCCTAGGGAGACGCTTGGGACTGTATGTTCCCTGATTCGTGAAGATGATGTCTGTCATCTTTCAAAAATCTGTACTGTGTGTGCCTCCTATCTGTACATAAAGCGATATTCTGGACTCTCCTATCCCTTTCTTCTAAAACCGTTAATAATTGTCCTTGAGAAACAAATGTATGCTGATAAAACCACTGGTTTTAAACCAATGCCTTTACAACACTTTCTCAGACTGATCTTGAGTGGACTAACAGTGAGTTCCTGACAATGTTCATTTCCTAAAACTAAAATGAATAAAGTGTATTGTTGGAGGAGTCTAAGTTGCAGAACTTGTGTTTGCTTTGTAACATGACGTGCTGTCTTGACACCTTACCCCTGGGCGTTCCTATGCACCTCTCTAGACCACAATGCAATCATGCCTTGCTTCAGAAGGTCCTTAACACCTGTCTGTGATTGCTAATTGGGACTTTCCAGGGCATAATTGCCAACAGATTCCTTTTACAAGTCGCTCTAAATTGAGAAAGCCAGTCGGATAGTAGCGAAACGTCTTCAATAACTAAACTTTTAAGTCCAGTGAAACTAACTGAATACACAGATATACCATGGACGAGAATGAGAACCTCACACCACTTTCCTATCATATGCGATGAGTGCAAATGTTCAGTATTTAGGGCACATTCTTGTCACTGATCTTTTTAAACTGTTAGGATATACATTTTTCTAAAATAGACTGTTTGTATTTTTTCAACAACTTTTAAGGCATATCATGGTAATATTTTGCAGCATTATAAGATTTTGATGCAACTCAACCCATTTTCCAACTTTTTTTTTTTAGCTTAATTTTAACTATGCTTTCCTATCCTGTTTAAAGCGCAAGTCCACCCTAAAATGAAAACTTACATACAGGTTAAATCACCCCCCCAAACCCTAAACGGTTGAATGAGAAAATATATAGATCTACAAACCTGAAATCCTGCACAATGTCCTGTTTCCCCGTTTCTGCTTCCTGTTCTTCCAGTTAGTAACTGTCATTATGGATTTTGACGTTGACACCAACAGCCAATGACTGAATGTTATCCCTGTCTGCCTCTTCTGAGGCATGCCCAGCTCAGGTCTGCAAGGGAAAGGGAAAAACATTATGCAAGGCTAATGGGATTTCTATGGGGCTGTCTGTGGGACTTTATGGCTGTCTGTGGGACGATCTAGGGGGCTGTCTATGGGAGAAAGTCAACCCTCTGGTCAATCAGTTTTACTAGTTTTTCAGGTAAAATAAGTACCGCCTCGGCTTATACTCGGATGGGCCTATACTCATGTAATAATGTAGTCCCTTATCGTACAGTTGTACCCACCTTTACTCTACAAGATCAGCAGACAGAGTGCAAAGGAAGATTTTTTATAAAGGTAAAACAATGGCATTATAGGGAAGTCCACCCCAATGAAAACTTACATACAGGTAAATCACCCCCCAAACCCATTAAACTTAAATAATCACCCCCCAATAACCTAAACGGTAATAGGTAAAAGTTTGAAATCTGAAATATATAGGTCTAAACCTGAAATCCCTGCACAATGTCCTCTTCCTTTTCCCTCTTCTTCTGCTTCCTGGTTCTTCATTTAGCAACTGTTGGTTATGTTTTGACAGTTGACATCACAGCCAATGACTGAATGTATATCCCCCTATCTGCCTCTTCGAGCATGCCCAGGCTCAGTACAGGTTTCTAAATTGCTCAGTATCCATTAGGCATCCGAAGCATAGCAGGCATACAGTAACCTACTTATATGAAAAGGGTGCCAACACGGCCTCAGGATCTTAATAGATCTGCAAATTTACAGTATACACGTAATGAATTCATAGGACAAAAGTAGGATATTCAACATATATAATGAGGCCATTCTTTCTAAAAGATGTTCTTATGAGGGTGGAGTTGTTCTTTAACTTCACTGTCTAGTTCCAGTTCAGTGATCACTTTATCAATATGTCAGTTATATTAGAGACTCTTATAATAGCTCTTGTTCCAGCCATCTCGCTTTATTTTTCACTCAAATGATGTTCCCAGTTGTCTTTGCATATTAAAATATTATTTTGCATTTCTGGCAAATCATACATAAATAAAATTTAAGGTATAGGGACAGTTTCTTCCTCAAATCATCTAACACAAATAATAATTGCAATAAATTACACCTAAGAGAAGAACTTGACAGTAATCATTATTACTATAAACTATGTAGCATTTCAGGTTGGGAGTTTAGTTACCTAACGCATGCAAGAAAACACATCCACATAGGAACAGTAAAGGTGAAAATGAAGATTTATAGCTGGCATCACTGACCATATTTAAAACTGTATCAATGTGTCCTAATGATATGCTGTAAACTTTTGTACTTTGGTTGGTACGCTTGAAAGTTAAAATTAGCATATATCCTTTAAAATGTTGTCTATAAAATTGATATAAGTCGGCAACAACATGTTATCATCATATGTTTTAATAACCTTATCATCTGAAGTGACCCAGGGACTTCTGTTTCTGAATTATCTGGGAGCATATTTCTATCAATTTTTAAGTATTTGTGAGCACCCTTAAAAACAAAAAACTGGTCAATTGTCTATTACCTGCACCCAACCCTAACTGATATATTCTCCACTTTTACCTGCATACTACCCAGTTTTTAATGATAATTATTGTCCCCATTCTGGCACTGTAAGCAGCGGACCCCTCCTCCATGCAGTCATCAAGTAATGTGGCTGCGGACATACACGCCAGTGATTGACTGCTGCTTCACATCCGTTGAATCCTCTGCCGTGCTCAGCAGGCAATAAACAATTCTCTGTGATCAGGACATGGACTTTTTAACCTGAAAAATTCCAGCAACAATTTATAACAAAAACAAGATTAAAATGTAAAATGTCAATGTAGCCGACCAGTGCATTAAATTGCTTCTGTCACAGAACTCCTGCTGACCTCACATAATGTTTAGAAGTAAAAAAACCCTTCTTTAACACATGATAAAACTTTGTTAAATTGCCGCAAAAGGTTAGTGTGTCTTTAAAGGTATCTCCATCAGAGGAATTGACTTGGGGATATAAGTTTTATTGAAGAACGGGAGTAAAGAACAACTATGTTTTCCCCTCCCGTCTTTCAATAAAACCTGCAGGAGCCATAAGAAATATATGGAACTTACCGAGTTCGTGCTCCTTCGCTGTCTTCTGACAGCCCTGACGCAATTTGTACTCTATGCGCAAATGCACTGCGCATGCTTATAGGATACAAAGTGTTTCAGGACCTGTCAGAAGACACGGAGAAGCGCGAGACCGGTTAAATTGCATATCTTCTTTCCTGGCTCCTGCATGTTTTATTGAAGAATGTGAGGTAAGATATAGGTTCTTTACTCCTCATTCTTCATAAAACTGAATCCCAAAGGTAGATTTCTCCGGTAGCGATAACTTTTTAAGGTGGCATATGTGGTGGCTGCTTGATTTTTAAATAATTCACCTACACAGTGACCACAAGTGATTTGAATATGTAATTTTTGCAGTTGTGTGTGAGAATTTAAATTGAGCCACCTGCTTGGTGATTAATCAACAACACTATATGCCAAAACTGTATTTATTGAGCGTCACAATAAATCTTTTAAATCATGATTGTCTACTTACTGTAAATTCCCTTACAAATGTTTCTATCTCCCATAACCTCTTATGAAAGGGTGCAACACAAGGCTCAGGATCTTAATATATCTCAAATTTAGTTAAGCTGTTAGCATATTAAATTCTTTTTTCTTTACAACACCTGCTGCTTATGTAGTAGTACCAAAACCTTTTTCTCTTGAGATCCTTCGTTTTAAAAATGTATTATATTGCAGCTTTGGCTTAGTTGTCTTATCTTTCATTTTAAATACAAAGTTTACACACAATAGAGTGCCACCTGATGTCCCAGTATATTTGTACCCAGCAGTGACTGAGACATTTCTATCCAAATGTTGTATAGAAGGGGATGCCAACAGTATATCTTCTCCGCAACACAATGCCAGCTTGAAAAAGGGGCTGAGTTAGGCTGAGGCCACACTGCAAAGCACAGGAATCGCGCCACACAAGTCGTGAGCATTATCACACGGGATTGTATGCACGATTCTTGTCGGTTTTGCACATGCAATTTTGCCGTTTTCTGTTATAGAAACGTATGCGTTAATGCACCAAAAATGGTAACGCATGTGTTGCAAAACGCAGGTGGACAACGATTTTCCCCATTCCCCTTCCCGCAATTTTCCATTTTAGTAAAAAGTGCCTGCGCAACGTGCGAAAACGTGCTATGAGCCTAACCCTTATCCGAACCATGTTGCAATAAATGGCACTTGTGTTGCAGTAAGTACTGTGCAGCGTCCCCTTCTTACAACATTTGGATAGATTTTAAAAACCAATACTGTATTAAGGTTTCAAAATGACTGCAAGTAATCCACTATAAAGTACACACTATTTTAGGCTGCTTGTATATGTAAATTATACTCCCACACTGTCTCATCATAGAGCAAACTGGCACAGTTATACGATAAGTGATGGATTATCTGTTTACCATCACACGTACAGGTCAGCAGCAGATTTAATTTACATGAGTCTTCACAATTAACCGGCTCCTGCTTTATGGGGTCAGTGTGAGTAAATAGTAACTAGTACTTTAAACTTAGATGACTCATACGTTTCACTCATTGTACATTGATCAAAGTCCATTTGCCCTTTTTTCCTCCCCTACATTAGGGAATATTTGAAAATTGGTCTGAAAATTATTCTTGCACCATACACAATTATCCTACACAATTATAGCGTAAAATTGTGGAGATATTTTATCTATACCTAAATAATCAATTGGTATATTATGCAATTATTTCAATCATGTTTTCTAAATGTTTTTAAGCTTTTCTAATCTAATCTTTCAATAGCTCCACCACTTTCTATTTCTACCAAATTATGACTTGGTTTTTTTCTTGTTTTGTTGTTGGCTTGTCTAAAAGAATTCTGTTGTGGATGTCCCACAATGCACTGTAATTGAATTGATGTGAATGGCACTTGTTTGTTTTTTCTTTTTTTTCCCCCCTCTGTTATTACGGACACAAGATGCTTTAATCACTCCGCACCTGAAAATCTAAATAAGCTTTCTGTGGTCTGTTTTCTTCCCAGTACCTTTGAGAGACTATTGACTACCGATGTCCTTGTTTCTCAACTCAGAGCTTTGCTAATTAATTTTTAAGGATTTAGAGATTCCCTTGTATATAGTTATTAATTATTAAAGCATTCTTGATTAGAAACGCTGCTTAACTTTTTGCTTAATGTAATATAAGCTTTAAAACATTGCATTTTCAGATTTATATCCCGCTTCTGTTTCGTGGAAGACTTCTGCTTCCCTAAAAGCCATGACTTTTGAATGATCCAATCCTAGTGGCATTTTTATTGTAACACCACCAATCACAATTTTGTGCCGTAGCAGTAATGCGTGTAACCTTTTAAACGGCATGTCCCACATGTTCTACTTATTACAGCAGTCCCAACACTCCTCTTTGCTTTCCAAAACATAAGTATGTCTCTCTCCCCTCAAAGTTGTCCCTTCTATCCCCACACATCCGTCATTCCTAGCCAGAATCATTGACATCATAGCTATTAATGATTATATAGGGTGAAGCACTGGGGGGGTTGGAGTGAACTATTGCAACCTGAAAACATACTGGGAGCATTTGGGTATGATTTAAGTAATAGAACATGTGAAAGTGTGACTTTGGGCAGTGAGCTTCGCCTAAAAATCTGCCAGTGTATATAGGAAACCAGTGTATAATAAAATAACTGGGTTTCTGCATTGTAACACACAGTTTCTACGGGGGGAATATATTTGGATTGCAGGACTCCAAACTTTTATCTTGTATTCCAAAATGCCAACCTGTAGCTGCAAACGGTGTGGAAGTTTTATCTTGTGGCAGGTTATGCTGGGTCTTTAAATTCAGTGAACTGGGGCACTGGTTGGCTGTTTCTGGCCGTTGAGATCGTGACTCTCTAGTAAGGAGATGTTTCTGTGGCTGATACTTTCTTTCCTCTTGTACTCTAATTACTGATCTTTGTAGGTCTGATGAAAGTGATTCCTCTCTCTCCGAGTACAAGGTACAAATTTCCTCTCATCAAATTTGTTCCCTATCGCAAGTATGCTTCTTTTTCTTTCCTGCATGCTTCTGGTCGTCTTTATAATTGCTTTTATCCTAAGTGACTTCGGACAATAACGTTTATTAAGTTTTAATGCTCTTGCATTTATTTATGTTTTTAGTTTTTGGGTTTTTTTTTTTGAGCATCAACCTTTAAAGTCTTTCTGTTATTATATTTTAGTTTTTTTATTTTTTTAGCATCAACTGATCTTTCTGTTATATATTTTATCTTTTGGTAGCCTTGGTTTTCTTTGCATGATATTTGTATGTTTTATATTAACATAATTTGACTGATGAACTGCATGATTATCAAAAGATAATTGTTGCCGAATTGTAATTTTCCGCTACACTGAAAATATTGCTGCACTGTTCCGACCACTGGCATGGAATGTGTCAATTATGGCACAGCTCCTCACATTTATGCGTAATTATTATTAATTACTTACTGCTTTTCAGTATGATGTAATACTTGGGTATGACTTTCTTAATGTAGTTCAGTAATTAAAAGCTAGTAAAATGTAGAAATAAGGTTTACACTGAGTCTAATGGCATGACCTGGATTTTATATAGAATAGAGCTGTCCGTTTGTTGTGACTGGGGGGCAGAGATTTGTCCACTTTGAAGAGGGTTTTAGGTAAGACAGCAAGTTTACTCTTACTGTGTGATACAATACAAGGAATCCCTTTTTATATGTTTATCTGCCTTCTTATATTTGACATTGTGAGACTAGTCCTTTATTGTTAAGCTTGCCAGTTCTATATACACAATAGAAATCCCTTAAAAAACCATTAGTCACCAGGAGGGAGTTTTCCTGGATTTTGTCCAACAACCTGTTTGTACCACGAAGGGTATATTTCTCTTACATAATACAATATTGTCTACATTTAACACTTCTGTATAAGGTAAGAAAGAAGCTTGGGGACAAAAAACAGGTATTTTCTTTACTACAACTAACAACTGAAAAACATTCAACTTACAGCTACGGATAATAATGGAAAAGTTTAGTTTGCCCTTTACTGGTTCTTTTTTAGGAGAGCTTAGTAAGTCCATATTCAGTAACACTATAGCAACAAACATAGCAGTCCTAGCACTCTACAACAAGTTTACGTTTAGCTGAGAGCCTGGGACAAGCATAGATCACAAGTCCTCCCCTGCTTTGCTGACTTATGGGACCCATACATGCCCAATCCTGATCGTACAATAGTCTGCCCAATTGGAAAGTTGTGAAAGTTTGTTTTTTTTCTTATCGTACCTAATCTATTAAAGGGATCATCTCCATCCATGAACTTTTTCTTGGCTTTTCTTCCAAAACTACTTTGTGACATTGGGTAGATTACACATGGTAAAAAAAGGCTTTCATGCTATGGGGATGCAGCAGACGAAGGGATCTGGATTATGGGTTAGGAGGGCTCCCCTGCGCATGTCACAGTCCGTACTTGGGTTAAAGAATCAGCAGGGACTGGATGACTCCTGACTGCTCCTACTCTTCATTTTCTGGAACTTTGAACAGGCACTGCAGGAGAACCATTTGGGAGCAGAGATATATGGGGTTAAATTTTAGGCTCCCCTGCACGTTCACAGTCCCTTACTTAGTTAAGAAAGCAGCAGGGACCGGATGAATCACTGACCGCTCGCTACTCTTCACTTTCTGGAACTTTGAACAGGCACTGCAGGAGAACCATTTGGAGCAGAGATGTTGGGGGTTAAATTTATTTTTGGGGGTGGATATGCCCTTTAATCATACATCTAGATTTGAGAGTGTAATGGGCCCCATTAGGTAGCATGGCATAGCTACAAGCTGACCAAGCTGGGTGGTGGCCCTCATCAGCCTTCTAAAATTACACAAACCCTAAAGACAATATGGCAGCTCTGGGGCGATGGTTGTCTAATATCTCCTCCGGTTAATTGGTAGTTTTAGCGCTTTCATTCTCAATTTTAATAAACAAGGATTTAATTTAATAATTTAGTGTTTAAACGTTTAGTAGTGAAGTAATGGCACATTATTTCCTCTAATACTCAAATGCATAGCATTCTTCTGGTATAATTTGCAGACAAATCGTTACTTTGAATAGAACACAAGTTTTTATTATTTTAATGAGCAATTTTACACCACATGTGTTTTTCTCTCTCTGGGGTATAATTAATCCCTTTTCTCACTATATGGCAGTAGGCATCACCTCTGCAGTGCATTTCATATAGCTGAGGGCACAACAAGCATGCTCGTGTGGATGCCCATGACGATCTCTTTTTACTGGATCGAAGGTTCCGAACAATATTTCTTGTACTGAAAATCTATTTGACAGATAATGTCCTCTGAGTATATATCTGTTGTCGTATGCAACTCAGCCGTACCAAATTTTAGGCAGTTTGCGGTTAGTTTTGTATAGGCTTGAACGCCTTATGCCATGGAGCTCTTCTTTTTTTTTAAAAAAAAAAACACTGTATAACCTTCATTTATTGTCTGTATCCATATAGGAAGTGAGAAACAAAATGAGACTGTGCTCCTGTAACAATGCTTAAATTCCTAAGTGGAGAGAGAAAACTTATTACACTTCCCCAGGCACACGTCATGGTCTTATTAGGTTGTGGGCACAATGACAGGGCAACGTGCGTAAAATCGCAATGCATTGTGTTACACGTGCGATACTGCACGTTTGCGATGGCAAATAACCATTATGGAAGCACATGCGATTCACTTAGAAATTGGTGATCGCACGAGATCTGAAAATGGATTGCAGGGCAGCGCACAGTGTGGCTACCCACATTGTAATGCACTGGCATGCGATTCTCAAATGCTCAAATCCAGGGAGAAAAGCAGGGAAGACGCACACTGCAGAACCAATTTAAACTTTTATTTTACTTCAACCATCTCACGTGCACAACGTTTCGGGGGACACGCCCCTTCCTCAGGTGCATAATCAAACCCTCCCAGTGTGTGGCAATAAATACTATTGGTGATTGGAGTTCACCCTTCAGGTGGGAGATTATCCATTACTCCAAAGTGCTTGTGCAATAAATAACATGAATATCAATAAATACATTCCAATCAACATGTGTACTAATATAAAGTGCCAAAACTGTACATACAATATTGTAGAAACAAATGGTAATCCCTTGTTTTGTGTATCTGTATTATTGCAGCTTTGCATAGCTGCACTTCTAGAAATATTCAACACTCGTTCTTTATCCTTAATCAAATACTCTTTTTTGTAACCTCTCTCTAAGAATTTAGCCATCATTTCATTAAGTCGTGTAATACACAGATTCTCATTGCTGACTATTCTGCGGACTCTCATAAACTGACTAAATGGAAGTCCTTTCAGTGTGCCTTGAGGATGGAAACTGTTGGCTAATAGGAGGCTATTTTTGTCTGTGTTTTTAATATATAAATCTGTCACTAATGTGTCATTTTCTTTGATTACCATTACATCCAAATAAGGGATTTGTGTCCTGTCATACGTTCGCGTAAACCTGAGTGTGGGATGTTTAGTATTAAGATCTTTCACCATTTGTAGTAGTAGGGAGGGTTCACCATCCCATAAAAAGAATATATCTTCTATGTATCTGACATAGCCTCTCAAACTTCTTTATGGTATCATTATTTATTATATGTTTATTCTCAAATGCTGCCACATATATATTTGCGTATGTGGGAGCAAAATTTGCGCCCATTCTGGTCCCTTGGAGTTGGACGTAGTAGTCATTTTCGAACCTTAAGAAGTTTTTTTTGAGGCATATGTCAAGTAGATCACTAATGAAAAAAATCTTCTTAAATTCATACCCATAATCAATCATACTTTGTTCCATCACCTCTATGCCATGGTCATGAGGTATGGCCGTATATAATGATTCGATGTCCATGGTACAGAGCAGGGTATTCTCACATATGCTAGTAAGTGATTCAATGTGACAAAGGAATTGGGTCGTATCTTTTAAACATATTTGATTATGTATCACTAAAGGTTGTAATATAGTGTATGGCATAGAGGTGATGGAACAAAGTATGATTGATTATGGGTATGAATTTAAGAAGATTTTTTTCATTAGTGATCTACTTGACATATGCCTCAAAAAAAAAACTTCTTTAGGTTCGAAAATGACTACTACGTCCAACTCCAAGGGACCAGTATATAATGATACCATAAAGAAGTTTATGAGAGGCTATGTCAGATACATAGACGATATATTCTTTTTATGGGATGGTGAACCCTCCCTACTACTACAAATGGTGAAAGATCTTAATACTAAACATCCCACACTCAGGTTTACGCTAACGTATGACAGGACACAAATCCCTTATTTGGATGTAATGGTAATCAAAGAAAATGCACATTAGTGACAGATTTATATATTAAAAACACAGACAAAAATAGCCTCCTATTAGCCAACGTTTCCATCCTCAAGGCACACTGAAAGGACTTCCATTTAGTCAGTTTATGAGAGTCCGCAGAATAGTCAGCAATGAGAATCTGTGTATTACACGACTTAATGAAATGATGGCTAAATTCTTAGAGAGAGGTTACAAAAAAGAGTATTTGATTAGGATAAAGAACGAGTGTTGAATATTTCTAGAAGTGCAGCTATGCAAAGCGCAATAATACAGATACACAAAACAAGGGATTACCATTTGTTCTACATTCTGCACTCTCTCTGAAAGAATTAAAAGGATTATTAAATCCACTTGGCCCAGATTCTTTGCTTATTCAGAGGTGGCACATCTGGTGAGGCACTCATTTTAGAAGTGTTCAGAAGGTCACAAGTTTGAATCCCCAGAATTAACACCCCTCCCTTTTTTTGGGGGTGGGGGGGTGGGTTTAGTACATAGTGGAACTTTATCTTTTACTATGAACATGTGTCCCACATAGGTTCTCTGTTAGGCTAGAGGTAAGAGCTCTGCTTTTCGCAAGACAGAGTAAATGTACAAATTGCAGATTCAATTCCCCAGACTTCCTTTTATTTTTAATGAAATGTTAATATTCTGTTTCTTACATCCAAGTTAGCCAAGGAATACTGCAAATATTACATTTTTTTTGTATTCAAGGGTAAGATTTATATAATTGTTTAGACCGGAGCAATGAATGTGTTTGAAAACAAAAAAACTAACGTTCTGTGTCGAGAGAGAGGATCTCTGTGCTGTTATGTGGTTGGCTGTCCGCTTCTAAGAAGCAAGGCTGCAACTTCCTTGTTCTGATCTGTTAAGGACTGCAGAGCATGTACCTGTATGCAGATACTTAGCTGGGTGTTTACCCAGCTAAGGTGGATTATGGGAGTTGACCCCTTCTACTCACAGGTTAATTTCATAAATCGCCTAGCAGCCACAGCAAAGGGAGAGGAGAGACACACCTTGTAGTATGCTTGCGAATGTGCTGTGTATTTGGACAATGTTGTCTGGAGACTTTAGTTCTCCTTTAATGACACTAATGGAAAATAGACTTGCTTATTTTGACAAGGTCTGGACCCCATGGGACAAGAACTGGGACAGGTTCAGAGAAACCCCCTCTACACGCACTAAAACCGGTGTTCCCCACCTTGCAGACCCACCACTAAATTTGTCCACTTCCTAGAATTTATTATCTACCTAAGCAAATTTATAACTCTGTGCAGAGGCTTAAGGCTTACAGAACAAGAGTAATTATTGTGAAACAACTTCATATCCCTAATTAACAGATATTGATGTTTTTAATGTCTCAATAGCTTCTTGATTGTCATATGCCTAAAATAACATACCCTAGTATTCATTTCATCTATATTTATTTTATAGTTCAATGTTCTGGGCAGTATGAAACAGAGTTCTAAAAGTTTCTTTAACTACCCCAATCTTTATGTGGTTTATCTGCATATCTAATAGACTACTGCTCAAGTTTGAACTACTCTGGTACTGTATGAGATGTCAACCAATTTAAAACCAAAATAAAACATTTAAAAAAAAAAAAAAAAAAGACTGCAGAATCATGCTTTTAGCTTCAATCTATATAGAATTATTTTTACGCAGGTTACCATCCATTTAGGTTGTGATCCACGCAATTTTGCGTAATCGGATGGCATACGATTACAGATCACATAAGTGTGTAAGAAATCGGGGCTACTGTGGACTAGCCCTTAGTATAAAGGGTGGTGTTCGCTGCTACCATTGTGAGCTGTGATATACCAGCACACTTGCTCTGCCCCCAAGTTTCAAGTTTGAGCATGTCCCACTTGTATCCTACTGCTGGGAAAGAGCATAATCCGCTGCATAAACCAAACTGTTGTTCGGTTGAAATATCACATTGTGTGTACCTAGCCTAACAGTTTGGGAAAAACAATGAAGATGAGAGAAAATGGTATTGGGATCTCTGACAAAATGTAATTATTCTGATAGAACTAAGAAGCTAGTAGATGAGTCTGATAAAAGCTGCCTTCATGGACTGGTATGTATTTATCTTCACTTTACATTTTACTATTTAATTTCAGGGCCTTCAAGCTGCACAGAGAGAGGCTCAAATTAAAGTTCTGGAGGGGCGCCTTAAACAGACCGAGATAACCAGTGCAACCCAAAACCAGCTCTTGTTTCATATGCTTAAAGAAAAGGCTGAACTAAATCCAGAGTTAGATGCACTGCTTGGACATGCCTTACAAGGTTATTGGTTTTAAAGATTTCTTTGAATGAATTTTAATATTGATCACTAAATAATATTTTTTTTAAATTGCCCATAACTGGAAACTATCATTTCCCCCAACTATCACTGAACCATTTTTTTTGTTGATCTGTCCCCTATTTCTTTAGATATCCAGTGTGAAACATCTTACATTACAGCTGTACCTTAGTATCATAAACTCTTTTATGATACCTTAGTATCATAAACTCTTTTGTTATGTATAGTTTTGCTGTAGCTGGAATGGTGACAGTTGGTATGTGAACTGCATAGTGGAATATTCCCTCTCCCAATGCTGCTTCATGGGGTTTATTGAGCATGCTTGCCCTCAGTCAGATAGTCTGGTAAGGGGCTGGGGAACTGAGCTTGAGCAGAACAAGTACTGGATTGAAGTCATGCAGCAACAAAAACACATCAGCGTAAGTGCTGCTTACATGTATTTATTTAGAGATTGAATTTAGTCATTTTTTCATTTTACAATTCCTTTAATGTATACATGTTTTAATTAGTCTTCCAATCTTTTTAGACTGTTCAAACTCACATTAACTCTCACTACTTTTTAGAAATATCAACATTAATTTATCCACAGGAAAAAAGGCCAACTGGCATAAATACTACATATTTGTGGAGAAGGAATTGTTGCTAATATAGTGAACCTATGAATGAAATTCATTTATATATCTAAATAGTTGTGCTGGATAGCTACCGTAAACTTTTTAAATATAAAAATCTATATTTAACAGGGAGGTAGAGGAAGAGGACACCTACCTACTGTTATGCAAATAAAGCCAGGGATGACTCTTGTGCCACTGGTGAAAGCTTCACTGCTTGTTTCCAGACTCTACCCTGCCTCCCTTTCTAAAACTGGAGTACATGCATGCAAGATTGGTTGAGGGTATGACAAGCTGTCAGGTGTGGACATGCAGCATCTTACTTGGTTTCTATTACATAATGGGAGGAAAGTCTCCTACCTTCCTGTGAAATATATATTTTACATTTAAAAACTTAAACCAAGCTCGCATTTGCCGATGCCAAAGGAAAGTACATTCAAACTCATCTATTTATGCAATTAAAATGTATCTTAAGTAAATGAAGGCTTTATTTAATAAAGCTACCTTTTAATTGCATACATCAATCAGTTTGGACCAGATCCAATTAGAACCTGGTTTCGAAGTTCTGACGTAACTTTCGGAATTCCGAATTTTTGGATTTTCACAAAAGGCCAGTGGCTTAGCCCTTATTGTGGCAATAGACTCTCCTGTTGTTGTCGGACAATCT
Source organism: Hymenochirus boettgeri (assembly GCA_019447015.1). NCBI lineage: Eukaryota > Metazoa > Chordata > Amphibia > Anura > Pipidae > Hymenochirus > Hymenochirus boettgeri. Next base: position 139,452,803 of record CM033471.1, on the reverse strand, counting down.
ACAGATTGTATGATTGTTGGCCTGTGTAAGGACAATTGTCTGATAATCGTCCCATATTTTTCCCTATTGGGCTGGGTGGAACATTTTTTTTTTATTTTTTTTTTTTAATCGCCCAATAAGAGTGTATGATCCATGGATCATATGGCTGCAGTCGTAGTGTCTATGGCCACCATTGCACCGTAAAATAGAATAAGGAATAGTTATCGAGATCCTTCAACAAATACTGATTCTACCATTACATTATATCATTCAATACCCCCTCCCAAAGAGAGAACACTTTATGTGGAGACTGGAGTGGAAGTTATTAATAGCAGCTTTTGGTATTGCAAAATTATTTAGACCAAAATGTATAAAGCACAGACTGGTGTGTTCTTTGTTCTATATCATTCAAAACAACAACACTGCATGTCCCAATTTCAGTACACTTTCAGTTTTGAATCTGTGAGCTGCCATCAACTGCATTTTTAGCTTCCTTAGATTAGAGTAGCTGCTGTGTCCCCCATATTATTTAGAATACTTAAAAAAAGATAAAAGGTTAATTAGGGAATTTTAATAATTATACTGTTTTAACTTACATTTTAACGAGTATAGAAATATAACATGTGTTGGATTTCTACCTTATATTCTTTTAAAGTTTGCTTTTAACCTTTGTTCCCCTTACATATTATATTGTAAGTAGTACAGTGCAGAAATATTTGTTTGGGATCAACTCCAAATTGAAATGTTTTCAATTTGGTTTAAATCTATTTTCATTAATTTTTTTTAAAGGGCATGTTTACACCCAAAACTAAAATTTGACCCACTGCTGGCCCCACTGTGTAGTGTTAGAAAAAATCCATACCTTTCTCCTCTGCTCCTTATGGTTGTCCTCCAGTGCCTAATCAAAGTCCAGAAAGTAGGAGCTGTCTGTGTTTAATCCAGTGTCTGCTACTTTCTTGTCCTCTTAGAGGACTCTGGCATGCGCAGGGGAGCTTTCCCTCCCTCTCCCCCACTGGATCCCTTGTCGCTGCCATACTGTTTAAAAAAAAAAAAAAAAAAAACTTTTTTTGCTGTATTGTAAACACACAACACCACGATTTTAACTTTAAAATGTTCCCAGAAATCGGCGTTCCACAACCTTGTTCCCTCGGCTCTCTCAATAACTGGCAGCTGTGTCTGGCAGAGGCTAAGGGAATGAAGGTGGGTAAGTCTATTTCTGGGAACTTTCTGGGGGTGTCCCCTACACTACAGAAAATTTTATATTTTGGAATGGAGATACCCTTTAATATTTTTAAATATGGTTTGTTTTGTTTGGTTAATTTAGTTTTTGATTTGAGTGTTGGTTTTTGTTCCCTTGTTACTTTAACTTACACAGATCTAGATAGCATACCATTGGGTAAGTATGCTTAGCTTATGCTTATTTCATGTTATGCAGATGCATGACTTACTAATTGTTCATGAGAGCTAACCAGATGGCCAACCACACAGAGCTTGTGAGAATGCACATACTGCATGCTGTTTAAGAACATTCTTCACCTTGTTCCAGCTTCATTTCTATGTAAAGGAAATATTAGTAACATTCGAAAACTGATATAACTTTAAGACTTTGCTCATTATTAACAGTTGTAACTTTCAGTTATATTTTACATACTCCATAACTTTTTTTTTTTAATTATCTCTTGGTTTTTTACATTTCTTAATTAATATTAATTTCTTTAATAAGGTAAATCTGTTTTAACAAAAGACCACGTGTTCTAGTAGCAAAAAACATTTTACAGTAGATGTTCATATTTAAAAAAAAAAAAAAGTCAACATTACATGACAGGTAAGGTAAAAGGTTACTGTGGTCTCCGGTATCAAACTAGTAAATATTATATAAAATGCCTTACATCCTACCTTCACAATAAAACCTAAATCACATGTCTAGATAAAATTTATAAAAAGGTATTGCTGGAAAGATTCAGATATATTACTTCTTGCTTGAACTTTTACTGTTTTCAGTCATGTGACCAGCCTCTGTCTGCATTAATTGTCAGGGGAGCCTGTGTGGTCACATGACTATAAGATGTAACATTTTTACCTAGGTACTTCATATTTTCCTCTGCATTAAAGGGCAAGTCCAGCCCTAAAATGAAAACTTATATACAGTTAAATCTTCCCCCAAAACCCTAAATGGTAATAGTTTGAAATCTGAAATATATGTCTAACCTGAAATCCTGCACAATGTCCTGTTGCCCCTGTTTCTGCTTCCTGGTTCTTCCAATTAGCAACTGTCAGTTATGAATTTGACAGTTGACATCACAGCCAATGACTGAATGTTAATCCCGTCTGCCTCTTCTGAGCATGCCCAGGCTCAGTAAACGCTCAGTACAGGTTTCTAAATTGCTCAGTTTCCATGAGGCCTCCAGAAGCATAGCAGGCATACATTAATGAATTCATAGGACAAACTATGATATATCAACATATTTTAAAGAGGCCATTCTTTCTAAAAGATGTTCTTATGAGGGTGGAGTTGTCCTTTAAGTCTTATTGAGCATGCCTTTCCCCCAGGGCAGAGGGGCGGGGCAGTTTTTTTTTCTCCACAAGCTTAATCCAGAGAAGTGATTGTCAGCTCATTTTAAAGGAAATTCTGCTGGCTTTTATTTAACTTATCTGGAGACCACAGTTCCCCTTTATGCCAAAATAATTTAACTTTGTGTATTAGCAATTTGCTTCTAAAAACCATTCTAGTTGTAGTATTAGTAATAACAATATTCTGTTTGGTAAAATATTCATAATGTATGTTCTCTTTATTATCTTAAGAGATAAAAATGTTTTGGGATCATATATCTTGGAGATGGTAATCCTCCATACTATCCAACCCACATAATTAAGATGGTATTTTGTATTAAGGCAGACTTGCAACTTATGGTACTATTGTGCAATATTTGTTATCCTACTAGTGTCAAACAGAAATTAGGTATTTTGGTCTATCTGTCAATCTAGAAAAGTTATATTGTGATTATTATCAAAATGATTGATTGTTGGCTATCATAACATGTATTGCCACCTATATTTTTTTTTTTGTCTACCATTTACAAAGAAGAAAAAAATAATCCTATCATCTTAGTAATTTCAGCGAAAATAATTTATTTCTTAACACTTATTAACAAAGCAAAATGTAGATCAATGGAATTGAATTTTTTTTAGTAGAGGCCAGGGGGAGCTATAATTCATCTTATTTCTACCTTCCTCTGTGCATTAAAACTAAACTGCTGCAGCTCTCCGCATATCTGAGCATTGCACCCACTGGTTCTAAATTGCTGATTGGCATGCTGAACGACAACCAGCAAATGCGGCACTCACAGATAAGTGGAGTGCTGCAGTAGTTTAGTTTTATTGCACAGAAATAACCTATCCTACCTCTTTGTGAATTATAGATCGCCTTGGCCCCTACTGAATAAATACAGTTTAGTGTCCCTTTAAAGGGTAACTGTGTTCTCGAATTCTTCCAAACAAGTAAGAATTGTATAAAAAGCCTTCCATCACACCTTCAAAATAAAACCTAAATCACATCTCTAGATAAAATTTGTGAGAAGTTATTGCTAGAAAGGTTCAATAATATTACTTCCTGCTTGAACACTTCCTGTTTTCAGCCATGTGACCAGCATCAGTCTGCATTAATAAGCTCCCCTTCTCAACTGTCAATTTTTTCCCCAGGTACAGCATTCTCCACAGCATTAGTCTTTGCTGAGCATGATTCTCCCCCAGGGCGGACGGGTGGGGCAGATGTCAGGTGATGTCACTCAACCTACTGGAAGCAGGAAGGAACATTCACCCCATTGTAATGTCTTACAGGCTCCAGATAGAGATGTGATTGTCGCTCATTACTGCAGGCTTTCATTTAATACAAACTTTGGGTCTGGTAAAGCCCCGAACCCTAGAGAAACCCACTAGACTCTCCAAAAAATTTTGAGAGGCACTCAAACGGCAATAAAAGGGAACTAAATTTCCCATACAAAATCCGGGGAATGGATAATAGACAAGCTGTGCAAATGAAATCAAATAAAATATAACTTTTATTATACATAGTAAAATACAAACCATCTATCTCCACAATAAACTATGGTCCCTAACCCCTATAATACAAGGCTAAAAATAGAAAATACTACACGCATCTGGGCGTCCCCAGGAATAAAAAAAAAAAGGTACATGCATCTAAATAATATTGTTAGTAAGGCAGCAAGCTCAAAATAAGTACAGGCGCTACAAAGTTGGGGGCCCTCCGCGCAACCTCTGTCCGTCCATGAGGTCGGGGTAACCCCTAGCTGAAATAGCAAAAAAGCATGAAGCACATACACAGAAGTATCGATAAGGCTAGTAATAGCAAGGTAGGTATATACGATAGTATCGCTTATAAATAACCAGATTTTCCTATATAGCACTACTAAGGTGCTTAAATAACAATAAAGTAATACTTGACTAATATTTGTTATCAACAAACAAGTAGACTCACTTTGTAAGTCACATGATCCGGGTGCATATGCCCCGAATCAATCGCAACGGAGATACCTCCACTTAGTAATCCCAGTTGTTGCATATGTACAATTATCGACTCACCTGTATTCCTGGGTGGCCCAGGTGCTGCATGCCCTGGACCCTTCGCTTAGTCCAGATTCAATCTTCCCATCAGCCAAACAAAATAACACGGCAGCGCGCTCCGGTAAAGAAACACGGCAGCTTGTTAAAGTGAAATTCCAATTTATTTAACACATCCTTACAAAAGGCATATGTACAACAGAACAATAGCCTTACGCGTTTCGAGCTAACCGCTCTTACTCATAGTATAGTGCTTCCCATGAGCTTTAGAGCACTATTGGGGAACGTTGTGAATTAATGTTTAATAAATATGTAAGGTTGATACATCCCCTATGAACGGGTTTAATTTGTATTTATATTAGTTTTCTATCAGTCCGGATACCTCCTAGCACGGCTTATTGAAGTGGGAACCAAACGAACAGGTTTCCTGTTCCCTGGGACATAAATTATAGGTGCGGATGAGTTCCGGACTGGATGTATATAAACTGTCAAACACGCGAGTTGATCTTTGACCTGGAAGAAGAAAGGACTTGCCTTTCGAAACGCGCGTTGGTCTCGTTGGTGTTTTGGAATTAGCAGCAGAGAGGCTGGTAAGCGCGAACCCACATGGAAGGATTATTTGTGCGGTGTACATGGACTCCGCTATGATCCGAATGGAGGTCTGAACAGAGGACTGTTTGGTATCTACGGAACCCAGGGCACTTAAGTATCATATATACCTACTTTGCTGTTACCAGCCTTATCGATGCTTCTGTGTATGTGCCTGTGCTTCATGCTTTTTTGCTATTTCAGCTAGGGGTACCCTAACCTCATGGACGGACGGAGGTTGCGCGGAGGGCCCCCAACTTTGTAGCGCCTATACTTTGAGCATGTGCTTGCTGCCTTACTAACAATATTATTTAGATGCACATTTATATTTTCTCAAGCTGCTATATTTCCAGAACACCTTTTAGCTATTTATTGCTTGGGACGCCCAGGTGCGTGTAGTATTTTCTATTTTTAGCCTTGTATTATAGGGGTTAGGGACCATAGTTTTATTGTGGAGATAGATGGTTTGTATTTTACTATGTATAATAAGTTATGTTTTGAGATACATATATGGTTGGTTGGTTTCATTTGCACAGCTTGTCTATTATCCATTCCATGGATTTTGTAGGGGAAATTTATTTTACTTTTATTGCGGTTTTGAGAGTCTAGTGTCTTTTTATAGGGTTCGGGGCTTTACCCGACCCAAAGTTTGTATTATCAATTAAAAAAATTTTTTTACCCACAGCACCTTCACTGATTTTGTGATCTGGCATATAGGGTCTATAGCCAATATTCATTCTATACCTATAAGGCTTTCATTTAACCCTAACTTGTTTTGAGACCAAAGTTGCCCTTTAATGGCTTTCTTCTAATTTACCGTATCTAATATATTGAGACATGCTAATTTAGTATAACGAAGCATCACTTATACATGAATATTTCAATTTTGCGTACATTGCATAAATAAACTAAACTTTTACTGTTTAAATGTTTTTTCTAATAGAAAACACAGAGAACAGCAGTGATGATGAGGGGTCTTTACAGAGTCCTGGTACAGAAGGCAGGTATGATGTGTATATATTTTTTATTCTTAATCCTATGTACTTATACAGGTGTTAATCATATGGCCCACGGATGCAGAAGCACGACTGCTGCATCAGCAAAACTACTCCCACTGTCCATGCGCCATTGGAGAAGCCGACCCCTTCACAGTGGGAGGAGGGTTGATGACCCAGTGTGCGCGTGAGACACAAGATGTGAGGGAGGAGAGAGAGAGAGAGAGAGAGATGCAGGGTTAAGCGATTCTTTTAAGAATCGTGGGTTTGCTGGTTGTTTACTAATTAGGAATTTCACTCTATAGGCCAAATTTAAAACTTTAGCACAAACTACAAATATTTCTAATATTAGGTATGTTTGATAGCTTTCTGCGCTATACAAAAGGGGTGTGTGTATAAATACATAGATAAGCTAGAAAAGAGATTGAGATCTGTCTTGAAATCTTATTGTAAACATACTTTTAGTATGTTGTAATATAGCTTGGAGATCTGTGAGAAGATTTTAGTGCTTGCTGTTAAAAATATGATGCCAACGGGCTTCTGTTTTATATTAAATCTATGCATCATGCTATCCCAAGTTATACACACCTATACATATCCTCCAATTTCTGATAGGTGGTACATGTACCAGCACCCACACCACACACCTGGGACAGCAGTCAAGGGTAGAAATTATGACCACTACTGCCTTCTGATTCTGTATTGTTTTGAGGCTTTAGTTGCCCTTAAAGGGCATAATTCCCATACAGTAGTCCCATACATTAATAGCCAAATCCAGTATGGCTATTACTGTATGAGACTACTTTATGGCAATTCCGCTGTCCATTTAAAGGGTAACTAAAGCCTCAACCATACAGAATCAGAAGATAGTATTTTTAACAATATATAACATCTTCCTGATTCTGTATTGTTTTGAGGCATTAGTTGCCCTTTAAATGGACCGTAACCCCCAATTCCTTGACTCTCCAGATGTTTGGAAACTAATACTTCCAGCAAATAAGGCATGCTTGGAGTTGTAGTTTCCAAACATCTGCAGTGGCAGAAGACTTTTATGTTGTTGCAAGTACAACTCACAGCCTATGTAGTCTTCAAAGAGTCTTTTGAGCACCTACTGGCTATGCCCTGTTCAGATGTTTCCACAATAAAGTTGTTTGCATTTGAGTGCACCTTCGCCATTTTGTTCATTGAATCTCTAAGCTATAACTTAATTGGCTGTCAGTTTCTAGATGGCAAGGCTGTCGGCTTCATGTGAAGTTTAATGCATACACTTAGCTAGGCAGGGCTTCCACCAAACAAAGAGGTGGGTTGTGGGAGCTGACCCAAAGGTTAACTACATAAATCATTCAGCAGCCATAGAAAAGGGAGAAGTGAGGCAAAGCCAGTTTGTCTATTGTGACAATGTTTTCTGGTGACTTTCTCTTAAAATCAAAATTAGGGTGGTTGGGAGACTGCCTTTATTTCTATTTTGCCTGATGTCTTTTCAGTTTGTACTTTATGGAAAGCAAAATCTTGTTACTAACATTAAAATAAAAAAAATAAAAATCAAGTATTACAGATGTTCTGTAAAGTATCTGTAGGTGACCTAAGTTGTTGTTTTTTTTTTTTTTTAAATGTTACCCAAATAGTACCAAGATTTTCAATATCTACTGTGTATAACTTGGGATAGTATGATGCATAGATTTTAACAAGTCATTTTCGGTCTGCAAAAAGCGCATCTTCCCATTGGCCCCGTTCCAACTGTCAGGGATATAAGACTAGAGAAGTAGCGGTTTAGTTGAAGAATGGGAGGTAAAGGAGCTATGTCTTACCTCCTGTACTTCAATAAAACCTGCAGGAACCAGAAACGAAGGGAAGGAACTTGCCTCGTCTTGCGCTCCTTTGCTGTTCTTCTAACAGGTCCCGACATAGTCTGTAATATATGCACATGCGCAGCCCATATTCCCATGCACATATAGTACAAAGTCAATCAGAACTTGTCAGAAGGAGCACAAGACTTCAATTAAACCGAAAAACCCAAACTCCAATTTCCCCAGTGGAGATGCCCTTTACAAATCATCTGTTATACTAACTTAAAGAACCTAGGGGTTATCTTTTTGAGTGGATTCGGAGGTGAGGTTGGTATACCGTATAAACTGACCCGAGTATAAACCAAGGTACCCAATTTCACCTAAAAATCCTAATAAAAGTTGTTGACTCGAGTATAAACCGAGGGTAGAAACTTGGCATTCAAGATGTTTGGAAACTACAACTCCCAGCTAATAAAGCATGCTGGGAGTTGTATTTTCCAAACATCTTGAATGCCACCCTCACCCTCCCACCAGTTCAGTTTGTACCTGTGGGCTCTTCTCCATCCAGGAACGTGGGCTCTCCTCCATCCAAGGGTTCCGGTTGGGACTGTGTGCCATTGAAGGTAAGCGTCCTCTCCTTTCCGGCATCCCGCGCTCTCATTCCTGTACTGGCGCGCCGGCTGACGTCACTAATTGGCGCCGGGCAGTGACGTCAGCCGGCGCGCCAGTACAGGAATGATCGTCGGCTGCCGGAGTGCTAAGGTAAGTAGTGACTCGAGTATAAACAGTCCAAGTTTTCAGGCTGAGTATATACGGTAATTGTCCTTTTTTAATATTTTTTTCACACTTTTTAACTGCCTGTTTGTAAAAATTGGTTGTGCAGACATTTTATTTTTTCCACTTCCATGCTTATATTAAAATTAAGTATTTTGTATTTTTTCCAGTTCGTTGTCCTCTGATCTTACTAAACTGTGTGGTGAAGTCAAGCCTAAAAGCAAGGTAACTGACCAATTGCTGACAGGAATAAATCTTTTAATAACTCTATTTTAGATCAATGTTTTGTACCTTTCTATGACAAACCCATTAGTAAAGTCCTTATCTCAATGAGAGGACATAGTGGTTTTGGGAAATAAATTTGGTTTCTCCTGCTATTGTATGTAATGTAGACACTTAAAAAAACTACTCTACAGGAAAATTATCTTTATGTAAGTAGTACTGTTTACTGAAATCGTGGCACACAGTATTTATAATGAAAAATATCAATATTGACTTACATGTGCAAATATCAATGAACAATTTGCATTAATGCTTTTTTATGAACCAAAGTCTGTGCATAAATGGACAGACCCCTAAAATGCTTGTCCCCTTTTTTGGATTTTTTTTTATCTAATAATTTTATGTTTGTTAATTAGCCACGAAGGGAACTGAAATCCAGCAGGAGTTGCTTTATGCAGTTGGCAACGAGTCCACTCCAGATCCTGTAACAAGAGAAATTTCTCCAATTTCAGAAGCACAAGAAACTGGGCTGAATATGGAAACAAGTGGCACTGGTGCTAGGGAGAAAGAGCCCCAATCCCTACCTTCTTGCTTACCCTCTAAAATAGGCAGCCTGTAAGTCTGTTCTTGCATTAACCAATTCAGCACTGCTAAACCATGTTACTACTTTCAATTAATTTGCATGGATTTAACAACTCTGATCCTGTTGTTGTGTACATCCTACATTGGACTTACCCCTTTGGCTGATGTATTTGAATTTTCTCATAAAAATATTACTTAAAATTGATGTGGAAGTGGAATTCTGTAAATATATTGGTAATAAGGCTTTGTAAACACAACCATTATTGATTTATAAAATAACTATATGATGTTCAGTATAAAGTAAAGAAAGTAAAATATAAAGTTAATATTTTTCTGTCATCCCTGTAAACAAACTCTGATCTAAACTTCTGATTAAACAGAAAATGTAATGAAGACACGTGGTTTGATACATGCTAAGCAAAGCAGCATGTTAAATAATTATAAGCCAAATTCTGTTTACTGCACTGAAGTCATTATTGCTTGTTTAGTTCTGTAAATTACACACAAAAGCAAATTCTTTCAACCCCAAGCCACCTATTTACATTTTGCAATTAAGGGTCTTGCTTTAATCCATCACATACTAACAGCATTTTCAGAATTTAACACTACAGAATATAAGTTGTACACTCATAATAAGTTTAATGACCTAAAACAATGTTTTTGGCAGCAAAAATCTGGGGCTCTCAGTTCTTGATTTTAGAGACTTATTTCACAAATACCTGTATAAATGGATGTGTACTTGTGAGCTTCTGTTTAATTTGGTGATTGTGGGGATTTCAAGCCACAACTATAATGAAAAGGTAACCTGTATTTTAATGCATTTTTCCTCTTGTTATTATCCAGATGACGGTATACAGTCTATTAATCAATATATTTCCCTAACAAAACATTTTACAATAAAATAACCATGCTTACACAGGAGAGCAATATCTTAAACTTACAGTTTATATCTTTGCGTTAACCACAATTTTTCATTTACACAACAATATTAATAGTATGATCTCTGGACCGTTGAGGTCCAACTGTCATACCACATCAAAAGACTGGAATTGTGGGTTTGTGTATGGACTCCTTTACAATAATTTAAAAAATTGGAACAATCCTTTTCTAAGGTCCCCTCTGGAACAGTTTTATTTTGGCTTATTGTATTTAGTACTGCTAAATATGTGAGACAAAGCATTCTTTTTAGATTTAGCTAATCTAAGTCCCTTTTTGTAAAGCTGCGAACACTCATGGGCATTTATAGTTAAAGCCCATGAGATCTGACAGGATTTGCTAATTATCAGCCATCCATGTGTAAAAATGGCCTATCCTATGATAGTCTGTCTTTGATGGCTGTGAGATTTGTCTGTTGTGATCAACATATGCGGTAGCCAGCAGAATGATTGTTATACAGACTAGAGGAAATTGTTCTCCAGAGTACATATCTACTGATAGTCAGATTACACAGCAGATTCCAATGGAATATGTTGGGAACCTTTAATGAATTTAAGTTTGTCCAACTAGCTTAAGGTGCCTTGACCAGTCTGTGCCTGTTTTGCTCCTAAACCCCTTGGGGCTTCGGAGGCTACCCATTCCTATCTTGTATACTAAACCACAGTTTTAATGAGATGCACAGACCCACCTGCAATTGCTGTCCACATGTATGTCATTGGCTAGAGCAGTATTTCCCCCCCCCCCCCCCATGTGTTCATAATTGGCTGAAAAAGTAGGATGTATTTTAAGAATTCAACTGAAGCTGCATGATAATAGGAAGTAGTGTAATTGATTGTTCCGGTGAGAGAAGGGGGGGGGCGTGTAGGAGGAGTATTATTGTTATAGGATTTGTGATACTGTAAAGAATCGGGTTTTCTGGTATTCTATAAATGTCACTTTTGAATGAGTGTGAAGAAGGGTTTTTTTGTTGTTTGTTGATTTACACCAGTTTGTTGATTTCAGTCTTAATTTAAACCTTAATACCTTCCAACATATTATATAAAAATCATTTAGTATGGAATAAAATGATATTAGAAGTCAGAGTAGTTCAGTGACAATTTCAGTCTATGGCCAAGTGGGGTAATATGGGTCATGGAACTCATATTCAGTAAGGGGTGTATCATTTCTTATACACTTTTTTTTTTTTTTGCTATTTGCTTAAATGTTTTGCATACAGCTGCCTTATAGTATTTAGGTTACTGCATTTTGTTTTGAATTTGCTAGGGTTTTTTGAGAGGTCACATTAAATGTCACATAGCTAAGTGACTGTTATAAAGAATAAAGCACAGCCTATTTGTAAAATATGAATTTTAGAAAATCCCCAGACTTTCCATGGCTGTATAAAAGAACAAGGACACAGCTTCCAGATGGTGTTACTGACAAGATGGGGGGGTAGGAATGCTTTCACATACCTCCCAAAACATGTAAATGTAAATTTTAATAAAAATCTGTTTAGTTATCTTTTAAGGATATCCATTTTAATTCAATGTAGAATAGATGGAACTTTGATCAGTCAAGTTGGGAAATTTCTCAGGTGTACAATATCGGATGTTTTTTTTTTTTGTGGCATTTCGAATGATTCTGATTAAAAAGCTCATGTACTTGTGTAAAATTGAATGTAAACAGTTTACAAAAATGCTCTGCTCCCTATTTCTGCATTTCTTTTATTTAGATCAAGACCAGTAAATCTAACTGAAAAACGTGTTCCTGAACAATCTCCAGCATCAAGAAGAAAAATGCACGAGAGAAACACCGATAAGTCCATAAAGATCAAAGAACAGAAGTTGTAAGTAATAGTCAAAAATTGCCAAAAAAATGTTATTTGAATAATAAAAAGTTTGTCATACTATTATTACCTGTAAAGTATGTAATTTATTAATCGTGAGCAAGATAAAATATTAACAAGTTATACACTACTTAATTAAGCTCACCATAGTCAATGCACCTGGTAGTCGTCACATTTAAGCATCTGCATTAAGTGGCCAGTTAATTTACTGATCCTAAATCTTAATTGATTTATATATTTTTATTTGTAATCCATGAGGTGATCTTCTCACAACACTAAGTGACTACTGTAAGTGTATGAAACCATAAGAAGAGCACAGCCGTGAGCATAGCCTAAATTCAAAATAAGTGTGTAGTATAGAGCAACCAAAAACTCAGACAACCCCACAGGTATTGCTATAAACAAACGTGCATTTATTGTGCACACCACGACATGTTTCGGACAGTCTAGGTCCTTTCTCAAGGACACTTTTATATTATTTAGTCTATAGGAGATGTGGTGAGCTGAATTGCATTTATGTGAGCATAGCCTAATCTGCTTTTATACTCTTAATGTTGCATCTTGTATTTCATTGAGCATTTCTTTTTCCCTAAAGCTCGGATTCTGGAACATCAGAGGCTAGTTTGTCCCCTCCTTCATCCCCAACTAGCCGGTCCCGCAATGACATGAATGTTTTTAGCCGTCTTACAGTTTCCCAGGGAAATGCACCATTTCAGCAGGATAAGTAAGTGCAGTAATAAGACTCAATTGAATAGAATACCGTAGAATATTCTTTCACTTTCCTTTTATGTGTTAAGTGTCTTTACCCATGTGAACTGAATATTACTAGCTTTGGGGGAAAAAATATTTATATTTTGTTAATTAAGTACACATGTACTACCAAATTGTATCGAACATTGTTACTTAAATGTTTTCAGATTAGGATATCAACTTTTATTGTATATTGTAAGAAAGTTAAACTGGATATATAGTACATTTCATAAAAAGAAGCAAGTGACAGTACCTTCCTTAAAATCAAATATACTTTATTGGTCCATCATAAGACATCAGAACTAATACATCTTATTTCAGTCCACTCCGCCTCCCTCAGTCTGTTGGCAACAAGGTTAATAGGAAGATGCTCCTTGCAAAGTATCTTCTTATTGGCCCCACCACAAACCTGGAAGAGGGACCAGAGCAGAGAAGCCCTGGACTTTATTGGCACTGTGTGTTGCGGCTTTCCCAAACAAGCACGCGGCCGCCGAATGTTCAGGTCAACCAAGGTTAATTAGGTAAGACCATGAATTTCCCTCTGCCGCGGTAGACTCCCCTGTAGGGGAGTCAGCTGCAGACGAGGGAAACAAAGTCCTGAACGTCCTCCCTAGGGAGAACGCTTGGGACTGTATGTTCCCTGATCGTGAAGATGATGTCTGTCATCTTTCAAAAATCTGTACTGTGTGTGCCTCCTATCTGTACATAAAGCGATATTTCTGGACTCTCCTATCCCTTTCTCAACCGTTAGATAATTGTCCTTGAAACAAATGTATGCTGTATAAAAACCACTGTTTTAACCAATGCCTTTACAAACTTTCTCAGACTGATCTTGAGTGGACTACAGTGAGTTCCTGACATGTTCATTTCCTAAACTAAAATATGAATAAAGTGTATTGTTGGAGGAGTCTAGATTGCAGGAACTTGTGTTGCTTTGTACATGTACGGTGCTGTCTTGACACCTTACCCTGGGCGTTCCTATAGCACCTCTTAGCCACAATGCAATCATGCCTTGCATTCAGAAGGTCCTTAACACCTGTCTGTGATATGCTAATTGGGACTTTCCAGGGTGCATAATTGCCAACAGATCCTTTTACAAGTCGCTCTAAATTGAGAAAGCCAGTCGGATGAGTAGCGAAACGTCTTCAATAACTAAACTTTTAAGTCCAGTTGAACTAACTGAATACAACAGATATACCATGACCTGGATGAATGAGAACCTTCACAAGCACTTTCCTATCATATGCGATGAGTGCAAATGTTCAGTATTTAGGGGCACATTCTTGTCACTGATCTTTTTAACTGTTAGGATATACATTTTTCTAAAATAGACTGTTGTATTTTTCAACATTTTATGCATATCATGGTAAATATTTGGCAGCATTATAAGATTTTGATGCAACTCAACCCATTTTCCAACTTTTTTTTTTAGCTTAATTATTAACTATGCTTTCCTATCCTGTTTAAAGCGCAAGTCCAGCCCTAAAATGAAAACTTACATACAGGTAAATCACCCCCCAAAACCCTAAACGGTTGAAATGAGAAATATATAAGTCTAACCTGAAATCCTGCACAATGTCCTGTTTCCCCTGTTTCTGCTTCCTGGTTCTTCCAGTTAGTAACTGTCAGTTATGGATTTGACAGTTGACACCACAGCCAATGACTGAATGTTAATCCCCTGTCTGCCTCTTCTGAGCATGCCCAGGCTCAGGTCTGCAAGGGAAAGGGGAAAAACATTATGCAAGGCATATGGGATTTCTATGGGGCTGTCTGTGGGACTTTATGGGGCTGTCTGTGGGACGATCTAGGGGGCTGTCTATGGGAGAAAGTCAACCCTCTGGTCAATCAGTTTTACTAGTTTTTCAGGTAAAAATAAGTACCTCGGCTTATACTCGGATGGGCCTATACTCATGTATATATGGTAGTCCCTTTATCGTTACAGTGTGTACCCACCTTTACTCTTACAAGATCAGCAGACAGAGTGCAAAGGAAGATTTCATTATAAAGGTAAAACAATGGCATTATAGGGCAAGTCCAGCCCCAAAATGAAAACTTACATACAGGTAAATCACCCCCCAAAACCTTAAACGGTAAAATAATCACCCCCCAATAACCTTAAACGGTAATAGGTAAAAGTTTGAAATCTGAAATATATAGGTCTAACCTGAAATCCTGCACAATGTCCTCTTTCCCCTGTTTCTGCTTCCTGGTTCTTCAAGTTAGCAACTGTTGGTTATGGATTTGACAGTTGACATCACAGCCAATGACTGAATGTTAATCCCCTATCTGCCTCTTCTGAGCATGCCCAGGCTCAGTACAGGTTTCTAAATTGCTCAGTATCCATGAGGCATCCAGAAGCATAGCAGGCATACAGTAACCTACTTATGAAAAGGGTGCAACACAAGGCCTCAGGATCTTAATAGATCTCAAATTTACAGTATACAGTAATGAATTCATAGGACAAAGTAGGATATATCAACATATTATAATGAGGCCATTCTTTCTAAAAGATGTTCTTATGAGGGTGGAGTTGTTCTTTAACTTCACTGTCTAGTTCCAGTTCAGTGATCACTTTATCATATATGTCAGTTATATTAGAGACTCTTATATAGCTCTTGTTCCAGCCATCTCGCTTTATTTTCTTCAACTCAAATGATGTTCCCAGTTGTCTTTGCATATTAAAATATTATTTTGCATTTCTGGCAAATCATACATAAATAAAAATTTAAGGTAGATGGGACAGTTTCTTCCTAAAATCTTAACACAAATAATAATTGCAATAAAATTACACCTAAGAGAAGAAACTTGACAGTAATCATTACTATAAACTATTGTAGCATTTCTTAGGTTGGGAGTTTAGTCTACCTAACTGCATGCAAGAAAACACATCCAGCATAGGAACAGTAAAGTGAAAATGAAGATTTATAGCTGGCATCACTGACCATATTTAAAACTGTATCAATGTGTCCTAATGATATGCTGTAAACTTTGTACTTTGGTTGGTACTGCTTGAAAAGTTAAAATTAGCATATCCTTTAAAATGTTGTCTATAAAATTGATATAAGTCTGCAAACAAATGTTATCATCATATGTTTTAGTAACCTTATCATCTGAAGTGACCCAAGGACTTCTGTTCTGAATTATCTGGAGAGCATAATTTCTATCAATTTTAAGTATTTGTGAGCACCCTTAAAACAAAAAACTGGTCAATTGTCTATTACCTGCACCCAACCCTAACTGATATATTCTGCACTTTTACCTGCATTACTAACCAGTTATTTAATGATAATTATTGTCCCCATTCTGGCACTGTAAGCGGACCCCTCCCTCCATGCAGTCAATCAAGTATGTGGCTGCTGACATTACAGCCAGTGATTGACTGCTGCTTCACCTGTTGAATCCTCTGCACGTGCTCAAGCATGCAATAAACAATTCTCCTGTGATCAGGACATGGACTTTTTAACCTGAAAAAAGTCCAGCAAACAATTTATAAACTAAAAACAAGATTAAAATGTAAAATGGTCAAATGTAAGCCGACCAGTGCATTAAATTGCTTCTGTCACAGAACTCCTGCTGACCTCACATAATGTTGTAAAGTAAAAAAATCCCTTCTTTAACACATGATAAAACTTTTTTAAATTGCCGCAAAAAGGTTAGTGTGTCTTTAAAGGGTATCTCCATCAGAGGAATTGACTTTGGGGATATAAGTTTTATTGAAGAACGGGAGGTAAAGAACAACTATGTTTTACCCTCCCGTTCTTCAATAAAACCTGCAGGAGCCATAAGAGAATATATGGAACTTACCGAGTCGTGCTCCTTCGCTGTTCTTCTGACAGGCCCTGACGCAATTTGTACTCTATGCGCAAATGCACTGCGCATGCTTATAGGATACAAAGTGTTTCAGGACCTGTCAGAAGAACAGCGGAGAAGCGCGAGACCGGTTAAATTGCATATCTTCTTTCCTGGCTCCTGCATGTTTTATTGAAGAATGTGAGGTAAGATATAGGTTCTTTACCTCCTATTCTTCAATAAAACTGAAATCCCAAAGGTAGATTTCTCCGGTAGCGATAACTTTTAAGGTGGCATATGTGGTGGCTGCTTGAGTTTTAAATAATTCACCTACACAGTGACCACAAGTGATTTGAATATTGTAATTTTTGCAGTTGTGTGTGAGAATTTAAATTGCAGCCACCTGCTTGGTGATTAAATCACAAACACTATAGGCCAAAACTGTATTTATTGAGCGTCACAATAAATCTTTTAAATCATGATTGTCTACTTACTGTAAATTCCCTTACAAATGTTTCTATCTCCATAACCTACTTATGAAAAGGGTGCAACACAAGGCCTCAGGATCTTAATAGATCTCAAATTTAGTTAAGCTGTTAGCATTATTAAATTCTTTTTTCTTTATCACCTGCTGCTTATGTAGTAGCCAAAACCTTTTTCTCTTGAGATCCTTCGTTTTAAAAATGTATTTATATTGCAGCTTTTGGCTTAGTTGTCTTATCTTTCATTTTAAATACAAAGTTTACACACAATAGAGTGCCACCTGATGTACCAGGTATATTTGTACCCAGCAGTGACTGAGACATTTCTATCCAAATGTTGTATAGAAGGGGATGCCGAACAGTATATTCTCCGCAACACAAGTGCCAAGGCTTGAAAAAGGGCTGAGTTAGGCTGAGGCCACACTGCAAAGCACAGGAATCGCGCACACAATCGTGAGCATTATCACACGTGATTGTATGCACGATTCTTGTGCGGTTTGCACATGCAATTTTGCCGTTTTCTGTTATAGAAACGTATGCGTTAATGCACCAAAAATGGTGAACGCATGTGTTGGCAAAACGCAGGTGGACACGAATTTTCCCATTCCCGCAATTTCCATTTTAGTAAAAAGTGCCTGCGCAAACGTGCGAAAAACGTGCTAGTGAGGCCTAACCCTTAGTCCGAAACATGTTGCAATAAATGGCACTTGTGTTGCAGTAAATGTACTGTGCAGCGTCCCCTTCTTTACAACATTTGGATAGAATTTTAAAAACCAATACTGTATTAAGGTTCAAAAAGACTGAAAGCTAATACAACAAAAAATACACACTGATTTTAGGCTGCTTGTATATGTAAATTTACTCCCCACACTGGCTCATCATAGAGCAACTGGCACAGTTATACGATAAGTGATGGATATCTGTTTACCATCACACGTGACAGGTCAGCAGCAGATTTAATTTAATGAGTCTTCAATTAACCGGCTCCTGCTTTAATGGGTCAGTGTGAGTAAATAGTACTAGTAGCTTTAAAACTTAGATGACTCATACTGTATTTCACTCAATTGTACATTGATCAAAGTCCATTTGCCCTTTTTTCCCCCTACATTAGGGAATATTTGAAAATTGGTCTGAAAATTATTCTTGCACCCTACACAATTATCCTACACAATTATAGCGTAAAATTGTGGAGATATTTTATCTATACCTAAATAATCAATTGGTATATTATGCAATTATTTCTAATCATGTTTTCTAAATGTTTTTAAAGCTTTTCTAATCTTTTCAATAGCTCCACCACTTTCTACCAAATTATGACTTGGTTTTTCTTGTTTTGTTGTTGTGCTTGTCTAAAAGAATTCTGTTGTGGATGTCCCACAATGGCAGTGTAATTAGAATTGATGTGAATGGCACTTGTTTGTTTTTTCTTTTTTTTCCCCCCTCTGTTACGGACACAAGATGCTTTAATCACTGCACCTGAAAATCTAAATAAGCTTTCTGTGGTCTGTTTTCTTCCCAGTACCTTTGAGAGACTATTGACTGACCGATGTCCTTGTTTCTCAACTCAGAGCTTTGCTAATTAATTTTTAAGGATTTAGAGATTCCCATTGTATATGTTGATTAATTATTTAAAGCATTCTTGATTAGAAACAGCTGCTTAACTTTTGCTTAATGTAATATAAGCTTTAACATTGCATGTTTCAGATTTATATCCAGCCTTCTGGTTTCGTGGAAGACTTCTGCTTCCCTAAAAGCCATGACTTTTGATGATCCAATCCTAGTGGCATTTTTATTGTAACACCACCAAATCACAATTTTGTGCCGTAGCAGTAATGCGTGTAACCTTTTAAAGGCATGTCACCACATGTTCTACTTATTACAGCAGTCCCAAACACTCCTCTTTTGCTTTCCAAAACAATAAGTATGCTCTTCCCCCTCAAAGATTGTCCTTCTATCCACACATCCGTCATTCCTAGCCAGAATCATTGACATCATAGCTATTAATGATTATATAGGGTTAGAAGCACTGGGGGGGTTGGAGTGAACTATTGCAACCTTGAAAAGCATAATGGGAGCATTTGGGTATGATTTAAGTAATAGAACATGTGAAAAGGTGTGACTTTGGGCAGTGAGCTTCGCCTAAAAATCTGCCAGTGTAGTAGGAAACCAGTGCTATAAATAAAATAACTGGGTTCTGCATTGTAACACACAGTTCTACGGGGGGAAATATATTTGGATTGCAGGACTCCAGAACTTTTATCTTGTATTCCAGAAAATGCCAACCTGTAGCTGGCAACGGTGTGGAAGTTTTATCTTGTGGCAGGTTATGCTGGGTCTTTAAATTCAGTGAACTTGGGGCACTGGTTGGCTGTTTCTGGCAGTTGATCGTGACTCTTCTAGTAAGGAGATGTTTCTGTGCTGATACTTCTTTCCTCTTGTACTCTATTACTGATCTTTGTAGGTCTGATGAAAGTGATTCCTCTCTCTCCGAGGTACAAAGGTACAAATTTCTCTTCATCAAATTTGTTCCTATCGCAAGTAATGCTTTCTTTTCCTGCATGCTTCTGGTCTGTCTTTATAATTGCTTTTATCCCTAAGTGACTTGCTGAGAATAACGTTATTAATTTTTAATGCTCTTGCATTTATTTATGTTTTTAGTTTTTTGGGTTTTTTTTTTTTGAGCATCAAACCTTTAAAGTCTTTCTGTTTATTTATATTTTTATTTTTTTATTTTTTTAGCATCAAACTGATCTTTCTGTTATATATTTTATCTTTTGGTAGCCTGTGTTTTCTTTTGCATGATAATTGTATGTTTATATTAACATAATTTGACTGATGAACTGCATGATTATCAAAAGATATTGTTGCCGATATTGTAATTTTCCGCTACACTGAAAATATTGCTGCACTGTTCCGAACACTGGCATGGAATGTGTAAATTATGGCACAGCTCTCACATTTATGGCTTGTTAATTATTATTATTACTGCTTTTCAGTATGATGTAATACTTGGGTATGACTTTCTTAAATGTAGTTCAGTATATTAAAGAGCTAGTAAAATGTAAGAAATAAGGTTTACACTGAGTCTAATGGCAATGACACTGGATTTTATATAGAATAAGCTGTCCGTTTGTTGTGACTGGGGGGGCAGAGATTTGCCACTTTGAATAGGGTTTACGGTAAGACAGCAGTTACTCTTACTGTGTGATACAAATACATAGGAAGTCCCTTTTATATGTTTATCTGACTTCTTATATTTGACATTGTGAGACTAGTCTTTATTGTTAAGTTGCCAGTTCTATAGACAACAATAGAAATCCCTTAAAAAACATTAGTCACCAGGAGGGAGTTTCCTGGGATTTGTCCAACCCTGTTGTACCACGAAGGGTATATTTCTCTTACATAATACAATATTGGTCTACATTTAACACTTCTGTATAAGGTAAGAAAGAAGCTTGGGGACAAAAAAAAGGTAATTTTCTTTACTACACTAAACTGAAAAACATTCAACTTACAGCCTAGGGATATATAATGGAAAAGTTTAGTTTTGCACTTTACTGGTTCTTTTATAGGAGAGCTTAAGTCCAAGTATGCAGTAACACTATAGCAAACAACATAGCAGTCTAGCACTCTACACAAGTTTTACGTTTAGCTGAGGAGCCTGGGACAAGCATAGATCACAATGTCTCCCCTGCTTGCTGACTTATGGGACCCATACATGCACCAATCCTGATCGTACAATATCTGCCCAATTGGAAAGTTGTGAAAGTTTTTTTTTTCTTATCGTACTCTAATCTATTAAAGGGTATCTCCATCCATGAACTTTTCTTGGCTTTTCTTCCAAAACTAACTTTGTGACATTGGGTAGATTACACATGGTAAAAAAGGCTTTCATGCTATGGGGATGCAGCAGACAGAAGGGATCTGGAGTTATGGGGTTAGGAGGGCTCCCCTGCGCATGTCACAGTCCTTACTTGGGTTAAAGAATCAGCAGGGACTGGATGACTCGCTGACTGCTCCTACTCTTCATTTTCTGGAACTTTGAACAGGCACTGCAGGAGAACCATTTGGAGCAGAGATGTATGGGGTTAAATTTTAGGCTCCCCTGCACGTCACAGTCCTTACTTAGGTTAAAGAAGCAGCAGGGACCGGATGAATCACTGACCGCTCCTACTCTTCACTTTCTGGAACTTTGAACAGGCACTGCAGGAGAACCATTTGGAGCAGAGATGTATGGGGTTAAATTTTAGTTTTGGGGGTGGATATGCCCTTTAATCATACATCTGAGATTTGAGAGTGTATGGGCCCCATTAGGTAGCAGGCATAGCTACAAAGCTGACCAAGCTGGGTGGTGCCTGCTCATCAGCCCTTTCTAAAATACAAAACCTAAAGAAAAATATGGCAGCTCTGGGGGCGATTGTTGTCTTATCTCCTGGTTAAGTTGTATATTTAGGCTTTCATTCTCAAATATTTTAATAAACAAGGATTTAATATTAATAATTTTAGTGTTTAACGTTTAGTAGTGAAGTAATTGCACATTATTTCCTCTAATATCAAATGCATATGCATTCTTCTGTATTTGCAGACAAATCTGTACTTTGAATAGAAACGAAGTTGTTTTATTTTAATGAGCAAATTTACAACCAATGTGTTTGTTCTTCTCTCTAGGGGTATAATTAATCCATTTTCTACTAAAGGCAGTAAGGCATCACCTCTGCAGTGCATTCATATAGCTGAAGGGCACAACAAGGCAGTGCTCTGTGTGGATGCCACTGACGATCTCCTTTTTACTGGATCGAAAGGTCAGACAATATTTCTTGTACTAAAATCTATTTTGACAGATAATGTCCTCTGAGTATATAGTCTGTGTCGTATGCAATCAGCCTCCAGATTTTAGCAGTTTGCGGTTAGTTTGTATAGGCTTGAAATCTGCCTTATGCATATTGAGCTCTTTTTTTTTAAAAAAAAAACACTGTATAACCTTTCATTTATTGTCTGTATCCATATAGGAAGTGATAAACAAAATGAATGACTGCTCTGTACACAATCTTAATTTCCTAAGTGAGAGAGAGAAAACATTTTATACACTTCCTCCCCCCTCCTGCTCTTTCTTTTAGATCGTACTTGTAAAGTATGGAATCTTGTCACTGGGCAAGAAATCATGTCCCTTGGCGGCCATCCTAATAATGTTGTGTCTGTGAAGTACTGCAATTACACGAGTCTAGTGTTTACCGTTTCAACATCTTACATTAAGGTGTGGGACATCAGGGACTCTGCTAAATGCATTCGAACTTTCACGTAAGTGATCTAATATTTTTATAGCTATATATCTATTAGGAATCTGTTTATGTATCCTATAATATTAATAATGTCTCGGGGAAAAATGCACCTAAATGATGATTGTGGGCATCCACGGTCCAATATTCTCTCGTATATGGATCTCGTAAATCCAATCTGAAGAACCGATCGAATATCCCCCACCTTGCACCAACAATCTTTCATAGATTTAAGCTTGAAATCTATGGAAGGTCTGGTATTGGTAGATGGGGTCGATGGAAAATTTTCCATCTTGCCCGATCAGTTTTTTCTCGATAGACTAATCAATATTGCCGCTTAGTCTATTGAAAACCAGTAAAAGCGTATCTGTTGTATTCAATTAGATCAACTGGACTTGAAATGTAGTTCTTGAAGACGTTTTGCTAGTCATCCGACTGGCTTTCTCAATTCAGAATGACTTATAGAAACCAAGCATAAATAGAGGTGGGGGGGGGGTTCGACACCAACTGTTGCCATGTACAATGCTGTTTAACACCTTACTCTGGGCATCCCTAAAACACCTCTAGCCACTATCCAATCACAGCCAGGTTTTAAGGGTGTGATATGCTAATTGGGATTTTCCAGGGTACATAATTGCCACAGATTCTTGTACAAGTCATTCTGAATTGAGAAAGCCAGTCGGATGACTAGCGAAACGTCTTCAAGAACTACATTTCAAGTCCAGTTGATCTAATTGAATACAACAGATATACCATGACCTGGATAATTGAGAACCTTCACAAGCAGTAAAAGCGTCTTTGGTAATCCGATTAATTTTAAACATTTATGGCGCTATGTGAGATTAGTTGCAATTGCTTTGTATCGTTCATTACATGTATGTGTACATGTAAGTTAGTATAACTGCAAATCAGTCTTAATGTCCAGCAATTTACAGGCTGAATTCCGTTGGTAAGTCACTTGCAAACAGCATTTCCTTAAAGTCAGGCTTACCCTTGCTAGATCGCCGCAAACAGGTTATTGATATAGATGGAAATAAGCAATAGCTGTTACTTAGCCCTATAACGTTTCGGTGCTTCACAGAGCACCTTCATCAGAATGAAGGTGCTCTGTAAAGCACCGAAACGTTAAATAAAACTTTCATGTGAAGGAGTGCTCGGAACCTCTTTATTTTTTGGTTTACTGTATGTACAGATTTGAGGCAGATCCTTGAAGCACCCGACATAAATATATTTAGATCTTCGTAGGAGAATGCATTGAGTTTTTAGGAGATACCAATGAGGTGGGGGTATAGGATATTACATATAGGAAAGGTGCATCTGTATGGGTGGCATTTCTCACTATTACCATTTAAATGACCATCAATAAATCTATATAAAGATTTATATTAGGCACAAGACAAAATATACAAAATGCATAAACTTACTTACAGAGCTGAGATCCCTATTTCAAAATGGAATAGTCAAAATGGGAGGTTAAACCACACCCCTGTGTCTGTAAAAGGAAGTGTAATCCATAAAAGTTTCTGTCTGCTACACAGGATGTGATGTGTATTGTAATGGACATATACACCAAGAATCCGTTTATACCACCTCCAGCCTGCAGGTGGTATCAGTGAGTAATAAAAGACACTACAACATCAAAGAGTAGAAAGGGAGCACCACACAGCAATCAACACTGCAATAACTTTAATGGCGACATGTTTCGGACCACACAGGGTCCTTTCTCAAGCAAATGTGCAAACAAGTGAATGGAGTTAAATAGACGACAGGCTCCACCCCTGTTCAAGGTTTCGCCCTCTATCTACAAGGTGTAGCTTCTTATTCATCAGTGTCCAACTTCCTAATTAAAAAGGAAACAGTGCAATTCACTATCAAGTTAAAAAGTCCAAAGTGCGATCAAGCCATTATACAATACATTATAAAATACATAAAGTGCATGATACTAGATTTAGGTGTAATAGAACTTCCAGTCCATAAAGTGCATAGTGTACATTCTTGACATAAATATTGTAAAACTGCTTTAACCCTTTCACTGCCAGGAGATTTTCATTTTTATTTGCGTTAACTGCCAGAAGAATTTTCAGGATTTTGTCCTTAATCGCTTTAGACTAATTTTACAGTAGGAAACTTGCAGTAAATCAGGAATATTATACATTGTTTTTTCAGTACTTTAACATGGTAACAATTTTGTAACTTTTCTGGAAATTTTCTGGAATTATGGGTAAAATATGTAAAAAAAATGAAAAATTAGAAATTTTCATGGATTTTTCCCATTTTTTTTCTTATAGTTATCTTAAGGTTACGCCACAAAACAACTTACTGTTTCTAAAAGCTCAGATACTCCCGAGTACAACGATACCAGATATATGTAGGTACCCGACTTTTCCTGTACAGGAGAACCCCCCAAACTAAAACTGCAACTCCTAGATATTACACCAAATTAAAATGTGTAACCACTACTAACAGTTAACATAGAATTACCAAATTATCTAAAATATCCCCACAAGTGAGATATTTTTTAGAAACTACACACTCGCAGGATTTTACGAGTGAGGTTAGTTTCGATCAAAATGCAGATACCCGGACGCAGCTCTTCGTCAAATTGTAAGTTACTTTCTCACATTTTCCTTTTTTTCCTCAACTGTAAAATCAGAGACAAAATCAAATGCGAATTTCAGCTAAAAACTGTGAGGAAAGTTCAAACGCATCTCAAATATGAAAGCCTAACCCCTCCCGAATAAAACGGTATGCCACATTCATGGGTGTACCCAGAGACATGGCTACCAACTAACCCAGAGCGTGACCAGTGCCAAATGTCAGTAGCAGCAAAAAAAAAATTAGCCAGTTTGTATTTGAACAGTCTGCAGTTTTTCACAAAACACCCCCCAATCAAAAATAACCCCCACAAACTATATATTCCTATATACTACAGCTATGTAACGCTGTAGTTCGTTCATTCATATCATCATGGTGTGGGCGCAGTTCTTCGTAGAAGTTTGCACTTTTACCAGATTTTCAAAAAAAATTAACATCAAACAGCGTTCAAAAAGGTCGAAATCATGCCAAAACCCCATGGAATGTAAAAAAAAAGGTACCAAATATCAATCTCCCAAATGTCCTGAATCAAACGGTATGCCATATGTGTGGTTACACACGTGGACGTGGAAGCCAAAAGACACAGTGAAACAATGCACAATGGCTCAGAAACAGCAAAAATATTCAGTCAAATTTGAACAGTCTGCAATTTTTCCCCACAAAACAAACCACAAACCATATATTCTCGAATCCACACACCTTTATCTACGAAATTCGTGTAGTTTGTTCATTCGTACCATCAATGGTGTGGGCGCAGTTCTTCGTAGAAGTTCAGTTTTAGCAAATTTTCTAAAAAATTTGAAAAAAAACACTCAAAGTGTAGAAATCATGCCAAAATCCCAAAGTAATGTAAAAAAAATTTACCAAATATCAATCTCCCAAATGTCCTGAATCAAACGGTATGCCCTATGTATGGTTCCACACGCAGACGTGGAATCAACTAGCCACAAAGTGAGCCAATGAACAGTGGCCCAATTACAGCAACTTTTCAGATTTGTCAGACTAAACACCCCTCTATATTGAAATACCCCAAAACTATATATTCTTGGACTCTACACACCTTCAGCTACACAATGGTGTGATTCTTTTATGCATACCACCAATGTGTGGGTGCAGTTTGTGTGACAATTTCGCTTTCTTACCAGATTCAGGAAAAATTTAAAATACAATTCAAAGTTAAAAATCATGGCAAATTCCATGTCATGTAAAAAAACTTGTCATTATCAATCTTCCAAATGCCCTGAATCAAACGGTATGCCATATGCGTGGATGCACACAGGGGCGTGACCACCAACTAGCTCAAATGGGACGCATGCACCAGTGTAATCAAAGAAAAATATAAAAGTGCTCTGTAATTTCAAACAGCACCAAAACTTTGAAATGCCCCCCACAAATAAAACCCCACAAAATATCAATCTCCCACATGTTCTGAATCAAACGGTATGCCATATGCGTGGATGCACATAGAGACTTGGCCACTAACTAGCTCAAATGGAAACATGCACAAATGCAATTACAAGAAAAAATCAAAGTGCTCTGTAATTTGAACAGCCTACACTTTTTCTAAGGAAACAGTCCCGAAACATGAAAATTCCCCACAAACTATATATTTTTGGAATCTACACACCTTCAGCTACGTTACGGTGCCATGCTTTCATCATACATGAAGAATTACAGACCAAGTGATCAAAGAACTCTGCGTTTTTAGGAGGTTTTGTGAAAATAAAAATAGATGATTCAAGGATTGAAATCCTACCTAAACCCTTGACAAGCAAAAAAACCCCACTAAATGCAATCTCCCACATATCCTGCATCAAACGGTAGGCCATATGTGTGGGGTGCACACAGAGACGTGAGCGTGGCCACCAACTTGCTCTAAACGGCACGAATGCACAAGTGTAATTACAAGAAAAAAATGTGCTCAGAATTTCAAATAGCCCCAAAACTTGAAAATACCCCCCGCAAATAAACCCCCCCACTAAATATCAATTCCCACATGTTCTGAATCAAACGGTATGCCATATGCATGGATGTACACAGAGATGTGGCCACCAACTAGCTCAAATGGGACGCATGCACAAATGCAATCAAGAAAAATTCACGTTCTCTGTAATTTGCACAGACTACCCTTTTCTAAGGAAACAGTCCCCAAACATGAAATTCCCCCACAAACTATATATTTTTGGAATCTACACACCTTCAGCTACGTTACGGTGCCATGATTTCATACATACATGAAGAATTTCAGACCCAGTGATCCCAAGAAACTTTGTGTTTTAGGAGGTTTTGTGAAAAATAAAATAAGATGATTCAAGGATTGAAATCCTACCTAAACCCACTTGACAAGCAAAAAACCCCACTAAATGTCAATCTCCCACATATCCTGCATCAAACGGTATGCCATATGTGTGGGTGCACACAGAGACGTGGCCACCAACTAGCTCAAATGGGACACATGCACAAGTGTAATTACAAAAAAAAAATCAAAGCGCTCTGTAATTTCAAACAGCCCCAAAACTTGTAAATGCCCCCAACTAATATCAATCTCCACATGTTCTGAATCAAACGGTATGCCATATGCGTGGATGCACACAGGGACGTGGCGACCAACTAGCTCAAATGGGACGCATGCACCAGTGTAATTACAAGAAAAATATAAAAGTGCTCTGTAATTTCAAACAGCACCAAAACTTTGAAATGCCCCCCACAAATAAAACCCCCAACTAAATATCAATCTCCCACATGTTCTGAATCAAACGGTATGCCATATGCGTGGATGCACATAAACTTGGCCACTAACTAGCTCAAATGGACACAATGCACAAATGCAATTACAAGAAAAAATCAAAGTGCTCTGTAATTTGAACAGCCTACACTTTTTCTAAGGAACAGTCCCGAAACATGAAAATTCCCCCCACAAACTATATATTTTTGGAATCTCACACACCTTCAGCTACGTATACGGTGCCATGCTTTCTACATACATGAAGAATTACAGACCAAGTGATCCAAAAACTCTGCGTTTTTAGGAGGTTTTGTGAAAAATAAAATAGATGATTCAAGGATTAAATCCCCTAAACCCCTTGACAAGCAAAAAAACCCCACTAAATAGCAATCTCCCACATATCCTGCTCAAACGGTAGGCCATATGTGTGGGTGCACACAGAGACGTGAGACGTGGCCACCAACTTGCTCAAACGGCACAATGCACAAGTGTAATTACAAAAAAAATGTGCTCAGTAATTTCAAATAGCCCCAAAACTTGAAAATACCCCCCCAAAAACCCCCCACTAAATATCAATCTCCCACATGTTCTGAATCAAACGTGATCCATATGCATGGATGTACACAGAGATGTGGCCACCAACTAGCTCAAATGGGACGCATGCACAATGCAATTACAAAGAAAATTCAACGTTCTCTGTAATTTGCACAGACTACCCTTTTTCTAAGGAACAGTCCCAAAACATGGAAATTCCCCCCACAAACTATATATTTTTGGATCTACACACCTTCAGCTACGTTACGGTGCCATGATTTCATACATACATGAAGAATTTCAGACCCAGTGATCCAAAGAACTCTGTGTTTTTTAGGAGGTTTTGTGAAAAATAAATAAGATGATTCAAGGATTGAATCCTACCTAAACCCACTTGACAAGCAAAAAACCCCACTAAATGTCAATCTCCCACATATCCTGCATCAAACGGTATGCCATATTGTGTGGTGCACACAGAGACGTGGCCACCACCTAGCTCAAATGGGACACATGCACAAGTTGTAATTACAAAAAAAAAATCAAAGCGCTCTGTAATTTCAAACAGCCCCAAAACTTGTAAATGCCCCCAACTAAATATCAATCTCCCACATGTTCTGAATCAAACGGTATGCTTAATGCGTGGATGCACACAGAGACGTGGCCACCAACTAGCTCAAATGGGACGTATGCACAAATGCAATTACAAGAAAAAATCAAAGTGCTCTGTAATTTGAACAGCCTACCCTTTTTCTAAGGACACTCCCGAAACTGGAAATTCCCCCCACAACTATATATTTTTGGAATCTACACACCTTCAGCTACTTTACGGTGCCATGCTTTCATACTGCATGAAGAATTCCAGACCCAGCGACCAAAGAACTCGGTGTTTTTACGAGATTTTTGTGAAAAATAAAATGAGATGATTCAAGGGTTGAAATCCTACCTAAACCCACTTGACAAGCAAAAAAACCCACTAAATAGCAATCTCCCACATGTCCTGAATCAAACGGTGTGCCATTTGCGTGGGTGCAAACAGAGACGAGGCCACCAACTAGCTCAAATGGGACGCATTTAGAAGTGCAGTTACAAGAAAAAATTTTAAAAACGCCACAACCCACGCCCCACACACACACTCTCTCCCCCTTTTAGTGGTATTTTAGTGAAATCGGTTAGTATGGAGAGTCACACACGTTTTTGCACACTTTACTGATCCTAAAAATTCAATACGGTCTTTATTTGGTACCTCTGCAAAATTTCCTTATAAAAAATAGGCTTAGTTTCCCTTGAAATCGTACAAATAAGTATCCGCGTTTACTTTACCGATATCACTGGGGACATTGGGGAGCTTGGAGAAGACAACGTTTTTTTCTAATTTATAGTTTTAGGGTAAAAAAAAAAAAAAAAGGGTGTGTGTATCACTTTAAGAATTTTTTTGTGTGTATTTCCCCTTTTTTTCCCCGATCATTCCCAAAGATAATCATCATAAACGCGGATACTTATTTGATCTTAGGGAATGATACCGAACTTGGAATACGGGCATAAATGCCCGTTTTCCAATTCGAAATCCGATCGGAAAAATCACTTCCCGGAAGAAGTGATCACCAAATTTTGATCTCTGTCCCCATTTTTTTTCTAAATCTTCGCTAAGTAGCAAAGACTTAGAAAAAATCCTATTTGTGAATGGAACTTTGAGTTCCATTCACAAAATGTATAGTACAGCTGTCAGCTTGACAGCTTGTACTATACTAGGTACTGTAGCATGATCTATGGAGATCACGCTGCAGTACCTCAACTAGACCACCAGGGGCAGTCTCCTACCACTTCAAGGGAGACCCCGGTGAAGGAGGAAGCTCTGTGATGTCACCGGGGTCTCCCTTTCCGCTTCCTCCTCTTCATCCACGTGGGACCAGAAGCTCCGCTGGACAAGGTAAGATAACTCCCGATCCCCCCCTTGGATTTGGACACAACCGAGGGGGGGTCGAGGGGGCTAGGGGGGCAGCTGAATGCTGCCCCCAGGTCGGCCCTAGCGCGCTGTGTTTTTCCGATTTTAAAGGGGAAGCCACAGATCGTATATTCACGATCTGTGGCAGTTAAAGCATTCTCTGCACAGATCGTGAATATACGATCTGTGGCAGGGAAAGGGTTAAAAAAACAACATAAATACACATAGACTTCTAAAGTATAATACTACCATAAAACATACTTATCTATCAGTTGTGTTGACATAAATACAGGTTAATATCGAGATGCTCTGTAAAAACAAAAACATATACACATTCTTTTTATAAAAAGGCTTCGATTGACCAAGTGTCATTTAGTCCATTAGGTTTTATACTCCCTAACCATTTCATCCATTTTGTTTCATTTCTTAACAACAAGGTTTTGATGTCACCCCCTCTCTGTGATAGATATACCTTTTCTAGAATGCACCACTTTAACTGTGTAACTTGGTGTCTTTTATCATGAAAATGTTGTGCTACAGATGTATCAGTTTGTGTGTCACTTTTAAAGTTCCTGATGATACCTTTATGCTCTTGAATCCTGATTTTATAGGTCTGCTGATTTGGCCCACATACGCCATCCCACATGGGCATTTCAACATGTATACAACGTTTTTCGTGTCACAATTTGATGTATGTTTCAGTGGAATAGAGTACCCATTTACAGGATGATTAATCTTATCCCTTTTGATTATCGAGCTGCAGCAATTGCAGCTCATACATGGAAAAGTGCCTTTCTTTTTAGCACGTTCTCTATTCACTTTCAAAGAGGTGTCGGAGGGGCATAACATATCTCTAAGAGATCTCCCTCTATTATAGCAAAATCTAGGCAATTCCTTGAACAGGTAACCATATTTAGATCCTGTTTCAAGATAGGCCAGCAGTTTTTAATTACACCCTTTATTTTATTACTCTTTTCATCATACTTAGTGACAAAAGTATGTCTATTATCTCTTTCACCAGATACTTTCTTTTTTAATAAATTCTCTAGGTATTAGGTCAACTGTCTGTCTTACTTTATTTATTTGGCCTCGTCTATACCCTCTCTCTGAGAACCTCATGCACATCTTATCTGCTGCTTTCTCATACAGCTCAGTTGTTGATGCTATTCGTTTAGCTCGCATGCCTCCAGCTTCCATTGTCCTAGGGTATTCAAAGGTATTCCCAAAGGGCAATTGATGCGAGCTAAACGAATAGCAACAACTGAGCTGAGGAAGTCTTATTAGCAAAAGAGACGGAGAAAGATCTGTTAGAGAGATAAGAAGACAACCAATGCCGCTGCTTGATTTTGGATGCCCAGAGAAATTAAAATTTGCATTAAAAGTAAAAATGGTCCGCAGGGTCAAAGGCAGCCGATAGGTTGAGAAGAATGATGACAAAAAACTGGCCCTTGGCTTTGGCAGTTTGTAGGTAATTTAAGACTTTGCAGAGGGGTGTTTCAGTTGAATGACCGGGTCGGAATCCTGACTGCAATGGGTCCAAAAGGTTTTTAGCATGGATGTAATTATTAATGTGTGTAGAGACCAGACATTCTAAGAATTTTGACACAAATGGTAAAAGGGAGACAGGGCAGTAGTTCGAGAAACAGGTAGGGTCCAGAGAGGGTTTTTGACGCAGCAGGAAAAATCCCAGAGATTAGGGAATTAAAATGAGCAGGGTAAAGGATTTTAGCGCAGTGTCTGAGTAAGCAGGAGAGATCAAGGATACACATTGTAAGTGGCGAGGACAACAGAAGGTCGAAAACCTGAATGGGTGACCGTTAAAAGATTCCAGAACTGCAGGAAGTGGGTCAGAACCTCCTTTCCTCTTGTGGCAAGACACTAGTACTTAAATTTATTTATATAATTTGATTTATATATTTATTTATGTGCTGAACTACTTATCTATTTGTTCCCCTTAAATACATTTTTTGTATTTTGTGGTTGTACAACGCTGCGTCACCAAGTGGCACTTTATAAATAAACTATACATACAGGTAGAAGAAAGTGTGAGTTTCCCTGCGGTGAGGGGATTAGAGTGCGGATATCATTTACTTTCGTTCTAAAGTAGTCTGCAAAATCCTGAGGAGCGTTAATGGAATAAAGAGTGTCATTAGATGAGGGCTGAAAGAGTGTTAAATAGTGAAAATAGTCGACATGGGTTATTTTTGTTACTGTTTATAAGTGTGCTAAAGCAAGGAGTGTTTTGATGCTAAGAGAGCTGAAGATATGTCTACAGGAAAAGTCTGACTGCGGGACGTTTTCCACAGCCACTCCGCTGTACTCCGAGTACAGTAGAAAAATTGGACATGGGGCCCCTTACATTTTAATACCATACCTACAGTCTATCTCCGATATGCTCAGTCACACAAACTTTTCACACATGTTGCCGTCCGGGAAACAGTGTGGCCTCGGCCTTCCTAGCGCAATTTCTCACTCGCTTTCGATCTATAAGCGCATGAAAAATCACAGAGCAGTGCATGTCAATGTGGGTGGCCAAATTTTCCTGTGCTGTGATTTTTTTCTGAATCGTGTGCGCACTAATTACACAAAATTGCATAAATCACAGCGTAAATGTTTTTTTTTTTCACACCGCAATGTGCGTGATCACATGGGCTGCTAGGTCCCTGAGCAATTTGCACTAACATTCAATTGCTATTTGCCTAAAATGTAATTGGAACTTTAGGGGTTTTTTTTCTCCCATTGATTCTGTAGGTCCATTTTCGAATTTTTTGGAAAATCCGAAAACGTACTGAAATTCACTGGTTTCTAAAATCTCTACCCATAATGGACCTTAATGCCCGTTTATTTCTGGCATCTTTCGTTTCGCTCAAATGCAACCACTGTAGATTTTGCAGTTTTGTAAGGCTTTATTTTATATATAAATATTGAGAAAGAAGAGACACAATCTAATCTAATCTAATGGCTGTGTATGCAGCAGTTTTAAGCTGCTCTGCTCCAAGTGTATCTATTCAGGTAGATTAACCATTTTATTTTGTGCTTTCATTATTTAATGGATGTTAATACCATTTCACTGTAATTCAAGGTCATCTGGACAAGTAATGACTTGGGATTCTTGTGCTGGAAGTCAGAACAGAACAGTAACCATTCCTTCAGGAGAAAATCAAATCAATCAAATTGCACTAAATCCAACAGGCACTTTCCTTTATGCAGCCGCAGGGAATGCAGTGCGAATGTGGGACCTTAAAAGGTAATAGTGTATATATGCCATACAAGCATATCCATTTTTCTTATTATAAAAGAGAATTTAAAGGGGAACTGTGGTCTCCAAACAAGTTAAGTTTAAATGAAAGGCCAGTTTCCTACCTTTAAAATGAGCCACCGACCACCTCTCTACGTGCTCCACAGCCCAAGATACACAGAAATGACTGACCAGAAAGTTAATGGGTGGGAGGCTGACATGTGACATTCCTGAGGCTTCTCCTGCACAGTGCCGCCCGCGAGCACAGCCTCAGAGCAATTCCTATCAATTTACCTAAAGTCATTTTTGGACCACAGTTCCTCTTTAAATCTTTCTTATCAATTCATATAGTATATGGGAGGTGTGTTGCATTAATCCTTTAGTTTGACTTTAAGGGCATTTCCAGAAGTGAAATACAATTTTTGATATAGGTTCAACACCTACCCAAATTTTCTCATAATAAGTTTTTAAGAAAGATGCCTCTAAAGAGACTTACCAGACCTGATCCCTTGCCGCTCTGCCATGCTACTACTCTTTGCTTCCTGGTCGCAACTTTCAGTCAAAGGCTCAACATTGACGTCACTTACAATTAACTGACAGAAGGGTTCAGTAATTGACTAAAAACGAGCCCACAACAGCAGCAGGAGTTGGCACCCAGGCGGCTTGGGACCGGGTAAGTTAAATCTCTTCAGGAGCATCTTTTTTAAAGGGACACTATACTGAAAAAAATTACTTTGCCTCATCTTAATCTATAATTGAATACATGTAAGTAGCACTTACTCCGATTTGCGTGTTTTGCTGCATGCCTTCAATCCAGCACACATTTTGTATATCCACACCACTTCCATCCAACCTGACTTTTCCCACAAACCAACTGTCAAGCCTGCACACAGTATACAGTTTTCCAACTGTCAAAACTCTGTCATCATTCCAGCTACAGTAAAACTACTCACAGGAGAATAGCAAGTAACTTGATTGACAGCTGAAATATAAGAAGTTTTACATTGGATACCTAAAAAAATTATAGGGGGCAGATCAACAAAAAAATTATACAGTGGTGGTTGGGAAGAATTATAGGTTCCAGTTATGGTCAATTTAAAATAACATTTTTCGGTGTAGATGCCCTTTAACAATGAATAATGTGAAAATTGGGTTTGGGGGGGGGGGGGCTGAATCTATATCGAAAATTGTATTTCATGGCTGGGCTTACCCTTTAAAGTCTATGCAGAATAAGCATTATTAGATACTTATTTGTAATAAGATTTTCAAACCTTTTTAATACAAACCACCTGGCAACAATGTGTTAAGAATGTATGGACATAATGAAACTTTTTTTTACTTTTATATGTATTATGTACGGTATTGCCGTTGCGTACTTTTTAAGTAACTTTGACATACATCAAATCTCAAGATGTATCTATTTCATTTATTCTGTGTATGTCTGAACATCCATGGTCGATGCTGTGGCTATATCTTTAGTGGGGGTGGACATTGTGGGAATGGGATATGATGTCACTTACCTATTTAAACACGTATGGACTTGGTTTGGATCTTTGCTTATGAGTAAGGGCCTTAACGGTCCGAAACACAGAAAGGGGATCCTGGAGTAATAACATTTTTTGACGTGAATATGATTTATATGTTCCAGTTGTGGTACCTTCCAACTTTGTGTGTTTGACATAGTAGCACGTGGTTACAGTTTTAACTTTTAATTGGTACGTCGACCTTAAAAATAAAGATTTGCTGTAGTGTAGCTTCTCCCAGCTCTCTTGTAGCTTCTCTAGTGTAGCAACTCCCAAGCCAAGTACGTTTCCCTAGAAACGTACTTACCAGACCGGGTTCCCTCGGCTTCAGCCTCCAATACAATACAACATTGGGGGCTTGGGCCGCAGCCGCTTCTTTGCTAGTCAGCCAATCACAGACGTGGCTGCCGGCTATTGATGTAGCCAAGGGATCCCGGTCTGGTAAGTTTAAGACTTTTTTTTAAAAAAATACACCATGCGGTTAGGGTTGGGAGGGGGGAAGCTACACTACAGCAAAAGGATTAATGTTAAACTAAACATGCAGCGAAATGGATCTGGATGGAAGGGGGATCCACAGCGCATCCCAGAGTCCTCCAGGAGGACAGATAAGGGGCAGAAACACACACAGGAAGGCTCTTACTCTTCAGTTTCCTGGACTTTGACTAGACATTGCAAGAGAACCATAAGGAGCAGAGAAGAAGGGAAGGATTTTTAACACTACACAGTGGGGCCAGCATGGGGTTACATTTTAGTTTTGGGGGTGGGCATGCCCTTTAATATTTGTGTTTTATTGTTGTATTTGTGTCTTCAAAGGTTTCAGTCAACAGGAAAGTTAACTGGCCATCTAGGTCCTGTCATGTGTCTTACTGTGGACCAAAGTGCCAATGGACAAGACTTAATTATTTCAGGCTCCAAGGACCATTATATAAAGGTAACTAGACAGTTTAAAGGGCAAGTCTCCCTATCCAGCAATACCCCTCCAGACACTAAGATTGCACAACTTACCATTTGCCAAATCAACCATGAACGCTGATATCCTTTTCTCTTCCCGCCAATACTTCTGGAGGTTTATGACTTTAAATTAATTTATTTTTTGGTGTGGATTTCTGTTTAGTGTATGTTTTGCATATTATTGCAAAAAATGCATTTTGTAAACAATTTATGAAAGTGGTTTTTTTTTGTATCATGTAGATGTTTGACATTAATGAAGGGGCTTTAGGATCTGTCAGCCCCACATATTGTTTTGAACCTCCTCATTACGATGGTATTGAAGCTGTGATTATTAATGGATACAATCTGTACAGTGGATCGCGAGACAATGGAATTAAGAAATGGGATTTATCACGGAAAGATCTTGTTCAGGTGCACTATATTAAGTACAACTGTAATTTAAAAAGTGGACAACAAAGTGTTAAGTTTACTGTGATAGTGTCTTAGCATTTATTTCCCTGTGTTGTGCTAGAACATAAAAAAATGTGTTGATGAAACCTTTTCTTTTATTAATGCTAATTAACAGGTTAAAGGAGAATGAAAGTCTGAAAATAAATCTGATTCAGGCGATTACCCAGATAACAAGGGACTAACAAATACCTTAAAACCATTCCAATCGGTGATTCTCCCCTTTCTTCCTGTTTCTGGTGTCCTGCTGCTGGTGATGCCCATTGTAGTCTTTAAAGGTGGTGCCAGTTAAAGATTTGGCTCATGCAGAAACAAAGGATATTGGGAAGAAGTGGAGTAACACCCAGAAACACATGAATTTTTTTTTCAATTTATAAGAATTTTTAAAGTTAAAAATATAGCAGATTACATGGGTAATCCCTTAAATTTAATTTATTATTAAAAACTTTCCTCCTTAAAAGGTCATTTAGTCTTAATGCTGTATTTCTTAAATTCATTTGTGCTCATAGTTAAACATGTCCTGTGAACATTGCAAGATGTGGTCCCTTTCATTTTGTAGTGCATTTCTGGTTTCCTGATCCTATATTGAAAAGTAAACACATGAACTGCACAAAAAACTTGCATGCATGTACAGTTTCTGACAAAAGTCTTGTCTGTGTATTTTGCAGTAACTCCTGCTATTAACCTGATTTTTAATTGATCAATTGGTGTTAGAAATAGCTCATATGAAAAGCTAAAGCCCTCCCAAATAATATTAAATGTACTGGTAAAAAATAGTTTCACTGAAAAAAGATTTATCATTTAATAAAGACAGAAAGGTCAAAATGTTGCAAGACAAAAGTATAGTCGCCTATACAGAAAATGGTCTACTTTACAGCCAATCCAAAAATATATCAGCAAATTAAGTAGTGGTGCTGTGATATCCAAATTTTAATATCATGTATGACTTCCATGAGCATGAAGGACAGCATCCATGTGGTTTGGCAAGGATTCATACAATTTATTGATGAAATCATCAGGAAGAGCCAAGAAAACAGTCTTGCATGCCTCCCAGAGTTCATCTATATTCGTTGGTTTCGTCTTCCATGCTTCCTCTTTCATCCTACCCCACATATGCTCAATGATGTTCATGTCAGGTGACTGGGCTGGCCAATCCTGGAGCATCTTGATCTTCTTCGCCTTAAGGAACTTTGATATGGAGATGGAAGTATGCGATGGAGCACCATCCTGCTGCAGAATTTGGCCTTTTTTATGGTTGGGAATATATAAGGTAGCTAAGATGTCTTGGTATTTTACACTATTGATGTTGCCTTCCACCCTGCAGATCCCTCGCACACCCCCGTACTGGATGTAACCCTAGACAATGATTTTGCCTCCACTAAACTTCACTGTTTTCTGGGTAAATCTCGGCTCCATGCGGGTTCCAGTAGGTCTCCTGCAATATTTGTGGCGACTGTGGTGTAATTCAACAAAAGATTCATCTGAAAAATCCACCTTTTGACACTTTTCCAGCGTCCATCCTTTTAGCAGGCTGTGGGACTTGGCAATTGCCACACGGTTTTTCAATTGTCTATTGTTTAGTGCTGGTTTATGGGCACTGATTCAACCATGGAGGCCATTTCGAGACTGAATACGACAAACTGTTCTGGTTGACACAGTGATTTCAGGTGACCAGGTCTCCTAGAGCTGTGCTGCAGTTGAAAATGGGCTTGCGTTGGATTTTCGAGCCATCAAACGGTCCTCTCGGGCAGTTTTCTTTCAAAAACTTCTCCAGTCTCTTCCAATCTTTTCAAGGGCATGCTAATCCCTATGTGCCGGGCAGCAAATACGCACTCAATTTGACACCGAAATTGGGACTGTAAGTGCCCACTCCTAAGTATTGTAAAAGGGTATTATGGGTTGTGCAAAGGGTTAATGGGTATTACCTCTAAGAAATCTGCACTACTGAATCATGAAGAAAGCAAATGCATTTTAATAAAAAAAAGTTAATCAAAAAGTAAGAAATTAAGGAGCTTGGTAAAAACAAACCAAGTAAGGCAAGAAAAATGACGGTCATGAAGATTTGCCACGGTGTCTGAAACAAAGTGGTGTGCTGTTTCAGCAGGAACGATAAATGGATAGTTAAATGACTGGCTGAATAGTACAGTTGCAAACAGTATATATAAAAAAAAATCAACACTTGTGAGATCAAATCGTTTGAATATAGTGATTACACCAAAAATATGTACAGTTACAACCCCTGATGCTATATTTGTAGTGGAATTAACAAGACCTAACATTGAAAGCAAGCCATTCCTACCAAGAAGCATAGAGATGCAGGGTTTTTATCTACACCAAAAAAATTGTATTAACTTTAAAGGGTATGTACACTGGCAAATTTGTTGTTTTAAATTGCCCATTAGTGGAAACTATAATTCATCCTATCACTGTATCACTTTTTGTTGATCTGCCCCCTATTTCATTAGATATCCAATCTGAAACAGCTTAGATTTAAGCATTTCTGTAAGCAGTTTTGCTGTAGCTGGAATGATTTGACAGTTGGTGTGCTGTATACTGTATGTAGTATTGACAGTTGGTATGGGGAAAAAGTCAGGTCAGTGATCAGAGCCTGAGCAAAAAAAGTGCTTTATTGAAGGCATGCAACAACACACACACCTTAGAGTAAGTGCTACTTACACGTATGTATTTATAGATTAAAGAGTACGTCCATCAAAAAAGTAAGTTGGTTTCTATCTGATTTACTGAACAGGAGGTAAATGCACGATCTCTTACCTCCCGTTCTTCAGTAAATCTTACAGGAGAGGAGGAGACACTTACCCGCGGACCTGCTCCAGGGCCGACTTCACTGACAGTCGGGGAATTCGGCACTGGAGCGGGATCACCCCCCATGACCTGTCCATACTTCCAGCAGCTGAAATTGCTTACTCACATTTACAGCAGTGCTGCCTACCACACAGCAAAGATAACTGCTAAAAGCCCGCCTCCTAGAGGGTCCTGGTTAACATATCACACTTGTCATTGGCTGGTGGGAATGTCTGTTACAACCACTCTCCTCCTCCTCTGCCCGTCAAAAAACTTGAAATGTCCTGTTGCTAGGATACATCCTACATAATCAAGGTGATCAAGGGTGGGTGGAGTGTTTTCTCGCTGCTACCTTGAGTGACAGAGGCAGACAGAATTGTTACGCTCCCTTCACAGCATGGATAATTGAAGGCAGAGAGAGGCTAGAAATCAGGGGGAAAAATTTTGGGGAAGGCTTCATACCTTTGCTCTTTTTAAAGCAATTAAAAAATGCATTGAGGCAATACAATTATCCTATAAGACTTAAAGGGCAATTATAGTGAGAAAATTGTTTTTTTTAATTTCTTCTAATGTATCCTATAAGTCATCCCATCCACCAGGGTACCTTTAGTTTCTTTAAATTCTTCATAGTCCCCGAGATATAAGCCTTTGAATATGCTGTGATTTGTAGGAGCTGCTACACCTCATCTGTCACTCAAAGACACACACCCGCACAATCCAAAGCTTCCATGCAGTACTGTCACACACTCTCACCCACACTATATGTACCATGTGCAACATATAGTCAAATGCTGTAGTGCTAAACACAATCAATAAACCATTAACCCAGTAATATGAGCATAACACACTATAAAACAGCCCCTCCCCCCCCAAAAAAAATATCTTATATACATACAAAACCAGTGACTCAAATGGAACACTAATACAGTATATATAATACAGTAATACAGACTATATACCAAACAAGACACACAGTGCAATCTATGAAATATATAGACTAAAGCAACTGAAATATAACAGGACAACAAGCAGTGTCACTGTGTTTGTGAAGGTCTCACTACAAGCTGCTGTTACACTGACTCTCTCTTCAGTGATTATGATCTCAGCTAAGCAGGGGAGAGATATGAACTTTAGGTAAAAAATAAATAACAATTAGCAAAGTTAGAGAACAGGGAGAGTTCAGTAACTTACTTGTAAAGAATCTCAGCACCACTTGTCCTCTCTCCCCCTCTGCCCCTCCCTTCAGCATATTGCTACTTTATTCCACACTTTGATTGCTTGCAGTCTAGCTCTGGAAGGGAGGGGTCAACAGGATGTCAGCACTTCATTTAAAGTCCTTTCAACTGACAATGCTCGGACTCTGTATACAGCCCGTCACTGCTTGAGGGGGAGTAGACAGAGAGGGGAGGGGGGGACTACACAGCTTGGTACAAACTTCTGCCAGTGTGAAGAAAAGAAGCCACACAGAAACATGAAAGTAAGGCAGCTTATACTAAGTGATCTATACATTGTATACAGACAAAGTTTTTTTTTTCACTATAGTTGCCCTTTAAAGGACAATTATACTCACCTTCCCTCCGCTCCTCTTCCTTAGTCAGTACTTTCTACCCAGGGTGAGGACCTGAACTGCTAGGTCCTCACCCTTGGGTTCACTTAACTTGCTGCATATACTTACTTACACACTGCTCCGGTAGGCTCCGCCGCCTCCTCTCCTAGCGAAACGAGGCCAATAGGAAGGCATGCTTGTTGCAGAGCGTGTCTTCCAATTGGCCTCGTCGAAGAGGGGGCGGGGCTCATCAGAGCAGCGCATAAGTAAGTATATGCAGCAATTTAAGCAAACCCAGCGGTGAGGACCTAGCGGTTCAGGTCCTCACCCTGGGTAGAAAGTACTTACTAAGGAAGAGGAGCGTAGGGAAGGTGAGTACAATTGTCCTTTAATTCTGGGGAAAACAGGAAATACCTGCACAGAAAAAATTGTTTCTCTGGACCCTTGAAAGAAGGGCAAGTCCAGCCCTAAAATGAAAATTTACATACAGGTAAATCACCCCCCCCCCCAACCCTAAACGGTAATAGTAGTTTCAAATCTGAAATATTCAAGTCTAACCTTAAATCCTGCACAATGTCCTGTTGCCCCTATTTCTGGTTCTTCCAGTTAGCAACTGTCAGTTATGGATTTGACAGTTGACATCACAGCCAATGACTGAATGCTAATCCCCTATCTGCCTCTTCTGAGCATGCCCAGGCTCAGTACAGGTTTCTAAATTGCTCAGTTTCCATGATGCATCCAGAAGCATAGCAGGCATACAGTAATGAATTCATAGGACAAATTATGATAAATCAACATATTTTACAGTGGCCATTCTTTCTAAAAGATGTTCTTATACGGGTGGAGTTGTCCTTTAAAGTAGGCACATGCTGGTCATGGCTGAAAACAGGAAGTGTTCAAGTAATTTTGCTGAATCTTTCCAGCACCTAGAGATTTTATTTAGGGTTCATTTTGATGGTATGATGGAAGGCATTTTATATGACCCTAACTAGTTAAAAATTGGAGACCATAGTTACTCTTTAACATAAAGCAAAGAATTCAAACTCCCAAAAATTTCAGTTTAGATCAGGTTTAGTTAACAAAATGTATTGCATATCATTAGAGTTCCACTAGCAGAAGGCTGGATATTCACACTAGGTGCTTTTTTTTTGTCACACCGACTAATATTTTTGTAAATCGGTTGGTCGCCCTGAAAAAAACCTGTGCAGTCGCCTATGGATCAGTTGCAGCAAAATGTCGTCCCGGCCAATCACTTGCTTGAGGAGAACAGTCTTTTGGGCTGAAACATTGTCCATATGTACCCAGCCTAAAACATCATTAGCATGTACAGTAGAACCGTTTCTCATTCTAAGTTGAGCAAGCCGTCGTTGTAGTTGATAAAGATACAAGCTATAATGCAGATACTTCCTCCTTAATACATAGGTCAGTATCATCAATATAACTTCCTTGTTGCTCACCATGCTTTTAAAGAAAAACACAGACATATAATCTCTACAATTCTTCTACTACTAAATTAGTATTATAGCATTAAAAGAAGCTTAGCAGAGTCCTAAACCTAAAATTAACTTGTTGCAAAGATAACACAACAATGTTGGTTTTGTGTGCCGGTTTCCCTCAGTGACGGGAGAACTAGCAGAGTTGGCATAAATTCAAAAGCTCAGAGTGGATGGGTTAAGTATCCTTACCAAATATTAAAGGATAACTGTTATGAAAAAAAAATCTAAATACTGTATGTCGTTTATGGTGCACCTTCCCCTTTGGCGTCCAATTGAACTAGATTTTTTTTTTTTTTTTTACTTCTGGGAGCAACCATATTTGTTATAGGCACTTCCTGTGCCCATTCTTCTGCATACCAGTGATGTCATTTGAGAGGCATGGCAGCGGTACCAAAGTAAACATACTCTAAGTGCACTGTCCCCCTCTTAAACTGAGTACACAGATGTTTGAAAGATCAGACAGGATCTGCACAGCATAGGGAGTTTCCCTATGTGTTTCCCTCGACCAGGGCAAACTCCCCTATAGGGAGACTACTGTGGCCAAGGGAAATTTTCTTTTTTTTCCTGAACAACCCCAAGGCCGACAGGAATGTTAAAAAAGAAAACCCCCCCAAAAAAAACTTATGCCCACTACCGATAAAGCCCGATACCATTGGATTCACTATCAGCAGTGTATGTACCTAGCATTACTGTGCAGTAGCTAAAACTTAGGGGGTTATTCAATAAAAGTTCTTATCGTTTAAAATGGTGCTAATTTTGCCCCAACCAATCAGATGTTAGCTTCTAAATGTTACATAAGTTCTGATTGGTTGGGACAAAATTAGCACCATTTTAAACGATAAGAACTTTTATTGAATCTCCCTGTTAGTCTCTCCCCTTCTCCCTTTGTTTAATGTTACTACCGAACCACATTCTTTCTCATTTATATTCACTTTTAGTATCCAGATCTCCTGTTTTACTATCGCAGTTATGGGCTCCGGAACTAAGCTTATAATTGTAGGAGATTGTGTTACTGAGACT
This sequence comes from Hymenochirus boettgeri, assembly GCA_019447015.1. Lineage (NCBI taxonomy): Eukaryota > Metazoa > Chordata > Amphibia > Anura > Pipidae > Hymenochirus > Hymenochirus boettgeri. The sequence goes on along the minus strand of CM033471.1, from coordinate 139,409,421 downwards.
GGCAGTGAAGGCGAAAGGGACCGGAGCTATCTGTGATAGTAAATCAGAGATCGGATTACTTAAATGAGCAGTGAATGATGAGAAATGTGGATCGGCACTGACATTAAATAAATGGGAGGAGGGGGAAGCCCACATCATGGAGAGATAGCAAAGCATTATTGCACAAATACATATGCCATTGTTCACACAGTAAGTTAGAGGGAGAAACAGGCAGTGGCAGGTCTGGGGAGGGACTTCTGGTTCGCTCCATAGAGAAGTGTGTAACGCAAATAGCATATAGCTTTTTCTAGAACAAAGGTTTTTTTTGTGTCCAAATACAAACAATTGCATGATTCCAGTAATATTAACAAGTATTTTCTAAATCATTTTTGTTATTCTTTCTCTTCCAGCAAGTCCCAAATGCACATAAAGACTGGGTGTGTGCCCTTGGTGTAGTACCCAATTGCCCTGTTCTTTTGAGTGGCTGTCGAGGAGGCATTCTCAAGCTATGGAATGTGGACACATTCTTGCCCATTGGAGAGCGCAAAGCACATGATAGCCCTATTAATGCAATCTGCACCAACTCCAGTCACATTTTCACTGCAGCAGAGTAAGCTATTAAATGCTTAGAATTTTGTTCCTTGTGTTGCAATGTTTGTTTCTGATACATAATAATTAAAGGGAAACTAAAGCCTTAGAACAACAATTAATAAGAAGGCAGATCACCCGGATATAAAAGCAGATATCTGTGTCTCATCTCTCATTTTGATATGGGTGCTGGGAAATGTGCATTTTTAACAAGGGTTTTGTGTTTTATTTCCCAGCATTCCACTATCGCACAGTGTTGTCCCTGACCATTGTGTTCTTTGACATTTACAAGTGGTAATTTACAGTTTGTGTTATTGAAGGGGGATGCATTTAGATTTTTTACATTTTTGGTATAGTCTAAAGTCTTTGTGCTCAGGGAGCTTTCTTAAAAACTTCTTTTATTGCCTTTTTTTGGTACTATACCTGGGTATTCAGTCATGCTTATGGAGGTGTTTTTTTATTAAAACAATAAAGCTGGGTACACACCTATCAATTTTTCCTCCTGACAGACCGTTCGATACTTTCGAATGGTCGGCCAGGAGGAAGGACTGTCGGTCGCGGCAAAAGCAGCCGCGTCCGATAGTCACCGCGACCGATCGTGCGGTCCATAGAGGACCGCACGATCGGGCGAGGTTTTCCACCCTGTCCGATCGTCCTTTCGTCCGATTCGGACGAACGGTCGATCGGACATGGGCACTTTCGGATGCGATAATTTCGGTCCGATCGACCGATACACTGAACTATCGGTCGATCGGACCGAAATATCTCATCGTGTGTACCCAGCTTAAGACGGTAAGAGATGGATCCAAATCCTATACCAACACCCTAAAGCCAAAATATTGGCGAACAACATTACATCCCCGCTCTACTCACTAACCAGAGGCACCCGCCAGGGCTGCCCACTATCCCCCCATCTCTACGCCATAGTAGCAGAGCCCCTCGCAGTCCAGCTACGCGCCCACCCGAATATTCGCGGACTTCAAAAAAATGAGCTAAGAGAGACAATAAGTCTCTATGCGGATGACATGATGCTCTTCTTGGCTGACCAAAACGTATCCCTCCAAACATCACTACAAGTAATTACAAACTATGGAAGGCACTCCGGCCTCTCCATAAATTGGACTAAATCCCAAATACTACCTCTGGACAGCTTTCCCCCAGAAGCCCCGCTAACCCCCTCACCCCTGCTCAGAACCACCGTAATCAAGTACTTAGGAGTGAACGTTCCAAGACGTTCAGCGGAGTTTGCTGCCCTCTACATCAAACCACTAATAACATTAATAAAACATAAGACACAGATCTGGGACAAACTACCCCTGGTAGTGACCGGCCGAATTTATGTAATCAAAATGATCTTACTCCCAAAGATTTTATACACTTTGTGGCACTCCCCAACCTTCTTACCCCTAAAATACTTTAAAATAATGGAGACGATCCTCAAATCCTTTGTCTGGGGCACAGGGCACCACAAGCTAAACTGGACTACCCTCAAAAGCCCCACCGATATGGGTGGCCTAGCAGTCCCAGCTCCTGAACTTATTATCTAGCAGCACAACTGTCTCACTTATGCCACTGGTCGCTGGAAGAACGAGACGGAGTCCACTCCCTACTTGATATACCAAACACAGACACTAACCATAGCACTTTAGACTCTATCGCGAGGGGCTACAGAGGCACATATCTAAGCAGCGACCCACATCCTCTCCTGGTTCAAATGCTAAAAATCTGGGATCTAGCTAATAAAATGATGATCACCCCAACAATAAACAAAGACACACCACTATGGCACAACAAGCTATTACCAGAATTTTCCTCAATACCAAATGCCAAAACATGGACCAACTACAAAATAACCCGAATCCTCCATTTATCGGAAAACAATGCCCTCAAATTTATCGGCCAACTGAAACAGGAGTTCGCACTACCAAATAGCATGTTTTTCAGATACCTCCAAATGCGACACGCATTCCAGACACAGTTCAGAAACACCTCTCCAGACTCTACCAAAAAAACCTATTTGACACTTTAGCCTCCTCAAAACTGATCACAAGATTATACCTTTTGCCTCAGACTCCCTCTGGCGAATGTAACTGCTCAACAGAAAAAAATATCCTTGGAGTCCTATGTGGGGCCGATAGACGGAGAGGACTGGATGGAGGCCCTGGCATCCCACACCCTAGTCTCTTCCAAAATGTCAGATAGACTAACCCAACTATACATCCTCCATAGAACCTACCTCACTCCAGTCTGTCTCTCCCACTACAAGCCCAACTACAACCCAAGTTGCCCGAAATGCCTACTAGCGCCAGGCACCTTCTACCACATGATATGGGAATGCCCCAAAATACAAGGCTTTTGGCACCAAATAATCAATTCCTGCATGACCATATGGGATCCCCGGTGGGACTAGACCCCAAGATCTGCCTCTTGGGAATTGCGGAAGAGGCAATACCTGATCGGTTTCTCCGTGTTTTCCTAAACGAATCCCTCTTCTATGCAAAGAAGTTGATTGCCCAAAAGTGGATCCAGCCAACCCTCCCCGCACTGGCAAGTTGGAAAACGGCTATAAACACAACTCTCCCTCTCAAAAAACTTATTTACACCTACCGGGGCTGCCTCGTCAAATATGACAAAATGTGGTCCAGATGGGAGTCCTCCCCACACACATGCAATGAATAAAACGCCTAAGCGTACAACTAGACGTAGTAATGAAGGTTAGGAGTCTATTCTCTAAGTCCACCAAACGAAATGGAAAAGGCATCGCAAGGCAACACAGGGTTCTTTAGTTTTATTGTTATGATTTAATTAGCAATGTTCAATGTTTATTAAAATGTACTAAAGCAGACATACAGTACCAATGTCTATATCAACTGTATATTACCTACTCATAATAGTTGAACGCTGAATATACCAAATGTACAAAACTGCTTTTTTTCACTGTCTATTTTCAAAGATATGTAATTGTTTTACTGTACCCCTAATAAAACACCTCCAATAGGAGATTTAAAAAAAAAACAAAAAAAACAATAAGACGGTAAGAACAATGTACACACAGTTTACATTCGGTAGTTTTGTAAACATACAGGATTATTCAATAAAATTCTTATTAAAAATGGTGCTAATTTTGCCCCAACCAATCCGATGTTAACTTTCAAATGTTAAATTAGATCTGATTGAGGCAAAATTGGCACAATTTTTAACGATAAGAACTGTTATTGAATCTCCCTGATAATTTTTTACTTACTATTGAGTCTCAACCAGTAATGCAGATCTAGGATTTTAGTTCAGGTTTAGGATGTGTTTGGTGCATTTAGCAAGATATAAAATTTTTCAGATCTACATATCAATCAATGTAATAAGGTTTAAGTTGGGATGTGAATGGGTTTAAGTGGTTTTTTTTTGTTTTTGTTGTTTTTTTAACTGTAGCAAAGGACATGCAAGATTATGTATAAAGGAATCTAATATGGTTTGCTATTGATGTAGCGGACTGCAATATACTTGACAAGTGTGCAGAACATTACTGTCCAAAACTGTCAATGCGATTTGCAAAAAAAAGTGATAACATGCACTATAAAAACAGATAGCATCCCACACAGTGTGGCCATCAACATTGTGTAGGCCTGACGTGCACTTCTCACGGATCACAAAAATGATCATAAGTGTGTATGAAACGGGCTAGTGTCGCCTAGCCCTAGAACAGATGTAAGGAACTTTTTTATTTAAAAAATCTGTATATCTGGTATGGCATGTTAAGGCATTATTCAGTATTTAAGGGCATTTTATTTTGAAATGTTTTAAATAAACCAATGGTTAAAAGCTGATTTTTTTTTTTTTTTTTTTAATTATTTTTTTTTTTTTTATACATAAATTCTAGTGATCAAACTGTTCGAATTTGGAAGGCCCATGGTTTGCAGGATGGACAGATATCGGATGCTGGTGACACCAGTGAAGATATTGCCAGCAACTGAACTTTTCCAGGTTTATTTTGGAAACTGCTTGAAGGTCCTGGAGTAGTCTGCTACACAAATCTGCAGAATAATCATTAAATGGTTCTTTTGAGATAGACGTCAGTCTGTTAAATCATAAGTAATGAGGCACCATCTTTTGTTTACCTGTGGATTTACCTTTACACACTTAGCACTAAAATTCATGGTGTTTGGTTTCCTTGCCAGCAACAGTTCCTTTCCTTCAGTCTAAGGGCTGGTACACACAGGACAGGAACATCTATCGAGCTGGGGTTAGCCTGTGTGCACCACCCCTTAAGAAACTGGAATACCAATGGCAACAATGTTCTGGGGAAAAGTAGCGATTTATATTAATCCGTTTACAGTTCAGAATATTTGGGCATTTTGTTAAATTTAAAAAATAACTGGAATAGAACATATTGCACATAGCTGAAAATAATACTCAATTCATATTTTAAAACTGTTTGTTATTTGAAAATATACATGCAAAACTTGTACACTTATAAACTAGCCTTGTGACACTCTTAAACCAAGCACCTTAATATGACTTCTAGCGAAAGCTTGTTTTGTTTTGAATGTTTTATGTTTTTAAAATAATGCATCCTAGGGCTGACTTTTAGATATAATCCACATAATGGATAGCTTATTTTCTAATCCACATGTCCATTAAACCATATGAATGGTTTTGTTTACTCCGTTAGGGAGCTTAAAATCTATTATGCAAAAGACAGATAATGTATAAATCCTATATAAATATTGCTTTTAAAATGTATGTAGGAGCAAAAAATAAGCCTTAAAGAATCTTCATTTTAGATGTTGATTTCCATTTTACCAGAAACAAATGGTATTATGGAAAGCCTGGATGCTACTAAATGAGAACTAAACTTAAAACTTAGGCTTAGATTGTGACATTCATAACTGATTGGGAACTGAACTGCAATATTTAGAACTTTAAAAACATAACGAGTAACAGTTTTTTAAAAACCTTTTATTTGTATAGAACTTTACAACTTAACAAACCGTAAATCACAAAAGAGAACGAAATTATCCTAAATAAACATATGCAGGAGTGTATATAAGAAAGCGGGTGGCGCACTATATCCATGATGGCAAAAGTTCCAGTCAAGTTCTATGAAGGATCTTCAGGAAGATCACGATGGTCATAGCAGAATGAAATGGCATAGAATTGAGATTGATTTTAACGCTATAATTCCACTTAATAGAAAACCCTCAACACACAGTTCCCACTATTTGTAATCAATACTCTATATTAAAGGTGGACCAAGAGCCTAAGAGATAACAAAGCAACTTGAAAAGTCCTAAAGAGCCCTTAAAATGGTAGGCATAGTATACCATACATATAAAACCTAATTTTCTCAGAGTCACAGCAGGAACATGTGGGTTAAAGTCGCACTAACCAATTCAAAGTTAGCACCCATACAGCTCCTGAAACCTATTCAATACTGGCTAATTTTACTGGCCTTTTTAACCCCATCTGATGGGTGGTGTTAATGTCACGAAAGGGCTAAATTCTTTTTGAGATTCACCCACCATCACAAAGCCGGTATTGAATACTGATAGATCCACCCAGAGCGATTGTTCTCTGGGTGAATCTCCCTGATGTCTATATAGATGGATCAAATGCAAACAATACAAGAGAGTGGTATCACAGATTTCAACACTTCCTTGGCAGCTGGGAAAGTAATTTGTTGATCACATTGTTGAATAAGGGTCCACCTGACAAATTCTACTGTAGGAAAGAGCATGATTAGGTTGCATCCCCAGCCAAATCATCTTGTACATTAGCAAAGGCTCTACTGTTCTAGTTCTAATATAGAGCATTTCAGGTCCCTATCAAGTGGGGAATCAGGTGTACTAATCTTGATTTTTGAGTTTGGTTCTCTATTGTAATTTTAAGGCAAACTCTTTGTAAAAAATTAAACTAAATGTAAGCTGTATGCAAAGTTTGGTGTTACAGCCCGTGCTAACAATGCTAGAAGTCTTAACAAAATGGTTTACTCGTATTATTGTAAAGCAGTTATTATATTTAAGCAAGTATAGCATACTGGTTTACTTGAAGTATTTTTTCTGTTTTCATCTTTACATCTAAATTTGGGATGAGTGCCTGTGGTTGTGTAAAAGAGAAACTGCCTAACACTGTGGCAATGGACCAAAGCTGTACCCACGTGTGCTCAGGATGTGGTGTGTGTTAGATGTCTGTGTGTTTCGCTCTATAGTTGAAAGGAAATGCCTTGCTGTGCCCAGTTTAATTTATTTAAGCGTTCATTGTTTTTGTTGTCCTTATCTTCTCCCCTCACAGTACTATATTCTTGCTTCCATCTAAATTAATATGCTGCTAAATCTATATTTTAATACTGTTTTTTTTTCATTAAAGTTCAAGTTAGAACTTTACCTGTGGTAGAAAGCTATGTAAATAGTTTGGTTGTAAAAAGTATGTTTCTTCTGGTTTTCATTTTAAAATACAGTAATGTACTTAGAAAAATTACTTTTATTTTTTTTTTTTGGTATTGTATTTTTTTTTTTGTAAATTTTACATTTAATAATTTTGATTATTGCAGTGAGAGCTTGTGAAGTTTGGTGAAGCTAATATATTAATAAATACAAACACAAATCTGATGCTGTGTGTTTTTTAATATAGTAATTTAGTGTTTGAGACTGAATAAAGACATAAGTCTTTCAGCGATGGTGATTTAGTATATAGTATTTGTGGTTGAATAAAGACATATGTCCATCCAGTCCAACCCATCTAGCAATAGCCATATTTCCTGCCTAACTGTTGATCCAGAGGAAGGCGAAAAAAAAAAAAAACTAACACCAAATTTATGAAGGAGGGGAAAAAATTCCTTCCTGACTCCAAGTGGCAATCGGAAATTTCCTTTATGTATCAATACCAGTATCTTGCAAAATTCCATGTTTGCAGAAAGTCATCCAGATTTTTTTGGAAACTAAACAATGAACCTGCCATAACAATGTCCGCTGGAAGGCAGTTCCATAGCTTTACCATTCGCAACGTGAAAAACCCTTTCCGAACTTGAAGCCTAAACCTTTTTTCTTCAAGTCTTTAGGGATGTCTTTGTGTCCTCTGACATGTCTTATTGGTGAACAGTGCCCCAGTTTATTGTATGGCCCGTTAATGTATTTATACACAGTAATCATATCCCCACGCAATCGCCTTTTCTCCAGTGTACATAATTGTAACTTATCCAGTCTTTTCATATTCAAGCTCCCCCAATCCCCTTATTAATTTAATTGCCATTCTCTGAACCCTTTCCATTTCAAAGATGTCCTTTTTGTACACAGGATTTCAAAATTGCACTGCATATTCCAAATGAGGCCTTACCAATGCTTTGTAAAGAGGGAGAATAACATTTTCCTCCCTTGAATCCATTATACAAGACAATACCATGCTGGCTCTGGCTGTTGCTGTCTGGCACTGCTTGCTTCCTTTAAGTTTGTTATCCACCAAAACTACCAAGATCCCTTTCCAACAGGTATTTACATAAAGGGCATCTCCACTGTTAAGTCACCTGGGTTGTAAGGATAGATATGTGTAAAGTGGAAATGTACCTGCAGTATCCTGTGTCTTTTGAGCAGTAGTTTAGAAGAAACCCAATGAGTTTCTCCCTTAATGCTGTGGATGGTGCAGGTCCACCCACTTTCAGTGACTGCCTGCTTGGGAAATATCTATCACTTGTGTTCCTTTAGTGCATGTGCAGAATGAGGATCCGTCGGGACTGCTGTCTGTGTGATCTGACTGGTTGGTCGATTCTACGTCAATACACATACACACTGATTAATAGAGAAATAATCACGTGACCATCACAGCAGCTTGCTGAGTTCACTAAGATACCCTTTAAAGAGGAACTGTGGTCTGTCATATCACACACAAAAATGTAAATATCTTCAAAACTATGCAAAATATACAATGAAAATATAATGCAAAAATTCTCAGGAGAGCAATTCCTATCAATTTACCTAGTCATTTTTGGACCACAGTTCCCCTTTAACACAGAGCCATTTATAGTATAAGCAGCACAAGGATTTTTACCAAGTCCAAAATGCATCACCTTACATTTATCAACATTAAATCTCATCTTCCACTTAGCGCCCCAATGTGACAATCTATCTATATCCCCCTGCAACAGAAACCTTGCTGACAATACCTACTGCCAAATCATTAATAACCAGATTAAATAGAAGTGGCCCCAACCCACAGAACCCTGTGGCACCCCACTTAGCACTTTAGTCCATAATGATAAAGCCCCATTAACAACTACTCTCTGCATTCTATTCATTAACCAATTTTCTATCCATGTACAAATGTGCCTCTCCAGACCAACAGACCTTAGTCGCCTATGGGGGACTGTATCAAAAGCCTTTGCAAAATCCAAGTATGCCATATTGCTCGCTTCGTTGAAGAAAACAAAAAACACATTTAACTCATACTTTGTGCCTAAGGCTAGGTATACACAGGTTAATATTTCAACCCAACTGGCAGCCAGGATATCTCACAGAATGTTTGCCGCAACCTTCATTATTTGCCTTCTTTTGCCAAAATCTGTAAAAAATATATATATATATAATCAGGCATATTGTTAATTATTGCTTGATCCTACTTATTGTAATATGCAATAAAAGGATTTTTTTTCAGGAAATCAGCTGTATAGATCTTTTGAGAAAAATATTTGGACAGCATTAGCCTGTGTGTACTTAACCTTAGAAGCAAGTGGTTGCTGCATGTGTGCAGAGCTTGGTTCACTGTAATTTGCTTGTGACGGTTCTCGTTCATACAGGTCTTGGTATATCTGTTGTATTCAGTTAGATCAACTTATAGCTGATCTAACTGAATACAATATTCTTGAAGACGTTTCGCTAGTCATCCGACTGGCTTTCTCAATTCAAAATGACTTGTACAAGAATCTGTAGTCCTGTCTGCTCACGCACTAGCACACAACGGGAACATTGGTCTGAGGGCACGGCCACACTGCAACGCAAATGCAATCGCATGCGATTTCATGTGCGATTTTTTTTGCGCTTGCGATTTCTTCAATAAGTATAGGAAAACGCATGCGATTGCGATTAAAAATGCAAAATGCAATCGCACCGAAAAACGTGCGTTTTTTTTCGTTGCCGCGTTTTCAATGATTTTTAAAAAACGCAAGCGCAATCGCAAACGCAAAAAAATTGCAGCAGTGTGGCCTAGCCCTGATAGTCTAAAAATTCCAGGAGATGTTATTTCAAGCTTTAGAATTAGCATTTTCACATGTATAGTAATGTTTATGTATTTGCACTGTAATTTGATGTAAGGTTGTGTAACCGCATATTTACCAACTGTTAGCAAGTGGGAAATGTACAACTGCTTGTGGCTCTGTGACATTCAGTTAACATCATCGATGTACAGGCATCTCAGTCATTTTGTTTAACTTTTTGCGTAAATATATATGCTTTCAAGACTAGTTTCCACTAAACTTAATCTGACCATTCTGTGATTTCTCAGTATATAAAAAAAAAAAAGCTTTTAAAGGGCATGTCCACCCCCAAAACTATAATCCCCCCAACTACTGGCCCCATTGTGTAGTGTAGTTTAATCCTTACCTAACATCCCAGCTCCATAGGGTTCTCCTGTGTCCCCCCCTAAGTCCCAAAACTGCCCACCAGGAGGATAGCAGAGTCCATATAGGACTCTGCCTCCTCCCTGGCCTCCGGGAGAGTTTGGCATGTGTACTGCAGCCCTTCTCCCCCTCCCTCTCCCGATTCTCTCCCCCTAGCGTTTAACCCTTTAGTATAGTAATCCCACTGGTCCCCCAGCCCCAACCGCATAATTTTTTTTAAGAAAGCTCACCACACTCTTACTTACCTCTCCTCTTTCCTCCGCTGAAGTGAGCTGCCGGCAGCGCGTCCGTGATTGGCTGCCGCTCAGGCCAAGCACAGACGCGGCTGCCGGTCCCGCCCCTCTGCTTGCATTTCTCGCAAGCAGAGGGCCGGGAGCGCGGCGGAGGAAAGAGGGGAGGTAAGTAAGAGTTTGGGGGGCTTTCTTAAAATAAAAACTATGCGGTTGGGGCTGGGGGAAGGCAATATTAAAAATGTGATTTAAGGGTGGACATACCCTTTAATGTTTTGATTTACTAATGCAGGACCGCCTTATAGTGTCTGTCATGGTCTTGCCCTTGATTGAGTTGCTCAGTAGAGACAATAGCATGTTAGGAACATTCCAAACAAAAGGGCTGCTGCAGAACATTTTATTACAGCAGGGCATAACACAATGAATGAAATCAGTTGATAAAGATATGTGATATTAGTAAAGGTACATGTTATTATTATGTTACTATTTTTTTTTTTTTTTACTGAAATTCCTTATTAAGGATTTTTAGAAAAATGTAATTTACAATGTGAATGCAATGCTCCTGCAATTTGCTATTTAAAGTAGGAAGGCTAAGATTGATTTTAATCTTATTTCAGCAGTTTAATTGCATCAAATGTTTTATTGCTTTCAATACTGACTAAACCACAGCAAAACACTTCTCCAAAGTCATAATGGCCCTAAAGTTTAACATTTATTTTCAATCGGATGGATTTCTAAATTAACCAGACATTCTCTTAGGGATACTATAAAATGGTTATAACAATGCCCTTTAATTGAATATAAAAAAGCTAAAATAATTGCCTGGTGTTACCAAACAATCTCTCAACCCCCATATTATGGAAAATGTTTTATCCCTAAATTCATTATGGTCATTAGAGCATCCCAGCAATGTAACTAATTCCTTACATGGAACCCAACTTGGGTCTAAAACTATATTATAAACAATTGAGATTTGCAGTGTGAAACCAATGCTGTTAGGGTGGGTATTAATCCCTAATATGTAGAAAACAATACACTCCCTATGCAGTAGCATGTGCTTATGATTTAGTAATTGTGGTGCTGGTAACCGGACGTCCTGCCACGCCTCCAGTATAAAGTAGATGCGAAATGAGGTACTGCACACACAAAGGCTGTGAAAAGGGTCCTTAACCCATTTATTTTAGTGAAAACACAGGTATTAATCCCTGAAGTCATGACTGTATCTTGGCCACTAGCAAAGACTGTATAAATCTTTTTGTTAATGAATCTTTGTGTTATTCATTCATAGTCTAGTTCTCCAAGCTTTCTGTATGTTCAAGGACTGACAAATTATTCTCTAGGGAACTTTCTGCTTCCAGTGGATAATGGGCATCTTTGGGTGATTGCAATCAAAGGGCAACGGTGGTCTATGAACATAGTAACATGTAATGAAGGTTGAATAAAGGCATGCCTCCATCTAGTCTAACCTTTATATTCTATTCATTAACCCTACCTAACTGTTGATCCAGATGAAGGCAAAAGAAAACCTGCTAAAAAGGGGGGAGGGGGGAATCCTTTTTGACTCAAATGGGAAAGGATCCCTGGATCAACCAGAACTATATGTATTAATATATAAATATAACACTATAAATTAGTGTAGAAAGACCGTTCCACAGATTCACTGTTCTTACTGTAAAGAAACTTTCCTCACCTTAATATGAAACTTATTTTCTTGTAATCTTAAATGTTGCCCACAAGTCCTCTAAAATGACCCATTGGTAAACCATGCACCAGAGATTTTATTATATGACCCATTGAATAGATAGATTCACAGAGCTATTTATGTAGGTGGCACAAGGATTGCAAAACAAACGCATCACCTTACTTTTAACATTGAATCTCATCTACTACTTTGCAGCCTATTTGGATTATCTATCAAACTGACCTTGCTCTCAATATCCACTTCTCTCAATACCCACAAGTCATTTATAAACAGAATAAATAGAATTGTCCCCAGTACAGAACCCTGAGGCACTCCACTTAGAACTGTAGCCCACATAGGTAAAGCCCCTTTGACCACTACTGTCTGTACGTGATTCAAAAAACAATTCTCTATCCATGAACAAATATTTTTTTCTAGAGGGGGAGCCTTTTAACGCAGAGGCTGGTCACATGGCTGAAAACAGGAATCTTTCCAGTTTGCAACTACCTAAAGGAAGTTTCTTGTGAGTGAAAATGAACTAAGTGGATCCTGTACAAAGTACCTTTTCCTAAAGGACCTTTTTATTAGGGACATAGAAAAAGGACATTGAAACAAGGACAAGTAAACAAAGTTGGTGTGTGCTGGTATTGTGTATTATTTGTTTGCATGGTACCAACAAAACTGTCCCTTCTAATACAATGTGCATCCTGCCACAGGGACCTATGTATGTGAGAGGTGCGAGTGGGTTGCCCGTTTGGAAGCGGAGGTGGAGAGTCTAAGGGGGCAGCATTGCATGGATTTACAAATCTGGGGGGACAGTAGGCACTGGCTGGGGCCAGTGTAGAGGTGGGTGGAAATGGGACGGGTAATGTTGAGGGAGGAGGTAGTTTTGTAAGGGTTACTGGGGGAAGTAGGGGATCGAAGGGTAGGGTTGCTTCTTCCCAGCTTTCCCATTCCAACAGATTTGCCACCTTAGGTGATGGTGGAGTAGGACAGCTCGGAATTAGCATGTATGGAGCGGGCTAATCTCTTGAGCACCCAGGGGACTGCCATTTATAATACAAGGGAGCATAGGATCAGGAATGCTAGGCAGGTGGTAGTGGTAGGGGACTCCATTATAAGGAAGATAGGGTAATGTGCCACCAAGACCCTACATGCCAAACTGTGTGTTGCCTGCCTGATGCTAGGGTTCAGCATGTGGTGGATTGTGTAGACAGGTTATTGGGTGGGGTCTGGTGTGACCCGGCAGTCTTGGTCCACATTGGTGCCAGTGACAGAGGAGGAGGAGAGGTCCTTAAACATGATTTCTGAGAGTTAGGGCCCAAGTTAAAAGCAAGGACCTCCAGGGTAGTGTTTTTAGTAATACTACCACAGCCACGTGCTACACCAGGGAGGCAATTGGAGCTTAGGAGCATTAATGTGTGGCTAAGAGGTTGGTGTAAGGAGGTTTGGGTTTTATAGAGAACTGGGCAGAGTTTGCTTTCTGCTACATGCTCCTTAGTAGGGATGGGTTGCACCTCTGATGGTGGTGCAGCTGTTTTTAGGAGAGAAGATGGCTAGAGGGTTGGAGGGGATTTTACGCTAAGGGGGGGGGGGGGGGGTGGAAAGCAGGGTGTAGATTGGCCAGTGGTGGGTGGAATGGGAGGTGAGGCTAGCATAGGGGATGAGGCAGGTGTATTTAAGTGTATTAATAAATTACAGGATCATAATCTAAAATACATAGTAACATAGTAACATAGTAATTAAGGTTGAATAAAGACATTCGTCCATCAAGTCCAACCTATTCCCTTTTTTTTTTTTTTTTTTTCTTGTAAAGAGGGAGAATAATATTTTTCTCTCTTGATTCCATTCCCTCTTTATACAAGACAATATCTTGCTAGCTCTAGCTGTTGCTACCTGGCATTGTTTGCTACAGCTAAGTCTGTTATCTACCAGAACCCCCAAATCTTTTTCCATTTCAGATGCACTTAACACAGAGTTATTTATGGTGTAGGTGGCACAGGGATTATTAAATCACCTTACATTTATCTACATTGAATCTCATCTGCCATTCTGCTGCCCACTTTGATAATCTATCTAGGTCTGCTTGCAGCACTTGCACATCATTGGAAGTTTCCAAAGCTCTGCATAATTTAGTGTCATCAGCAAACACAGAGACCTGTAACATCTACATGTTTAGTTAATACTGTTTCTTTAAGGCATAGAGGCAAGCTGGGAAAAAGGGGCAGTATCAGGAAGTAAGCTAGGGAATAGCATGGGATGAGAAAGTGTGATGTACCTGTTGCTCTGTTTGAATAAATCAAGTTCCCTCTACATTCCAAGTGTTTTCTTGCTCTTGAACAATATAACAAGGGAGACATAACAAGACCTTGCTCTCAATGCCCCCTTCTAAGTCATTTATAAACAGATTAAACAGAAGCGGCCCCAGTACAGAACCCTGAGGAACTCCGCTTAGAACTTTAGCCCACATAGATGTAGCTCCATTAACCACCACTCTCTGTTTGCGGTCCAATAACCAGTTCTCTATCCATGAACAAATGTTTTCTTCAAGGCCAACAGTCCTCAGTTTATACATTAGTCGCCTATGTGGCACAGTATCAAAGGCTTTTGCAAAATCCAAATATACCACATCCACAGCTGTGCCTGAATCTAACTTCTTACTCACTTCTTCATAAAAACCAATTAAATTTGTCTGGCATGATCTATTTCTCATAAATCCATGCTGACTACTACTAATAAGATGATCTCTGGAGACAAAGTCAAGGATATGATCCCTTAACAAAGTTTCCATCACCTTCCCTACCACTGATGTTAGGCTTACAGGTCTATAGTTACCAGGCTGTGAACGACTACCTTTTTTGAATATTGGTATTACATTGGCTTTTTTCCAATCCAGCGGCACATCCCCAGACAAAAGCGAATCTGAAAAGATGAGACACAGTGGTCTTGCTAGAACTGAACTAAGCTCTTTTAAAATCCTAGGATGCAAACCATCTGGTCCTGGCGCTTTATTGATATTAACTTTGTCTAATTGATTCCGTACCATATCCTCTTTTATCCAATGTGAAAACTCTTCATTTCCTCCCTGCACATTGTTACAATCCCTACTGTATCTCAACAGTAAAAACCGATGTAAAAAAACGGTTTAGCAGATTAGCCTTTTCGGCATCCTCTACAACCACCTCAGCTCCATTATTTAATGGTCCCACATTCTCAGTCCTCATTTTTTTACCATTTATATACTTAAAAAACATCTTGGGGTTGGACTTGCTTTGTTCGGCAATCCGTATTTCATTTTCTATTTTAGCTAGTTTAATTGCTTTCTTGCACTCTTTATTACAACTTTTGAAGTCCCTGTAAGCCTGTTCTGTGCCTTCTGCTTTCAAAATTTTAAAAGCCCTTTTCTTTTTTTCCATTTCCCTTTTTACCTGAGCATTAAGCCATGCAGGAGTGGACCTAATTTTTTTACACTTGTTTCCTAAAGGTACCGATTTGGAAATGTTATAGTTTAATATCCCTTTAAAAGTGGTCCACATCTGCTCAGTATCTTTACCTAGAAACAGTTCCCCCCAGTCTATGAGCAGGAGCGATTCCTTTAAAAGCATAAAATTAGCTTTCCTAAAGTTAAAAGTTTTTGTTAAGCCAGTGCACTTTAGTTTTCTGCAACCTATATTAAATGACACTATATCATGGTCACTATTCCCTAAGCTTCCCATTACCTTCATCTCCAAAATGAGCTCTGGGTTATTAGATATCACCAGATCCAACAACGCATTCTTTCTAGTAGGAACTTCTACCATCTGTGAAAGAAAATGCTCAATTCTCGGAAATCATTTTTAAGGACCTCACCTCCACCTCTAACTTTGTCATTGGCACCAATGTGAACCAAGACCGCCGGGTCACTCCCAGCCCCACCCAATAATCTGTCTACACGATCCACCACATGTCGAACCCTAGCACCAGGCAGACAACACACTGTTCGGCATGCAGGGTCCTGGCGACAGATTACCCTATCTACCCTTCTAATAATAGAATCCCCTACCACTACCACCTGTCTATCCTTCCTAGCCCCCAGTTCTCCCTCCCTTGTATTGGAGATGGCCGTCCCCTGGGTGCTCAAGGGAAAGGCCCGCTCCATACATGCTGCTTCCGAGCCATCGTCCTCCACATCTTCACCTAAAATGGCAAATCTGTTGGGATCGACCAGCTGGGAAGAAGCCCCCCTATCCTTCCGTCCCCTACTTCCCCTGGTGACCCTTACAAATCTATCTTCCTTCTCCACCTTATCTGCCCCATCTCCACCCACCAGTTTACTGGCCCCTGCCAGTACCTGCATTTCCCCCAGGTTTGCCAAGTCCTGCAATGCTGCAAGTTTACCCCTTAGATTCTGTACCTCAGATTCCAGATGGGCAACCCACTCACATCTGACACATACATAGGTCCCCTGGGGCGGCTGCTCCAAGATCCCATACATGCGGCAGGATGCACATTGCGCGGCCCCAACAAAACTGTCCATACTAAACAGCAATACACAGCAGAGACACAGCAGAGAAATAGTGTTGTTCTTAAACGCTTTCTTGTTTTAAACGCTTTAGTTTTTTAATGCTGTCAATTCTCTTAAAAACAGAAAAATCTCTTTAAAGAAAGAAATATATGCTTGCAAATGCCAGATGCCTGGCAGACAAAATGGGAGTATTGGAGATAATGGTGTTGACTCTAAAGTATGATGTAAAAGGTATAGCAGAAACGTGGTTGAACAGTTTTCACGACTGGGCTGTAAATTTAGGAGGATACACCTTGTTTAGGCAGAACAGAGAAAAAAGGAAAGGGGAGGAGTATGTTTATGTTAAAAAAGAATTGAAGCCACATTTAAAAGAAGCGATAACTGGCGATTATGGATGTTAAAGGCAATATGGGTGGAATAAGGCAACCGTAGGGGGGGTCATTGTTGGTGTTTGCTATAAGCCACAAAATGCTAGCAGGGAGGAAGTGAGTCCGCTTCATATGCAGTTGGCAAGGGCTGCCAAGTTTGGGAAGGGTGCTCATTATGGGGGACTTTAATTACCCTGAAATTGATTGGTGGAATGGAACTGCCAACACAGAAAAGGACGATGACTTCTTGAATTTGCTGCAGGATAATTTTTTCACAGGTGGTTGAAGTTCCTACTAGGAGCTCTGTTGTACAGTATCTGGTAATCTCTGACATTGTGTATGTTATCGAAAAGAAAAGTGCGCTGGGTTAACAAAGACTTTTTATTTTGGGAAATCAAATTTCCCAGGTTAAAACATTCCCAGCATGTCAACTGGTATATGGTATTATCAGGTAAAGGTACTGAAGAGATGTCGACTGTGTTTAAGGACGTTTTAAGCCATTTCACAGCTACCCTTGGGAAATAAATGTAAAAAAAATACCGGTAAATCTGTGCCCATGTGGCTGAATTCTAAAGTGTAAAGAGTGAAATAGAAAAGAATAAAAAGGCATTTAAAAAGTCAGAGGGAAACGAAATGGCCTTTGGGATTATAAAAACTGTAAAAAGGTGTGTAAGAAAGCAATCAAGCTAGATAAAATTATTAATGAAGTTAGGATAGCTGAACAAAGCATCATTAATCCCCCAAAAAATTAAGTAAGTTAATAGTAAGAAGATGAGGACTGAAAATGTAGCGCCATTAAGGGGGATAAGCTAGTTATGGAGGATGGAGATAAAACAAGTGTCTTGAATATTTTTGTTTACCTCCTGTATACACTATAGAAGATCCAAGTACAGATATCATAGAGTATAGTAGCAATGGTATTAAAGATGCAAGTGCCCTTTGGGTAACCAAGGATATGGTACAGAAACAACTAAAGGTTAATATTAATAAATCTCCTGGACCGGATAGAATACTTTCTCGGGTCCTTAGAGAGCTAAATTCAGTTTTATCTAGGCCATTGTTTCTTATTTTCGCAGATTCACTCCTTTCTGGATGTGTGCCTCTGGATTGGGAAAAAAGCTGATGTTATTCCAATATTCAAAAAGGGTAGTCGTTCACAGCCGGGTAATTACAGTCCTGTAAGTTTAACATCAGTGGTGGGGGAGATACTGGAAAGTTTAGTAAGGGAACATATTTATTCTAGAGTATGTGTTAAGGACTGACCTTATAAGTAGTAACCAGCATGGATTTAGGAGGAATAGATATTGCCAAACTAACTTGTTTGGCTTCTATGAGGAAGTGAGTAGAAATTTAGACTCTGGCATAGCAGTGGATGTATCAAAAGCAAAGGCTTTTGATACAGCCCCCCCTAGTTGACTAATGTATAAGCTAAGGTCTGTTGGTCTAGGGTGGCACATTTGTACATGGATAGAAAATTGGTTGAATAGGATGCAGAGTAGTTAATTAGTAGTAGTTGTTAATGGGGCTTTATCAGTATGGACTAGTGCTAAGTGTGGTGCCACAGGGTTCTGTGTTGGGGGCGCTTCTATTTAATCTATTTATTAATGATTTGGAAAAGGGTATTGTCAGCAAGGTTTCTGTGTTTGCTGATGACAAAACTTGGTCGACCATTAAAAGCTTGGGGGGATGTGCAATCGTTGCAGGTGGATCTAGTTAGATTTACAATTTATAGAAAATTGGGATGTTGTACATCAATATTAAAGTGCAACTAGAGACCAAAAATATATTACATACAAAAAATAGAATTCTAGTGCTCAAACAATTCTAATTGCATATTGTCAATTAGCCAATATGCAATTAGAATTGTTTGTGCACTAGAATTCTATTTTTTGTATGTATTATATTTTTGGTCTCTAGTTGCACTTTAATATGGATGTACAACAGCCCAATTTTCTAAATATTGTGTGTTACATTGAAGGTTTGACCAAGCCTTCTGGGAAATTGTACTCCACCCAGAGTTAGGTCATATGCTCGTTTGAGCAAAGTACTTTAAACTAGAGAGTCCGCTTCAAGAATCCAGGCCACACAGGAGAAGCTGTCAACTCATGTAGCCAAAAAGGCAAGCACCAGTAGGTTAGGACCCAGTTAAAGACGGCAACCTTGGCATGGTGACTGGGCTTAAAATAATTTGGCCAACTTATTGAACTAATTGCTTTTATTTACCCTGGGTTTAGCAGGCTGTTTGTAGCAGCAACCTTATGGAGTTATAGCCAATAGGCAATTAGAATTGTTTGTGCTCTAGAATTCTATTTTTGTATGGATCTAGATAGATTGTCACATTGGGCTACTAAGTGGCAGATGAGATTCAATGTTGAGAAATGTAAGGTGATGCATTTTTGACTATAAACTCACTGTGTTAAGTGAATCCCTCTTGGAAAAGGATCTTGGAGTTTTGGTGGATAACAAACTTAAAGGTAGCAAGCAGTGCCAGGCAGCAACAGCCAGAGATGGCATGGTGTTGACTTGTATAAAGAGAAAAGGCGCTTGCGTGGGGATATGATTACTGTGTATAAATACATTAACGGGCCATACAATAAACTATTTGGGGCATTGTTCACCAAAAGTCTGAGGACACGAGGACATCCCTTAAGACTTGAAGAAAAAAGGTTTAGGCTTCAAGTTCGGAAAGTGTTTTTCACTGTGAGAATGGTAAAGCTATGGAACTGTCTTCCAGTGGATGTTGTGATGGCAGGTTCATTGGTCAGTTTAAAAAAGCCAGATGAGTTTCTGCAAACAAGGATTGCTGCAAGTTACATAGTAACATAGTAATTGAGGTTGAATAAAGACATAGGTCCATCAAGTCCAACCTATTCACTTTTTTTTTAACCCTTCCTAACAGTTTATCCAGAGGAAGGCAATATTTTTTAGCTTTAGAAACTTATCCAGACCATTTTTAAAGTTATTCAATGAACTTGCCATTACCACATCTGCTGAAAGACAGTTCCACAGTTTCACCGTTCTCACTGTAAAGGAACCTTTCCTAACATGAAGATGAAACTTTTTTCTTCCAACCTTAAAGGATGTCCACGAGTCCATGGATATGACCTATTCAAGAACAATGCACCAGAGAGTTTATTGTATGGCCCATTTATATATTTGTATAAAGTTATCATATCCCTATGCAAACTTCACTTCTCCAATGTAAACAGCCCTCTTGCCTAATCTGCCTGCATAGTCAAGCTCCTCCATTCCCTTTATTATTTTAGTTGCCTTTCTCTGAACTGCTTCTATTTCCAAGATGTCCCTTTTGTATATGGGATTCCAAAACTGCACCACATAATCCAAATGAGGCCTTACCAGTGCTTTGTAAAGAGGGAGAATAATATTTTTCTCTCCTCAATCTATTCCTCTTTATACAAGACAATATACCTGGCATTGTTTGCTACAACTATGTCTGTTGTCCACCAGAACCCCCAAATCTTTTTCCATTACAGATTCACTTAACACAGAGTTATTTATGGTGTAGGTGGCACAAGGATTGTTGAACCCCAAATGCGCATCACCTTATATTTATCAGCATCTGCCATTCTGCTGCTCATTTTGATAATCTATCTAGGTCTGCGTGCAGCACTTCATTTGAAATTTCCAAAGCTCTGCATAGTTTAGCGTCATCAGTAAACAGAGACCTTGTTCTCAATGCCCCCTTCTAAGTCATTTTATTAAAGTGTCCCCAGTACAGAACCCTGAGGCACTCGGCTTAGAACTTTAGCCCACACTCTTTACCACCACTCTGTTTGCGATCCAATAACCAATTCTCAAAAGCGTTTGCAAAATCCAAGTATACCACATCCACTGCTGTGCCTGAATCTAAATTCTTACTTCTTCATAAAAACCAATTAAAGTTGTCTGGCATGATTTATTTCTCATAAATCTATGCTGACTACTACTAATAAAATCAGTTCTGGAGACAAAGTCAAGGATATGATTCCGTTACAGGTCTATAGTTACCAGGCAGTGAACGACTACCTTTCTTGAATATTGGTATTACATTGGCTTTTTTCCAGTCCAGCGGCACATCCCCAGATCAAAGCAAATCTGAAAAGATGAGAAACATTGGTCTAGATAGAACTGAACTAAGCTCTTTTAAAATCCAGGGATGCAATCCATCTGGTCCTGGGGCTCTTTTGATATTTACTTTGTCTAATTGTTTCCGTACCATATCCTCCTTCAGCCAATGTGAATACTCCTCATTTCTCCCCTGCATATTATTACAATCCCTGCTGTAAGGACTAGGATTCCCTATAGTGAAAACTGATGTAAAAAAATGGTTTAGAAGATAAGCCTTTTTGGCATCCTCTACAACCATCTCAGCCCCATTGTTTAATGGTCCCACATTCTCAGTCCTTATCTTTTTACCATTTATATACTTAGAAAATGAAATACAGATAGCCGAACAAAGCAAGCCCAACCCCAAAATGTTTTTTATTTTAGCTAATTTAATTGCTTTGTTGCACTCTATTACAGATTTTATTCTCCCTGTAAGACTGTTCTGCTCCCTCTGATTTCAAAATTTTAAAAGCCTTTTTTCTTTTTTTCCATTTCCCTTTTTACCTGAGCATTAAGCCATGCAGGAGTGGACTTAATTTTTTTTAAGAAACAACGGTACAGGTACAAATTTAGAAATGTAATAGATTAATATCCCTTTTAAAGTGGTCCACATCTGCTCAGTATCTTTACCTAGAAACAATTCCCCCCAGTCTATGAGCAGGAGTGATTCCTTTAACAACATAAAATTAGCTTTCCTAAAGGTAAAAGTTTTTGTTAAGCCAGTGCACTTTAGTTTTTTGCAACCTATATTAAATGACACTATATCATGGTCACTATTCCCTAAGCTTCCCATTACCTTCATTTCCAAAATGAGCTCAGGGTTATTAGATATCACTAGATCCAACAACACATTCTGTCTAGTAGGAACATCTACCATCTGTGAAAGAAAATGCTCATATAGGAAATTTAAGAACTTTATACCTTTTGATGTGCTCGCAGTTCCCCTACTCCAATCTATGTCAGGGTAGTTAAAATCCCCCATAACCAAAACATGCTCCATACCAGCAGCCCTCACTAACTGCATATGGAGATTATTTCCACCTCCTCCCTGGCATTTGGCGGCTTATAACATAACCCAACAATTAATTTACCCACCTTCTCACTTCCTGTACACAGCTCTACCCAAATTGTCATATCGTTTATACCCCCATCTATTCCACCTTTTAGATTTGGTTTCAATTCCTGTTTAATATACATACATACTCCCCCTCCTATCTTATTAACTTTGTCATGTATAAATAAGGAGTATCTTTCAATATTTACTGTCCAGTCATGTGAATCATTTAGCCACGTTTCTGCTATACCGATCACATCATACCTTTCCTTTAAAGCTATTAGTTTTAGTTCCACAGTTTTTCCAACCAGACTTCTTGCATTTGTAAACATACATTTTATATTCTCAATTGATTTACTTCCATACTTGGACGTACATGCCTCCTTATCCTCTATGCTATCCCCTCCCATGTCTCCTCCCTCCTTTATGTCATTAGCCCCCTGATCCCTAACTTCTCTATCTACCCCTGTGTAGTTCAACGTACCCTCCCCCCATACCTAGTTTAAAATCTCCTCCAACCCCCTAGCCATCTTCTCCCCCAAAACAGCTGCACCATCATCATTGAGGTGCAATCCATCTACTAAAGAGCCTGTGGCCAACAGAAAAGTCAGCCCAGTTCTCTAAAACCCAAACCCCATCTCCATACACCACCCTCTTAGCCACGCATTTATACTCCTAAGCTCCTGTTGCCTCCCTAGAGTAGCACATGGCTGCGGTAGTATTTCTGAAAACACTACCCTTGAGGTCCTTACTTTTAACTTGGCCTCTAACTCTCGGAAATCATTTTTAAGGACCTCCCCTCCATCTCAAACCATCTCTCTGTCATTGGCACCAATGTGAACCAAGAGCGCCGGGTCACTCCCAGCCCCACCCAATAATTTGTCTACACAATCCACCACATGTCGAACCCTAGCACCAGGCAGGCAACACATTGTTCGGCATGTAGCGTCTTGGCGACAGATTACCCTATCTACCCTTCTAAAAGTTACTGGTTTTGATATATAAAGTACAGTTGATCCAGGGGTATTTCTGATTGCCACTTGGAGTCAGGGAGGAATTTTTTTTCCCCGTCATGAATTTGGTGTTTTTTGCCTTCCTCTGGATCAACAGTTAGGCAGGAAATGAGATGGATTGGACTGGATGGATAGATGTCTTTATTCAACCTCAAATACTATACTGTACAAATAACCTTTTACAAATTTTATCTAGATTTGATGTGATTTGTTTTAGGGTTTATTTCGAAGGTACAGTGAAAGTCTTTTTAAAAAAACCTAACTTGTTTGAAAAATTGAAGACCAGGGTTACCCTTTAAAGACCTGGGGACAAATGTGTTTGGCAAGGCATTGCTGGCATTCTGATGCTTGGCTATAGGGGAAACATGTGGTACAGAAAACAAAGGCTTAAGTAAATTAAAAAACACATTTACTTAAATAAGGAAAAATAAATATATAATTATTATAGAGGTAAGAAGAATGTCACTCTACTAAAACATTGATTTAAATTTTAAAAAGTTAAATATTTAGTATAGTTGTCCTTTAAACTTTTTTTCAGTTGATACATGATGTACATTAAAATTAACTGCACTAGCAAGCTAATATAGCAAATATTACACCAACCTATGATGTGTACCTTTTCCTCTAACTACTTGAGATGTCAAACAGAGCAGAGGCTGGCACAGAAGCAGGGCCAGCAAGTGCCTGGGGCCCCTGGACATCTCTCGACGGGCCCATCGGCAGATGTCCAGGGCCCCAGTATCTTTATACAAATTTTGGTCAAAAATGGTGCAAAAGTAACATGATTTGCCTCCTCTTTAACCGGGGGCCTGGCCCTGACATCCAATCAGGACTGAGTCCACTGGCAGCCGCTGCGCCGCATAATCAATTCACTGGTGGTTCAGTTCCTCTATTACATCATGCCGTCAGTGCGCAGCGTATCACTGCTTTGCGCCTGCGTGCCACGCATAAAGTTTTCCGCTGACTGCTGGGTGCGCAGGAGAAGAGGTGTGCAGCATTCCAAGTTAACTTACTGGACGGACCCGACCTCACCGACACCAAGTAAATTCCATGATTATCTGCTGTGCCTGCTAGTGCAGAGACTCCGTCAGAGTGAAATCAGGGACTTGGGGGCGGGGATGGTTTTTTTTGTTTTTTTGCAGACACTCAGTCAGAGTGCAATTAGTCAGAGATGAGTTCCAACCTTGCCATGCCCGAGGGGGACTTGGGGAAGGGGGATGTGCTGGTGCCTGGGGGTGCTAGAGGGAACTATCCCCTCTGGCACCCCCAGCACACGCACACCCCTGGCCACCCCAACACATCTTCTGCAGACTACAATGATTGCAATGCAATCAGATGGGTGCCATGGCCCAGGAGGACTTGGGGAAGGGGGACGTGCTGGTGGCCAGGGGTGGGTAATGATCCCCTCTGGTACCCCCAGCACACACACCCCTAGCCACCAGCACATCCCCTGCAGAGTGCAATCAGATGGTTGTCATGGCCCAGGGGGACTTGTGAAGGGGGATGTGGTGGTGCCAGGGGCCAGGGGATGTGTGTGCTGGTGGGGCCAGGGAAAAATGTGTTGGTGGTGCCATGGAAATGTGCTGGAGGTGCCAGAAAAAGCAGAAAATTGTTTCAGACTTACCGTAATTTTCTTTTCCTGTGCTGGAGCACGGCAGTGGGCAACCATGGGTTAATCCCTCCTCAGCTAGACTGCCAGGACGTCATCAGCTTATAAATCTCAGCTCCACCCCTTACCTCCTTGTCTTTACAAACAGACTGTTCCGAAGAATGGTGGGGCGGAAGCTTGCCCACTGCCGTGCTCCAGCACAGGAAAAGAAAATTACGGTAAGTCTGAAACAATTTTCTGCTTTCCTGTGCCTGCTCACGGCAGTGGGCAACCATGGGATATACCATAGCTCAGAAAAAAGGCGGGGATGGAAGAATGCTCCAACATTATTTATTATATGCAGATCCAATTATTTTAGAAGTGAGTGAGTTAGACAATACATCTAACTTATAGTGTTTAAAGAAAGTATTTGGTTAAGACCAGGTTGCAGCATTACACAAGTCTTCAATAGATGCACCAGCCGCATAAGCCCAGGATGTGGAAATTGCTCTGGTGGAATGAGCCCGAATGGTAGGGGGCTCCTCTCTGTTTTTTAACCTGTAGCATAACCTGATGCCCTCTGAGATCCATTTAGAAATGGTTGATTTGGATGCTTTCCTTCCCTTCCTCCTCCCAGTGAATATTATAAACAAGGAATCTTCTTCACGGAAGGAGGCTGTGGCCTCGATATAGGTCTTGATACAATTTACTGGATCTAAAATATGGATAGTTTCATCTGATACCGGAGGGAGTACTGTGATTGTTATCTCCTGGTTTAGATGGAATTTTGATACTACCTTAGGTAGATGAGAAATATCTGGTCGTAACATGATCTTATTAGGAAACAACCTTAAGTATGGTTGGGATATTCTCAGGGCACTGATGTCAGACACTCTTCTAGCCGATGCCAAGGCTAATAATAATAACGTTTTAAAAGTCAAATTTTTAATGGAGGCTTGACCTAACGGCTCAAAGGGAGAGTTAGCAAGGACCTCTAACACTAATGACAAATCCCATGGAGGAACCGGTGTTTTAATTTCTGGTCTCAGCCGCTTGACCCCTTCAAAAAATCTTTTTATGAAGACGTCTGATGCCCATGGAAAATTGGTTACTGCTGAAATGGCTGAGATCTGATTTTTCAATGTATGAATACTTAGTTCTTTCTGTAGTCCTGATTGCAGAAACTCAATTAGGATGGGAGTAGATAGTTGCTCAATGTCAAGTTCTCTTTCGTGGCACCATTAAGTGAAGGTGTCCCAAGTCCTATAATAATTATTTGAAGTTGACGCTTTCCTTGCCGATAGCAGTGTTAGAGTGGCCTCCTTTGATAATCCCATGTGTTCGAATGTCCTCCTTTCACGAGCCAGGCCGTCAATCTTAACCTCTCTACCTGAGGATGTTGGAATGGGCCTTGGCTCAAGAGATTTGGAATCTTGGGGAGGCTGAGTGGATGGGCTATAGATATTGATAGGACTGTGGAAAACCATGGCCTCCTTGGCCAGGCTGGTAGAATCAAGATTGCCTTCACCTCTTCTCTGTGAATCTTTTCCAGTACCCTGGGGATCAGCGGAAGCGGAGGAAAAATATAAACCAGAGGGAAATTCCAAGGAATGGAAAGAGCATCTGCTGGAATCTCCTTCTTGACAGGGAACCTGGTACAGAACAACGGGAGTTTGGTGTTCCCTTGGGTTGCCATTAGATCTATGTTGGGAGTTCCCCATTTCCTGCATATTTTGTGAAAAACTTGTGGATTCAATGCCCATTCCCCCGGTGACATTCTTTTCCTGCTCAGGAAATCTGCTTCCTGATTATCTATCCCAGGCAGATGAACGGCTACTATCTCTAGGAGATTTACTTCTGACCATAAGAGAATTCTCTGGACTAGAGTCCAGAGTTTGCGATTCCGAGTACCTCCTCTCTTGTTGACATATGCAACCACCGTAGTGTTGTTTGAATATATTCTCAGCGCTTGTCCCTTGATGTGTTGATGGAAGTGAAGAATCGCTTTCCATACTGCCATCATCTCTCTGTAATTCGATGATTCCATTGCTGTCCCATGAACCTTGGGCTGTTAATTTCTGGTAAGTCGCTCCCCACCCTTGGGAGCTTGCGTCCGTAGTTATGTTCTTCCAAGTAGGAGTTTGTAGTTGGACTGGTTTGAAATTGTCTACTTGTAGCCACCACCTTAGTTGTTCTCGTAGATAGATTGGAAGGTAGATCTGTTTTTTGGGATTCTGACCCTCCTTCCATTGAGACAGGAAGTAGACCTGAAGAGGGCGAAGGTGCAACATTGCCCATTGTACAGACTCTATGGAGGATACCAATTTCCCTAATACCTGTTGGATAAATTTCGCCTGGGCTGCTGGGAAATTGACTAGTTTGGATACTAGCCCCTGGATTTCCAGAACTTTTGGTTTTGGGAGTTCTACCTTCATATTCTCTGTATCCAGGACTACTCCCAGATAGTCCAGCCGTTGAGTCGGTGTGAGTTGTGACTTCTTCCATTTTATCATCCATCCGAGGGACTGGAGTATTTGTAAGGTTTTCTGAACTTGGGCTGTCAATAAAACTGGATTGCTGGCCACTATAAGAATGTCGTCCAGATAAGCAAAGCAGTGTATTTTTATTAGTCTCAGTCTTTCTAGGGCTATTATCAGAATCTTGGAAAATACCCTGGGTGCTGTGGAAATCCCAAACGGGAGAACCCTGTATTGATAGTGGTTCTTTTGGATGTGGAATCTCAAGTACTTCCTGTGTTTTGGGTAGATTGGTATGTGGAGATACGCATCTTCGAGATCCACCTTGCATAACCAATCTCCCTTCCTTAAATGCTGGCGTACAACCCTCAAGGATTCCATTCTGAAAGATCTTACTTTTAGATATTGATTTAGAAAACGGAGGTCCAAAATGGGTCGAAATTCCCCTGATAATTTTCTTATAAGGAATAATAGAGAATAAATTCCCTTTGATTCCTCTGATCTTGGTACTTTTTCCAGTATTTTCTTGGACATCATTGAGGCTAAGATCTCCTTTAAATTTTCCTTTGCCATTGGTGTCTTTGGCTCCCTGGATGCGAAAAAGATGTTCCTTGTGGGGGCTTGCCAAAATTCTAGGTGATAACCTTGTGATATTGTCCTTAGTACCCAACGATCTGATGTCGATTGCGCCCAAACATCCCGAAATTGTTGAAGTCTGCCCCCCACCTTGGGATGATGGGCTGAGACACCTTCATAAGGTTCTTTCTCTGGGACGAAAAGTTGTGTTTGTTCTCCAACTCCTAATGTTATAATTTCTCCCTGGTCTGTACGCTTTAGCCTCGCAAAATGACGCTCTGGGCTGGTTAGGATTTGGAAAAGGTCTTCTAGTCCTAGTATATTGAGGCAATAAAACTCTTCTATTATCCACATTGTCTGAAAAAATAGCTCTTAATCGGCTCCCAAATAGGAATTCACCTTCAAAAGGTAAACTGGCAAGGTTATTCTTGGATGCAGCATCTGCCTGCCACTGGCGAAGCCATAAAGCTCGACGGGTGGCTACTGAGAGGCCCAAAGCCTTGGCTAAAAGCTTCACACTATCTAATGAGGCCTCTGACACAAAGGCGTTTGCGAAAGCTATATTCTGGATCATCTCCCGGATTTGTTCCCTGGGGGTGCCGTCCAGAAGCGCTTTGTCCACATCTTCTATCCAAAATTTATTGGCTCTTGCCAAACCTGTAATAGTCAAAGCTGGCCTTACAGCCGCACCTAACATAACATATAATCGTTTTAACAGTGAATCTTGGCGCCTTTCCATTGAATCCTTTAAGGTTGCCCCGTCATCCATTGCTAAAGAGGTTCTTCTTGCTGTACCTGCAATAGCTGCATCGACCTTAGGAGGTGTACTCCAGAACTTGGCGTCTTCTTGTGAAAACGGGTACATTTTCAAAAACGCTGGTGTTGGTGAATATCTCCTATCTGGTATTCTCCATTCATTTAAAAATATTTCTGTTATTTTTTCATGGACTGGGAAGACCTTAGGAATTACTTCATTCTGGAACCACTTGTCCAGCACTTGAGATTCCTCAGGTTGATCGACAGATAAAGTCTTGCGCATCAGGGTAATTAAATGCTCCACCAATCCTGGATCAATGTTAGTGTCAGACTGAGTCCAGTTATCCTCACTACTTTCACCTTCCTCTCTCACAGAGGGGCCTGGGTTCTCATTCCTAATTGGTCTCACCAAAGGCATTACCTTGTCTAGGACTGCCTTAGTTATCGTTTCAGCTATTCCTTGATCCACTGGAGCAGAGGGAAAAAGCGTCTCCAAACAACTTGCACAGAACTTCTTTTCTGGCAATGCTCTATTATGACATACTGAGCACTCTTTGCTGGATGATTTTTCTTTCCTACAAAGAAAAGATGCATAGTATAAATATTTATCCTTACCAACCGGCAGGAATCAACAAACCTCTCAGAATACAGCTCACCCCCTGGATGTGGATCTGGATTTACGCTTGCCGAACCCGGAAGGCAATTGCCCCAGTACCTTCGCTTACACTAAGCAGTGTAGCACCGGTCTTCAATACCCGAGGAGAGGTATTGGCCCACAAGGGAGTGAGCTAGTATCTTCTTAGCAGCAGTCACTGAGGAACAGGATAAAAAAAAAGACAAGGAGGTAAGGGGTGGAGCTGAGATTTATAAGCTGATGACGTCCTGGCAGTCTAGCTGAGGAGGGATTAACCCATGGTTGCCCACTGCCGTGAGCAGGCACAGGAAATATACTTTTATCATTTAATGGAACATTAGGGGGGGCCCAAAAATCTGACTTGTGCCTTGGGCCCCATTTGGTCTTAATCCATTTCTGCACAGATGACCATCACAGACACCACTTGCAGACTTCCTTGCTTGCAGCTTGCTTCATCTTTTTAAAACTGTATGGGCATGGGTGTGTTTTTCTCCAAGAAGACTCACATGCAAAGAAGGTGTCATGCACAACATGATGTGTGTGATGACGTCACCTCATACGTACGCAGTCATTCTTTGGCTGTGGAGCTCTGTTAGTGGGAGAGGGACTTGCCGCCCCTAGCAAATCAGAGATTGCGGCCCATTTGACAGAAACCAGCAAGGTTCTGCTGTGGGCCGACTGATGTGCCTTGTGTAAATTTAATATGCAATGCTGCCTAACTTAAAGCTTTTTTTTTTTTTTTTTAACCACCCCTGGTGGCTGTGCTGCCCTGGGCCGTTGCACGCGGATGTTTTGCGAAACCCGTGCATCCGGTGCAATTCTGGAGTTTAACTTGCGCTAACCTTTAAAATATTGGTTTGTTGCTAGTTTAGCCCCCCCTTTTTTTTAACAAAGCAAGCCAAATGTATGCTAGAGATAAAATATGTTGGTTCAAAACTGAAAATTAGACCCACATTAAAGATCAACGGAGAGATTCAATATAAAACATTGGCGTTACTTACCTTTGCGTTATCACAGGATCGCGTAAAGGTTATAAGCTCATGTTTAAAGTCCCATACGAGGTAGGTCAAAACTTAAAGGAGAACTAAACCCAAAAAATTAAAGTTTAAGTTAGAAAGTACTTGCCTCAACACCCTTCTCAGCATGGAAGATACCTCTCAGGGGCCTTTCCTTTACCTCTCATTTTAGGTTCTGTTTGTTCCCCAACCAGAAGCTGACATTTTCCCTTGCCTGCCAGTACTTTTGCCTTGATTACATTTTCAGCACCTGTGTGATTTCCACTCCCACCACTTAACCCCTATGATGTAGGAATATATTAAATCATCAATATTCAAATTGGTGGTGCAGCTGATTAACCCTAGCAGTGTTGTAGTGAGATGTATATAGGTCTGGGTATCTAGTGTGTCCGGATCTGAAATAATGTATGTCTCACCTACGGCTTTCACTCCACTAAATCCGATATATAAACAATAAATTGCAGCTGAAACATACAAAGACACAGGTCTGTAGCTGTGAATATTGCAAGTTTATTGCAAAACATGCATGCTACATGTTTCAGACTCAAGCACTTGAGGAAGGACAAGTGGGTCAGAAACATGTAGCATGCATGTTTTGCAATAAAACTGCAATGTATTGTTTAAGTATTGGAGGGTCATATTTAAAAACTTGCGATACCGCAGGTTTTCTTTACTATACGACCGTGGTTCACCATGCTGTAAACTACCATAATGATATTCTATGGGCGGTCGTAGATTTACGTACCCTATCGTACATTTACAAGATTTCTGATAGGGATCATAAATTAACGATCTCCATAAGGATCGCTAAAGAAGGCCATACCACACCTTTATAAATATGGCCCGTTGTATGAAGATCTCTAGCTCTCCCTGTCAGCTGTAGCAATATTAGTGGAAAGTGTAGCTTCTTAAAGGGGAATGTTGGAGGGTAGGAAGAGTGTGTTTTTATAGAAACCACATGGTGCAGAACTGTAGGGGGAGGATAGTGAAGTGAACCTGATTTTAGCAGAGCTCCGTGTAATGCATTTTTCATCATTGTACCTTATTAAAGGGAATGTTGCAGGGTAGGAAGAGTGTGTTTTTTGATTCAGCTGTCTGTATAAAAACAAACTGTAGTACAGAGCTAATCTTAGGAATGCATTACACAGAGAAATGCATTGCACAGAGCTGTGCGAAGATGCGTCATTATATTATCCTCCACCTGCAGCACTGCACCATGTTCTATAAGTGTACGTATTAAAGGGGAATGTTGGAGGGTATGCCACTTGCAGCTCTGCACCATGTTGTTTATATAAATGTACATATTAATATGAATTATTTGAGGTAATGCCAATTAAAGGGGCACTGTTAGAGGGAACGCAAACATGTTCTATAAAATTAAAGCAGCAGGGGGCTGCTTGTGCGAAGTTTTGCATAAACAAAATCAACTAGGGTTCCCATCTTTGCCTTTAAGACCGGAACACATATATAGACCTATGTATTAAAAGTTCATGTTAAAAATGGTGCAAATTTTGCCCCAACCAATCAGATGTTAGCATAAGAACTTTTATGACATAGGCCTGATAATATGTACACAACAAATGGTTGTTAGTGTTTTCTTTAGAAGCATGGTGCAGGCTGATAAAGTTTGTATTTAATGCAATGGTACTTAGCACTGCAACATGTAGATTTAATATGTGTTTGCCTTTAAGTTCAACTCTGAGTTCAACTCTTACATGCAGCTTAGCATAAAGGGAGTGGGAAACAAACACAAGATAGCTAGTTAGCATGTGCAGAAGGAATTTTGTGTCCAGGACCACCAGGAAGAGGCAACACTAGAAGCCACCCGTGACATCATAGATTACCAGTACTCAAAAATGTTCTATAAATGATTTCTAAGAGGCTAAATTCAGAGGTGAGAGTCAAATTGTTTTACTAAGTGACAGTTATAGAGTCTGTGGATCTGCCTTTGTATTTTGGGTTTAGTTCTCCTTTAATCCACATTGGCGCACAGGGAATATGGGGAAACACATAGTCACATATAAAGCTTAATTCTCCTAGGCAAGAGACTGTTGTAGCATAAACAGGCTCACTACACAAATCTCACCCAGTATTAAAGGGCATGTTCACCCCCAAATCTAAAATTTGCCCCAGTGCTGGCCCCTCATTATAGTATTAAAAATCCTTACCTAACCTTCCTGCTCCTTATCGTTTTCCTGCAGTCCTTGCCAAAGTCCAGGAAACCGAAGTGTAGGAGTTGTCTTCCTGTCCATAGGTATCTTGCCTCCTGTGTTGCCTCTGGGAGGGATGGTGACATGCCCAGGGGAGCGTGTACCTAGCGTGAAATATATGAAATAATGTAATACTAAAAAAAAGTTTCCAATTCATATTTACAGCCCTTCGCTCCCCCACCTATCTTCACAGCCGGCAGCTGCAGCTGTGATTGGCTGACTGGCCACCAATCACAGATGCGGCTGCTGGTCCGGCCCCTCTCTGCTGTTTCCGGTTAGCAGAGAGGGGAAGAAGATAGCTGCAGGAGCGAAGGGACTGTACGTATGAATCCGAAAGTTTTTTTTTAGTATTAACATGGCGGTTGGGGGGTGGGCAAGCCTGAGGAATATTAAATTAAATGTTATATTTTTGGGTGGACATGCCCTATCTCAAAACACATAAACAGTTTTGGAAAGGCTTGGCTTTACTGGTCTGACATTTCCTTCTTCTCTCCAGTGGTTCTTTGTGGTCCAGGGGTCACTACATTAGTGGGTCTGTCCAGGCACCCTAAGAGTCGTCTGGATGCATGGTTCAAAATGTAGGGTTGATGTTAAAGATAATGGACAGAAAAAAGAGGCAACAGCAGGACACATGAAGCATGACGCCATATTGCGGGTTTTCGTTAATGTACAACCGCAGCCGTACATTTACGGCAAACGGTGGTAAATCTATGATCACGGTCATAGATTTGCTGCCGCTATCATACCTTTATGGTAGCGGCCGTAAATGTACGACTGCCGAACTGATCGTTAAAGGTGTGGTATCACTTAAGTGATACCACACCTTTATAAATATAGCCCAGTCTGTGAGTATTTTACAGACTGTCAAAAGTAAATGCAGTAAGTACTTGAATCATATAGTAGTATATATGATTAATATTAACATATGATTATGTGACATTCGTGCGAAAATGAAGCTTCAACAACACCAATGATCCAAGACTATTCTCGGCTTTTTCTGACGAACAGCCTGGCAGATTTGTTCTGCCGTTTGTCATGTGTTTGTACATATCATATTAGTCAGATTATCTGTAAACTGTGAACTGTAAGATTAAATGAAATGCACATGTGCAACATTTCCTGATGTTCATCACACAATACCAATGAAGACTATCTGTCCCTATCATTAATGTATGTACAGGTGTCGTTGGCAGAGCTAGTATAATGAGACGGTCACTGAATATTTGTCGGGCACATTGTGTGAAAATGATCTGATGTGCGCACAAACCTTTAGGTCTGTTGGCCTTGAAAAAACATTTGTACATGGATAGAGAATTGGTTGTTAGATCACATAGAGAGATTAGTTGTAGATAACAGACTTGGCTGTAAGAAACTGTGCCAGACAGCAATGACTAGAGGTAGCAAGATATTGTCTTGTATAAAGTGGGAAATAGATTCAAGGGAGAAATATTTTTTTTTAAATATTAGCTGCCCTTCTCTCAAACCCGTTCAAAGTAGGGCAACTAAATTAATAAGGGGTATGGACTATACAGACATATTAGACAAGTTAGGGCTTTTTCTCTGTCACCCCAGTGGCAGCACTTCACCAGACTGGGATATCATGGTATAAAAAGTCCCTCCCACAATCCACTCCTTGTCTTTTTGCATTTCCTGTGGCTAGGAAAGCATGGTGTAGTGCTGACACTCAGGGCTTGCCATTGCAGCGTTGCCAGAGCAGTTCTCCCTCTCTCTCTGCTTCTGATGCCTTCCCTTTTTGCTGCAACAAGTTTGCCAGGGAAGGGCCTTGTGACTAGGCTATATTTATATGGACTCTGTGTCCATTACTTTGGCAGCATGTATTTTTGGCCATATTTTTTGTGTGTCGTGCGCTCCCTATGGTGTCCGCTTCTAGCTAGCTAGTCTTCCATTTCCCAGGACGTCCGCACTTCAGTAATATGCACGCTCGTTCTCAGGGGGATGCGCATGCCTGGTGCGCACATTTACTTCCTGGTTGTGCAGCCGGTCACGTCATTGTTGCTTCTCGCGAGATCCTCTTAAGGCCCTGGGAAACCCTCTCTTACTGTTTCTGACCCAGAAGAGTCTGGATTCCGCACATGTAGTACTTCTTTGAATTGTTTGCTGCTAAGCATTCGGTCCTTGCTTATATTACTTTGGATATGGACTGCTGGTTTCCTGGATAACATTAAAGAGCCTTCTTGTGAGTACCTTTACCTTTTGGTATGTGTACATTTCCTTGCTGCCACCCACTCTGTTTGGGGTATTTTATTTAAACTTGTTTTATATCTATTCTTGTATAGATATTTTCCTCACTATGGAGCCTAAGTGAGTGATGGTCACCAACAGTGGAACTAGGTAAGCCCCAGGTCGGTTGTTCTAAAAGAGATGATATTAAAGTTACTAGGATGATGTTAAAGTTACTAAGCCTTTTTTATGTTTTGTTTTTTATTTTAATGCCTCAGCCTCTGATAAATCTTCCAAGTCTAAGAGTTCTTCTTCTAAAAGGAAGAAGTCAGAGAAAGATGAAGAGGTAGTTCAACTACCAGAAAAGATAACTATGGATAAATTAATGGGTTTAATTAAGACAGCAAAATAAAAAGAAGGCTAAGACAAGACATTTGTCGGATGTTTCTGATTCGGAAGAGTCACGAGGTTTAGACTCAGTATCAGGATCAGGAATTTGAATCAGGTGAGGAGGAAGATGAATCAGAATCCACGTTTGATCCCAGTATTGTAGCGCCATTGATTAAAGCAATTTGAGAAACGTTTTCACTAACAACAGAAGAACCAGTAACAGCCTCAGCGGACAAATATTTTCCGTCTATGCAGAAAAATTCTGTATTTTTTCCAGTCCACAAATCCTTAAGACAGGTTATTTCCTCGGAATGGAAGAAAGTGGAGAAGAAGGTAGATGTGGGTAACAGATTCTGTAAGAAATATCCTTTTCATGTAGATGATGCAGAAGCTTGGGAATCACCTCCAAAAGTCGACGCAGCAGTAGTAAGATTAGCTAGGAGAACCACGTTGCCATTCGAGGATGTGGCTACCTTTAAAGACCCAATGGATAGAAGGGTGGATACCAACCTGAAAAAAATCCTATATGGCTGCAGGAGTGGCTTGTAAACCCTCTATGGTGTTAACCTTAACCTCAAGTGCTTTAAAAGTCTGGTTAGGGGACCTTCAACATGCAATTGATTCTAATGTTAGGAGGTCTAAACTTACTGGTATGGTCCAAGAGTGTATTTTCGTGACTGAGTTTATTTCAGAGGCCTCGGTGGATTTAGTTGAGCTTTCAGCCAGGTCCATGGCTCAGTTGCGGCCAGAAGAGCTCTTTCGTTGAAGAATTGGTCAGCAGATATCAATTCAAAATCAAACCTTTGTCAGCTTCCATTTGATGGAAAAATGCTGTTTGGGGAAAATTCGATCTTCAGGAGGAAAGAGTATATTTCTTCCACAAGAAAGGAGGTTCAAAAATGTCCGTACTGACACTTTTTCCCAGAGAAGCCGTGAATTTTTTTTTCGTTCCTCTAGACAAGTCAGAGGAAATAGAGATACCTTTCGACAATCAAATTGGAAAAGAAGGCAGGGAATGCAGTCCAATAGGAAACCGGCGGACTCATTCCTAAGCACATCTAATCAGCAATGACGGGGAGCAGGTTCCACATCTGTGCATAGGAGGCAGATTAAAGCATTTTGCACAGAGGTGGGCCGATTTCATTCCCGATTCTTGGGTAGTAAGTTCTATCCAAAATAGAAATTCTACAAAATAGAATTTCTAAAAATGCCTCATTCTCATCATTTTGTCCCAGCAAAAGAACTCCGGGATGCTCAAGAAAAATAAGTAATTTCCCATCATATAGATCAATTGATGTCTTTGGATGCAATCCAAGAAGTTCCAAAGCGACATAGAAGAAGAGAATTTTATTCCCCTCTATTTATGGTTCCGAAGGCCTCAGGAGATTTAAGACCGGTATTAAATCTCAAAAGGTTAAACAAATTCTTAATACTCAGAAAATTCAAGATGGAATCATTGCAAACTATAATTCAGGCCATAAGCAAAGATGTATGGATGGTAAGCATCAATTTAAAGGATGCTTATTTTCATGTCCCTATTCACCAAGATCATTGGAAGTTTCTGAGATTCGTCACCAACGGGATTCACCTAGAGTTCAAGTGTCTACCTTTTGGCCTAAACCAATCCCCGAGGGTATTTACGAAGATTCTAGTATCCTTAATAGCCGAGATAAGGAAGCGAGGGATACAAATTTTCCATTATCTCGACGACATACTGTTGGTGGCAGAAACCAAGGAATTAGCTATTTTTCACACCTCCGAGGTAATAAACATCTTAACAAGCTTTGGTTGGGTTTTAAACAAAGAAAAAATTCATCTGACTCCTTCGCAAAACATGTTTTTTTTGGGAGCACTCTTTTCGACCGCAAAGAAATTAATTTTGTTACCAAAAGAAAAGGTAGCGAAAGGTAACGCGAAAGGTGTCGAACTTTTTAAAAATAAAGAGGATTACAGTGAGGCATTGTATGGTAATTATAGGTCTAATGGCCTCTTGTATTCCGATGGTGGAATGGGCGAGATGGAATATGAGAACGTTACAAAACCACCTGTTATAAGTCAAGAAATTGGAATTACCAAGAAAAACTGACATCAAATGTATTAGAGCTAAAAGCGGTTGGAAAGGCAATACTACTTCACTCAGCAAATATTAGGAAAACATTTAAAAATTATTTCCAACAACGCTACAGTTGTACCTTACATAAAAAATAGGGTGGAACAAGAAGCAAGTCTTTAATGAGAGAAGTAGCTCCCATTCTCGAATGGACAGAAAAAAAAAGCAGAAAAGCATATCGGCAGTGTATTTACCTGGTCCTCAAAACAAGTTAGAGGACTTCCTGAGCAGAAACTCTGTTCATCCAGGAGAATGGAGCCTTCACGACAATCTGTTTCAGACGATTTGCCAAAAGTGGGGGACTCCCACGATAGATCTCATGGCCTCGTCAAACAACACAAAATGTTGTAAGTTTTTGTTGATGGGTTCCGAACTTTCAGGTGGCAGGTACGGATGCTCTTGCTCAAGATTGGTCCGAATGGCTCTTATATATCTTCCCTCCGATTCCGATGATCTGGAATGTTCTCCAAAAAATAAAAAGGGAAGGAGCATTAGTCCTAGCGATTATTCCCTTTTGGCCAAGGAGGCCTTGGTTCCCACTCCTAAATTCCCTCGCTGTGGAGAAACCTTGGAAAATTCCGATCTTTCCAGGGTGGTTGAGTCAGGGACCAGTAAAGTATCAGGAAGACAACAACCTGAATTTGATGGCCTGGAAGTTGAAAGGAGTAGGTTATCGGCACTAGGCTTGCAGGATCAAGTTGTACAGTTATTATTGAAATCGAGGAAAGGTTCCACTTCAAGGCAGTACTATAGAGTCTGGGACCAATTTGTAAAATTTGCCAAGGATTTAAATCTTAATCCCTTAGAGGCTAATTCTTCTTTAATTGTGAAGATTCTTTTTGCAGGCTACAATATAGGATTGAGTAATAGCACTCTGAAAGGACAAGTATCTGCTCTCTCTGCAATTTTGAATTATCCTTGGGCCACGGATCACCTAATTTCTCGATTTTTTTTTTGTGCCCTATTCAGGGTAAGACCTCCATCAAAGAAGACATGCCCGGTTTGGAGCCTACCAACGGTTCTTAAAGCACTTACTATGGCACCTTTTGAACCTATAGAACAAAGCTCAGACTGGATTCTGACACTAAAAAACAGTTCTTCTTGTCGCCATTACGTCAGCTTGTAGAGTGTCAGAGTTGGCGGCATTTTCTTCAAAACAGCCAGACACTACTGTTTTTCACGAGTCAGGATTAAGCCTGCTTTTGACTTTTTGCCCAAAGTAGTTACTTTCATTTAGACATGGAAATCAATCTGCCAGTTTTCTGTCCAAATCCCAGAACGGAGAAAGAACAAAAGCTTCATTCTTTGGATTTAGTAAGACTTTTGACTCATTACTTGAAAAGAGTCATGGAGGAAGTCGGACAGTCTCTTTTTGATTCCTAGAGGATTCAGGAAAGGTGAAGCTCCTTAAAAAAGAACTTTAGCTTATTGGCTCACTCATGCCATAGCAAAGGCCTATCAAGTAAGAGGCGAGGCAGTTCCAGCTGGTTTTAAAGCTCACTCAACCAGAGCAGTTTCTACCTCATGGGCCCTCGATTCTAAGGTCTCCTTGGAAAATATTTGTGAAGCTGCTAAGTGGTCATCTTGGAAAACCTTTATTCGACATTATCGCTTAGACGTTTCGGCAACCGATAAGACTTACAGGGAGATTCAATAAAAGTTCTTATCGTTTAAAATGGTGCTAATTTTGCCCCAACCAATCAGATCTTATTTAACATTTGAAAGCATTATTTAACATTTTAGCACCATTTTAAAAGATAAGAACTCTTATTGAATACCGTATATACTCGAGTATAAGTCGACCCGAGTATAAGCCGAGGTACCAATTTTTACCTCAAAAATTAGGAAACCATGATTGACTCGAGTATAAGCCGAGGGATGAAATATAGACCCTGATCCAGCCAGAGACCCTGATCCCACCGTAGACCCTGATCCCACAGACAATAACAAGACAGGTTTTTGCACCTAGAAAAAGCAGAACTACAAATCCCAGCACCCCCTATTAGTCCATCACCTGTCAGGAAATGCTGGGAATTGTTGTTAGAGGTCCAGACAACAATCCCAGCCAATGCACCTGGACAGTATAAGCTGAAATCAATGAATCTTTAAAAGGGGTGCTGGGAGGAATAGGAACAGATGGGGGACCCATAATGAGAAAAGGAGGAAGGGGTCAGTGTGAGGAGTGAGGGGCAGAATAAAGAGGAAAGTGTGAAAAATGGGGTATAAGGTAGGAAAGCATAGGGGAATCCCCATACAGTTGTACAGCCTCAAAACAATACTGAATCAGAAGGCATTAGTGTTCATATTTTCTACCCTCGGTTTATACTCGAGTCAATCACTTTTACTAGATTTTTAGGTAAAAATAGGTACCTCGGTTTATACACAGGTCGGTTTATACTTGAGTATATACGGTAGCAATTTTGTATTTGGGCATCATGCACTTTTTAAAATTTTTATGCAACACGTCTCTACCTTGGGTACATCACCCCATGTACATCAGAATTCCGGTTGCAGTTCTTTTTTTTTTCTGCAAAAATAAAAAAATGTTGATTCAGAGTTAATAATTTCCAAACCGCAATGACAAGTAAAAACAACAATAAAAAAAAAATACTTTCGATTTCCCATACATGTCTATTTATTAGAAATGTACACAAAATATCTGTAACTACCCAAGTAGTTTTGTTCACCCCACTGAATTAAAGCTTAAAGCCTGCACTTCAACTGCATCTATGTTGTTTCATTTAAAAATTGGTAATGTGCAGAACCAAAATATCCAAATATTTATGGACCTAACTGTATGTTACAATATAAACAATATACCGTATATACTCGAGTATAAGTCGATCCGAGTATAAGCCGAGGTACCAATTTTTACCTCAAAAATTAGGAAACCATGATTGACTCGAGTATAAGCCGAGGGTTGAAATATAGACCCTGATCCAGCCAGAGACCCTGATCCCACCGTAGACCCTGATCCCACAGACAATAACAAGACAGGTTTTGCACCTAGAAAAAGCAGAACTACAAATCCCAGCACCCCCTATTAGTCCATCACCTGTCAGGAAATGCTGTTGTTAGAGGTCCAGACAACAATCCCAGCCAATGCACCTGGACAGTTACTAACCATGGGCCCCTGTACAGCAGACAGCACCAGTTCCAGTGGAGCCCAATGAAGGCAAGTGTATCACATAATTACCGGTATTATTAACCTACCAGTGTCCATGGAACCAGGCTTGCTTCTTTTTAACTTAAACCCCTTCCGCGCTTCCGGACGCCTGTCATGCTTTGCGTGCTGCTGCATCAAGGGATAGGCGGAGTATCGCGAGACGTAGTATCGCGAGACGTAGTACCGGTAGATGGTCTCCAGCTATTGGCCGCACAAGCCGCTCAGCCAATGAAGCGGTAGAAAGGCTCAGGCAATGGACAGCCGAGGAGAGATGTAATGTAAACGGAGCGTGAATTTCAAAGAGGTTAGTGACCCGAGTATAAGCCGAGGTCGTGTTTTGAGGCTATTTTTAAAGCCTGAAAACCTCGGCTTATACTCGAGTATATACGGTAACCTTGTAAGTTCGGTCGGACGGTATTAGAAGCTGTGATTCAACAATAAAAAGGAAAAAAGTATGTTATAATTCCCCTCCCTAGATTCAGCTTGGCTATGTCCCAGTCTGGTGAAGTGCTGCCACTGGGGTGACAGAGAAAACATACCGTAATTTCTGTTTCTTGTCACCTTCCATGGCAGCATTCACCAAAGGATTTCCCTCCCTTCTTTTCTGTTTTTATTTATTATTAATGTTTCTATGATTAGTTTTCCTATGACAGCTTTATAATAAAGACAAGGAGTGGATTGTGGGAGGGACTTTTTATACCATGCGTTTCCTGTGAGCCAGGGATATCCCAGTTTGGTGAATGCTGCCATGGAAGGTGACAAGAAACAGAAATTACAGTATGTTGTAAATAATTTTGTGTTTTTTAATGGAGAAGCGGCGCTAGTGTGGGGATATCACTTTAAACAAATATATTAATGGTATGTACAAATAATTGTCTGGTAATATAGTATACAATACTATATAACCATGTAAGAAATAATTATTCCATACAGCAGGCGTCACACTTTTTAAATATAGGGCCAGTTAACAATCTCTCGGACTGTTGGGGGGGGGCCACACTGTAGTTTTTTTTGTTTGTTTTTTTAAGCATGAACAAATTCCCATGCACACTATGCATATATATGTAGAAATATATCTTATATGTCTACATATACCTATAAATGTGCCTATAATACACACAAGTCTGATAGGGAAAATGGTCCCTGCTGCCACATGCATGGCTATTTAATTTGGCTTGAAAAAGCCAAATTACTGTTCTTTCTATTTCTTCTTTTTCTTCTTCCGTTTTATTCTTCCGCTTTTTTGGACTGTATCTCCTCTCACAGTTTTTGAGCTAGAGACATGAAATTCGGTACAGATGTGCGGGGCATATAGGAGAAGTGAGCTATCTTCTAGCTAAGGAATCCGCGGATACACTATAATGGTAACAATCCTCAAATGTGAATATTTCAAAACAGTTTTTTTCATGGTCATAAATACAAATGGTAATACACCCAACCCCCCACACAGACCCAGGTACACCCACCTACTGACCTACCTTTCCATTCCCATGGAAGCCATATTTAAAGGGTAACTAAAGTAAAAAAAACTAGATTTATCCTCAATAAAAGATAGTTTTATGGTTATAAACACAAAAAAGACATACCCCCTCAACCAGACCCAGGTACACACACCTACTAATCTACTTATCCATTACTGTGGCAGTCATACTTAAAGGGTAACTAAAGTCAAAAAAACTAATTTAGATTTATCCTCAATAAAATATAGTTTTATGGTTGTAAACACAAAAAAGACATACCCCCTCAACCAGACCCAGGTACACACACCTACTGATCTACTTATCCATTATGGTGGCAGCCATATTTAAAGGGTAACTAAAGTCAAAAAAACAAATTTAGATTTATCCTCAATAAAATATAGTTTTATGGTTGTAAACACAAAAAAGACATACCCCCTCAACCAGACCCAGGTACACACACCTACTTATCTACTAATTCATTATGGTAATAGCCATACTTAAAGGCTAACTAAAGTCAAAAAAACTAATTTAGATTTATCCTCAATAAAATATAGTTTTATGGTTGTAAACACGAAAAAGACATACCCCCTCAACCAGACCCAGGTACACACACCTACTGATTTACTTATCCATTACTGTGGCAGCCATTAAAGGGTAACTAAAGTCAAAAAAACTAATTTAGATTTATCCTCAATAAAATATAGTTTTATGGTTGTAAACACAAAAAAGACATACCCCCTCAACCAGGCCCAGGTACACACACCTACTGATTTACATATCCATTACTGTGGCAGCCATACTTAAAGGGTAACTAAAGTCAAAAAAGTTAATTTTGATTAATAATAAAAAAGGTTTGTTTTTTTAACCCCCATGTGGCACAGTTACATACACCTACTGACCTACCCCTCCATTACTGTTGCAGCCATACCTAAAGGGTAACTAAAGTCAAAAAAACAAATTTTGACCACTCATCAAAAAAGTTTGTTTTTTTAACCCCCAACCGGACACAGGTACACACACTTACTGATCTACTTATCCATTTCTGTGGCAGCCATACCTAAAGGGTAACTAAAGTAAAAAAAAAATTTTTGACCAATCATCAAAAAAGTTTGTTTTTTTAACCCCCAACCTGACACAGGTACACACACCTACTGATCTACTTATTAATTACTGTGGCAGCCATACTTAACTGAACTAAAGTCAAAAAAACTAATTTTGACCAATCATCAAAAAGATACAGAGAGATTCAATAAAAGTTCTTTCATTTCTTTTTTCATTGAAAATGGTGCTAATTTTGCCCTAACCGATCAGATGTTAGCTTTCTGATTGATTGGATCAAAATTAGCACCACTTTGGGCTGGGTACACACAAAAGTTTTTTTTGTCCCAAACAAGCGTTCACTACGAACTCATCATTCCCATTATTGAGTTTTAAAATCTGCAGAAAACACACATATTCTCTTCCAAAATGCAGCCCTTCAAGCCAAATTCAAAGTTTATACTTAAACTTTCCCTTTCTAGTTATATTTATATGCCTGACATACATTATGTGATTATGACATAATGTATGTCAGACATATAAATATAAAATGGTCACTGCTGTCACATGCATGGCTAGTTATATTTATATGTCTGACATACATTATGTCATAATCACATAATGTATGTCAGATATATAATATCTATGCATGTGGCAGCAGTGACCATTTTCCCTTCTAGAATTATGTGTGTGTTATAGGCACATTTGCCTACATGGGAATTTCAATATTTGTACATGTACAAGCAACATAAGTCCGGACTTACTTAAATTGCAAGATGCCTGTCTTAATGGCACAGCTCCGATACCCACTCTTCCCATCAGTATTGTGAGTAACCCTTGTGTAAGCCCCTGTGTAAACCCCGTAGGCCTCCACAAGTCACGCCCCCCTATCAGCTGACACACTTTATACCGGAAGCAGACCCACTCGCGGCTGGAGCAGGGGCCGGGTGAATTATCTAGGAGGGCCGTATCCG
Source organism: Hymenochirus boettgeri (assembly GCA_019447015.1). NCBI lineage: Eukaryota > Metazoa > Chordata > Amphibia > Anura > Pipidae > Hymenochirus > Hymenochirus boettgeri. Next base: position 139,365,723 of record CM033471.1, on the reverse strand, counting down.
GCCTGTGGGCAATAGTTTGAGGACCCCTGTGCTAACAGAACAGGACCCAGTTTGCACAAGGTCTTATTTGTGTTACTAAGTAACACTCCTTTTCAGTGTTTTTTTGATCCATGGTATTGATGCGGCTAAGTGAAAATATTGCACAAGAACAGAAACACAACACTAACCAAAAGGACAGGAAGACAATTTCTAAAATCAATTTACCGAGTTACATCCCATTGAATCCAGGTGCCAACTCAGTGATGGAACCATCAGCAGTGACTAAAATGCACTTAAAAGATCTGCAGCTGTGTTACCATGACTACCAGTTACTTCTCCAACATGTATTTACCTGACATTTCACCTGATTATTCCTTTCCTCACAGCGAGTGTTACTAAAGTAAAGGACATATAAACCACATGCAGATTTTTGTTATTGCCCTTTTAATGTATTGCTGGGGAAACACCTTGACAATTTTTTAAATATATGGTTTAATATTGAATGTTTTTTCTTCATAATCAATTTTTGGTGAGGTATTTTTTTATTTTAAGGGTTATGTATATAAAGTTAGGTAAAAATGTTCATGAACAAATCACTGATGTGTATTCCTTGCAGTATCTAAAAATGTACATGTACACAACACATATAAAGGCCCCAATCAATAGAACACCATCTGTTATTCAGTCAAGTACAGAATTACCATATTATGGAACACTGCCTTGTTTATATTAGATTTTTATGTAAGGGAGAGCCCGCACAGGTAGCATGGATGTATCGGTTTGAGACATTAAATTGGCATTAGACTGGTGGAAATCTGTACTTTGGTCTGGTGAGTGTAAATGTAAGATTTCTGGTTCTGTTCAGCATGTCTTTGTAAGAAGAAGAGAAAGGTAAACAGATGGTTTCTACATATGTGTGGTCCCCACTGTGAGCTAGTGTTCATATAATGCAGTGGTGGCGAACCTATAGCACGCGTGGCACTCAAAGCACTCTCTGTGGGCACTAATGCACAGCACAGAGTTTGTTACCAGAAAACCTGAGAGTAAGTGTAGCGGTTGTCTGTAGCAGAGAGAGGTGGCATGGCTATAACATTCAGCTCTGCTTGAGTCCTTGTTATGGATCTCAAACTCCTGTATAATAATGTAGGGTTAATGGTCACTGTTTTGGATCTCAAACTCCTGTCTAATAATGTAGGGTTAATGGTCACTGTTTCCCGAGAGGGGAAGAAGATAGCTGCAGGAGCGAAGGGACTGTACGTATGAATCCGAAAGTTTTTTTTAGTATTAACATGGCGGTTGGGGGGTGGGCAAGCCTGGGAATATTAAATAAATGTTATATTTTGGGGGGACATGCCCTATCTCAAAACACATAAACAGTTTGGAAAGGCTTGGCTTATGGTCTGACATTTCCTTCTTCTCTCCAGTGGTTCTTTGTGGTCCAGGGGTACAATTAGTGGGTCTGTCCAGGCACCCTAAGAGTCGTCTGGATGCATGGTTCAAATGTAGGGTTGATGTTAAAGTATATGGACAGAAAAAAGAGGCAACAGCAGGACACATGAAGCATGAAGCCATATTGCGGGTTTTCGTTAATGTACAACCGCAGCCGTACATTTACGGCAAACGGTGGTAAATCTATGATCACGGTCATAGATTTGCTGCCGCTATCATACCTTTATGGTAGCGGCCGTAAATGTACGACTGCCGAACTGATCGTTAGTGTGGTATCACTTAAGTGATACCACACCTTTATAAATTAGCCAGTCTGTGGAGTATTTTACAGACTGTCAAAAGTAAATGCAGTAAGTACTTGAATCATATAGTAGTAATAATGATTAATATTAACATATGATTATGTGACATTCGTGCGAAAATGAAGCTTCAACAACACCAATGATCCAAGAATATTCTCGGCTTTTTCTGACGAACACTGGCAGATTTGTTGCCGTTGTCATGTGTTTGTACATATCATATTAGTCAGATTATCTGTAAACTGTGAACTGTAAGATTAAATGAAATGCACATGTGCAACATTTCCTGATGTTCATCACACAATACCAATGAAGACTATCTGTCCCTATCATTAATGTATGTACAGGTGTCGTTGGCAGAGCTAGTATAATGAGACGGTCACTGAATATTTGTCGGGCACATTGTGTGAAAATGATTTGATGTGCACAAACCTTTAGGTCTGTTGGCCTTGAAAAAACATTTGTACATGATGAGAATTGATGGTTGTTAGATCACATAGAGAGATTAGTTGTAGATAACAGACTGGCTGTAAGAAACTGTGCCAGACAGCAATGACTAGAGGTAGCAAGATATTGTCTTGGATAAAGTGGGAAATAGATTCAAGGGAGAAATATTTTTTTTAAATATTAGCTGCCCTTCTCTCAAACCCGTTCAAAGTAGGGCAACTAAATTAATAAGGGGTATGGACTATACAGACAAATTAGACAAGTTAGGGCTTTTTCTTGTCACCCCAGTGGCAGCACTTCACCAGACTGGGATATCATGGTATAAAAAGTCCCTCCCACAATCCACTCCTGTCTTTTTGCATTTCCTGTGGCTAGGAAAGCATGGTGTAGTGCTGACACTCAGGGCTTGCCATTGCAGCGTTGCCAGAGCAGTTCTCCCTCTCTCTTGCTTCTGATGCCTCCCTTTTTGCTGCAACAAGTTTGCCAGGGAAGGGCCTTGTGACTAGGCTATATTTATATGGACTCTGTGTCCATTACTTTGGCAGCATGTATTTTTGGCCATATTTTTTGTGTGTGTGCGCTCCCTATGGTGTCCGCTTCTAGCTAGCTAGTCTTCCATTTCCCAGGAAGTCCGCACTTCAGTAATATGCACGCTCGTTCTCAGGGGGATGCGCATGCCTGGTGCGCACATTTACTTCCTGGTTGTGCAGCCGGTCAGTCATTGTTGCTTCTCGCGAGATCCTCTTAAGGCCCTGGGAAACCCTCTCTTACTGTTTCTGACCCAGAAGAGTCTGGATTCGCCACATGTAGACTTCTTTGAATTGTTTGCTGCTAAGCATTCGGTCCTTGTTATATTACTTTGGATATGGACTGCTGGTTTCCTGGATAAAATTAAAGGCCTTCTTGTGAGTACCTTTACTTTTGGTATGTGTACATTTCCTTGCTGCCACCACTGTTTGGGGTATTTTATTTAAACTTGTTTTATATTATTCTGTATAGATATTTTCCTCCACTATGGAGCCAAGTGAGTGATGGTCACCAACAGTGGAACTAGGTAAGCCCCAGGTCGGTGGTTTCTAAAAGAGATGATATTAAAGTTACTAGGATGATGTTAAAGTTACTAAGCCTTTTTTATGTTTTGTTTTTTATTTTAATGCCTCAGCCTTGATAAATCTTCCAAGTCTAAGAGTTCTTCTTCTAAAAGAAGAAGTCAGAGAAAGATGAAGAGGTAGTTCAACTACCAGAAAAGATAACTATGGTAAATAATGGGTTTAATTAAGACAGCAAATAAAAAGAAGGCTAAGACAAGACATTTGTCGGATGTTTCTGATTCGGAAGAGTCACGAGGTTTAGACTCAGTATCAGGATCAGGAATTTGAATCAGGTGAGGAGGAAGATGAATCAGAATCCACGTTTGATCCCAGTATGTAGCGCCATTGATTAAAGCAATTTGAGAAACGTTTTCACTAACAACAGAAGAACCAGTAACAGCCTCAGCGGACAAATATTTTCCGTCTATGCAGAAAAATTCTGTATTTTTTCCAGTCCACAAATCCTAAGACAGGTATTTCCTCGGAATGAAGAAAAGTGGAGAAGAAGGTAGATGTGGGTAACAGATCTGTAAGAAATATCCTTTCATGTAGATGATGCAGAAGCTTGGGAATCACCTCCAAAAGTCGACGCAGCAAGTAGTAAGATTAGCTAGGAGAACCACGTTGCCATCGAGGATGTGGGTACCTTTAAAGACCCAATGGATAGAAGGGTGGATACCAACCTGAAAAAAATCCTATATGGTGCAGGATGGCTTGTAAACCCTCTATGGTGTAACTTAACCTCAAGTGCTTTAAGTTGGTTAGGGGACCTTCAACATGCAATTGATTCTAGTTGGAGGTCTAAACTTACTGGTATGGTCCAAGAGTGTATTTCGTGACTGAGTTATTTCAGAGGCTGGTGGATTTAGTTGAGCTTTCAGCCAGGTCCAGGCTCAGTTGCGGCCAGAAGAGCTCTTTCGTGAAGAATTGGTCAGCAGATATCAATTCAAAATCAAACCTTTGTCAGCTTCCATTTGATGGAAAAATGCTGTTTGGGGAAAATTCGATCTTCAGGAGGAAAGAGTATATTTCTTCCACAAGAAAGGAGGTTCAAAAATGTCCGTACTGACACTTTTTCCCAGAGAAGCGTGAATTTTTTTTTCGTTCCTCTAGACAAGTCAGAGGAAATAGAGATACCTTCGCAATCAAATTGGAAAAGAAGGCAGGGAATGCAGTCCAATAGGAAACGGCGGACTCATTCCTAAGCACCATCTAATCAGCAATGACGGGGAGCAGGTTCCACATCTGTGCATAGGAGGCAGATTAAAGCATTTTGCACAGAGGTGGGCCGATTTCATTCCCGATTTTTGGGTAGTAAGTTCTATCCAAAATAGAAATTCTACAAAATAGAATTTCTAAAAATGCCTCATTCTCATCATTTTGTCCCAGCAAAAGAACTCCGGGATGCTCAAGAAAAATAAGTAATTTCCCATCATAGATCAATTGATGTCTTTGGATGCAATCCAAGAAGTTCCAAAGCGACATAGAAGAGAGAATTTTATTCCTCTATTATGGTTCCGAAGGCCTCAGGAGATTTAAGACCGGTATAATCTCAAAAGGTTAAACAAATTCTTAATACTCAGAAATCAAGATGGAATCATTGCAAACTATAATTCAGGCCATAAGCAAAGAGTGATGGATGGTAAGCATCAATTTAAAGGATGCTTATTTCATGTCCCTAATCACCAAGATCATTGGAAGTTTCTGAGATTCGTCACCAACGGGATTCACCTAGAGTTCAAGTGTCTACCTTTTGGCCTAAACCAATCCCCGAGGGTATTTACGAAGATTCTAGTATCCTTAATAGCCGAGATAAGGAAGCGAGGGATACAAATTTTCCATTATCTCGACGACAATAGTTGGTGGCAGAAACCAAGGAATTAGCTATTTTTCACACCTCCGAGGTAATAAACATCTTAACAAGCTTTGGTTGGGTTTTAAACAAAGAAAAAAATTCATCTGACTCCTTCGCAAAACATGTTTTTTTTGGGAGCACTCTTTTCGACCGCAAAGAAATTAATTTGTTACCAAAAGAAAAAGGTAGCGAAAGGTAACGCGAAAGGTGTCGAACTTTTTTAAAATAAAGAGGATTACAGTGAGGCATTGTATGGTAATTATAGGTCTAATGGCCTCTTGTATTCCGATGGTGGAATGGGCGAGATGGAATATGAGAACGTATACAAAACCACCTGTTATAAGTCAAGAAATTGGAATTACCAAGAAAAACTGACACAAAGTATTAGAGCTAAAAGCGGTTGGAAAGGCAATACATTTCTTCACTCAGCAAATATTAGGAAAACATTTAAAAATTATTTCCAACAACGTACAGTTGTACCTTACATAAAAAAAAGGGTGGAACAAGAAGCAAGTCTTTAATGAGAGAAGTAGCTCCCATTCTCGAATGGACAGAAAAAAAAAGCAGAAAAAGCATATCGGCAGTGTATTTACCTGGTCCTCAAAACAAGTTAGAGGACTCCTGAGCAGAAACTCTGTTCATCCAGGAGAATGGAGCCTTCACGACAATCTGTTTCAGACGATTTGCCCAAAGTGGGGGACTCCCACGATAGATCTCATGGCCTCGTCAAACAACACAAAATGTTGTAGTTTTTGTTGATGGGTTCCGAACTTTCAGGTGGCAGGTACGGATGCTCTTGCTCAAGATGGTCCGAATGGCTCTTATATATCTTCCCTCCGATTCCGATGATCTGGAATGTTCTCCAAAAAATAAAAGGAAGGAGCATTAGTCCTAGCGATTATTCCCTTTTGGCCAAGGAGGCCTTGGTTCCCACTCCTTAATTCCCTCGTGTGGAGAAACCTTGGAAAATTCGATCTTTCCAGGGTGGTTGAGTCAGGGACCAGTAAAGTATCAGGAAGACAACAACTGAATTTGATGGCCTGGAAGTTGAAAGGAGTAGGTTACGGCACTAGGCTTGCAGGATCAAGTGTACAGTTATTATTGAAATCGAGGAAAGGTTCCACTTCAAGGCAGTACTATAGAGTCTGGGACCCATTTGTAAAATTTGCCAAGGATTTAAATCTTAATCCCTTAGAGGCTAATTCCTCTTTAATTGGTGAGATTCTTTTTGCAGGCTACAATATAGGATTGAGTAATAACTCTGAAAGGACAAGTATCTGCTCTCTTGCAATTTTGAATTATCCTTGGGCCACGGATCACCTAATTTTCGATTTTTTTTTTGTGCCCTATTCAGGGTAAGACCTCCATCAAAGAAGACATGCCCGGTTTGGAGCTACCAACGGTTCTTAAAGCACTTACTATGGCACCTTTTGAACCTATAGAACAAGCTCAGACTGGATTCTGACACTAAAAAACAGTTCTTCTTGTCGCCATTACGTCAGCTTGTAGAGTGTCAGAGTTGGGGCATTTTCTTCAAAACAGCCAGACACTACTGTTTTTCACGAGTCAGGATTAAGCCTGCTTTTGACTTTTTGCCCAAAGTAGTTACTTTCATTTAGACATGGAAATCAATCTGCCAGTTTTCTGTCCAAATCCCAGAACGGAGAAAGAAACAAAGCTTCATCTTTGGATTTAGTAAGACTTTTGACTCATTACTTGAAAAGAGTCCGGAGGGAAGTCGGACAGTCTCTTTTTGATTCCTAGAGGATTCAGGAAAGGTGAAGCTCCTTAAAAAAGAACTTAGCTTATTGGCTCACTCATGCCATAGCAAAGGCCTATCAAGTAAGAGGCGAGGCAGTTCCCAGTGGTTTAAAGCTCACTCAACAGAGCCGTTTCTACTCATGGGCCCTCGATTTAAGGTTCCTTGGAAAATATTTGTGAAGCTGCTAAGTGGTCATCTTGGAAAACCTTTATTCGACATATCGCTTAGACGTTTCGGCAACCGATAAGACTTACAGGGAGATTCAATAAAAGTTCTTATCGTTTAAAATGGTGCTAATTTGCCCCAACCAACAGATCTTATTAACATTTGAAAGATATTTAACATTAGCACCATTTTAAAAGATAAGAACTCTTATTGAATACCGTATATACTCGAGTATAAGTCGACCCGAGTATAAGCCGAGGGTACCAATTTTACCTCAAAAATTAGGAAACCCTGATTGACCGAGTATAGCCGAGGGATGAAATATAGACCCGATCCAGCCAGAGACCCTGATCCCACCGTAGACCTGATCCCACAGACAATAACAAGACAGGTTTTTGCACCTAGAAAAGCAGAACTAACAACCCAGCACCCCCTATTAGTCCATCACTGCTCGGAAAGCTGGGAATTGTTGTTAGAGGTCCAGACAACAATCCCAGCCAATGCACCTGGACAGTTACTAACCATGGGCCCCTGTACAGCAGACAGCACCAGTCCAGTGGAGCCCAATGAAGGCAAGTGTATCACATAATTACCGGTATTATTAACCTACCAGTGTATGGAACAGGCTTGCTTCTTTTTAACTTAAACCCCTTCCGCGCTTCCGGACGCCTGTCATGCTTTGCGTGCTGCGCATCAAAGGATAGGCGGAGGATCGCGAGACGTAGTATCGCGAGAGCTAGTACCGGTAGATGGTCTCCAGCTATTGGCCGCACAAGCCGTCAGCCAATGAAGCGGTAGAAAGGCTCAGGCAATGGACAGCCGAGGAGAGATGTAATGTAAACGGAGCGTGAATTTCAAAGAGGTTAGTGACCCGGTATAAGCCGAGGTCGTGTTTTGAGGCTATTTTTAAAGCCTGAAAACCTGGCTTATACTCGAGTATATACGGTAACCTGTTAAGTTCGGTCGGACGGTATGTAGAGCTGTGATTCAACAATAAAAAGGAAAAAAGTATGTTATAATTCCCCTCCCTAGATTCAGCTTGGCTATGTCCCAGTCTGGTGAAGTGCTGCCACTGGGGTGACAGAGAAACATACCGTAATTTTGTTTCTTGTCACCTTCCATGGAGCATTCACCAAAGGATTTCTCCCTTCTTTCTTTCTGTTTTATTATTATTATGTTTCTATGAAAGTTTTCCTATGACAGCCTTATAAAGACAAGGAGTGGATTGTGGGAGGGACTTTTTATACCATGCGTTTCCTGTGAGCCAGGGATATCCAGTTGTGATGATGCTGCCATGGAAGGTGACAAGAAACAGAAATTACAGTATGTTGTAAATAATTTTGTGTTTTTTAATGGAGAAGCGGCGCTAGTGTGGGGATATCACTTAACACAATATATTAATGGTATGTACAAATAATTGTCTGGTAATATAGTATACAATACTATATAACCATGTAAGAAATAATTATCCATACAGCAGGCGTCACACTTTTTAAATATAGGGCCAGTTAACAATCTCTCGGACTGTTGGGGGGGGGCCACACTGTAGTTTTTTTTTGTTTGTTTTTTAAGCATGAACAAATTCCCATGCACTATGCATATATATGTAGAAATATATCTTAATGTCTACATATACCTATAAATGTGCCTATAATACACACAAGTCTGATAGGGAAAATGGTCCCTGCTGCCACATGCATGGCTATTTAATTTGGCTTGAAAAAGCCAAATTACTGTTCTTTCTATTTCTTCTTTTTCTTCTTCCGTTTTATTCTTCCGCTTTTTTGGACTGTATCTCCTCTCACAGTTTTTGAGCTAGAGACATGAAATTCGGTCAGATGTGCGGGGCATATAGGAGAAGTGAGCTATCTTCTAGCTAAGGAATCCGCGGATACACTATAATGGTAACAATCCTCAAATGTGAAATTTCAAAACAGTTTTTTTCATGGTCATAAATACAAATGGTAATACACCCAACCCCCCAACAGACCCAGGTACAACCACCTACTGACCTACCTTTCCATTCCCATGGAGCCATATTTAAGGGTAACTAAAGTAAAAAAAACTAGATTTATCCTCAATAAAAGATAGTTTTATGGTTTAAACACAAAAAAGACATACCCCCTCAACCAGACCCAGGTACACACACCTACTAATCTACCTTATCCTAATGTGGCAGTCATACTAAAGGGTAACTAAAGTCAAAAAAACAATTTAGATTTATCCTCAATAAAATATAGTTTTATGGTTGTAAACACAAAAAGACATACCCCCTCAACCAGACCCAGGTACACACACCTACTGATCTACTTATCCATTATGGTGGCAGCCATATTTAAAGGGTAACTAAAGTCAAAAAAACAAATTAGATTTATCCTCAAAAAATATAGTTTTAGGTTGTAAACACAAAAAAGACATACCCCCTCAACCAGACCCAGGTACACACACACCTACTTATCTACTAATCATTATGGTAATAGCCATACTTAAAGGCTAACTAAAGTCAAAAAAACTAATTTAGATTTATCCTCAATAATAAAATATTTTTATGGTTGTAAACACGAAAAAGACATACCCCTCAACCAGACCCAGGTACACACACCTACTGATTTACTTATCCATTACTGTGGCAGCCATTAAGGGTAACTAAAGTCAAAAAAACTAATTTAGATTTATCCTCAATAAAATATAGTTTTATGGTTGTAAACACAAAAAAGACATACCCCCTCAACCAGGCCCAGGTACACACACCTACTGATTTACATATCCATTACTGTGGCAGCCATACTTAAAGGGTAACTAAAGTCAAAAAAGTTAATTTTGATTAATAATAAAAAAGGTTTGTTTTTTTAACCCCCATGTGGCACAGTTACATACACCTACTGACCTACCCCTCCATTACTGTTGCAGCCATACCTAAAGGGTAACTAAAGTCAAAAAAACAAATTTTGACCACTCATCAAAAAAGTTTGTTTTTAACCCCCAACCGGACACAGGTACACACCACTTACTGATCTACTTATCCATTTCTGTGGCAGCCATACCTAAAGGGTAACTAAAGTAAAAAAAAAATTTTTGACCAATCATCAAAAAAGTTTGTTTTTTTAACCCCCAACCTGACACAGGTACACACACCTACTGATCTACTTATTAATTACTGTGGCAGCCATACTTAACTGAACTAAAGTCAAAAAAACTAATTTTGACCAATCATAAAAAGATACAGAGAGATTCAATAAAAGTTCTTTCATTTCTTTTTTCATTGAAAATGGTGCTAATTTTGCCCTAACCGATCAGATGTTAGCTTTCTGATTGATTGGATCAAAATTAGCACCACTTTGGGCTGGGTACACACAAAAGTTTTTTTGTCCCAAACAAGCGTTCACTACGAACTCATCATTCCCATTATTGAGTTTTAAAATCTGCAGAAAACACACATATTCTCTTCCAAAATGCAGCCCTTCAAGCCAAATTCAAAGTTTATACTTAAACTTTCCCTTTCTAGTTATATTATATGCCTGACTACATTATGTGATTATGACATAATGTATGTCAGACAAATAAATATAAAATGGTCACTGCTGTCACATGCATGGCTGTTATATTTATATGTCTGACATACATTATGTCATAATCACATAATGTATGTCAGATATATAATATCTATGCATGTGGCAGACGTGACCATTTTCCCTTCTAGAATTATGTGTGTGTTATAGGCACATTTGCCTACATGGGAATTTCAATATTTGTACATGTACAAGCAACATAAGCGGACTTAATTAAATTGCAAGATGCCTGTCTTAATGGCAGCTCCGATACCCACTCTTCCCATCAGTATTGTGAGTAACCCTTGTGTAAGCCCCGTGTAAACCCCGTAGGCCTCCACAAGTCACGCCCCCCTATCAGCTGACACACTTTATTCCGGAGAAGACCCACTGCGGCTGGGAGGGGCCGTGTGTGAATTATTAGGAGGGCCGTATCCGGCCTGTGGGCAATAGTTTGAGGACCCCTGTGCTAACAGAACAGGACCCAGTTTGCACAAGGTCTATTTGTGTTACAAGTAACACTCTTTTCAGTGTTTTTTTGATCCATGGTATTGATGCGGCTAAGTGAAAATATGCACAAGAACAGAAACACAACACTAACCAAAGGACAGGAAGACAATTTCTAAAATCAATTTACCGAGTTACATCCCATTGAATCCAGGTGCCAACTCAGTGATGGAACCACAGCGTGACTAAAATGCACTTAAAAGATCTGCAGCTGTGTTACCATGACTACCAGTTACTTCTCCAACATGTATTTACCTGACATTTCACCTGATTATTCCTTTCCTCACAGCGAGTGTTACTAAAGTAAAGGACATATAAACCACATGCAGATTTTTGTTATTGCCCTTTTAATGTATTGCTGGGGAAACACCTTTACAATTTTTAAATATATGGTTTAATATTGAATGTTTTTCTTCTAATACAATTTTTGGTGAGGTATTTTTTTATTTTAAGGGTTATGTAATAAAGTTAGGTAAAAATGTTCATGAACAAATCATGATGTGTATTCCTTGCAGTATCTAAAAATGTACATGTACACAACACATAAAAGCCCCAATCAATAGAACACCATCTGTTATTCAGTCAAGTACAGAATTACCATATTATGGAACACTGCCTTGTTTATATTAGATTTTTATGTAAGGGAGAGCCCGCACAGGTAGCATGGATGTATCGGTTTGAGACATTAAATTGGCATTAGACTGGTGGAAATCTGTACTTTGGTCTGGTGAGTGTAATGTTTAAGAGTTCTGGTTGTTCGCATGTTTGTAAGAAGAAGAGAAAGGTAAACAGATGGTTTACAATATGTGTGGGCCCCACTGTGAGCTAGTGTTCATATAATGCAGTGGTGGCGAACCTATAGCACGCGTGGCACTCAAAGCACTCTCTGTGGGCACTAATGCACAGCACAGAGTTTGTTACCAGAAAACCTGAGAGTAAGTGTAGCGGTTGTCGTAGCAGAGAGAGGTGGCATGGCTATAACATTCAGCTCTGCTTGAGTCTTGTTATGGATCTCAAACTCCTGTATAATAATGTAGGGTTAATGGTCACTGTTTTGGATCTCAAACTCCTGTCTAATAATGTAGGGTTAATGGTCACTGTTTCAGATCTCAAACTCCTGTCTAATAATGTAGGGGTTAATGGTCAGTGTTTTAGATCTCAAACTCCTGTCTAATAATGTAGGGTAATGGTCACTGTTTCAGATCTCAAACTCCTGTCTAATAATGTAGGGTTAATGGTCACTGTTTTAGATTTCAAACTCCTGTCTAATAATGTAGGGTTAATGGTCACTGTTTCAGATATCAAACTCTTGTCTAATAATGTAGAGGTTAATGGTCACTGTTTTACATCTCAAACTCCTGTCTAATAATGTAGGGTTAATGGTCACTGTTTCAGTATTCAAAATCTTGTCTAATAATGTAGAGGTTAATTGTCACTGTTTTACATCTCAAACTCCTGTCTAATAATGTAGGGTTAATGGTCACTGTTTAGATATAAACTCTGTCTAATAATGTAGAGGTTAATGGTCACTGTTTTACATCTCAAACTCCTGTCTAATAATGTAGGGTTAATGGTCACTGTTTTTATATCTTACACTCCTGTCTAATAGTTTAGGGTTAATGGTCACTGTTTCATATATCAAACTCCTGTCTAATAATGTAGGGGTTAATGGTCAGTGTTTTAGATCTCAAACTCCTGTCTAATAATGTAGGGTAATGTTCACTGTTTCAGATCTCAAACTCCTGTCTAATAATGTAGGGTTAATGGTCACTGTTTTAGATCTCAAACTCCTGTCTAATAATGTAGGGTTAATGGTCACTGTTTCAGATATCAAACTCCTGTCTAATAATGTAGGGTTAATGGTCACTGTTTCAGATATCAAACTTTGTCTAATAATGTAGGGGTTAATGGTCATGTTTACATCTCAAACTCCTGTCTAATAATGTAGGGTTAATGGTCACTGTTTCAGATATGAAACTCTTGTCTAATAATGTAGGGGTTAATGGTCACTGTTTTAGATCTCAAACTCCTGTAATAATGTAGGGTTAATGGTCACTGTTTTAGATATCTAACTCCTGTCTAATAAGTAGGGTTAATGGCAATGTTTCAGATATCTAACTCCTGTCTAATAATGTAGGGTTAATGGTCAATGTTTCAGATATCCTACTCCAACTCCTGTCTAATAATGTAGGGTTAATGGTCACTGTTTTAGATATCTAACTCCTGTCTAATAATGTAGAGTAATGGTCACTGTTTCAGCTCTCAAACTCCTGTCTAATAATGTAGGGTTAATGGTCACTGTTTTAGATCTCAAACTCCTGTCTAATAATGTAGGGTTAATGGTCACTGTTTTAGATATCTAACTCCTGTCTAATAATGTAGAGTAATGGTCACTGTTTCAGCTCTCAAACTCCTGTCTAACAATGTAGGGTTAATGGTCACTGTTTTAGATCTCAAACTCCTGTCTAATAATGTAGGGTTAATGGTCACTGTTTCAGATATCAAACTCCTGTCTAATAATGTAGGGTTATGCGTATTCAGGTTAAATGATCATGTTGGCACTATGCAATAAAAAGTGGGGTCTTAGCTTTCAGTTTGGGTACTCGGCCTCAAAAAGGTTTGCCATCACTGATATAATGTAAAAAATATGCTAAACAATAAGTGGTTGGTTCTAAAGAAAGCATTTACACTGCATGCTTTCCATAGAAATACACACAGTCCGGAGTTCTGAAGTATGAACTAGCTTCTGTTTGTACTAAAAAATGAGAGGGGATAACAGGTATTTTATACTGGGGGAGAAACCAGGGGAGAGCGAGAGAGATCATAATTTCTCATTCCTACTGTGTATATTGTGTCTGTACAGTTATTTAAAAAGTATTATAACTTGTTTCTGAAGTCAAAGATTATTAAGAGGGAACACGTTTTCATAAACTGCTTACAGTGGCAGTAAAAGTGAGGAAAGAACCTTACAATGATTTCCATTAGCACTGTTACTGTTGGGAATTATACTGTATGTGAGTGGGATCTGATTATGCAATAAACAAAAGCCAGAACGCCATCTGTAAAAATGATTAATAAAAAGCATTTTAAAGGAGAACTAATCTATTAATGCTTACACATTTTAAGGGCTCAGACTCCTGAGCTCTACGCTATTAATCTAATGTTCCATCCATACACTTTATTAACAATTTAGTAGGTTGTTCTAGCAGTACTTTTTACTTAACCTTCCGCTGACTGCACAAAAACAGTACAGTTAGCGCTTGTTTTTATCCTATCTCAAATGGCAAGTAAACTGATTAAATGACAACAATACTGTAAAAATTCCCCAATATTGTTTCGTTGAGGAGCTATAGCACGTACAGTTTTCATCTGCTAGGTTAGTGCCATGGGCCTTCCTGTATTAATATTAGCGCTGAAGCATTAAGGAAAACTGTCAGAAGCAGGTTTCTTTTTGCTGCCACTCCTCATGGGAATAATATTGGTAGGCAGAAAGCACCAATCCTACCTCCCTGCCCCGGTTACTTTTAATTTTAACTGTTTTTGAAAAAACTTATATGCTCTATAGTTATCCTTTAATTCAGAGCTATTTGATGTCATTTTCTTTTGTGTTTGACCAGTTAATGTGACTCATTATTAATGATACTGTCAAATATATTAAAGGGTGGAAAAAAACCTTGTAAATGGTAATAGTAATAAGAAATATTAGAGATCGTAAATCGCAGAGTTGTAAATATCAGTGATGAATGGCTGTGTCCTCTTTTAAAAGAAGTTACAGACCACTAACTAAAAGTATCGTTCAATGGTTAATCCACTAACCTAGATTAAGTAGTTCTACATTAGATGACTTTCATTTATTCTGACTTTGAAGCCAGCATTGAAAGCAATGTTACTCTTACTGTGCAGAGTGGAATCAAAATACATCATAACTGCAAAGTGAAATGTCCAGACGGATTATTTGGACAGAGAGGCACATTTGAATTAAAGTACAAGGTTGTGCATTTTGGGTTTAAACTGTACTATTTACTTATATGGAGAACTATAGTGCTAGTATCAATATAGCAGACATAAAGTACAGCCTGGAGCTGTAAAAAGCCCAGCATTTACAAAGCTGTTTACTAATAGATCTTTCATTGTTTTAGAAGAAAAGTTGTCTCTTTGAAAATTTTGCTTTCAACCAAAAATTCTTGCTGGGCTGCTTCATGGAAATACTTTGAAATATCACCTTCTCAGAACCTATGACCGACATTTCAGAAGCTCCTGCTTAAAAAAAATATGCTTCTTTAAAGGTTATGGAGGCGTGATTACGTAGAGCCGTTTACTTCCATACTGCTTTTTACTGGCAATATCCTCCTATAGTAATAGTGCATGTACTTCTAGATTTTCAGGTTATGATTGGAAATCATGCATTGTGCATTTAAAAATACAAAAAAAATCATTTGAATTGAAATCAATTAACAGTGTACAGTACTTGTGGCCCCTATAAGAGCCTTTGTTGGGGGTCCTGCAGCTCAAAACCAGGACCCCCATTGGCTCTTAACAGAGCACAACAAAAGGACCATTGTGGCTCTATTAAGAGCCTATAGGATAAGTGGATCCCACAGCTCAAAACTGGTACCACCCCCATTCCTTAAAAGGTCCTTTCCAGGTTTCCGCCGTCCTCTTTTCTTTCTTGCCATTGCTGAAGTCGCCACTAGCGATGACACCACCGTCATCAATGTTGTTGCCACCGCCAATCTTCTTCAACATCCCAACGACTTTTGAGTTCCGTGCAGACTTGCACCTCTTTATATAGGATTGCTGAAAGACCAACTCCAGTTTTGATTTCTTAATATTCCAATGCTAATAATCATATATTAATAATATATTCAAATATAATTGGTTAAGTATGATTGAACTGATCACTGTATAAACTGACGCATTTTGGGTTAGGGTATTTTGCGAGGGGGATACTTTGCCTTTGTGTTATCTACATTTGAGAAATAACCAAGTCCAAAACATTAACAGGGTTATTCAATAAAAGTAGATAAACAATGGTGGAGGTGCACTCTATCCAACTATGGGTGCAGACGCCTCGTGGGTTCTTCCCCTTGGAACCAACAGCTTCACAGGAAAAAAGACAATTGAGGGTCGCACTCCAAGCAATTAGAATACTTTTATTGTGATCCACACATCACACGTCACAACGTTTCGGGGGAATGCCCCCTTCTTCAATAAAAGTTCTTATTGTTAAAAAGTGGGGTTAATTTTGCCCCAACCAATCAGATATTAGCTTTCAAATGTTAAAATAATATCTGATTGGTTGGGGCAAAATTTGCACCATTTTTAACGATAATAACTTTTATTGAATCTCCCTATTAGTGCTTAAAGGGCATGTCGACCCCATTTTTGGACTTTTGCCCATATAATAGCTATCCTTCCCCCAGCCCCAACCGCCATAAAAGATTTTACAGGAAATCCCCTGATCTTTACTTACCTTACCTCTTTTCCATGGCGTACTGTACCGGCCCTCTGCTTGCATGGAACTGCAAGCAGGGGGCAGAACCGGCAGCCGCTTCCGTGATTGGCTGAGAGGCAGCCAATCACAGACGCGGCTGCCAGCAGTGGAGAACACCAGGGGAGAGAGGTAAGGTAAGTAAAGTTCGAGGGAGTTCCTGTAAAATCTTTTATGTCAGTTGGGGCTGGGGGAAGGATAGCTACTATTTGGCAAAGGGTTTTAATGGTAGGGGGAGGGCTTGCAAAACGAGAGGGAGGCCTGCCGTGCGCAGGACAAAATTCTCCCGGAGGAGAGACAGGAGGCCTATATGGACTCTGCTATCCTCCTGGTGGCCAGTTTTTCAGACTTTGGGGGGGATTCCAGGAGAACCATTTGGAGCTGGGATGTGAGGTAAGGATTTTTAGTCACTACACAGTGGGGCCAGTAATTGGGGTGATAATAGTTTTGGGGGTGGACATGCCCTTTAATTCTAAAGCACTAAACAAAATTGCAACTCCAGAATTTGTGTTGTTTTGATGTGCTTCTGTTGCTTCTTTGCTACAATTTACTACTAGGTGCCAGAAGGAGGCGCCTGTCCAGTTAATTTTTAAAATCCTTGTCTGGTAAGAGTCATTATAAAGTGCTATCATTGCTTGTCAATTTTTTGCTTGAAGATTGTTATGATGCCTTAGTTTTTTTAATATTTAGCTGTATTTTTGAAAATGCTTATTTGTTTTGTTAATGAATGAAACTTTATTTGAGGCTGAATATGAGCGCCAAAGGACACACATCAAGGTCTAGATCTAGGGGGTTAGCAACCTTCAATTATCGTTTTTTGCTTCTTGCTGGTCTCTTGTCAGTCACTAAAGTATGCAATGACTCATGTACTGTAAGACAATTGCAGATTAAATTCCTGCGCCAGTGGGACAAATGAAATCAACATCCTTTGCAGAAAACCTACATTCATCTTTGTACCTCGATCAGTTTAAATTAGTGGACAAATCCAAAGAATTACCAGCCATTTCTTTAAAAAAAACAACAGATGAAAGTCAGATAGGCTGGGTAGCTGACTGTGTAGAATAGTGAGTTCAGGAGAGCTGGCCACTAATTAATGAAAACATTTATCAACTTCACAGAACCCATTGAAATTCCTTTATCTCTTCGGCTTCAAAGCAATTATGATTGCATCAGACAACGCAACACCAATTTATTTATATCAATCACATTCGGAAATACTAAAGCAATCAATTGTCAGTCCAGTCAATTGTTCTGTGGGCAAAACTACACTTCTTGGATCTTAAATCTTAGTTTATTCCATACATACAAAATATGGAGGCAGACTGAGAACAAGGAAGATACTGGCAGCAGAAAATCAAATTCAATGTAATGAGAGTTTACACGATCCAGGATGAAGGAGACCAACACTGTACTGCTGTTAATAAAATAGCCTTTATTACATCCGCCTTACGCGTTTCGGACAAGAAGGTCCTTAATCCTAGGCATGCCTATCCTGGTTCGTGCAAACTCTCATTACATTGAATTTGATTTTCGTGATTGGTAGCCTCATGATGGGATTGGGGCATTTAGCACCCAGGCCACTGAGACTTATGGGTAAGAGGACTACCTAAACATAAGCTACCATTATGCCATTTTGACTGTGTACAACTTTGGAAGCGGAGGGCTCAGGTTTTGTACACCCGAGTCACCTTATACTATAAGTAAGAACATTTGAGTCACTTGTTGTATTAATAGAGTAGAGCCCATACTGTTGGAGCTACTTTTATCATGTTACTGTCAGCACAGAACAGAATGTTCCTTTGGTCCTCCTAATGGACAAGTGGTGTCCTCTTCAGATGGACCACACATTTTCTATGCTGTTGGAGATGTCTACAAACATAGAAAAGATAATCAATGCACATTCCTAGGCCCCATACAATATCATATTATCTGCACACTGGAATACTTTATAAACAAAGGGGTTTTAGTATACATTACTGTGATCACATGAATGAAAAGCCTTCCAACCACGTCAAGGTAACCCCAGTCTGGAAGGTCCTAACTTCTAACCTTTTCAATTTCTTTTACTTCAATTACGATTAGCAAACTTTTGCATTTCTCATTCTTACACACTGGTTCCATATAACAGGCTGTCTCCCTTCCCCCTCAGCCCTTTGGCTTTTTAAAATGAGGGAAGAGGCCATCCAGTGCTTTATATTAAAGGCATAGGACCTCCCATTAAAGGGTCGCTGATGGGGAAGGACTATTACCACATGGAGGCTTGACCAAGCCTCCCAATAAATACATACAATACAAGAATTGTGGAAGCACTCCAATTAGGCTAATTTACAACTACATTTAGCGGAAGTGCTACTGATCTGGTCAAAACATTTATACAAACATAGAAAAGATAATCAATGCTCATTCCTAGGCCCCATACAATATCATATTATCTGCACACTGGCATACACATGAATGAAAAGCCTTCCAACCACGTCAAGGTAACCCCAGTCTGGGGTCCTAACTTCTAACCTGTTCTAACCTGTATTGTATGTATTTATTGGGAGGCTTGGTCAAGCCTCCATGTGGTAATAGCACCCCCAACACGCCCCTTTAATGGGAGGTCCTATGCCTTTAATATAAAGCACTGGATGGCTGTGTGTGTGTGTGTGTGTGTGTGTGTGTGTGTGTGTGTGTGTGTGTTCGACCAGACAGCAGTCCCGACGGATCCTCTCACATTCTGCGCATGCACTAAAGGAAAACACGCGTCGGACATTTTACATGCAGGCAGTCAATGAAAGTGGGTGGACCTGCACCATCCACAGCGTTCTGGGACAAACTCATTAGATTTCTTCTAAACTACTGCTCAAAGACACAGGATACTGCAGGTACATTTCCACCATCCACATATCTATCCTTACAACCCAGGTGACTTTTAGCAGTGGAGATACCCTTTAAGAGAAGGGAGGGAGAAGACAAACAGCCGGTATTCAACCTACAGCTTACCAGAGCATTAGAAATGACTGAGCCGAAAAATAAATCTAAAGTACCAAATTTGAAAGGAATAGAAACAAATAACTGTATTAATCCAATGCCACTGATAACGACGATAATCATGCAAAGTTTCCATTCCAATAAACCTTGAGACACTATTGTAGCAGTAGTACATAAATAAACAGATCTATTAGCACTCCAATCTGATCCAGGTGCATACACACTATACAATATTTTTGGGCGACCGAAAGTGGCGTGCATGGCTCAGTCGGCCCAGAAATATTGCATGGTGTGGGAGGGAGCGGCCACGGCAGAGCTCAATCACCCGTATGTCCGGATCGGACAAACAGGCAATTGGACCAGCTGGTAAATCATGGCCGATCAACTGTCGGACGCATCCACTGTTACTGCGACCCACAGTCATTTGTTCTGGCTAGTAGCGAACGCTTGGTCGGGACAAAAAGTTCCCTCGTGTGTACCCACCTTATAAAAAACATTTTTCAACTATAAGAGGAAGTCTGCCACAAGTACGGGCACTACGAGAAGATCTTCCTAAATATCTTTCAGTTTCCGTGGCAAACAAATATAATACCCTTTAATAAAAGAAAACAGACCATTACTTACTGTACACATTACTTGGTGCAATTTAAATGCACTAGTTGCAACCCAAGATAGCTTTAGCCTGATAAACTTTTATTTACAGTAAACCCATCCTATATGGCCCAGAATGTATTTTGTTTATAAAGAAAATCTGGTATGACCAATTAAACTGTTCAGGAAAATCTAATGCTTAGTATACACTTTAACTTCCCATAGTCCCATCCTGTCACGTTCATTGGCTATTGGAAGTCGAAAAAATGATTGGGCCGGACGGTTTTCCGAGCGTCGGTCGAACATTGCGGGAATGACAGCAGGTAAAAAAGCTGTATGGTGAGCTTTAGAATGCTCCAACATAAACAATCCAATAATATTTAACAAATATAAGAAATGAATAGGAATCACATTGAACTAGACATGGTTGTTTACTTCCAATGCTACAACTATTATTTCTTTGCCGAGTAGAGTTTGCAATTTTCACACACAAAAATTGGCACGGGAAGCTATTTAAAAATGAATCTCCCTATTGAGAGGTTGGCCCTAATGAGAGCTTGGGAATGTTGTGAGGGAAGACAGTCTGTGCCCAGCATAACCATCGGCATCTCTGGAAGCTTTTAAACTCTATAAATACGCAAACTTGGATTTCTGACTTTGAGATTTTAGAGCGGAAGTTTAAAGTTGAATTTAGATCAAGAACATCTGGAAGGTCTAATTTCTCCTGCAGCGAATAAACAAACCAAAGTAAAGTAGTGGTAACATTTGGCTGCAGATAATTTTGGCTAAATTATAGAAAAAAAGATATCTGTTTGATAATTCACATCCACAGGCAAAAATACAGCCGATGGACAGCATACAGTACTGCTATATTCACAGTTAACACTTCCATAGAAGTATGAGCTAAGCAGCTTGGCCAGCATATTGCACGCCTATTTGTAAACATTCTGGTATCCTATGAATCTAGAGAGCACCAACACAAGGAGACTAAGAAGGAAAGTTTAGGTATAATCTTCCAATTTGGCTTGAAATGCTGCATTTTAGAAGGGAATGTGCATGTCTGTGATGCAAGTTTTAAATCTCAATATCCTTACAATGACAATTATAGAGGGCATATACATTTCATAATCCATTCGGATTAATTACATACATTTTTATTATTGTGTGCATATGTCCCTGGAAACAACGTTGGGGTGGGTATTGGAGTGTATCAGCAGTGTGTTCCTGGTCTGTGTGATGTGAGGGAGTATGTTTTTGGGTTTATGACTGTAAGACTATCCTTTTTGATGGTGTATGTAAATGTTGCCATGGAAACGGAAGGGTAGGTTGGCTTGTGAGTATCATTATACATGGGATAACTATTCGCATAAGACATGTTTTAGAACCTTCTGGACCGGCATCTTATCAAAATGCAAGATTAAGGATCAGGTCAGGTAAATGTCTGGTCCAAGTTCAAATAAGCAAGTTCATATGTAAAGGTGTTGTTCTGGATTTCTGCACTTAAAATGTATTAAAACATTTAACAAATTTAACAAATGTCAATATATCCAGTCTACATGCCACCCATAAGCCACTTAAGTATATGCCTTGTTGATACTTACTGTCGCTGGCCTTTCTGCTCCTTTGCTGCTTTCTTGCTTCTTAGCTTTTTTTGCTTCTACATCCATGCTTAGGTACGGGTTACACCGACCCCTGTGATGGGGGGGATTGCGCGGAGACGCCCGCTGGTGTAAATATCTGATTTACTTACCTATATATTCAGCTTGCTGCCTTATTGCCTTACATGCTGCCTACGTTCCAGGACGCCATAGTTAGATGAGTTAGTTAGATGAGTACTGTATCTGGGGACTCCCAGACATTTTTTAGATGTTTATGATGTTAAGTACCACATGTTTTAAATGTATAATAATGTGATGGTTTTACTTTCTTTATGTTGGAAGGTTCTTTTGTAAATACCTTTGAGTTAAATCTATTTTCCCATTTATATGTTATGGGAAGGTGTATTTCCCTATATATGGCTGTATGAGTGCCTCTGGGGTTTCCCAGAGTTCAGTGGGTTTTCTGGTGGTTAACCAATAACTTAGGTTACCCTATTTATTTGTTTGTACATGCCACCCATAAGCAGTATAATTGTTTACACAAAAGCCATGAATATTCCGTAAATTATATCCTTATATATTGACCTTCGCAATATCATCCGTTATAACTGGAGCTTAGCCATGTCATTAAGGTGTACATTACAGAAAATAATGAACCCTGTACTTTAAAATAGAATGCTATTTAAAGACACCTTGGAGTTCTACGACCTGTTTGGCTAAGCCTGAAACATCCGTGGTGATCGAAATCCTCAGTAACTTCTAATATCTATTTATTTTACAAAAGGATAATTCACTATTCCACTGCTCCTCCCAGCCATACTTTGTACTGGGCTGTGAAGGGGATGGTGTCCAATCAGTTGGGCCACCAATGAGAGGCCACTATCTGCAAGAAAGAGATGGGGCAGGTCTGGAGTAAACCACTTGTGGCCCCTAGAAGGTAAGCTGCTGAAATACTAGCTGTACCAGCAGGGGTGAGGATCATTCGTCTTAGGTCCTTACCCTGGGTACAGCTAATAAAGTTGATTTTTCCTTAAAGCAATAGTTCACTTGAAAAGTGAATTATTCCTTTAATGTATTGATTGAAGACCGGGAGGTAAAGGAGCTATGCCTTACCTTCTGTTCTTTAATCAATTGACCAGGAGCCACGGACGAAGATAGAAGATATTTACCTTACACGTGATCCGCAGCAGCAGCAGCACTGACAGGTCCCAAGCGCTTCCTGGTTGAAATTAACTATAACGTGCATGCATGATAATGTGCGCTATAGTTAATCTGAACCAAGAAGCGGTCTGGAATTGTCAGTGCTGCTGCGAAGGATCTCCTGTAAGGTAAATATCTTCTATCTTCGTCTGTGGCTCTTGCTGATTTGATTGAAGAACGGGAGCTCCTTAACCTTGCAGTCAAGATCACTTTTCAAGTGATCTATTCATTTAAGTCTCCCTTAAACAGTAAGGAGGTGAGTGGCAGCAGAAATTGATCAAAACAAACACAAGAATTCCCTGTTTTAGCAAAGAGAATGTTATTTGTAAATATTATTCTGACTCCTTAGCACAGGATATTCTCTAGACTAAAACAAAGTTTAACACATATGTAAGGTACCGTCCAAACATCCTTCTGGTTTTTACTTTCATCTCGTCCAAGCTCCACCTTGGAATTTATGTGCCAGAATGACATCAGTGTTTCTGTTATGGTTAAATGTTGACATTAAGGGTGGGGAAATCTATCCAGGCTTCACAAACTAGACTAGGCCTCAGCTCGTGCATTAGATCATGGCAACCATTCATAACAAACAGGGTGATTAATACCGACCAAGATTAATTTCTAGGCCTGGCAACTTTCCCGACCTGAATTTACACAAGGTTTCCATTCATTTAGATTAATTTATCATGAATATGTGGGTTTAATGTGAAATTTGCATTTCTAGTTAATGAGATGCTGTACATGCCCACATTAATATTGTTTATAGATATTTAACAGAAGACTACGGTAATCTCCCACCTCCTGTGTTTACCTCAGACATATACATAGTCAATGCATGTAAAGCTGCCAAGTAAAGAGCCCTGGACATGTGCACCATGCTATACTTGCTCCTTCTGACAGCTGTCCTGACCCCTCCTCCCATGCACAATAGGAAAAGTTTACCGCTCCACTACTCCTCTTCTACTGCACACAAGGGAGGTAGGTAAACACCCTCCTACCTCTGTGAATAATCTTTACTCAAACAATCCCTGTACCCAATATTATTAAGTGTGCCAATAAGAAATTGAAAGAATCTTTAGAAATTAAAGAGAACATTATTATTAGTGTATTTTTTTGCATATTCAGATAATCATCCATTTGTTCTATTCATGCCCCTTTAATATACATGAGCCTTGCCAAGCAGTAACTTTCTCAGTCACTCAGGCCAAGATCTTAAGGGCAGGCTGATGGTAATTTTCAGACCAGAAACAACAGATCATAAATAAAGTTCACATGATTAGCAGGCAATATACATACCACGTTTCCAAAAGAACTTTTTTAGAGGAAACAAACAATATTTCATATACATGGCCTTTTAAAAAGAGTACTAATGCTTAAATATAAACAAATGCCAATGGGTTTTATAAAGCCAGGAGTAGGGACCTAGTGGTTCAGTTCCTCACCTTTGGGAGTATTTATCATTTCAGTAACCATAATTTACCCATTTAGCAATTCCACATTATGACAATTAATGCTTTGTTGATTTAGAAAATACTGTTTGGAACATTCCAAGGCATTGCGCATCCAGGGCAGGGAAGAAGGAGAAGCATGAAATGGCAGTCCACTACTAACCAGAGTTCACTACTAACCAAAGGGTTTGTAATCAATTGTTTTCAAAAATGATGAGAGTGCATAGAATGTTAGGTATGTGTAACCTAGATTAATAAGCTAAATTGCGATCAGCATCTAAGGAGTACCCAGGGGGGGGGATCTAAACCGCTAGGTCCACACTTCTGGGTACTTTACAGAACATCTGTTATATTTTCTTGAAGTGGTGCTTCCTCGCACCGGTCCACTCTTTTGTCACTGACATGCCACAATGGGGCCAATAGGAAGACATGTTTCCCCAGCCAAGGAAAAAGACATTGGCCATGACTGATGGCAGATAGATGGAAGAACCAGCAAAGAAAGATTAGGGACCAGCAAAGTTGCTGCTGAATATCTGTGTTCAGGAAGGCCAGGGGTCCCTTAGGGTTTGGAGCACTGTAGCTCAGTGGTTAGCACTAATGCCTTGCAGAGCTGAATCCTGAGTTCAAGTCCAACCTTGGACACATCTGCAAGGAGTTTGTATGTTCTCGTGCTTGCTTCACTGTGCACTCCGGTTTCTCCAACAATCATAAAGACATACTGATATGTTGTGTGTGTCAAATAAATGTGCTTAGATTGTAAGCTCTTCGGGGCAGGGTTTGAATGTATACATGTAATTGTAAAGTGCCATGGAAGATATTGGCACTATATAAATCCACAATAATAATAATAAATATTTATTGCACAGATATATATTATGTGTGTGCATACAAAATTATTACATTTTGTGCAGTACACACCACAGTGCTAATATTCCAGCAGATTTTTGTGTGCAAACCATTTTAACCTGTGTGTACAAGCAAAAGTTGTTTGTGTGCATAGCTTAGGGGGAACACTGTTTTGGAGGCAGTCCTGGTGTTTACCAATATATGCATCATTTAGGCATACATAATTTGCAGGACAATTATGAATCTGGTGCATTACAAAAACATTGCTTAAAGCATAGGACATGACTAAACATCAAATGTTATCTAGGCTATTTTGGTGTGTGCTATGTTAGCGCAGCGCTCAATGCACACCAATAGAACAGAATGGGGATGGCCCCACTATCTCCCCTGCGCTGCCGACCCCTTTTGCAGTGCATGCGATCACCATTTTTGATATGCATCGAATGTGCTGTGATTAGGTTACACCAAAGGAATCACAATGAATGCGCAGGGTAGCGCACATGAATGACGCAACATTGCGATTGTGCTGGCCAGTGGGCCTTGCCCTAAATGTACTTTAAAACAGCATTGTTATATCTTGTTATTTTTGGAACCCATTAGCAAAAGAAAAGGAAGGTAAAACAAATCGCATATTTCCTTTCTCACTCAAATGCTGTGCATCCCGACGAGGATGTTTGCTTGACACTTCAGAAATTCTACAATTGAAAAATGATGTGCTTATTAACTTAGATCCTGGATATAAAACCTTCACCTTGAACTGAACTCTGGTCTTCTAGTCATGGATATGGCATTTAGGCTGCAGTTTCCGATTGGACTATTTACTGTGTGTAGCTTTAAATAGGGAGAACTGCACTGCTTTTAAGCCATTTCCAAAAGCAACTTACCATTGTGCAAGGTAAGTGGCTAAGGGCACACTCGTTCCATATAAGAGATGGGCCTGGCTGTAACTCATTTTAAAAAGCCAAAGGTCTGAGGGGGAAGGGAGAGAGCCTGTTATATGGATCCAGTGTGTAAGAATGAGAAATGCAAAAGTTTGCTAATGGTAATTGAAGTAAAAGAAATTGAAAAGGTTAGACGTTAGGACCTTCCAGACTGGGGTTACCTTGACGTGGTTGGAAGGCTTTTCATTCATGTGATCACACTAATGTATACTAAAACCCCTTTGTTTATAAAGTATGCCAGTGTGCAGATAATATGATATTGTATGGGGCCTAGGAATGTGCATTGATTATCCTTTCTATGTTTGTATAAATGTTTGACCAGATCAGTAGCACTTCCGCTAAATGTAGTTGTAAATTAGCCTAATTGGAGTGCTTCCACAATTCTTGTACTGGCTGTAACCAGGCCAATGGAAGGGATCTGTGAGTTATTAATAGGTATATGATTGGATGCGCTACTCACGTGAAATTAATTTAAAAGTAGTACATTTTATTTATGCATATTAAAAGCAAGGTCAGTACAGATCAAAGATGGAAACCCTACCTTTCTTTTAATATGTTTAAATAAAACTGACTACATTTAAATTATATTCACGTGAGTAGCACATCCGATCATAAACCTATTAATGTTTAGGAACAGGGTGGAATTTTTGGATCAGTACGCACTTTGTGGAAGGTTTGTTTCAGTGTTATCGGAGGACTGCCACATTTGTATCCATATTTTTTACACAGTGGTGAGTTATTAGCTTACCAATCGAACATACTATAAATCCATTAGCACAGGGTTTCTTTAAGTGTGTTCCGGAGAACACTGGTGTAAATTCAGAGAGCCTGAAGTGTGCCTCTGAATTTTAGCAGTGGAAATATTTTCACCAGTATGTAACATTTTTGTTAGACATTTTGTTTAAAATATGGTTAATTACAAATTTAATTCCAACATTAAGAACACAAGTGTGCCTCGGGGGAAAATTTGCATTGCCAAGTGTGCCACGATCTGAAAAATTTGGGATCCTCTACATTAGCAAGTTTTTTTGAACAAGAAGTATTGGTAATAAGTGACACATTAGATTCATAGTAACCTAGAGATGATCATGTTTGTTTTAACATAATTAAGAGACTAGTGATTCATCCTGATTTTAGAAGACAATCACACACCTCTCTACCTTGTAAACGTTGAGGGAACACCAGAAAGACTTAGCACTGCATGGTCCGCATAAGCCTAGTTAAAGGACTATAGTGCTGTATTTCTGATGTTGTTTTGATGGCACATCACCTGAACAGAATTCAGGCACTAATTAAACATTCCAAACATTTACATTGTATACCAGTAATGGGAAGATTAACAGTTTGGACTATGACAATAGTTCTAGCAGTAAAATCCTTTAATTTTTAGAACATGCTCATCCCTTTTTGTAGGTGATGCCTTAAATGATCTTACTCATGGTATACTTTTCCCATAATCCTTTACCTGAACATTATTCTTTAAGAGAATTGGCCAATGGTTCCAACAACGTCCAACCCTGAAAGCAGTCAAGTAAACCAAGTAAACTCTATAAACTCTTACAGATTCTCATAGCTTGCAGTGACACTTTACAATATTCTGTGTATACTAGGGAGAATCCAACATAACATTTGGGATTTACATCTCATAAAGCAGATAGACACACATACAGATACAGTACAGGGAATCTAATGTGTACTGGTGATCCCAGTTTACTCTTTGAAACCATTACCACAACTTCCAATATCAATTTTGTTCTTCTGATTAGTCATTTAACTCTTCCCTATAAGATATATGGTTACTGAGAGTTATATATGCAGGCAGATGAGCAGTTAAACACTGTATATGTTTCTATGTAATGTTTGGAAGTAGCATTAAGAGGCACACCCAGATTACTCTACGTAAGGCACTGTGATTCAGGCTCTGAGCCATGATCTCTTCTGGAAACCCCAAAGGGACAAACTAAAAATAACCAGCAGCTCTTAATCAAGCCAAAGTTTAAAGGTATTATTCACATAGTGTCAGTATTAGTCTGCACTGCCCATATTCACTGCCACACCAAAACATAAACACTTGTGACATTCATGCCTGGTTACCAATAGGCCTTATACAATGTAAAAATAATTAGTGGTATAGGTTATCCATGCCATTTTCATTCAACTTCTAGTAATGAATTGCAGAATTCCTACACTTAACCATATGACAAAGTAACAGGTTGGAAGTTTGAACTTAGCAGGAAATTTCACAACATAAATTTGACTACTAATAGGCATGCAAGTGTGTTACAGAATAAGCAAAAGCTACTGTAGGGCATCTGCCGCTATTCCACTCTTGTAGGTCTGGTGGCGCACACAGGACAATAATACTACTGTGGTCCTTCCCAACCAACAAATGGCTTATTCCATCAGAGTACCAATCAGGTAGTCTGTCTTGACACAGTCTGCTTTTAAGTTAGGACATCAGGTCCAGGAAAGGAAACATTAAAGCATGCACAGGTCAGTAGAGGTTCCTAGAAATTAACCGTACATTTCATGTAAAAACCTGTGAAAGGTGCATAGTACAAATAATATATCTTGTATGGAACACTGACAATCGCACAATGTAAATGAAATCAAGCTTCTATTCTACTAGGATAACTCATTTTGGCAAAGAATTGCTAAGGACAAACTGGTAGGTTGCTTTTTTTTTCCATTCCATCCAATGGATGATCAATAGAGAACAATTTGCCTAAGTGCCTAACAATATATGTGTGTAAAACCATTGCAAGACAAAAACAAAAAGTAAATCAATTTCCACAGCCCACAAATATATAAAGTCAGAAAGAACAAGGCTTTTGCAGACAATACATCTGCAGGCTTCTCTGGCAACAAAGCCAAATGCGTTTTCCAGAAGTCAACACACATTTCAATGTCATGGCTTATTGACAGGAAGTACTGTCTAATGGATTTTTAAATTGGTTATGTCCATAAATAACTGCTGATACAGAGAAATCTATCTAGTTGTGTCTGCAAGTCAAAAAATAAAATTATAGTAGGCCATTGATTTCTAAGAACAAATATAAACTTGTGCTTACAATACAATTAATATCACAGAAGCCCTGGAATAATGATACCAGGTAGGGTAACAGCCACTTGAAACCAAATTAATTTAAAAGTCTGCATGGCTAAGGTTAAATTGATGCAGCCTGTGTCATGATTCTGATGCAAATACTGGCGTTCAGCATACCGAGTGTTCTGTCTAGTACTCAAGAGCCAACTTCATCTCAACATCCTGACCAACAGATATTTTATTTTGATGAACCGAAGTTGAAAAATAAACAGGACTGGCCATGCTCGGTCAAACACGGGCGTGTTTTTTGGTTCAATCAGAAATATGATTGAGCTGATTGGACGTGCATGGAAGCAATCAGAAGGTGCCGGGCCTGCAGCCGCATCAGTAATTGGCTGAGACGCCAATCGCTGCTTCTCACTCTGGAGCATGCCCACTCCTAGCTACAAGCCTGACCAGATTTTTTTTTCTCCTCCTAAAGTTTCCAAAGGAAGAAGAAAGGACAGAAAATGTTTGCAGGTCTGTAACTAGCTTCAGAATTGCTTAATTTTGGGGGGATGGGGCTTTTACAGCACACCATGTGCTTGTCACAGACTTATACAGACAGGACAGACAAGAAACTGTAACTTTACAAGCCTAATACTTAATATTCAGAGAAGCTAAATATTATAAATATAATAAATAGAAGGCACTTGAATGGAGACCAAAGTAACAGTTACCCTGTAAGCTGAAATCTACCTAAGATAAATGGTGATGGGTAGTGTAAGTGGAATTTACTGGTGGAGTTTTAAATGGGAAGTACCAATTGGCTGCACCATCCAAAGTGGCCCATGCACAATACTGTCTATCTCTAGTTGTACGATCTTCGAATTGTGTATGGGTGATCGTCTTCCAATTTTGTCCCTTATTGGGAGATAGGAAACATTTTTAATCAAAGCAATCCTGGTTGTTTGATAGGACAACCGGGATTGGTCTGTGTATGGCCCGCTTGAGGCTAGGTTCACACAGGTAGATCTAAAAAGTACAGATATACCATGGTTTGGATGAATGGGAACCTTTACAAGCATACAGACAATGACTTTAATGTATATTTCAAAAGCAAAGGGAGGCAGCACTAAATTTCTTTTGCATAAAAATAAAGATAAAACAATCAATCATCAGTTTAGTATGAGGCAATGGGGGCTCAACTGTACAGAGCCAAATCTACCTGTGTTTGTCAATTTCTCATATCAATTACCAAATAAACGTCATACTCATAGCCAATATTTAAAAAATCCCAAGTATTGGCAAGGATGCAAATGATTGACAACCTTTGGTGGGTATTTGCTTTTCTTCTGTAGAAAAGAACCATCACCAGAGTGAAAATGTACTAGATACACATGACATTCATTCATGTAATCTATCGAATGTCTATCTAATGTCTAAATAGTGACCCTCATTATGCTGTTAGCTCTTCTGGACAGGGACCTCACAAATTATTCAATGCACAGCAATTATATCAATATACATTGTCTATATATGTAATTATTTTTATCTGCTTGCAGTATACCCTTCTTTGTATTGTCAAAAAGTACAGCACCGCGCATCTAAAAATCCCATACGCGGCATTGATATTTTGAGTGATTCGGCAAATTCGATTGTCGTTCAAAAGATTGATAGTGGTTTTCCCAATCAACCGCATGACAATATTGAGTGGTTTGTTAAAAATAACAAAGATCAGGTCAGACAAAAAAAAAATTGTTGCCCCCATATTCAAGTTCCCATCTCCAGCAGATTTCAAGGTGAAATCAGCGGCACACAGTGGGGAACTTTGACCAGTTCTTTTGAACTGGTCAAAAAGTATCTACCCGTGTATGGGTACCTTAAGTGGGCTATAGACTTATCTTCAATTCAACTCCTAGTCAGGGCCACCGTGCACATAAAGGAAACATACAATGTGTATATTAAGTGTTTTGCTTTCACTTTTTAGGTTACGTGGACAGAGAGACTGTAGGCACACCATAACGCACCGTAAGGCAGCACATTTCACAAACGTTACCATGTGTTTGCACTGCAATTTTCTAAATATCGTGCTATATTGGAGCACATACGACCTGCACAAAAAATGGGATGCCTACCATGTTGCAATGCATTGGCATGCGATTCTTATGTGCCAACGGATCTCAAAACGCAATTGAAAGCACGTGAGCGCTGCTTAAGTGTGGCCTGCCCAGGGAAAGTATTTTTAAAGGAACACCAGGCAAATAGAAATAAAGAGAAATACAAGACAAGTTGCACCAAAACCTTAACCTATTAAATGGTAATAATAATATAAACTATACCCTGCATGAGGTTTCTAGCTGAACATTCTGTTGGTTGGGAGGGTCACAGGCTGCTCAGATATCACGTTGGTATCTCAGGGCAACTTGGGAGAAATAAATATTTTGAAAAACACTTGTTTCCCCAGTTCTAATTTCCATTTAAACGTCCAGCAGCTATTGTCTGAGTCAGCTGATGGGAATGTCTGAGCTGCTGATCAGGCTTTCAATTCTCAGGCATTTCCTGAATTAAACTAAAAACAAAAATAAGAAGCTAAACTTGTATTTACATTATATCTGTCAAATCAAAACTGCAACCAAACGCAACAAAACCTCCAAAATCAAATAGTAAAGGAATATGCCACATGTTCAAGGAATTAAACTAAACTCCCAAAAAAGATTCAGTTACTATAGCAAATATTATATATTGTTCTTAAATATAGTCTTATATAATGTAGTTCGTGCCATGATATTGTCTTATATAATGCAGTTCGTGCCATGATATAGTCTTATATAATGCAGTTCGTGCCATGATATAGTCTTATATAATGCAGTTCGTGCTATGTTCACAAAGGCATTAAACATTCTGACTGCGCAGTCAAAGGAAGTACATCGCAGGAAATAAGGTGCAAATCGGCCACTCGTGGACCAAAAGTCCTGCACGCGATGTGGATAATAAAACTGCACGCATAGATTCTGAACACAGATTATATAGTGGGAATTGATTCTCACAATTTCCATTATATTTTCATTTACATTGTGAATCTAAACTCGCACGCAGAGCACAATGAAATAGTGGGACCTAGCCCTAATGTTTCCAATACATGGATTTTTTCCCCTGCCTTTTGAGCCAATTAGTAGATAATTTGTATTTGGATGGGCCTCCTATTCATTCATTATTATAAAACATATGTAGGAAATCTTGAAATCATTTCAGGCATTTACATGCATTGCCAATATATTATTCTGAACAGAGACATATTTACATTTATTCATGTGGAAGCTGCCATACAGATCACACATAAGTATGAAACAGTTCCAACCAGAAGAAAAAATCAATTCTAAGCATCACTTACACAAAAATGTTTGCTAATTGGTTTGGCTTTTAAAAAGGGAGTAAGGAAGTAAATCTGTGATGGTAAGCAAATTGGAATAATGCAATATCAGTTGTGCTTTCCCTTTAAAAGCAGTTTGTACAATGCTATATCATCTTTAAAATGACTCCAGGATCATGCTTCTAGCTGCAGTCTATCCAAACTAACATGAGCATAAAAGTTGGTGCTTCCTTGGGTGTTGCTTATAACACATGCCTGTCACAAAGAAAAAAGTAGGAAGACTTTACAAACCTATAAACTTTGGAATGACAACAGCCGGATACATCATAAAGCTTGTTTGAAATGTGTGAGAGAGCTCTCTTCAATGGAGGGCACTCGTATGGAGACTGCAGCCCTGGGTCACATCTCTAACTTCAGTCTGGAGATATATTGCTGAAAATGTTAACAATTCCTAGTTCCAGTAGCTTGAAGGGCATCTCCAAAACAAAAAATTTTGCATGTCAAGTAAGCTGACTCATCCATCCATTCATTCAACCAAGGCTGATTCCCCTGTTGCCTTCTCTGCACATGCTCAAGCTTATAAAAAGCTCATTGAGCAGAGGGAGGTGGCGGATACCTTTTTCAGAAGAGAACTTTTCATTAAATACATGGTTACAAATGCTGTGGTACTTAATTCACCACCCCCCAACAGGCAGATACTTATTGGATTGTTGTTGATCAGTAGTCTGTTGGTCAGTAAGATAGGTTAAATATTTGCATGTGTATCAGGTCTAGGGTTTAAACAGGCAGAGGTGAAATAGTTGTAATATAAACTATTTTTATAAAACTTTTTAATGTTGGAAAAAAGAACAACAGTTTAGGAGGCATGACTATCAATAAAGAGATGTGTGCTGAAAACATGAAGTGTTCCAGAAGATATATTGCTAAAACTTTTGCACCTAGAGATGTGATCCAGGGCTAATTTTTAAAGTAATAATGAAGGCTTCTGTTTAATTCTATCTTGTTTGAAGAACACAGTTACCCTTTAAGAGCAATTTAACAATGCAATTTAGGGACAAAGTTTTCAAAGTTTTCTGTATCCTTCACTGTCATATACTACATTCTCTTAATCAGATGAAAGAGAAAGAAACCAGGTCTTCTCATGCCCCGGGGCAGCTCAACTCTTATAGGACCTTTGCAGGTTTACGTGTTTTAACATTCTAAAGGAAATTAGACAACCTGACCTTGAATAAAGTGGGAGAACAAGATTTTACTGAGAGTTTATCCCCTTGGGCCTGTTCTGCTGGATAAAGCAATCTGCAAGCATGTTGAATAAGACAAGAAATAATCCCTTATATGGTACTGCTGTTTCTATGCATGCATGGGGGAAACTGGGATTCCCATGCAGACAGATCAATGCCACATGGTTTGAATGAAAACCACAGACGATTGATTATATGGTCTGATGGAAAGGAATCACAAACAAGTTGTAAAAGACCGAACATGGTTTTAGCATAGTTACTTTAAAAAAAAAAAAAATATGACATGGTAAACAAAATCCTAAACAAATCTCCTAAAGCACAGAATTACCAGTTATATATGGGTTAGGACTTAAACCAATTAACCCATTAAACCAAGTGATGTATTTTTTATATAATCCAACTCTACTAACTAAGGGCTAGGCCATACCATGCGTTAATGTTTGTGCTTACAAACCGCCCCCACCACCTGCGCTACTGGACGGTAGTAGGGCCCACCACAAGCTCAAGATCTCTTCCGCTGTTTTAAACAGCTGATCACGCGTATGAATGAAACATACATGCGATCAGCTGTTTAAAAGACCGGACCCGATCTTCCGGTTGAGTTCGGGAAGTTCGGGTCCGGTCTTTTAAACAGCTGATTGTGCGTTTGTTTCATTCATACGTGTGATCAGCTGTTTAAAATGGCTGATCGCGCAAGAGATCTTGGAGCGAGAAGTCAGTCAGAGGCCCGGCCTCCAATCTCGCGGTGGGCCCCATGCCGCTGCAGGTAAGCCGCTGGCTAGCTAGTAAGAATCTGGTCCGGCTCCCCTGCTTGCCAGAACTACAAGCAGGGGGTCAATCACAGCCGCAGCTGCCATCAATGCAGAACAATGAGCTGTAAGTAGAGATTGAAATTGATCTTTTAAGTCAGAATATAGCGGTTGGGGGTGGGAGGGCATGGCCTGCAATATACCAAAAGGAATTCACGCTACAGAAGTAGCAGTCAGGAAGGGATCGGGAGGGAGGGGGGGAAAGGGTTCCACTGCGCATGCCAGCAGCAACTGAGAGGACACAACAGAGGCAACAACCTTTTGGACAGGAAGACAGCTCATAAAAAAACACTTAACTTACCACCCAACCCAATCATTTTTGATCCAGTTGGTAAACATCATCAGGTAAAACAGTTACACAAGCTCTGCGAGTAAATCTTGATAAACATGGATCAATATTTGAACAATAGTGAATCCAAATAACCACTCACTGTTACTGAATGTTCTCTGTCCAGACTTTTCTGCCACAAAATCCAATATTCACTTCTAAACGAAAAAATTCACTTATAAACATTTCGGGCAAGCTTGAGAAAGGGCACAGTTCACCCGAAATGTTGGCGTACTCTGTATCAAGGGGTAAAAATAAAATGTAACACTTTTGCACAAGAATCTGGAGGACTCTTCCGTTTTTTCTTTTATACATGGATCAATGTTTGTCATATTAAGGGAATCTGTCAAAAATGAATTCCTGTCCATGCTTTCAATCTATGGATACTCTTTTTTTAGAGCAGTTAAATGGGGATTGAACACAAATTTTCTGTGGATTGTACCGATCCAAAGCATCTTGGGCAGATTTTTGGAAGAGGTTGCAAGGTGGATTATCGCCTTTACTTTTGTTATAAAGTATATTAAATTATATTCTATTTTACTGAGAACATTTGCTACATTATTATTATTGTCAGAACTGTGACACGGATGGCGGATCTGACAGACTTTGGTGACTATTGCCAATGTTAGGGCCTATCAGAAAATAAGTTTAAAGGGTGTGCTAGCACAGAGCCTCAGAATTTAGTGGAAATATTTACATTTTTGTTATTTTGTACTCTAAAAATATATATATATAATAAAATTTCATTAAGAACAAATAATTTGCGTTTACCAAGTGTGCCACAAAGTTTGTGAACCACTGAGCTATACAATTACCACCAAGATTTCTCAATGTTCCTCCTCCTGCTCACTAAGCTCCATCACTGTGGAGTAAGTACAGTAAGCAGGGTTAATGTTGATACAGTTCTTTATGCTGCTGTCAATCACAGGGCAGACTAGAAGCTCCCAGCCAGTTAACTTTAAATATAGGAATCTTTGTTGCTTTTCTGTAGTGATCAATAAAGAGAAAAAAAAAGTTAAAGGGTTGCTGTAGTTTAGGGCATCCTAGCCCACCCCCAACCGCCTTATTTATTTAGTTAAAAAAGCAGCAGAAATGTCCTTCAATCCCCCGTCGCTCTGATCCAAGCCCTCTGCTTGCCAGAACTATGTATGGGGCCTAGGAATGTGCATTGATTATCTTTTCTATGTTTGTATAAATGTTTGACCAGATCAGTAGCACTTCCGCTAAATGTAGTTGTAAATTAGCCTAATTGGAGTGCTTCCACAATTCTTGTACTGTTGGAGATGTCTATATTAAATTTACTTCTTTTTTTCTTCTTCTAATATTTCCAGACCTTCTGAATAAAGGACAAGTAATGTTTCCAAACCCAGACAGATTGTTTCTGGTGGATTGGCTTTGGGAATCTTTAACAATCCAAGACTTATCAGAAGCTTCTATTATAGTTTTTTTTGTTTTAATGCAAAAAGTCAGCAACATA
Source organism: Hymenochirus boettgeri (assembly GCA_019447015.1). Taxonomy (NCBI): domain Eukaryota; kingdom Metazoa; phylum Chordata; class Amphibia; order Anura; family Pipidae; genus Hymenochirus; species Hymenochirus boettgeri. The sequence goes on along the minus strand of CM033471.1, from coordinate 139,329,280 downwards.
CTATAAGTCCTAAATGCAATTTAAGTGTTCATCTTAATATCCTCCTATGAATGACTTAACATAAATACAGTTGACTGAATCCCTGCAAGTATACCGTATCTACACAAGGAATTCATTTTAAGTGCTTTCAAAGTTTAGGTTACTGCAATCTTTTGCCTTTCAGAGGTGAAATAGGCCATGCAACCCCTCGTCTTTTTTTTTTTACTCTTTCTTGTATACCCTTTGCAAGGGGGTGGCAGAAATTTCGTTTTGAATATTTCAGAGAATTTTCTTCTGTTTCAATATGATATACTGACTTTTAGATGACACCATTTCTTTATTCCAAAAGTAATATCAGTTTTTTTTTCAAAGAAAACATATTTTGTCATTATTCTCTCTAAATCCAAGCAATAGTGAAGAGCAAGTTTTTCATTGAATGGAAATAGCTAAATTCACATTTTTTAGAAACTTCCAATTACAGGAAGGTAGTCTATGGATTGTTGCCATCTATTTTTCCAGGATGATCCATTTAAGAAATGTTTTTTAAACTTCTTTAGTGGACCATATTCAGTTGTTAATTCTTTATATTTCCATAAATAAAGACTTTGATAAATGGTCACATTTTGACTTGTGCTCTGTTTACCTTTCTGCTGTTCTGTCCTGGGAATAACATTTCTTTCATCACCACCTTCAGTCCAACACACTTACAATTTGACCAGTCAAGCACTGTTGCTGTTCCTTAGTATTCACATGTCCAACAAAAGAGTTGTTGCCTTGAGCGGCAAATGTCCGCTTTAATGGCTTGTCTCCCTCTTCTGGGATCTCCTCTTCTCTTTTCTTTCCTCGTTATTTTCTTTTAAAATCTGTCCCTGAATAAAATAACAGTTCTGCTGGTTTTATTAGGAAAAACAACAGATGTTTTGCTAAGCACCAAGAAATTGAATATTAAACACAGATGAATTTGGAGCCTTAGTTGCATCTTTTTTTTCGTTTGAAAATCATGAATACGTTTATGTATAGGTATGTATTTCTCCAATGACCCTGTCTTTGTGTTTTGTTTGACAGCCAAGTGGAATGTGACATACACAAGATTTGCTTTCTCAAATTTGGAGACATTTACTATAAATGTGGCCCAGGAAAATATGCTTGGTACCTGCCCCAGGCCCAAGGGACCGGCCATGATTACTAATGCCATTATAGATAACCCAAATGGTAAAAATAAACACCCAAAGTAGGAATTTGCAGCTGCTTCCAAGTTCATCAATCAGGAAAATTCAACCCACTGTCACATCTTAAACAGCTGCACAAATATCCTGAACTGGAATTGGAAACTTGTGTCAAAATACTCTCCACTATTTAGTCATATTTATGTTCACTAATAATGTGCTGTATTCAAAGGATAAGTGTTATGTCCTATAAATAGCTTTTGTTTTACTAAATAGGGTCCCTGAATAAAACTTACTGATCTAAATGCAGTCCGTGTGCTCAGCCCCATCAGCTATGGCATCAGTTCCTAATTATTTGAATAATCTTCTTAGTCATGCATCATTGGTTCTGTGCATAGAACTAGGGATTGTATGGCATCCTTGGATGGATCTGTATTGTTTCTCCTAAAAGAATGGTGAGTGGCTTCTACTGTGCATGTCTTCTGCAGAGCTGATTTGCAACATGTTTATTTTCTCGGCTGGTGATCAAGATTTAAATAGGTTTTCTCTCTTTTATTTGTCTTTAAATAGATTTTCCCTAACTGGGACACCAAAATACAATGATTTCATGTTCATGAAAATCAAGTCTTTCCAATAACCTAATATAGTTCACAAATCCGGTTATATTTACAATATCTTTCTGTGTGTTTGTCTCAATCTTTATCTTCATATATTATTATACATATGGAAAATGGAATCTGAGCTTTTTTGGATTGGTAAAGCATTTAATTAATAGTAAGGATATTTTACTCAGACTAAGGTCCAAGACACATACATGTAATTAATTAAAAGACCTCTGCAGCGGCTCTCACTTTTCCCCCTGCTTTTCAGGTTTGCGCACCCCTGTATTCTTTCATTCAGTGCTTACAGCAATGCAAACAGAACATCTAGTGTAAGAATTCTATAATTCAGTAGGAGATAGGAATAATGGGAGATTGGAGCACTTGCTCATATCTTCCCTGTTACCATAGAAGGCGAGATATTTTACCATAGGATATGCGATTCTGCAAATGTGCTGGCTTCCTTCCACACAATGCTAATTTGTGCTGCAGCGCCCATATTTTATACGTGTGCGCATGAACATGGCATTTAGTACAGGGGGATCAGAGGAGAGGGTGGGAAGAAAGCAGAGATCAGGATTGCGGCTTCTAAAATAACCAAACTCTGTTTCTTCATATCAGGGTATGACCTTTCTTTGCCTATGTTCCTGATTCAGGAGATCTCTTACCATACTTAATATTGCTTGCTCTGAGTTCCCAAATTTGGACTATGTGACTTCTCTACCATGCCAAATCTGCTTTTTGCGTGAAGCAACTGGTCAGTTAGCAAGCAGACTGGGATATTCCTGCTGAAAAAATACAGAAGGTTTTGCACTCCTTGTATTATTATTGTGTTGGTGCTGTTCTCTCCAGGCTGCTAACCACAAACAGCTATATACCATAATTTGCAGATAATGAGAGCCTCACTCACGATTTTCCTAAATTAATTTTATTGTGACCAAACACATGCGAGGGGAAGCACCTGACATATCTGCACGTATCGGATCACAATAAAGTTCACTTGTGAATGCAGCTCTCATTAATTGCAAATTTCTGATGCCATACGTTTGAATATTCTTGAGTTGGCATGGGGGCAAGTAAGCGGTTTTGAGTGAGTGCCATAGCTACTGTAGTACTAATAGTTACTAGTTTCAGTGGTTTAGCTTTGCAGGGAAGACCATCCAAAGTTAAGCTAGGTACACACCTAGCGATTTTTCCTCCTGACCGACCGTTCGATACTTTCGAACGGTCGGCCAGGAGGAAGGACTGTCGGTCGCGGCAAAAGCAGCCGCGTCCGATAGTCACCGCGACTGATCGTGCGGTCCATAGAGGACCGCACGATCGGACGAGGTTTTCCACCCTGTCCGATCGTCCTTTCGTCCGATTCGGACGAACGGTCACATGGGCACATTCGGATTCCATAATTTCGGTCCGATCGACCGATACACTGAACTATCGGTCGATCGGACCGAAATATCTAATCGTGTGTACCCAGCTTAAAGCTCATCCAAAGTGAAGTGAAGACTTTTCTCTCTCTCTTTCCTCCATTGATTTTCCTTCTGTTCCCCAAGTAGAACTACAACTACATCCTCTGTATAAATCACAATTTGTACGCATTTTCATGCTGTGTATTGTTTTGTCTGAACTGCTTATGTTATTTACCCTGCATTTTTTTTTTAATAGGGTCAACTTTGTTATTTTTACTTTTCTGTGTCTTACAAATGAGTTTGTGTGTTTAAGTGATGGGATCTTGCCTGCTAGTCCTTGTTGCAATGCTGGTGATTCCTTTGTTGTGGTAATTGCCCTCTGCTAATTATTTTATTTCCCTGTCTTGTGTCTGTTTTTGTCCCTATAAATTCAGATACATCATAGGGGGTGAGCTTTACAGGGAAGACCATCCAAAGTAAAGATTTTCTTAAGTAAAATTGGACTTTAACAAGACACTTATACAAGGAGAACGACAAGCAAAACACTACCACTACCTGGCTTTTATTTGGGATTTTCAATAATGTATAAAATTTTTGTCTCCAAAATCTCTTTCCCATTCACTATCTTCCAATACCTATTCTATCTTTATTTCTGCCTCTTTCTTCCATCCAATTATCAATATATCAATATATAACTATATCAGCACTTACAAAATGTTGTTCCTTTCACTAAGCCTCAATTATACATGGTGGTCTATCTTTCTCTTATTCACCTCGCTCCTCAGCACAGGGTGGAGGGGTAGATCTTCTGTTTTCCCCTATCTGTCACTTGTTTCTCTTCCACCCTCTGTTGCTTTTTCCTCATTTGAAGACCCATTATTTCCTCTCTCGCTCCACTACTAAGATGCTCATCCATGCCCTTATAATCTCCTGTCTTGACTACTCTAACATTCTACTTCTTGGACTCCCAGCCTGTCATTTCTCCTCTCCAGTCTAAAAGAGATCCCGCAACCCTGATACTGCAGTCCATAGGGTGGCTTCCCATCAAATCATCATATTCAATACCCTTTTTTTAACTCTTTCACTGCACTGCACCTCCCTTCTTATCTTTTCTCTTGGTCCCGTATGTTCCTGGACGTGCCCTGCTCTCCTCGCCAGGCAATCTTCTCTACAAGCCCCCTAAGAACACTGTTTCCTCCCATCTTAAACCATTCTCTCTTGCTGCTCCCTACCTTTGGGTCTCTCTTCCTCTCTCACTTTGCCAGGTGACTTCCATTAGCTCTTTTAAATCTAAACTGTTATCCTACCTTTCTAAAAACAAGCACTTATAAAATTAATTATTGTTAGCTGTCTGACTACTTTATCCCTCCCCCCACTTTTATCTGCTTGTTTTCCCTTACCAGCTCTTCGGAGCAGGGATCTCTTTCCTAATGTGTCAAGGCACACCACATTTATTTTATATATATATATATGTATTCTTATCATCTGATACTTTATGTAAATTTAATTTATCTGTATAATTGTTTGCACTTATCCCCGTTTGCATACTCATCAGCGATGCGTACCCAAGTGGTGCTATATAAATACAATTATACATATATACTGCTCAAAAGTGCTTCAGTTTCATAAATGGCTGTGATCTATCCTGCAAACAGGTGATAGCTACTGCACACGATAGAAAGTGTGTGCCAGTGGGTTGGGTCATGTAGGGCACCAATTCATTCTTCTTGCAGGGAGATAGAGTTACATCTCTGGTTCTCAGTGTAGTTATGTACTTAGTTATATAGTTTAATCTTGGTTAAAAAAAAAAAGACAACAGTCAGAGGTTCATACAGTCCCCTGTATGTACCTCCCTCCCACATAACAAAAGAGCTCAGTCTCCTCCATTCAAATTATTATTATTATTATTGTGGATTTATATAGTGCTATAGTGTTAACATCTTTCGTAGCGCTTTACAATTACATGTATACATATATACATTTAGAGGGGTCGCAGCCAGCACGCAGTACACAGTTTGAGGGGCAACGCGCTGCTTAAGCAGCGGTGCCTTTGACTGAAGGGGGGAGTTGGCAATCCCCCCTCCTTCTCCCCTTCGCCATAGCTTTGTGTCCGGTCTTACCTCCGGCGTGGTCGCGCGCCTCGGCCCGCTCACCCGCGGCTAGTATGGGTTGATTGCATCCATTCCCAAGGATGCATTGCGGGTGGGCGGTCCGGAGCATGTGACGTCCTGGCGCGGCTGCTGGTCTATAAAAGACAGGCGACACGAGGAGAACGGCGCCATTTTAGTTTTAGCAAGGCTAGGAGTTTTGCTGCAAGCCAGCTAAAAAGTTTATACCATTTGTGAGAAGGAGAAATAATGGCTGAGTTGGATCAGCTACAGCAACAGGTTATGGACACATCATGTTAGAATCAAAAAAGCCCTAAAAGCTGATCTAAAAGTGTGGAGGTCCTTTTTGCTGACTTATAACAGAAAGACTTGCTGTCAGGAGCGTGAGGTTAGTAATGAAGCTTTGGAGTTATATACCGACGCGGCAGGAGCACAAGGGTTTGGAGCCTTGTTTGGTAATGCTTGGTGTGCGGAAACATGGCCAGAAACATGGGTAATCCGGCCTGGTGTAACTAACTTGACTTTAATTTGAGCTCTTCCCCATAACAGTGGCAGTTGAGTTGTGGGGTTTGGACATGCGAAATAAGAGGATTTGTTTTTGGTCTGACAATATGGGAGTGGTTCAGGCCATCAGCAATTTCTCTTCATCTTCCCCTCCAGTTTTGGCCTTGTTACGCCATTTAATTTTGCGTTGCCTGGAGCATAACATCCTTTTTAAGGAAAAACATATCCCGGGTGCTCATAACATGATTGCTGATGCTCTTTCACGTTTTCAATGGCAGGTTTTTCATTCCCTGGCACCATCGGCCAACAAGGAAGGAGTTCCTTGCCCAGCGGCTCAATCCACCTGGTCCAGTCATGGTAAGGCATGGGGGGAATGGGTGGAACTGGTTCAGACCCAGCGATGGGAAGACGAGCACGTAAGGTGGGATAGCTTATTATCTTTACGCCCAGCGTAGGATGGCGGGATTGTCCTTTTTCTTCAGGCTTTTGGGATGGAGGGACATTACAAAGAAATTCTTGGTTACCTCCATTTTAAAAGGTTGGAGAAAGGAATATGTTTCTAGGGAATCCAGACGCCCTATTTCTTTTAATCTTCTAACCCGCCTATGGTCGATTCTAGAGCAAGTCACTAGGGATGCATACGAGTGCTCGTTATTCAGGGCCAGTTTTGTGCTGGCCTTTTTCGGGGCCATGCGTATAAGTGAACTGGTTCCCCCTAGTCGGTCCCGTCAAGGGGGGTTGTTGAAGGAAGATGTGGTAGTTTCAGATTTCCTAGTTCAGATTCACATCACTAGGTCAAAAACTGACATATCCGGCGCGGGGTCGTGTTTCTCGCTATTCCCCTTACAGTCTACCTGCTGCCCAGTTGTTAATCTCAAGGCCTATTTACTGTTGAGAAAGACAGGGGTTCAATTTTTGGTACATGCTGACGGATTGCCTTTAACCAAGTTCCAGTTTGAAGCTGTCCTAAAATCCGCGTTGCGTCGTTTGGAATTAAATCCAAAAGATTTCGGCACCCATTCTTTCCGCATAGGTGCCGCAACAGAAGCCAGTGGCCTAGGTTTTACCAATACTCAGGTTAAGCGGATAGGCAGATGGCGCTCAGATTGCGTGGCGCGTTACATTCGCCCAAACCTGGTGACTAATTGATCTCTCTTTTCAGGTACGAGTAGGCCTACGTTCTGGATCATTGGGCATTCTTACGTTCACTGGGCAGAAAGACGGGCAGAAATTCGGCCGTGAGGAAAACAACTGGGATTTCGAGAGGCAAACATACAATGGAGAGGCATCAGGGGATTGAACTGGATCAGGCTGCTTCCAGAGATTGTGGACATTAGTAGAAGGTGTCGGGGACCGGTGGGTCTGGTCTTACATGCAGCAGGGAATGACCTGTGTACCAACAGGTTATCCGACCTTATCGCAAATATTAGGTCGGATTTACTTCGCATGGGGGAATTTTTTACATCTTCGATAATAGTCTGGTCGGAGGTCATTCCTAGGCAGCACTGGAGAGGGGCAAGGGATCCTGCAGCGATAGAGAGATCTAGGCGGATGTTAAATACACGAACCTCTCGTTTTGTTCTATGGGAGGTGTGTCCATAAGACACCGTGAACTCGAAGGTGACAACAGGGCTCTGTTGCGACCTGATGGGGTTCACCTCAATGAGGTAGGTCTGGATATATTCCTATGCGGACTGCAAGATGGGATTGAGAGAGCACTTCGCTTAATGGGTGGGGGTCTGAGTCGTTGATAGGTGTATAATGGCTCCTAGTGGCGGTCAGATCCTTGTAAAATAGGTATGGTATGGTCTACATGCCCTCCTATCGGGAGGCCGGCATACTGACAGTTCTTGAAAAATATGTATATATGGTTGTGGGGTTGATTGTGTCTCTCTCAATTATTTTAAGGGGAACATGGATTATAGATATGTATATTGTACATTATTATATAGTGCATAGTAGAGATGTCCGAACTTCACAAAATCCGGTCCGCTCGAGGAAAAAAAATTAAAAAATTCGAAAATCCGCGAGCGGACCCATTAAAATTAAAAATACCCTTGAAATAACGAGTTTTTCCGTATTTTCGAAAATTTTCGAAATTACGAGTTTTCGTGTATTTTCGGGAATTTTCGAAATTACGAGTTTTCATGTATTTTCGAAAATATGTATTTTCGAAAATACAAGTAATCCTCGTAATTTCGAAAATTTTCGAAAATACGTATGTATGAAATTAAGAGAAATCCTTGTATTTTCGAAAATTTGCGAAAATACATGTTTTACATGTTTTTCGAAAATACGTGAAAACTCGTAATTTCGAAAATACGAAAAATCCGCGAATCGGAAGTTCGGAAGGTGGAAAATCCGGAAAAATCCGCCGTACGCGAACGGGATAAATCCGCGGCGGATCCGGGTTCGGATCCGCGAACCGGCCATCCCTAGTGCATAGTTGCTGCAGGGTCATTTTTAGATCTGTTTTGTGAGGGGTTGGTGGCTCCCCTGTTAATTCAGTCTTATAAAACAACAGTCCTTTTTATTTGCAGAGGTAACTTAAACAGCTTTGTTCCAGCATAAAGGAATAAGTAAATGAAGAGGCTTACATTAGCTTTGGAATCCTTTAACATAAATAAAGTCCAGCTTAATCAGCACAGTCCCACTTCGTAGGCAAAACTAACAAATCAGCCGTTCATTGTGTAGTTTTTCTTTTTCTCTCACAGTGCATTCAAACACCTTTGGGGCAGGAAATCAGCAGCACACACCCTTCCTACACCACATCTCTCTACATACTGCCCCAGCTGCTTCTGATTTAGAAATCTTTACCAGAGCTCCTCTCTGCTTCCCAAAAACCCTGGTGTGTACCTGGGTGGAATGGGAAGGCCCACCCTTCCTTCCCTCCCATTCCAGGAGTCCAGCCCTAAAACAAAACAACAAAGGCAGCAAAAAAGGCAGGTAAAGAACCATTTGTTTTGCTTAAACTGAAATCAGCTTTTCTTAAGTATAACGGGGTGGCTCTAGTCTTTTGTTCACCCCTATGAGAGAAGATATACTGTGCTAATTGGTGTCCTGGTGCTGGGCAGTAGTGGTTGGATTTAGCCCTTTGGGCTGGTTGTATTTTTTGTATGTATAGAGCCTCTCTGGAACTGTAGCAAGAGAATATTGTAAGAATATTTAAATCTTCCTCATTTGCATTTGAGGATACTTTATTCATTACTGAAAGCACAGTACTCGCATATTCCTTTACTTTAATATCTGCAGCATTTGTTTAGCGTGTTTGTTCTGTTATATACATGTTTCTGAGATATGCTTATTTATGTGTATATGTACATTTTCTTTTTTGTTTGTTTGTTTCATACTTCAGGCATACATTAAAGAAAAAAATCTATTTTTGCACTTTCTATTCGGTTATATTGGGTATTTTTCAGTAAATTTTGCTATAATAGATGTTGGCTAGCACATTTTGTATACTAGTACATAGAGGGCCTCTGTTCCACATATATATATATATATAATTATATATATATAAATATATATATATATAATACAGCATTACTCTTTTTTTTTGTTAAAAATGAAAAAAAAAATGTAATTCACAATAAAATCTTTAACAGATGTTGATTTAAAATCAGCTGAATTAACATTTTCCCCTTAGACTATTCCTGTAGTATTGTACTGCTCTCAAGACATTATCAGTCTTCCCCCAAAATGCCAGAAATTTAAGTTAGAAGTTAATGATCAAGGTTGCATTGATCATTACAATCATACAGTTAAACAGGTATACCTCAGTGGAATCTAGGACTCTCTATTTTCTGACAGGACTTATTTTTAACTGTACAAATAAATATGTAGGAAAATGTATATATGTTTGAATATTTAAATATACAAACAATTAAATATGTTTCCTTATAATTTATAGTAATGGGTAACATATAAAAATGCTATAAAAACCAGTGATGATTAAATTAAGAGCACTTAAAATAAATGTATGAAAATATGTGTTGTAAAAATTGGAATATACAAAAGAGGATTCTTACTGGGCATTGAAAATACAGTATACAGGAGATTAAGTAAATTGAGCACCGAAATTGCCTATAGCTACAGGAATGAAATCAATGTGTTCCACTACACAGCATCTGAATCTAATCATAGAGTTCATTTGCAAACCCAGATATTTAATTTTTAGTCTATTGTAAGCAAAACATAATAAAACATTATTTAAGAGGGTTTAGAGATGGAGTTATGGACAGAATAACTTTAAAGGAACAGTCTCTGCTAGCAATTTATAAATTGTAGTCTTGAGGGGAGCTAAACCTCCCATGTATTTAATATCGAGTTTGCTACTTAATGTCGATGTCAGCTGTGCTATTGGGCTAAAAGTACAGTATCTTGGTTGACTACATTACCCTTGCAAGTCTATGAAGTCTTACATTTCTTAAATTAAATAAGCAAATAAGGTAATAGAATGTTGTGTGTGTTGTGTCTTTGTGATAGTAAGAAACTGATTCAAGCAATAATATCATTACTTTTCCAGTTAAGCAACGTTTTGAGTTAAGATTTTTTTTCTTGGGAAAATGTGAAGACCAATCATGAGTTTGATTAATAAAAACTCATTTATTAGAAATGTTAAATGACATGAAATTTCTGTAGAAAAGACCTGTAGTGGGGCTACGAATTCTCTGAAACTGCTAGAAAAGCTTAAAATCTCTCTTCTGTATAACTTCCAAGGAGTCTAATCCGCCATTGATGTGAACACTGTGCTGTTTGAGAGGTAAATGCAGACGCAATAAATACTGGCTTGTTTTGGCATTATCTCTGTGCTGTATTATTTTTTAAATCTTCGCTGTACACTCAGGGATTCATTTTTATTCATGAAATGCTGCCCATATTCAAAAGCTAATTTCTAATTAAATATGTCATTAACTCTCTCGGGGAGATTCAATAAAAGTTCTTATCGTTAAAAATGGTGCTAATTTTGTCCCAACCAATCAGATATTATTTAACATTTGAAAGCTAACATTTGATTGGTTGGGCCAAAATTAGCACCATTTTTAACAATAAGAACTTTAATTGAATAACCCAGTCTGTTTTTAATGACGCTTTCAGCAGGTATAACTTATTCTTTAAATAATCCAAAACTGAGTGAGGAGACATACATGCAGTAGTTTGCTGCTAAAGTGAATAAGTTTATTGCGACATGTTTCGGATCGATATTGATCCTTTCTCAAGCCTTGAGAAAGGATCAATATCGATCCGAAACATGTCGCAATAAACTTATTCACTTTAGCAGCAAACTACTGCATGTATGTCTCCTCACTCAGTTTTGGATTATTTGGAGTTAATGCCTGAAAGTGGGAACAGGAGAGTGATGAGTCGAAAGTGATCCGTGTGTGTCATATGATGCATATAAAATAACTTATTCTTTATCTGAGTTTAAGTCTCTAACCTTCATAAATAAACAGAAATACAAGAACGGGGGTCCTATGGAAAGTCTTAAAGTGTAGCTGACAGATCTGACTTAAGTAACTGAACATTTGGTAGGTTTCTGCATTAACAGGCTTTTCTTACATAAGATTTAACAAAGTAATTTCACTGTGGGCTACTGTAAATTACAGAGACTTAATCAGCTAACAGAAATGCTGCTAGAAATCTTGCATCATCTTGAGAAAAGATAACGTTGGTATTTTTGGATCAGAAGTGTTAAAGCTGGGTTGGAGAACACAGCTAACAAAGTTTCAGAAGGGAGGCATAACATTATGGAAATAAATGATGTGTTAGAACAGTGACAGTGCGTAGTGCGTTTTAATGACAAAGTATAAAGTTTTTTTTTATTGAAGCCTGAAGCCATATTTACTCCAAGACACCTAAACCTTTTTGTTGTTTCATTAAAATGCAGAAAATTGAGATTTCTTCTGTGGCATAAAACATAAAAAGATTGTTATTAAATGGAATAATGTGTTATTGTACAGTACTCAGGTAATAAATTCTATTTAGAATGATATACAATCTATTTATCTATTATGCCCTTTTCAAAACCATATTTAAATAACTTGGTTTCAGTTAACTTTTGCCATCTCATCTCTTTAATGGTGCTGAAGAAGCCCACGATAATTGGGCCAAATGGTGTCCAGTCAAGACCTTTTATATGTTCCCCTCTTGTGTACTTGCACTTTAATGTATACCCAATTGTGAGAATAATTGTATTAATTTGTTTTCCCCTATTTCAGTACATGGCCTTGATACTCTGTGGGTTTATATAGGTTTATACCAATTGCTACTATTGAGGGAGGGCATCTGGAACTGTCTCTACCCATGGTCCGCATATATACTGTGTTACAGTGTATATGGATACTTATATGTACATTTAATGATGGAGCCAGTCTATGTCAGAGTTCTGAGTGTTTTAAATGAATGTTCACTATTTTAGCACATGAATAGCACTTTGTCACTTTGTTTTCTCTTTATCACGTTATCTGTGCACTGTGATCATGTTATATAAAGACCCCTATTAATAGTTCTAGTGAATATTTAGAGTGCCATGTCTTGTTTTTTTTTTTGTTCACCTAATATATTTGTCTTCATTTTTTGCCTTGTAAACTGAATTGTGTTATTATTATTTTATTCTGCCAATGTCCAATGGTCATTTCCCCACACTTAGAGGGACCATATTGTAAAATACTCTTTGGATTTGGGGCTTAATGTTTCTAAGGGCTTGTGAAGTAAAAAGATAGATTTTTGGGGGTAAAGCATTTTCTTGAAATGTTGACATGCATGTTACCTTACTGTTTTTATAAGATACTGAGCTAAAGTATGGGATAAATAATTAACAACAATCTCACTTGGAGGCTAGGTATTGTTTGATCATATTCGTTAATATTGGTCATGATTTACAAGGGACATCTTAATGGTGCTACAAAATGCTATACAAGCTGATTGCAGATTGTTTTCCTGAACATTTACTTTTTCACTGCTCATCTGTGCCAATGGAATTGTGTTTTCTGTAAGGTCACAATACCATTGCAGTGCAGATAAATTGATGGTCAAGTTATCTGGCATCATTTTGTTTTAAATGAGAAAAGTAATTAAGCTTCATATTTTTCACTCTCTAGCAATTTCTTGGCAATTTCAAAATGAATACTGTGAAGGAGAGATGTATTCCCCAGCACAATTTAAAAGACTATTTATAGGCTAATTTATAAATTGTAGAGAAATCTTCATCAGGGGTCACTCACATGTGAGTAGCCTAACCCTGTTATCTGCCTAAACACAGGTTTCTCAAGGAAATCCCTTTCAAAAATTTGTGGGTTCTCCTATTTTATGAAGATTTGATAGGCAAAAGGGTAGATTTCTGTATAAAGGCTCATGTAAAGGAGTTTTAAGTTAATGCCAAAACATTACACAGACTGAGTGTCATAATTTTACTGGTTTTAGCATTATTGAGTTATTTTGCAGAGTGGGTTCTGGTTCTTATGGGTAGTAAAGAGCCATTGAAGTGACTTAGTTAAGGAAAGACTCTGTTGCAGCTCTTTTTCCCAGTATGCAAATAAGAGAAGAGACTTTCCATGTTTCCATAGCAGTCCTTGAATGCCATGGTATCTGTTGGGCTTTTGAAAGTAAAACACAATCTGAATGCTGAACCATAGCACCACCAGCAAACTGGTTTAGATTACACAATGTCCTTGTAAGCAAATGCACTAATGGTAGTTTGATGAAATTTGTCTTACAGATTTCTGTATTTAGCCCTTATTTTACTACAACCTGTAGTCAACGTTCTTATACAACATTGCTATTTCTTGTGTTACTAGCTTCCATTATAAATGGAATGAGTTAATATTTCCAGTATTTGGCAAGAAGGTTTTCTCTGAAAATATGTATTTGGATGATAACAATTCTCATTATTTGGATAACTCTATATGATATAAAGCTCCATGTATCAGTATAGTTATTTCTGGTATACCCTAATGTGCTAGGGAAAAACAAACATAAAATCCAATTACTCTATATATTTTAGTAAAAAGGTCAGCAGTTGGTGTGGCATTTTACCATTACATGTGTTTGGCCATCGGAAATTAGTTCCACTAGACTTTATAGAGTATAAAATGTATGCTGTAAGAATAATATAACACATTTCACACATGAATAAGAAATGTAAAAAAAAAAAATCATGCTCAGGTAACATCTCCAGAGTGAACATAAAATAAATATAAAATAAGTAGAAATGAAAGAGAAAATACCTTAGATTGTTTGTTTTTGCTCATATTTAACGTCAAGTTATATTTCCGTTTTAATTGTAGCAAAAATGCACGTTTTAATGACTTTATACAGATTTTGGATTTTTTTACATTTCATATAGCTTCTCCTGCGCCAAAGAAGGGTTTACTCTCATGTCAGACAAGCTTCTTTTAAAAGTAATTGCTTGGTGAAGCAATGTAAAATTTTTCAGTACATGTTGTCACCAGAGGATTTTTTACCTGGATCAGTTTACAACAATAGCAAAAGCTACTTTTTGGACCTTGATAGAGGTACTGAATGTAAACCCAGCTAAAGAGAAAGTACTGTATCGGTTTCTTTTGAAAGCTAAAATGTTAACTTACCTTTTCTGTTAACCAGTTTAATGTAAAAAATTATTCACTCTTTTTCTTTTTATGTTCCTATTGAAATTCAGTCAAATAGATATTACGATTCTTACAGATCCTACCCTGTATTTCAATAGTTGACCACCGATAAGATGGAAGAAAATGCAGTTTCTGTGGTTTCAAGGCCAAGCCTTGAAAAAGGTCCTTAGTAAAAAGCATCCATGCTGAATTTACAATTAGGCACAGTAGGCATGTGCCAATGGTGCCTGTGGTTAAAGAGGTGTCTGCGTGTCCCCTTTTCTATCCCTTTAATTTGAAGCACATCAGGGGTGTGATGCAATAACTGGTTCAAAAGTTTGCCTGTGCTATTACTTTGCAACAATATTCAAATGCTAGCTATTTACTGCTTATATTATAACTTCTGATTGGTTGCTGCAGTTCAATAAGATGGGCAAACATCCCCCTATGTTAATGTTCATATTTTTAAGTTTGCGTTTTTCTTAACTCACCATTTTTAGCATAATGCAGTCTGGGGGAAACAAGTAAAAATGGGCATATAAATCCATTGCTGATTGATGCACTGCACTAAAAATGCCTAGTTTTCTTTTTATTTACAAACATGCACTTACAAGCCAGCAGGGCCAAAGCAGGATACAAAGCTAAAAACAGAGAGTAAGCATCCAGTGCATTCTGACATCAAATATTATACTTCTTTTGACATTGTATTCCTAGTTGAGCCCTACCTTGTGCATAGAACAAAGACAGAACTGGTGGGGTATACCAGACTATTCCTCTGTGGAGTTATTTATATTTTGTCAGTGTCAGCGTCAGCTAGAGACCACAATAAAGCCATTCAGTCAAAAGATATATGAATCATAAGGACAATAATCTCCTTTTAAGACAACAAAACACAACTATTGTTCTATTTCAAAAATGCTTCCTAGCTTGGTTCTAATTCACCTATAGATAGGTGAGGGGGTAACAAGCAGGCTGAGGCAGAATATCTGCAAACGGCTGTTTATTGTGAGTAACTTCAACTCAACATGTTTTGACTCCCATGGACCCTCGAATGTAGCTGCCCATTTTCGGTACCCCTTGAATGTAACAGTCGATTTCAGTAGCCCTTGAATTTAACATTCGTTTTCGATAACCCTCAAATTTAGTGTTTGTTTTCGGTAGTCCTCGAATGTAGCTGTCGATTTGGGTAACCCTTGAATGTAGCGTTCGTTTTCGGTAACCCTCGAATGCAGCGTTCGGTAACCCTCGAATTGGCTGTAACCCTCAAATATAGCATGCGGAAAACCCGACAGTTGCCCGATTGTGTTTAAACAAGTTTTAGTGACAGGTGCATGTTCCCCAGACCATTTCCCAGGTGCTACAGCCATTTACAGTAAGTTACCATTTTTATTTTAACTGTTATTCACCCGAAAAAAGAAAAAAAAAATCTCAGAAAAATCAAGCTACTCTCATAGAAAGACTAATGATTAACACTGTTAAACTGAACTCAACAAACCTTTAAAAAGACGGAATGGTGGAAAAGTCCCTTACACAGGCATTTAAACCAATAAACACAACCATATGAGATAAGGTAATAAACCAATACTTTATATACATTAAACCGCATGGGAAGGAAGTGCTATACCTCAATAACACACATATAAGATACCCTAATTGCAAACAATAATATCAAGTTATGTAAATGCAAACTTCAAATGAGAATGTACTATGCTTATAATCTGTTAGGTCAAAATGAACCATGTTATTTTACAGTTTAAAAGCTAGTTTGTTATGCATAAAGGAAGATTCAATAAAAGTTCTTATCGTTAACAACGGTGCTTATTTTTCACCACCAATCAGATGTTAGCTTTTAAATGTTTATTAAGATCTCATTGGTTGGGGCAAAATTAGTACCATTTTAACGATAAGAACTTTTATTGAATCTCCCTGTAATGTTTAATAAAAATTAAATGAACAAAAAAAGAATTCAGGTTAAACTGTGAAAAACTTTTACTTGTCTCTTTGACTAAGGTCCTTTCTCGTACACACTCTTTATCACAGCAAGTAATAAGTTTTCAGATTTCAGAAGTTCAAATGTGAATTTGTCATCTTATTCTCTCAGGTCCTTGAATCTTCTGTGTTGTATAAAATGATTTATTTTGTTCTGTGGGGGGCTGTAAATGTCATGACGCTAACCTGTTTGTTTTTCTTTCTTTTTTTTAAGCGATTGTAAGATCATTGTAATGTAAAATGACCTGGCTGGCATTTTTATTAGTATTAAAGTTTTGGAGTGTAATAAGCAAATGTAAATTGGGGGATTAATAAAAGCCCTAATTTGGAAATGAATTATTCTCTTCATTCTAATAAATGACAAAATCCACTTTACTGTAAGAGTCGTTATTGTGTTAATCATCTGTTTTATTAGTCATTCAAGAAGGAAAATGAATGTTCTAAAACAGATTATTGAAATTTGTTCACATCATTACAGTTTTTAATAGAGTTTCCTAGTACTTATTCATAGAAACGATGTACAATAGCTTTATTAAACGTTTAAAAAAGGATTTTTAATCCGGGGCAACAAAAGAAGATCAAAGTTTATGAACTTGTATGATCCTCCTGATCTTCCATCTCATAATTAGAAATAATATTTTGTTCCCATTTATCTTTAGAAGAAATATGTAACAGATACTCTTTATAAAGATTCAATACCTTATTTATTAAAATTCTCATTCCTTTTTTGCAGCAGACAGGCCCTGTAAAAAAACCAGACTAAGGTGATATTACATTGGATTGCGTAGATTTTTTCACTGGTTTAGACAATAAGGCCTCTTATTACATCTTTATGGTCAGCTTGATATCTGTGGTGGAATGCACTTAAACAAGTCACCACTTAACAAGTTGGTAAAATAAGGATCAATAAAAACGTATTGTAAAGTAACACAGAGAAAGTTGGACATCATGGAGGATGAGGTGCTTTGAATGTCAGTAGTTTCTATCTGAGAATCATGACACTTGAAAAACTGCAAATGACTGTACTGACCACTGGACCAATAAAAGGACTGATAATCACAAATAGAATCAAGAACTGGGATTAATATATCTCCAGATGGGTGATAGTGTATATCAGAGAGGTACCCACTAAAAGTCTTGAAATCCGAAAACAGTATAGATTAAAGATGAATATAACGTGTGCGCACACAGATCATCCTATATATATAATAAAAATTTCAAGCTGGATCACCACTCTGAATTTGGTGAGAGAAGTAACTGTTCCTCCGGTCCCCCAGACTGTTCCTAGTTACCCATCTGCGGCTCTTGGGATATGGAAGAGGGTAGGTTCTTCTTAGGAGTTTTTTCGCTTCTAGCCTTATACTCTCTTACTGATGAGTTTTGGGCCGAAAACAGATTTTCGTAAAGTTACAAAAAGGCCGATATTCAATTTCAAATAGTCTATATTCGATATATATTTGATGCCGAGTATCAACTATTTGCTATTAAATATTTGATAATTGGTGTTGAATTTTCGATAATCGGTAATGAATATTCAAAGTTCAGATCATTTTCGGTTTCGGAAAGGTCCAAAAGGTCTTTGAAACCATCAGTTTGGAATCGGAACCTAAAACCCATGCCTAAACCTATATAATAAAAACCCTAATGTGCGTCAGTGAATCCGTGTGTGGATTTTTGCTTCTGTGCATGCTCGAGAGGCTATGTGCGATCATCCACAGTGAGATGAATCCAGCTCACTGACCCGGACGAGTACATCCTCTCCACTTTAAACTGCAGAGAGAGAGAGACTCTCTGTCTAGCGCCCGTTTATATAACTGTCTTAACTGTCTTGTTAGTATATATAAACCTGACAATATAATCAAACTGTACTGGGGGTCAGAAAGAAAATGTGCAGCAGAGAAATTCATTCTAAATAATACATTTACAGTATTTGGCAAATAAACAGTCTAAATGTCTTAGTTATCTAGAAGTATTAAGACAATCCTTCCATAAGTTCGGAAGCAAATGCTTCACTGAAATAATTGTCTGCTGTGCTAAAGCTAATTGATCCCAATAGGATGTCAGCTGATCATCCTCCAGATATTTACCGCATCAGTTTTTATACAGCCAACCCCATAAGGTGTTACTCTGTTTCAGAACAAATGTAATTGATCTACATTGCTCTCACAGGAATTCGTACTGGGCTACAAGCTGTTCTTTTACCTTTTCTTCGGTAAATCTGGTGCCAAAAACATCAGCTCTCTTCTGAGCAAGATAATTGCAGATTTGCTGTCACTTATATAGGAATATCCAGATCAACATGCTGTAGTTGTTATAAAGATGTCAAATTAATGACTATTCATGTAAAAAATCAAGACAGCAAAATGTTACAGTATATTATTCCTGTACAACACCCCACCCCAACCCAAAAGGAAATGTATCAAATGGGGTCACGTGTATTCCATCTTTTGTAAGGTTTTGGATATGAAAGAAAGGCCTTTGTGATATTAATGATTTTGATGAGTTATTTTAAACTTGTGCTAGGAATATACAATGCAAATGTATCTTAAACTACCAACACTCTAGTATATATGGCAATAATTAGATGTGATTATTTACTATACAACAGTTGTAGTTTGCCATATAGCATCACACATGTTGGTGCCATTAAATGAGATAAATTTGTTATCTAAATCTCAGAGTTTCAGAACTCCCCAAAGCAATATTGTCTTTAGTCTAACCGTTAATTCCATGTGGCTCCCTTAAGTGGCAATAAGGACCTAAACTGTGATTACTGGTGCTACTACTCTTTCTTCACCAACTCCACTGCTTCTGGCTTTCCAAATATTACCTGTACTATAGTGCAGACATTCCGAGTTGCAGAATATCCTGCAAAACAAGAGATCACTATTTAAAACGATATGCATTTGTTTAAAACATCTACTTTACATGGTGATTCAATTACTTACCAGCAGCCGCAACAGTGAATGGCTAAGAAACATCGTCTCGGGCAATCATCGTCATGGCTGCCAGTCTGGCCCCTACTGCTTGCTTCCATGCACAGAAAAGGCATGGAAGAAAAGAAGAAGGCAGGGAAGGAATATGGGCTGGTAAATATATTTAGAGGGCGAATTGAGCTGTTTTGACCATGCAAGGTCTAGGTTTTTGGGGGGTTTTCAATCAGCAGAAGAATTTTCGTTTATGGATTGGATATGCCCTTTAATAAGGGAGAAGCAGTGGCTGTGTGGGATTAACAAAAGACATCATGCAGCCATTGCTAGTAATTCAATATCACAAATGTGAACCCCCATGATTGACACCCATGAATCAGAGTGATATTGGTGATATTGGCTTTTCATGAATCTCCCCCAATATTGTCTCCTTAACACAAACACACAAATACAGCAACAAAAAAATGCACAATTTCAAAATTAGAAAATAAAAGAACAATAATAAAAAACAATTTATTTACCCAGAAAGTAGTTTGAATGTTACAGTAATTTTATGGTCATTAATACAAAAGCATACCCGTTTTAACACAGACGCTGGTACAAACACCTACTAATTCACATCTACACCTACCTCATCCTTATGTTTCCATGGCAACCACACTTTAACCATAAATTATAGTTTTACAGTCATAAATACAAAAATATACTACCACACAGAAACATGTACACAAGTCTACTGATGCCCCTAAACCCACCCTTCTCTTTTCATGTCTAAACACATAATAAAAGTATATGTATTTTGTCAAAATTAATTTTAACATTTACATTGTTTTAAAACTCCCAGCAACATACGGGCATAAAAATGAATCAGGCATTGTGCAAGTATGGCATTCCCTTGTCCGAAATTTCATATTAGCTTTTAGTTCTCTCTTTAAGTTCTTGATGCCATATGTTTTGCTAGTTTGGTGTATACTAATGAATCTTCTTACATCACACTCGAAAAGTGTGTTACTTGTTAGCATGTAATACAGTAAATAAATATTCTAATTATTGGCAAAATGCTTTTTACATACTGTAGTTTTCCTTAAAATATTAAGGTTATCCTATACAAATGGAGAATGACTTTTAGAGAACATTTAAGATAACAATCTGTTTAATTCTTAGGATTACAAATACATCAAGCAACATTCTAAATAATTAGCTGATATCCATCTTCTTCCATTTACAGTATAGTATATCTTACTGGTTACCAATTATTATTTACCTACAGTCTAACTCTGAAAGGCAGCAGTAACCTGCTATCGTTTGCAAATAAAAAGAGACCAATACACTTATTTTAGATGCTGGCAGATTTTCAAAGGCTTCGTTTTATGTTGCTCTGATTTCTCTTCCCTGAGAAGCAATTTGGATGTATTCCAGGCGCACATTACTTATATAATAACCTCTTTCTTTTTCTTTGACATCCTTTGTAAAAAAAAGTCATCCCTTTACACAGCTGAAATATATACTTACTGTTGAAATCTATTTCTTCGCTTTTTGTTAGAATATTTTTAGCTATTTGTTATCATGACCCTGTGACAATGGAAGTATAATGTATTTTATATGCCAGCACATGAAAAATGTTTAATTTATAGAAGAACGGAAAGCTAAAGTAAACTTTTTCTCAAATATAAGCCCAGAATTCCTAATTGTATGCAGCATGGGAAAAAACATTTGTTATTTGACGCAAACCTGGAAACAGTGGCAGCAGTAAAGGTCTTTTTAAAGGGTTTTGCCACCCCCCCCCCAAAAAAATTGAGGAATGCGCATGTCACAAACCTCTCAGAGGAGTAAGAAGTGTCTCATACAGATTACACACAGAGCGCCTCCTACTCTTCATTTTTCTGGACTTTCATCAGGTCCTGCAGGACAACCATATGGAGCAAAAGAGAAAGGTGGGGGTCATTTAACACTGCACATTGGGCTCAACAGTGGGGCAAATTTTAGTTAGTGGGGTGGACATGGCCTTTAAGAACTATGGTCTAAAACATATATAACCCAATCAAAAACTGCTGATTAAAATGGTATATCTCTTGCTTTTCTAATAAATGTATGTCTCTGTCTTTGAGCATGCCTGACTTAACACACACACACACATATATATATATATATATATATATATATATATACTAGCAAAAGTGTGCCGTTGGTGCACAGTGGAAATTATGTGTGTATGTTTTTCTATGTGTAGTTGCAGTGCTCACAGGAACAGGATTGAATATACATGTTAGGGAGAGGTGTGTATAGAGGAGCTAAAAGCTCCACACAGAGTATAAAATGAAATAGATCCTTTGTATAACAGAAGGTACCTCATAGAATCATGTTATTATAATATCATTGCCTTAATAATCTAACATATAAACACATATTTCTCACTTAAAGAAATGGGTGGGGACATGCAAAGTATCTTATTTATTGCCTGTGGCAAAGGCATGTGTCTAGATATAATACATCCTAATGGTATAGAGCAGGCGTGTTTAACTTGTGAACTTTTACATGTTTGAAAACCACAATTCCCAGCATTCTCTGTTTGCAGTAAGTTTTTTCTTAATATCCTGTAGCTAAGGCATCTGTCTAGATCTAATACAGCCTAAGCTTGTGACCTTTCACATGTTTGAAAACTACAAATCCCAGCATTCTCTGTTTTGCTGTTAGTGTCTTAATTAACTTTTCACATGTTTAAAACTACAACTCTCAGCATTCCCTAACTGCACAGAATTCTGGAAAACTTAGTTTTCATACATCCTGGAATAAAGACATTTTCCTGACTTACAGACATTTAAAGCCCATGGTCATGCTTTAGCGCTTCCTACCCAAGTGTTTGAACATGCAAGTGATTCATCTGCCCTTCCCTTACATCCATAGCTATTAGACTATTGGATTAGGGAAGCCTTATATGGGTCGGTTGGTTGGCGCAACGTTAATGCTTGCTTTGCGGCGGCAGCGCGAGTACCAGAAGAGGCCGTTTCAAAGTAATTTACCAGAGGTTGCGTGCCTCTTTACACGTCTGTATTAAACACCAACTAATAGCTGGCGATAAATACTTGTGTGTGGGTGAGATTCACCCAAAATCGCACAGCCTCTGGTAAATCCCGTATGGGAGATTTGCCCAGAGAGCTTGTGCCTCCGGGTGAATCTCCCTGTTAGAGTCATAAACTTTACCATATTTGCACTCACTTCCAAATACCACCTACCTGGCAGTTATAATCTATAAAGTCTAAAGGTTCGTGCACACATGCGATCGCCGGTGCCGACGCATGACGTGTGCGAACAGCCGTTTTGGATTATATTTTTGCCGTGTATTGACAGAACGGCCATTTTAGCCGATAAAGTGCCCATACATGGCACGATTATCAGCCATTCGTACACATCATGCATCACGGGTTGGCACCTGCGATCGCATGTGTGTATGAACCTTAAGGCTGGGTAAACACCAGTAACGAACCAATAGTGCCACGGATTAGTCGGCTGGAAATATGTGATGGTGTGGGCGGCCAGCCGTGACCGAGTTCGGTTGTCCATATCAGACAAATGTGTCAGTTCGTAAATCACAGCCAATCATGCAGTTTCCTATGTGACCACATGATCAGTCTGCCACATGCCCTGCTGGCTGCAGCCACTGTTACTGTGACCAACAGTCATCTGTCCTGGCAGGGCTCTCACGCAAAGAAGATGCTCAGTTGGGACACATGTATTATATGTATCCAGACAAACTGGTATTAACCTGCAGATCTGAACACAGATCCAGGCAATCCTGCCACAATGTGCAATTCAATCTGAACAGCTTATACAGGATCCATAATAACATGCTAGGTTTATACTTATTGGTAATTACCACAGCAAGTTCCAGATTTACAGTCACTATGGGGTTAGGAAACACAGGATTCTGATTAGCTTGACAAATTATCGAGTGGTTTGGATAAAGGAGCTAAAAGCTCCCCACAGGGTATAAAATGAAGTAGAGCCTTCTTATAACTGAAGGTACCTGACAGCCTCATGTTTAAAGGGCAAGTCCAGCCCTAAAATTAAAACTTTCATACAGGTAAATCATCCCCCAAAACCCTAAACGGTAATAGTTTGAAATCTGAAATATATAAGTCTAACCTGAAATCCTGCACAATGTCCTGTTTCCCGTTTCTGCTTCCAGGTTCTTCCAGTTAGAAACTGTCAATTATGGATTTGACAGTTGACATCACAGCCAATGACTGAATGTTAATCCCCTATCTGCCTCTTCTGAGCATGCCCAGGCTCAGTACCTGCTCAGTACAGGTTTCTAAATTGCTCAGTTTCCATGAGGCATCCATAAGCATAGCAGGCATACTGTAATGAATTCATAGGACAAAGTACGATATATCAACATATTTTAAAGAGGCCATTCTTTCTAAAAGATGTTCTTATGAAGGTGGAGTTGTCCTTTAATATATTAATATTGGGGTAAAAACTGCCCATTTCTCTAAGAATGCTGGGTAGTTTCAGAGACATGCAAAGTCATTTAATTATAAACAGACACTTCCTGTCTAGCAAACAGAAACTGTATTGTCTCATTACTTTCTATGGAGAGGGGAGGGGGAGTAAATGTGAGAGTCTGAAGAATTTTCTAATTGGCAGAGACTGACACATGTTTTACAAACAGCACATAACTGGGTGTAATACAGGAACTTCCTTATACTTCCTGACTTTTCATGGACAGTGCCTAAGAAAATGTTTTGATTTGCTAACAGTGGAAGATCAGAAACTCTCATTGGATGTTAGTAAAATTCCACTTCCTTTTAGTGTCTACATGGAGACCCTGTAGAAATCCTGGGGGTGTGCCTTAACCTATCATTTTGAGTTTTCCATTCAAACTTAGGGGTGTCCAGTAAAGTAAGTTTACTTTATTAATTGTATATAAATTGTTTTGTAATTCTGTAGTTGGTAGTAGTACTATACTTTGTATGGTGTTATTTCTTATGGTGATTTTAATTAAATAGTGCTAATTACCCACATACATATGGACCTTTCCTATGTGTAATAATGCTATATACCTATATATATACCCACCTAGTTAGTTGCTCCTAAAAACTCAATGCAATCTCCATAAAAATATAAATTATTATATAATATAATATAAAAATATAATAAAATATATATATATATATATAATATATAATATTATATATATATATATATATATATATATAAGGGAAAGGGATAAGGGATATATATTGTTAAATGTTAAGTCAGGCATGCTCAAAGAAGCTGTCAGCTGTCAACTTACCTACTTTGCTGTCCCTGTGCTAAGGTAAATAAGGGGTTAAAGTAAAAGTAACTGTAAAGCTGCTGTAATGATAAACTACATATAGTCACACAAGTTCATCTTTGGTTAGGAATCACATGGGAAGGCAAATTATATATAATTTTAATTGGCTGCTCCTGGGCTATACATGTATTTTAAGGCACAGCTCTCCTTGAAAAATTTGAAAGGGTTTCATACGTGTAAACTGCACTAGTTCAATATAAATCCAAGTAATAGTTTTCCTCTTTCTGTTTGCTATGGTCCTTCAAGGTTGATGACATCATTTCCCTTGAAGGGCATTAGAAACAATGATCACATACAATTTACATGATATATTGGTTTGGGCTTCTATAAGAAGGGAAATAAAATATTTTTTATAGCAAACATGTTCCATGTTATTTGACTTGGTTTTTAATAGTCAGTTTTCTATTAGATCTTCTGGAAAAAAACAGACACTAATGTTAACCTTATATAGTTATATATATATATACTTCTTTTTACATAAAAAAATGGTTAAAAGCCTTCAGTGTAGTTAAAGCAAAAAAAAACAAAACATTGTCAATGCTTTGCATGCATATAGTATTAGTTTGAAATGGAAACAAGAATTAAAATGATCGCTCATCACCCTCCTTATAGCATTTTAGTTTGTGTGAAGGATGGAACAATGCTAGAACCCTGCTAAATCAAATTGCAAAACAAAGGATCCACAGGAACTTGCTTATTCCTGATTTACTGTGCCAGACAGAAAAAAATGACTTACAACAGTTCATCTAGTTAGTATTATAAACAATCCGAACAAGCATTCCACTACTGCTGCTTCCCTCTACTGATGTCAACCATAATCAACAGCCTTTTCAGTCTTCTCCTAAATAGTTTATTATAAAACTACTATTGTATGGTTACCTGCAGCTACTTTCATGGTACTCTTTTTATTTCCAAGATCACCTGCCATGGCTGGTGATATTATAACCTCCTGTTGGTGACATGATAAGGATGATGCAATCAAAGTTTGCCCATGCTATTAATCTGCAGCAACCAATTGGATGTTATAAAAGCTAACTTCGGATTGGTTGCTGCAAATGAATACCATGTGCAAACATTTGCACTTCTTGTTGTAACAGCACCTTTATGTCTTTAATGGGGAGTGACGTAATTATCTGTAGAAGGCAGATGACCATCAGGAAACTGCATCCATTTGTGAATTGCTAAACACTTATAATTACTAATGTTGAGGTGGGCCTCAGAGATCATTACAAAGATCATTGCCTTCTAGAGCACAGGAAATGTTTGAATAACAATAAAATAATACTCTATGAAGTCTTTAGGATTGATGCCAAAGAATTCTGGGTTGAGGCCCGAATTAATATGAACATAGCGTAAAAGAGACGATTTTGGCCAACACTCCATATGTAAAAAGTAAAAGGAACCCAGCCCCCTCCATTCCCTACATTACAGCTATAGATAAGTCTGCTATTCAAAGGATGATAATTATTTTGGTAATGCATGTATCATGTAGACAAGCCCTACCACACATTTCTGCCAATTGGGTACATTTAGGTCAGAATGTAGAAGAAACTCTCCTGTGCATGGAATTTTTTGCATCCCCTGTGCTCTCCTTATTTAACCTTATATAGTTTAATGCATGTTATTATTATTAAGGATATATATATCTTCCGTTGCGCATTACAATTACATGTATAACCTGCCCCGAAGAGCTTACAATCTAAGCATATTTATTTGACAAATACAACCTATCAGTCTTATGATTGTGGGGGAAACTGGAGTGCCTGGAGGAATCCCACTCAAGCACGGGGAGTGTGTTAATTTAAGGAGCCTTACAGTGATGCAACTACTGGGCCCGCAGGGACCACAACAGCGGGGGGAGCCTGGGGGATAAGAGAGCCCGCGAACCCCACACCAGACATTTTTAAACAGCTAATCGCACGTATGAAGTAAAGATATGCGCAATAAGCTGTTTAAAAGTTCTGCTGGTTAGGTACTAAAGTTTTAAACAGCTGATCATCTTTACTGCATATGCACGGTCAGCTATTTAAAAACAACTGACTGCATGCGCTGTGGAGGGGTGTGAGTGTGTGAGGGGCCTCCAATCTCGCGTGGGGGCGGCTGCACCCTTATTTTGCTACCATCTATTTAGACTGAAAAATAAGGGTTACTCAGAGCAGACAAGAACATTCACATTAAGTTTAGTCAAAATTTACATTTTAGACTAATTTAACATATTTTAATTACCTAATTAATGATCCTTGATCATCTTTTGTCTGTTTTCTTCTGCCAATGGGGATCCATATAAATTAAATCAGTGTAACTATTTCTATTCATGGTAAGATGTCATATTATAGATGAACATGGGAAGCAGGAAGTGGAGTTGAACACTAGAGTGTTTAGAACCCTGAGGAATCATCTGAACTAATTTTAAAAAGGCTTAAAGTTCTACTTTAACTTGCAAATAATGCAAACGAGGCTGTAACCAATGTGCTCTGCGTAGGAATTCATTTGAAATCCGCTGGACATTTCCATTGGATAGATGTTATTAATGAGTGGAAGATAAACAGATGGAAAATCAACACCTCCTACTCTATAAACAAAGTGGGTTTGCATTGCGCTGGGTAGTAATTAACTAACAAATAAAATAGCAATTCCTAATCAAGAAAATTAGTTGTCCTTCTGACATTGTGTGCACAGTAGCAATTATCGATGAAAAAGATATAAATTAGAACATAATTGTTTTAATTAAAAAAGAATAAAAGAAGAAAGTGGCAACTGAATGTTAACTTCTACTTTATAGTTTTTTTTAATCTACTTCATACATTTTGGTTTGAGTAGGGAAATTGATGTAGCTCTTCTGGCCATATGGCCTTCCTCGTTTTTGGAATTGAGGGTCAATGCGAGCATGCAAAACGGCCCATGAGTGCCGGTCAGTATTGGATGTGAAATGAGTGTAAGTTTATCTTTGTGTAAGGAACATAGGTTTCCAGTAAATTAAAAGTCTCCAATTGATGGTGCTGTATTATAGTTATATAACTGATCAACTCCTACAAAGGACAGAATAGGGAAAATGTATTTGTTTTCCCTGTAAAAGGGACATTTGTAAGAGGATATAAGCCTAACATGAAAACCAAAAAAAACCCAGACTTTTCTTTTTAAAGGAATAAATTGGCTACATTTAAATAATAAAATAATAAAATAAAACACTTTTGTATTATATTAAATAATGTGCCCTTTAATAATATGATGGAAGAATATCAAGCCCTTTTTCCTTTTTAGGGTTCTGATGATGCACATACTAAATTTATATGTAATTGCATGGATCACATTTTACCATTCCTGGTAATGAACAGACATTTACAAATTCTATATGCCTGGGGACTGTAATTATTAAAGAAAAGGCATGTGTAGTTGAAAAGAAAAAAACTGTGATCTTTTTAAAGCTCAGTTAAATACCATACCCAAGCAGCAATTAATTTACCAATGTCTTGCAAAGTAATTTCTTTGATGTTTCAAGTTATTATAGCCACTTGTACAGTAATGATGTATGAACAGTTTACTTTTTAAATCAACAGTCAGGGCACGGCCACACTGCAACGCAAACGCAATCGCATGCTATTTCATTTGCGATTTCGTTGCGTTTGCGCGTGTGCGTTTTTTCATTAACTATTGAAAAACGCATGCGATTGCAATTTAAAATGCGGAACGCAAATCGTAATCGCAACACAGCCGAAAACGTGCGTTTTCGGTGCGTTGCCGTGTTTTCAATTATAGGAAAAAACGCAAGCGCAAACGCAAAAAAAGCGCAGCAGTGTGGTCTAGTCCTTATGTACAGATAAAACCTTCTTGTTCTGTAAAAATTGACATTTCACTTATAACCATTGTGTGGTAATGAAACAGAGGTAGAAATTAGCACAGGAACTATTATATAGACCAGAGATGCCCAACAAGGGAAACACTTGGGACCACAATAGGGGCACCTTGGGCAGACACCGGGCTGCCCAGAACATGCCCGTGGACCGCCCATTAACATGCTACCCACCAAGTCCAGCAGTCCACATCTTTTTGCAAACAGGCTGCATGCCCTTGGTGGGTTGGGCATCACTGCTATAGACCAAGCTAGTATAGTCTAGTATTTGAGGTTGAATAAAGACATACGTCCATCCAGTCCAACCCAGCTAGCAATGTCCTTATTTCCTGCCTAACTGTTGATCCAGAGGAAGGCAAAAAACCCACCAAATTTATGAAGGGGGAAAAAAATTCCTTCCTGACAAGTGGCAATCGGAATTGCCCTGGATCAACTCTACTTGTATCTATGTATCAATACCAGAAACTCATCCAGTTTTTTTTTTTTAAACTGACCAATGAACCTGCCATAACAACGTCCACTGGAAGACAGTTCCATAGCTTTACCATTCTCACAGTGAAAAACCCTTTCCAAACTTGAAGCCTAAACCTTTTTTCCTCCAGTCTTAAGGGATGTCCATGTGTCCTTTGACATGTTCTATTGGTGAACAATGCCCCAGATAGATATTGTATGGCCCGTTAATGTATTTATACACAGTAATCATATCCCCACCCAAGCGCCTTTTCTCCAGCGTACATAATTGTAACTTTTGCAGTCTCTCTTCATATTCAAGCTCCCCCAATCCCCTTATTAATTTAATTGCCCTTCTCTGAACCCTTTCCATTTCAAAGATGTCCTTTTTGTACACAGGATTCCAAAATTGCACTGCATATTCCAAATGAGGCCTTACCAATGCTTTGTAAAGAGGGAGGATAACATTTTCCTCCCTTGATAATTATTGAATGTTCGAATTGTTTATGGGATAATTATTGAATGTTCGAATTGTTTATGGGATAATTATCGAAAATCGAACGCGGGAGCTCGAAAGTACCGCGCGTGAGAATAAAATCGATATTCTGGATTGTTCTGGATATTCAAACGTGTTCCCCAGACCATTTCCCAGGTCCCAGAGCCATTTACATTAAGTTACCATTGATATTTTAATTGTATTTCATTAGAACTTTTCAAACTATTTGACTCCCATTGACTTTAATGGGTCCGTTTTTAAACTTTCCATATAGTTCGAAAGTTCGAAAAAGGACCAAACTTTTGCAAGTTCAGCCATCTCTAGTTACTACTTATAATGTCAGTCCTTGAAACATACTCTAGAATATGTTCCCTTATTAAACTTTCCAGTATCTTTCCCATCACTGAAGTTAAACTTACAGGCCTGTAATTACCTGGCTGTGAACGACTACCCTTTTTGAATATTGGAATAACATCAGCCTTTTTCCAATACAGAGGCACACATCCGGACATGAGGGAATATGCAAAAATAAGAAACAATGGCCTAGATAAAACTGAACATAGTCCCCTAAGTACCCGAGGATGTATTTTATCCAGTCCAGGAGGTTTATTAATATTAACCTTATTTAGTTCTTTCTAGAACTAGACCAGATCAGTAGCACTTCCGCTAAATGTAGTTGTAAATTAGCCTAATTGGAGTGCTTCCACAATCCTTGTATTGTATTTATTTAGTTCTTTCTGTACCATATCCTCGGTTAACCAAAGTGCACTTGCATCTTTTATACCATTATTGCTACTATGATATCTGTACTTGGATCTTCTATAGTGTATACAGAGGGAAAAAAACATTTAGGACATTTGCTTTATCGCCATCCTCCGTAACTAACTTATCTTCATTAATTAATGGTGCCACATTTTCAGTACTCATCTTCTTACTATTAATATACTTAAAAAGATTTTTAAGGTTAGTGATGCTTTGTTCAGCTATCCTAACTTCATTATTAATTTTAGCTAGTTTGATTGCTTTCTTACACTCCTTGTTACAGTTTTTATAATCCTTAAAGGCCCTTTCCATTCCCTCTTTGTTTTAAATGCCTTTTTCTTCCTTTCCATTTGCCTCTTTACATCAGAATTCAGCCACATGGGCGGATTTATTGTTTTTACATTTATTTCCCAGGGGTATAAATTTAGATGTGAAATTGCTTAAAATCCCCTTAAACACAATCCACTTCTGTTCAGTACCTTTACCTGATAATACCTTATCCCAGTTGACATTCTGAAGAGCTACTTTTAACCTGGGAAATTTTGCTTTCCCAAAATTAAAAGTCTTTGTTAACCCAGCGCAATTTTCCTTTCAATAACATACTCCAAACAACGCTATTTCATGGTCACTTTTCCCTAAGCCTCCCGTTACCTTTATATCTATAATACGCTCCACGATGTTAGATATTACCAGATCCAACAGAGCTCCTTTTCCAGTAGGAACTTCAACCACCTGTGCAAATTCAGGATCTCATTGCTTTTTTCTGTGTTCCACTACACCAATCAATGTCAGGGTAATTAAAGTCCCCCCATAATGAGCACATTCCCCAAATTTGCAACCCTTGCCAACTGCATATGAAGCGAACTCACTTCCTCCCTGATAGCATTTGGCGGCTTATAGCAGACACCAACAATGATATTACCCCCTTTCTGGTGTTAAAAGATGCTCTGCATTGTAAACAAAGTATCCCATTGATAGGTAGTCCAGGATTTCACGCTGTACTGAAGCAATGTATTAACATGTTTATGTAATAAGATGGGTAAATGGTTTACTGGACTATTAGCCTACAACAACTAATCGGATGCATGCTTTTATTTAAAGGGAAAGTTCAGTGGAAAATATCAATATTTTCAAAAATTCTTGGTGTGTATTATTCCAAATAGAAACAAGGATGGAGGAGCACACTCTCTCTGTGGTTCAGTGATTTATTAAAAAAACTAACTTACAATGTTTCGGGACACACTTTCCCTTCTTCAGGTATACCTGAAGAAGAGACAGTAGGCCATATTAATAAAGCCGCGATACCGATCTTAAATCTACGATAACGAAATCGTACATTTGTGATCCCATAGCATACCATTGCGGTAGTTTACTACCACACGGTATTCTATGATCAAATGTTCATTAATTAACCAACGTTCGATCGCAAATTAACCAACCCACGGTATCACTAAAAAGCAATACCGAGGCTTTATAAACATGGCCCACTGTCTCTTCTTCAGGTATGCCTACCTGAAGAAGGGACAGTGTGTCACAAAACATAAGTTTGTTGTTTTAATAAATCACTGAACCACAGAGAGAGTGTGCTCCTCCATCCTTGTTTCTATTTGGAGTTCCGCAGCCCTAGGGGTAGGGGGCAGGAGGACTGCACATCACTATTGTCTGGCAAACTGCCAACAAGCAGTGTGATGGAGTGTTTTTTGGACTATATTAGTTTGTATTATGCATACCTAGTTATATCGGTTGGTTGGACCGAAAAATCTGCTTGTGTGTACCCAGCCTTGCAGTACAGTTGGTGGCAGTGGGAGTGAGAAAAATGCTGATTATTTGGATACGATAATAAAGGCTTGAAAAGAAAGAAGATATTTTTACAGAAAAACACGGAGTACAGTATGTTGAACAAGCGCATGTGTATGATTGCTTGGTGGAGTATATGTGTTTAATAGCCTATAAGTCAGCCATACAGAAGAAAATTAACATGGCAAGTTAACAAGATTTAGCTTTAAGCAACTTAATATAGGAAATTTGTGACAAAAGGTCACTTGCATTCATTATAGAACCAATTCTCCAATGTCTAATTATTTTCTAATGCCATCATGCATAAAATTGACATACAGAATGATCAGCAATGTTACCAATGCCGTCAAATAAAATATTATTATATTACTGACCAATGCCATCAAATAAAATATTATTATATTACTGTCACTGACATTGCATTATTAATATTTCACAAGACAAGACATTCTAAAACTTGTGTGAGGTTGAATGTCTTTAAAGGATAACTATCGCGTATAAAGTTTATTTCAAAAAACAGTTAAACTGAAAAGTACATGGGACAGGGATATAGGATTGGTAATTCTTAACTCCCAATATTGTTTCTGGGAGGAGCACCAGCCCCCTAAAAAAGTGATTCTGCCAGTCTTCCTCCAGGCTTCAGCACTATCTTTAATACAGGACTAGTCCAGGATTAACCTGGCAAATGAAAACTGTTGGTGCTGCAGCTCCTCAACGAAATTATATTATGAGTTAGGAATAATCAATCCTACCTCCCTGCCCCAGGTACTTACCATTTTTAAACTGTTAATTTTTAGAGTATAGATATCCTTTAAATGGAAAGTTGAACTAGGTTTAACCATGATTGTATTACTGCGCATTAAAATGTTATATATAAGGGACAATTCACCCATTGCAGTGTAATATAAGGATCCTCTGCCACGAGGAGTTCCCTGACTATATAAAAGCACTCGGCCACAGGCATTTACCCTGCCTATATGAACTAACTTTAAATTACTATCAAAGCTATTCTAAGGCAAACACTGTAAATATGCTACCGGCAGTTGTGTGGTTACACAAACTTTAAAGGAGAACTAAAGTCTTCAGACAACATTGTCTCAATAGACAGAGCACATTCACAAACATACAACAAACTTTATCTTACCTCTCCCTTTGCTGTGGCTGGTGGGTGATTTATAAAATTAACCTGTGGGTACTAGGGGTCAGCTCCTACAATCCACCATAGCTGGTTAAACCCCCAGCTAAGTGTCACCATACATGCACATATTCTGTAGTGCACAACAGATCCAATCAAGTAAGTTGCAGCCTTGCTTCCTAGAAGCTGACAGCCAATCATATAACAGCACAAATATGCTCCCTCTCTTGACACAGAACAAGGATTTCGTTTTCAGTGTGTTTTTCAAACACATTCAATGCTCCTGTTCTAACAATGATATAATCCTTTCAAACAAAAAAAATAAATTCTTTACAGTGTATTTCATAGCTGACATGGATGTAAGAAACAGAATGTTTACATTTCAGTAAAAGTCTGGAGATTTGAACCTGCAACTTCTTTTATTCTGTCTTTCTAAAAGCAGCGTTAATACCCCTAGCCTAACAGAGATTCTATGTGGGACACTAGTATATGTAGAATCTTTATATTTTCATAATGGAAACAAAAAAAGGGTAAGGGGCATATTTATAAAGCTTTGTTAAGTTTTCGCAGCCGTTTTCCCAGACATTTCCGCATAAATCGCGTTTAACGTGATTTATTAATGTCCGGAAATGGCCGCGAAAAGTTAACGAGGCGTTAACTCTTCGCGACGATACTTACCTGTTACCGCCGCTTCTATTTATAAAGTGGCGGTAACTGTTTCGCACTGCTAGTATCGGCACCTTGAAGGTTGCGAAAGCAGCCAATACTAGCCTCTCTGCGGCGGGGATGGGCAGACAACCCGTGGCGGGTGGTCGCACCCGCCCCGGGAGGCACGCCCACCCTGTCCTAACCCCCCCGTGAGTGGTCGCCGCTGCTTCCCAGCAGCCCCTCTCAACCCCTTCCCCGCTCGCGGCAATCTCGGAACAGGAGGCTAGGAGGGGCTGCTGGGAAGGGGCCACAGCGGGTGGCCGCTGGCAGGGAGGGGAAGGGAAGGGCCCGCTGGGAGGGGTGGAGGCACCCTCCAGCAGGGCCCTGAGAAGGGCCGCAGCTTGAACCGGGACCCCCTCCCCGGCCCTTGTAAGGGCCTTTGCGTCACTTACAAGTGCCCTTGCGGCTCTGACAAGAGCCTTTTGGGGCTTAGGGGTCCCGCAGCTCGAACCGGGACCCCTCTCCCCGGCCCTTGTAAGGGCCCTTGCGGCACTGACAGGTGCCTACGGCGGGGGTCCCGCAGCTTGAACCGGGACCCCCAGTGTGCGGCTCTTAAAAGAGCCCTTGGGCGACGTCTTCGGGCTGGTGACACCAACCCCACTCAGGTTGCCAATGCCAGGCAGACTCACTGCGGCCACCAATGAGCCCGCTGGCACTGCCGGCCTCAGCAGAGCTGATGTTGCCAGCCTATTCTTTCTTCTATCTTCAGCCATCTGTGGCTAAGAGGTGTTATAGGAACGCCCAGGGTAAGGTGTCAAAACAGCATTGTACATGGCAGACAGTTGGTGTCGAAAACCCCCCCCACCCCACTCTATTCAAGCGGTTTCTGTATTTTCACATAAATGGCCTCCTTGATACCTCTCTTGAACCAGGCCTGTTCCTTTGAAAGGATGTTGACATTACTACAATCTTCAAAGGTATGTACTTTTTCCATAAGATGCAGGTACACGGCTGAGTCCTGACCCTATAACACCTCTTAGCCCCAATGCAATCATGCCTTGCATTCATAATGTCCTTAACACCTGGCTGTGATATGCTAACTGGGACCTTCCAGGTTACATAATTGCCAACAGATCCTTGTACAAGTAATTCTGAATTGAGAAAGGCAGTCGGGTGACTAGCGAAATATCTTCAAGAACTAAACTTTAAGTCCAGTTGATCTAATTATATACAACAGATATGCCATGACCTGGATGAATGAGAACCTCCACAAGCATATGCACCAAATTATTGCATACCTTTGGAAAAAGCCTGTAATACATTCAATCCCACTAA
Source organism: Hymenochirus boettgeri (assembly GCA_019447015.1). Classification (NCBI taxonomy): domain Eukaryota; kingdom Metazoa; phylum Chordata; class Amphibia; order Anura; family Pipidae; genus Hymenochirus; species Hymenochirus boettgeri. The sequence goes on along the minus strand of CM033471.1, from coordinate 139,294,203 downwards.
TTGTGAGTAAACTCAAGTTTATCTGTACTATGGAGTATATTTGAGCTGTGCAATTAGGCAAGGAATACAACTGTTGCCTTGATTGGTTCCCCTTTGATGACAATATAGAACTCTTGAGTCTAGAACCTAGACCAAATTAATTGGGACAGAATTTGACATGATCATTCCTTCATTAATAAACAAATTAACAATTTGAACTGTAACCTATAGCCCTGAATATCATGGAATATAATAATGCAAACATTTATGATCTGTCTAGACCCCCCCTTTTTTTTTCCACCTCCCTCTCCTCACTAAATTCCCCCCCCACACACACGCCAATGTTGGAAAGAGAAAATATTTAATGAGAACACATTTATCCTTGGATTTATTGTAATTTCTGTACCACATATCACAGTATAATATATGTTACTAATTATCTTCTGTTCTTAGGAAATACCTATTTAATTTTTTTTTTAAAAAGATATATAATGCTATAATTTACCAAATAATGCAAAACTGGGTTTAACCAATTTTGCAATTGTCTACATAATTAAACAGAACGGGGGAGCATTTAATACACCATGTTTTGTATTAGAGGCCAACAGTTCTGGGAACGGTACAAAAACTTGCTAGAATCCTATTGAAACAATATTAATAAAAGCTATATTTAGGGGCATATTTCTAAAAGTGTGTAACTTTTTAGCTTTTCTTATCGCTGCCTTTTTTTCAATTTATAAACTAATGATTACACATGGCCATACATAACCTTAGTAACCACTCGATCATATAGACAACGGAGAAAAGTGTATTGTGTTAAGTTAAAACTTTCAAAATTGCCAAATCTTGCCAAGTCTTGGATAACTAAGATAACCATAGCAAGCTTTCAGAACATTCTAGTTCAAGCTGATTACAACTGGTAAAGAGTTGGTGCAAATACATTAGTGTCCATATTTTTAGCCTGGAAATTAATGGACCCTGGGATTGTCAGTAGATTAATGTGTGTTTGTCAATACAAATAAGGGTCCAGGGATGGGGGGGGGGGTTAGATTATTTTTGATCAATTAATATGATTGTTGATTTTAGAATTTACGTTTTCACTCTTTTTCCATATTTTGAAATTTCGAACTTCCATTGCACATTACCGCGTTAGCAAAATGGCAAAAATATTGCTTCTTTAATATTGTGTACTGTATATTTAAAACAATCTGCATTTTTGTAAATTATATCTGTCAAGACTATATTATGAATGGTCCTAAGTAGTAAAAAGAGTAGCACTAAGGGGGCGAGATTTGACTCCACGCCTTCCTGCCCCAAATCTCGCCCAGGGCTGCCCCAAAGTCTGCCCACAGGACATTTATGAGCCACGTCTTGTGTACCCATACTTTATTTATATACTTCATTCTTTTTATCCAGTACAGTTTAGGCAAGTGGTAGCTGTCAACAATGCAAATCAAAACTTATGAGAGTAAATGTGGATATTAATGATATTAATATCTATATTCTTTTGTATATGCTTTTCTCAAACGTACTTGGGGCATGATTTTCAAGCTATGATGGTATTATGGCTATTGATGGGTAAAGGGAGAGTGAGCTAGAGGAGTACCCACTATCTATAATAATTAGATGTAAATGTACATGCATGGCCTATATTTCCACATGAGTACAACACACTTACCCAGAATTCCTGTGATGTAACCAGCACAAGTGACCAATACCGCTTATTGGTGCTGGCTTCACAGGCCCCTTTAGAATTGGATCCATGGAAGTAGAAATAAATAACTTACAATGTTAAAGAAATAAAATCAATGCTTGTTCATCACTTGTCCACACAAATTAAATCTTTAAGACTTGTCTACATATTAAATGTGTATGCTGTTCAGATTTTGTCTCTCTTCATTATTTTACAATTTTATAGTTCAATTTCCAGCTAAAGAAAATTGTTTAGAAACACGTTTGCATAATACAAAACATTTTCATTGTTTGAAAATCATTTCACAACAATGCACATCCTATGAAAGAGGAGGTTCAAAATGACACAAACAATGTATTATAGAACGTACATAAAATCATTTCAATTCCCCACCAAAAAAAATTGTTTATTGTTGAATTTGTAAAGATAAGGATCGCAAATAATTTTCCTTGTCAAAAACAATGTTGGATAATTTCCAAAAGCCCTGTAATCAGTTCTGTCATTTATGATATTTACATAAATGGAACACATAATCATAGTTAATTATAGCTTTTCACAATTAGGTCACATGTGCATAACAAGCCAGTAGGCACTTTTTTCTCAACATACTGGAAGCTTCAACAATATTTTTCACATTGCTGTACACAATATGATATTGTGGATTATAAAAAGAGAACAAATTAGAGGCATTTAAAATATGCTAATATGAGTTCCAACAGATTCATTCTAAAGAAAATTATTCAAACCCCGTCAGAAGGAAACACAGGCACCTACTCTTTTAAGGTATTTTCTTTGAATGGTTGACTGAAACAGAAAGATTTTTTTTTCTTGGCATTTGATACTAAGTTGCTACTGATGATTAATCAGAATGATGCACTAAGTTCCTTCTATTGGAAGATGATTTGTTTCGGAAACCACTTGCTTGATTCATCCTTCATGACAGCTAACCTGTTTTTAAAACACAGGATAAAACAACATGCTGCTCTTCTGCTGCTCTTCGTTTATTAGATCAATAAATGGAACATGGACCCTACATATTATAATTGTAGGCAAGCACATTAGTCTTTCAATCCCCAAAGTCATATATTTTGTATACTTTATACTGCACATTTATTTTTAGTTGTATTATTTGTTGAATAATTATATTCTGTAAACTGTATATCTTGTTAATGGTAGTGTTTATTTTTATGCCTCAACGATAATAAATGGATTTTTTTTAAACTTTTAATATGCATTGCAGGTTCTGGCAAAATTTACATTTTAAAATACATTCAAGTTCAGAGGACAGCATTGCTTCAAAAGAAAAATAGATATGAGAGATGTGTCTGTTCCCAACCCTGAAACCTGGCACTAATGTCAAGGGAAGAATATTTTTAAGGTCAAAGCAAATAACAGTCTACAATATGTTTGACTAAAAGGAATAACTTGAGGCTATAAATAAGAGGGGATTTGTTTCTCCAGCTACTAAGTAAAGCTTGTGTTGAGTTGACAGCTTTTTTAATTTCAACTGAACTTTGTGATTCAAAGAGAGAAAGGAAAGAGATGGTTGACAGAAAGTTAGAGAGACAGATAATTAGATGGATCAATAAATGAACTAAAATTAAGTATAAACAAATATATACACCTGGGCCCTATTTATAAAAAATCGTTATCGTTATCGTAAAATACCGATCATTATCGTAAAATAACGACCGGGGTCTTACCGATAACGACCGTTATTTACCGATAACGACCGTTATTTACCGATAACGACCGTTATTAACGATATCGGTAAATAACGGTCGTTATCGGTAAATAACGGTCGTTAACGGTAAAAACCCGGTCGTTATTTTACGATAACGATCGGTATTTTACGATCACGATACCGATCTTTTATAAATAGGGCCCTAAAGTCTATTGTGTATTCAAATATTTGTGCTAATAGGAGGAAAGTCTTAATATATAAGTGTACTGTTAAAGCATCTTTTAAAAAATAGTTTTCCCCTTTTCTAGGACATTTAATAACAAATCATCAGTGCACACCAGTCTTATAACATGTGGTGTTAATTCACACACGTGACGTTTCGGTGTCAAAATGGCACCTTCTTCAGACATTTTCTAGGACATTTTATCAAAATCAAGTAGAAAATTTAATTTTTTTGGTATCAAGAAAGAATTTGATAAAAATTTGAATTTGAATTTGATAAAAAGTGTATTGTAGTAATACTACTCGATCAGGATTCGTTCTACCCCTTGTTTTGCCAAGGTCAATTACCACAATACAGCATATGGATAGTTAGGCTCATTTATACGCTTAGGGGATACTTTTTTACACAATGATTACATCTAATTACAGGTAAAAGCCCATAAACTTGGTGTGTAGTGGAGATGCTGATTGGTTACACCTCATGGAATTTACTAGTATTTTTGGAGGGGGTTATCCTTCATTCATCATAATGATTCTATTATTTTACTTTGTATCTTCTTTCTAAACTGTTTTCTCTAAAAGTATATAATATAATATCTAATATTCTATAATTCTACCTTATATCAGACATACATTGGCTCAGACATAGAAGCATTAATTATAAGTGGTAAAATAGCTAAGCACCATTTATAAGATTATAATGTACTGAATATTCATATCTCTTGTATATATATTTTAATTGCTGTAGATATAAAAACTATTTTACATAAACTGTATACAATACTGTTTTTGACTGTTGCTTAGCATTTTTTCAGTGATACAATATGCACCAATGAATACACTAATGAATGTAGATGTTGAGTATTTTTCTAGTCTGTAATATGCAGTGTGAATAAAGGAACATCTGAAAAGTCTGAAAGGACCTTTAATTCACAGGTACTGTTATACTGATGACACATACATTATGCATTCATTTGCTTTTTATTGAACTAATTTTCCAAGTAAACACATGTTTATGCAGTTGATTCTATGGTATCCAGCACAGATTGAATCCTTGCTATGTATTACCAAACCAAGCACACCATTTCCCCCAATTCTACTTATTTGTATCTGATTGAACATATACTATGGCTGTCACATCACTAACGAAGATACACAGTCTTGCAGTGACAGCCACAAATATATCTTGTATATTCTATTCTCAGAATGTGGTTGCAAGCTTGCTGAATTAGCTACATGTGATCTCATATTCTGTTGTTGCCCAGGAAATACATGTTATCATTTATTTCAGGAAATCAGGTTAGAGGGCATGTCCACCACCAAATCTAAAACTTCCCCAAGTGCTGGCCCCTGTGTATAGTTTTAAAAAATCCTTACCTTACATTCCTGCTCCCCATGGTTCTCTTGTAGTCCTTGTCCAAAGTCCAGGAAACTGAAGAGCAGTGGCTGTCTTCCGGTCCAATCTTCTCTGCCTTCTGTGAAGCCTCCGGGAGGGATGCAGACATGCGCAGGGGAGCCCTTTTCCTCCCTCCCTCCAGATCCCATCTGCAAACGCTTTCTCCTAGCATTACATGCTTTGGACATGATGTCCTTTAGGGTTGTTCACCCCCAACCGCTATAATAAAACTAAAAAAACTTTCAGATATCTACTTACAGCCCCTTCGTACCCGCGACTTCTTCTTAGCCGGAAACCGCGACTGTGATTGGCTGACTGGCAGCCAATCACAGATGTGGCTGCCGGTCAGGCCCCTCTCTGCTGTTTCCTGTTAGCAGAGAGGGAAGAGGAGACTCGCGGGAGCGAAGGGGCTGTAAGTGGATATCAATTTTTTTTTGTTTTATTATTGCGGTTGGGGGTGGGCAACCATGACTAATATTATATCAAAAAAAATTTTTTGAAGTGGACATGCCCTTTAAGGTACATACACAAAATAATAAAGATATGCTCCTACTATAATAGAAAAAACAACAGGGCCTTTTAGATTCATCTTTGGGGTAGGGTGCAGTGATGTACTCATCCAATCCCTCCTGTTATAAATATGTATACAGGTTTGCAAACAGGAGTTAGACCCCAGAGATGATGCTGCTGTGTGGTGGAAATTTATATGCACCTAATATATAAATAAATATTTTAAGCTGCATTAAATGGGTGGGTTTTTTCAAATATTTAAAATAGAGCACAAAGCCACTCAGCACTCGCCTTCTTTGTATGAAAATGGTAAAGACAAACAGGGTTATTCAATAAAAGTTCTTATAGTTTAAAATGGTGCTAAATTTGCCCCAACCAATCAGATGTTAGCTTTCAAATATTAAATAAGATCTGATTGGTTGGGGCAAAATTAGCACCATTTTAAATGATAAGAACTTTAATTGAATAACCCTGTATGTGTTAGGGCACTAGACAAAGAAGGTATAATATAATCTGTATAGGTGCTCAACAGGTCAAAGAATCTAGATTTATATTAGACAAAAAGAAGGAAAAACCTGTGGCACTCAGGGGTAAGTGATATAAAAACCCTTTATTATAACTTATCATGGGCAAAATAGTTTAAAAACATTTAAAAAAACATATACATACAGTCCTAAAATTAGGCACATCCCCCTGTGGTGTCATATAAAGTGCATGTGTGCAAGTATCTATAAATAGTAGACAGAACAGCAATACAAGCTTATCAGCTGTATGCATGTTTATTAGTACTTAATACAAACTGCAACACATATAAACACTAAGAAGGGTAATATAAGGACCCAAAAGGCTCCAAAGGAGATCAATGCTTATCAACAAAAGTATGACATATAAGCAGTATACAGATGTTAGAACAAGTGCATAAGAGATAAAGACACCACAGGGGGATGTGCCTATTTTTGGGCATACCGGTATGTTTTTTTAAATGTTTTTAAACTATTTTGCCCATAATAAGTTATAATAAAGGGTTTTTATATCACTTACCCTTGAGTGACACAGGTTTTTCCTTCTTTTTGACTAATATGAATCATGGAAACATTAAAGGGTATGTCCATCAAAAAATTTACTTTCTTACTAACTGTTTTACTGAAAAACAGGAGGTAAATGCACTATTTCTTACCTCCCGTTCTTCAGTGAATCTTGCAGGAGAGCAGGAGAACTTACCGGGATCGTTCCAGCACTGACAGAGCCACGGCCGAAATCCCCAATGCCTCCGGACGCATCTCAAGTCCTTTGCACTGTGCACGCATGTCAGCGCTGGAATGATCCCAGTAAGCTCTGTCAGCGCTGGAACGATCCCAGTAAGTGCTCCTGCTCTCCTGCAAGATTCACTGAAGAACGGGAGGTAAGAAATGGTGCATTTACCTCCTGTTCTTCAGTAAAACAGTTAGAAAGAAAGTTGATCTTTTGATGGTCACACCCTTTAAAGGACAGTTTGCATACAGTTTTGGGTACCTCCCGCTAGCAGGTAGAGTAATGAGGGGCTGCTGGAAAGGTGGTGTGTGGCAAGGTGCATGCCACGGGGTGAGCCTCAACAGATGAGCGATGTGGGAGGGTGGGGGGGTTCGAAATGTGTGACCATATAATTGCTAAGAGTGAAATATGTGACCCTATGATTTTTTTAAGATTTCAATCCTATTCAAGGCTATAATAAAATTGGTTCTTAATGCCAGAGAGGCTTGCTGACTTTTTATTTAGTAAACTTCATTCTTAGATATGTGATCCGGGTCTGATACGACATGGAACCCCTCGGTTCCGTAATCTGAATGTCCTGTCTGGACGGATCGTTTGGATTTCTGGACTTTGGAGCCCATTTTCGATAATTATTGAACGCATGATAATCCTCTGAAATACGATAGGAAACTAGAAAGTAGTTTCCCGTCGTATTTTCGATGATTATCGACCATTCATAGCCCAGAACATTCGATAATCATCGAATATGGGCAAAGTCCCCAAAGTATGTTCCATTTTCGGATCCGGTCCCTTTTTGCAATAGTTTTATAATAGTGTGTACACCAGAGGTGGTTTAGTTAACAACTCCTAGGGTGTTGGCAGGAGGATGCTTTTTGTTGCCTTTTATTGTCCCATAATAAAAATAAATTAGGAGTGTCCTACAGTATCATTCCAGGAATATATTACTTCTGAACAATTTAAATTCAGCTGCACATCCTAAGTGAAATTTTCATAGTCATTCAAGCACATAGGCATTAAGTGGGTTCTTTTAAGAAAAAAAAGCTAAAGTAATAATCATAAAAAAGACATTGCATCAGAGAATAGATTATATTTGAAATGTAATGAGAGATTTATAGTTTATTTCATTGCGGGCACTCTTAAAGTGCTAAACAATGTCCATGCAAATAAAAGCAAGTTCTCTGCTTGAGTACACCCAAAGCTTGGTAATTTTACAGCCGCCTTGCTTTAAAATCAATAGATAAATCAGAACGGCATTCATTGTATTTCAGAGCATAAATGTACTGTCACAACTCTTCGACTGTTTGGTCACCGTAAAAATACATTAGTATAAAGTAAGCACCTTTCAGTACAATGTAATATGCAAAGTCAAAACAGCCCAGTAGTTGCACACACTAGCAATTCTTTAATGTGTCATTATTAATTTGGCTTGAAAAAGCCAAATTCCTGTTCTTTTTATTTCTTATCTGTTGTATTCAATTAGATCAACTGGACTTGAAGTTTAGTTCTTGAAGACGTTTCGCTAGTCATCCGACTGGCTTTCTCAATTCAGAATGACTTGTACAAGAATCTGTGGCAATTATGTACCCTGAAAAATCCCAATTAGCATATCACAGCCAGGTGTTAAGGGCGGGATTGCATAGTGGCGGGATTGCATAGAGGTGTTATAGGAACGCCCAGAGTAAGGTGTCAAAACAGCATTGTACATGGCAGACAGATGGTGTCGAACCCCCCCACTTCTATTTAAGCTTGGTTTCTTTATTTTCACATAAATAGCCTCCTTGACACCTCTCTTGAACCAGTCACGTTCCTTTGCCAATATGTTTCTATTTCTTCTTTTTCTTCTTCTTCCGTTTTATTCTTCCGCTTTTTTGGACTGTATCTCCTCCCACAGTTCTTGAGCTAGAGACATGAAATTCGGTACAGACATGCGGACCATATAGGAGAAGTGTGCTATCTTCTAGCTAAGGAATCCGCAGAAGCGTTACAGCCTTATCTGGGACATTTTTTCCCATAGACTATAATGGTAACAAACCTCAAATGTGGATATTTTAAAACAGTTTGTTTCATGGTCATAAATACAAACGGTGATACTCCCAACCCCCCACACAGAAAGTATGGAAGCCATACTTAAAGGGTAACTATAGTCAAAAAACTAATTTTGATCAATCATCAATAAAAGTTATATGCTCATACATGCAAAAACATATACCCCCACCTCACACGGGTACACACCTACTGACCTAGCCTTTATTCATTTGGCAGCCATACTTAAAGGGTAAATAAAGTTAAAAAAAAACAAATTTAGATTTTTCCTCAATAAAAGATAGTTTTATGGCTGTAAACACAAAAAAAGACATACCCCCTCAACCAGACCCAGGTACACACACACATACTGATCTACTTATCCATTACTGTGGCAGCCATACTTAAAGGGTAACTAAAGTCAAAAACACTAATTTTGACTAATCATCAAAAAAGTTTGTTTTTTTAACCCCCAACCTGACACAGGTACACATACCTACTGTCCTACTCTTCCATTTCAGTGGCAGACATACTTAAAGGGTAACTATAGTTAAAATAGTTTTTTAAACTTCCAACCTGACATGTGGCAATCATATTTAGAGGGTAAGTATAGTAAAAAAAACCAAACATATTGACCGATCATCAAAAAAGTCTTTTATCCCCCAACCTGACACGAGTACACACACCAAATGACCTGCCTTTAATTCATGTGACAGCCATATTTAAAGGGTAAGTAAAAAACAACAATGTACTCATCATTGGCATTATTAAGTTTTAAAAACTGCAGCACAAACACACACATTCCCTTCCAAAATGCGGTCTTTCAAGCCAAATTCAAAGTTTATACTTAAACTTTCCCTTTCTAGTTATTATTATTATGGATTTCTATAGCTCCAACAACTTCCATGGCGCTTTACAATTACATAGTCATACATTACATACAGGGTAATACAGGTTATACAAAGTCATACATATTACATACACAGGTAATACATAATATAAGTAAACAGAGTGATGAGTTACTTACAGCAATACAATAGGAGAGAGGACCCTGCCCAAAGAGCTTACAGTCTACAGGATATGGGGGTGAGACCTAAGGTTGCGGGAATCAGTAGGCTGTAAATAGATTGGCAGTGGAGCGTGAAAGGCGGGTTGGATCATGTTGGGTAGTGACGGGTAATGTCTAGACTAGGTTATATGCTTGCCTGAAGAGGTGGGTTTTAAGGTTACATTTGAAGGTATTAAGGGACGGTGAGTGACGGACAGATGGAGGAATGGAGTTCCAGAGCAGAGGGGTAGCACGAGCAAAGTCCTGAATGCGGGCATGGGAAGAGGTGACAAGGGTAGATGAGAGGAGGAGATCATTTGCAGAGCGGAGGTTGCGTCTGGGACGCTGTCGGTGGATCAGCTCTGAGATATATGGAGGGGCTGTATTGGATAGTGCTTTATAGGATAGGGTAAGCAGCTTGAACTGGCTCCTTTGCTTGATGGGCAACCAGTGGAGGGACTGAGAGAAGAGAGGTATTAGAGAAGTGAGAAGAGAAATTAATGACCCAGGCAGCGGAGTTGAGGATGGATTGAAGCGGTGCTGGGTGGTTGTTTGGTAAACCGCACAGTGTTGCAGTAGTCTAGCCGGTCGAATTCGGGAGATGTTTTTGAGTTGGAGCCGACAGGAGTTGGCAAGCGAATTGACATGGGGTTTGAAGGAAAGATTTGAATCTAGCGTTATTCCCAGGCAGCAGACATGAGGAGATGGGGATATATATATTGGTAGTATTAATAGTAAGGGAGTGGAACAGATCGTGAGGGTGGGAAAAGGACAAGTTCAGTCTTGTCCATGTTGAAGGCATAGATGGCACTAAGGCAGTCGGGACCTGGGAGTGTAGGGAGATCTGGGTTAGAGATGTAAATTTGGGTATCATCTGCATACAGGTGATACTGGAATTCAAATTAACTAATGAGTTGTCCAAGGCCATAGGTGTAGATGGAGAAAAGAAGGGGGCCGAGTACTGAGCCTTGCGGGACCCCCACAGGGAGGAGGCGAGGGGTGGAGCTAATTCTGGAGTGGAAAACACTAAAGGTCCTACCAGCAAGATAGGAAGATAGCCAAGAAAGTGCAGTATCCTAGATACCCAAGGAGGCCAGGATCTGAAGAAGTAGAGGGTGATCAACAGTATCAAAAGCAGAGGACAGATCAAGAAGAATGAGAAAAGAGTAGTGACCTTTAGATTTAGCACAAGAATTAGGAATAAAACCTCACACACATAATTGTAGGCAGACATGAAACATGAAACTTCATGTCTTTGCACATGTCTGCACTAAATTTTGAGAAAGGTTTTTCTCCTTGTTTACTGATTTATTGGGCACTGCTGTGGAGTTTTCTTTGTAGGTTTACACCTACCATAACAGTTATTTCTACTAGATGCATTGTGTGCTAGCTGTTGTTATAATGCACAAACAAGAACTTTGCATGAATTCTTCTATAAACACTGGCAATAATGATCAAAATGATTCCCAGAGGCAATCTTTAAAGGACAACTCCAGCTCACCCCTTCTCCTCCATTGAAGGACCTAATAGTTTAGGGCCTCACCCCTGGGTTTGCATTAGTTCAGAAGTTATACTTACCTTAAATTACTCTCCCCAAATCTGGGTCACACTTCCTCCTAGCTGTGTCTGGGGCCTGGCCTATGGAATTGTGGGCTTTGTTAGATACATCTCTTTACATTGGCCAAGTTTAAATTCAGGAAGGGATGGGGCAGAGCAGATCAGACATAATGAGCACAACTTTAGGTAAGTATACTGTATCTACAGAGCAAATGAAAACCCAGAAGGTGGGGACCAAATGATTCAGGTCATCACCCTGGGTACTTTAATAGGCAATGGGTGAAAAGGAGGAGAGGTGGGCTGGAGTTGTCCTTTAATTTACTGGTGTGAGCTTATCTGGAAAGTTCATTCAGTAAACACCAGCAAACATGATATATACCAAAATTTCATATCAAAAAGCATATCAGAACAGTATCACATTACAATGTGAAAAGAATGGAGAAGGGCAGAATTATTGGTTTATGCATGTTTTATAGTTATTTTTACCTAAGCAGACACACCTTAAGTCCAGTTTACATCAGTCAGGTGAGTTCACATCTGGGCTCCTGTATATTGCCAGTGTTTTTAGAACAGTTTATCTTATATTCTAACCCCCAGTTTTCGGCGAGGACGCTGGACCCATTTGCTCGCTATGAGGCGCCGACCATGTACTTGATGTTTGCTAGGAATAGCAGGAAGTAGCAATAATTTGCGTACTGAAATGCTGAGAATTGATAGCACCATTGGTGTAACATTAGGGCCTGCGTGGGAGGTAAGATCAGCTGTTTAAAAGATTGAAACCGAACTAAAAGTTCGGCTCCCCATTGGTGTAACATTAGGGCCTGCGTGGGAGGTAAGATCAGCTGTTTAAAAGATTGAAACCGAACTAAAAGTTCGGCTCCGGTCTTTTAAACAGCTGATTGCACTTATGTTTATTTCATTTAAAAACAGCTGTTTGCACACCTTCTCCGGAGCAGATTACCTCTTACCTCCCAGGCAGGCCCTTATGTTACGCCAATGGTGCTATCCATCCTCATCATTTCAGAATTGAGGCAAGTGAGCTGAGAAGGAGTTAGTCCATTAAAAGTATCACAGTACTCTACTTTCTACTACATATATTGGACTCATATGGCAAAACAATTCTTATTTTTACCAAGAAGGAGAGAGAGTGGGAGAGGAGGGGGGAGCAAGAGGAGGGAGAGAGATCTTTAAATGCAGGGGTACGGGATTTGCGATTCTTCAAAGAATCGGGGGTTTGCTAGTAGTAAAGATTTCTTACTGTCCTGCAAAATCTTAATTTGATTTGGGGGACCAGTCTTGGAATAATTTTATTTGTATTCAAGGTCCTTTTTCATTATTGTGGGATTTTTTTTCATCCATATCCATATTTGAAATATACTTGTTTCAAAGCAAATAAATGTAATTTTAATCTATATTAGTTAGTAGTATATTCCTCCCCCATGTTTGTCATAATGTATACATTTATATTCAAATGCTTCAATAATGCTTAGGGTATGCTGGCCATATACACATATATGAATTCCGACATTACCCGTCCTGGCTTATTCATTTTGCGTACAAATGTCAACTGCAATATGATTGTGCAAGGCTCAACATCACAAGAGTGTTAGGAGGCCAAATTTAACTGCTATAGCTGTGATTACAGTAAGTCACTGGCTTATTTCAGTGAAGTACTTTAAACAAGAGAATTATCTTCAATATATATACTGTAGGAGAAGCTTTCAGGTCATAAAAAGTTATAAAAGGACAGTACTAGTAGGTTAGGAACCTAGCTAAAGAATGCAGTTTTGGAGTTTTGGCTGGCATTAAAATAATTTGGTCAACTTATTGAACTGATTGTTTTCTTTTATCCATGGTTAATGGCAGGCTTCTTTGGCAGTATCCTAATGGCCATATAGAATATATACAATTTAAATTAGTAGTGAACTAACATTTTATTTTGTTTGTAAAGTTATAAAAACCATCTGAATATGTGTAAAAAGTAGTAGGTTCAAAATAAAATCAGATTCTTATTGATTTCTGTAATTTTCCCTTTGAAACTGTGCATGTATTGTTGTTGGAGAGCAGAAAAATGCCCTTTCAATTGCATTGAAAGGGTATCTATACTTCCAAAAATGGAATTTAAAAAAAACATATCTTTAGATAGTGTACAACACATTTTTCAGATTTGAAATCTGTAGATTCTCAGAAATCTTCCTTTTAAATAACAGCATGTACTAGGAAAGACCTGTCACTCAAACCAGGTATACAAACATAGAAAAGATAATCAATGCACATTCCTAGGCCCCATACAATATCATATTATCTGCACACTGGCATAATTTATAAACAAAGGGGTTTTAGTATAACTTACTGTGATCACATGAATGAAAAGCCTTCCAACCATGTCAAGGTAACCCCGGTCTGGAAGGTCCTAACTTCTAACCTTTTCAATTTCTTTTACTTCAATTACGATTAGCAAACTTTTGCATTTCTCATTCTTAAACACTGGATCCATATAACAGGCTCTCTAAAAGGTTAGAAGTTAGGACCTTCCAGACTGTTCCTCCTGTTTACTCTATTCTCTGTAGGTCTTTGCTTCCTTGACCCTTTAATGTCTTCCTTTGTTGTCTAGGATTTCTCCTAGCATGCACCTAAGATTGAAACTAATTTGCTGTTCTTCATTATTAGCTTCTGCTTGCAAGGCATTTAGATAATAATGCCCCAATATTATCATGCATAAGGGAGCTCTATTATCGGTCACAATTTTTTCAGCTTTTTATTTTGTTTTATTAATAAAAAGGCGAAAATTCAACAAAGGGAAAGTTACGTTGCATAGTGATGTTAATAGGTAATGCACCCTATTCAAAGAAGTGTGAAAAAGTCTAATACACACATAACATGTATCATTGTTATATAAAATGAAACATTGGGCATTTCAGCAAAAGAAATATTAAATAGTGTTAAACTTATCTTAACTTTTTTCTTTGTTTTGTTATTAGGGTAAAACACCATGGCTATTTTTTGGTACAGTTTATTTGTAGACTGGCTAATTCTCAGTTGTATATATAGTTATATTAATAGGGTGACCTAATAATAGGTCAGAAAAGCCCTTATAATGCATTTTATTATCTTGGACTAAAACAAAATTGTTTTTCTTATTTTTTTGTAGAACAATTACTTTTCCCAGCTTCTTTATTTACCTTACTGAACCCCTTTTTCACCACAAAGGGCAGTGAAATGCATTACAAAAATCTGTTTTAGTGAAGAGCAGAGAAAAAAAATTCACCAAGAATATTTGCCTTTTTATAAGAATTTTGACCTGTGTAAGTAGCATTAAAATGAAAAATGCCTTTTAGTGATGGACCAAATGAATCAAGGGTGTCCCAACCTGCTTCATCCTGGGGGGACTGCTCTACTACCCCAGCCCAGGCAGTGATTGGCCTCTTCTGTGGTTCTGCCCCCTGTCTGCCCAGACTCTACTCCTGCTTACTCTGCCTAGTCGACACCCTCAATTGTCTTGTTTGTGTGGTATTTGACTCATCAGTATTTTCAAATCCAATACACATACAGTATCATAAAAGAACTGCAGATATACTATTTTATTTTAGAAGGAGATTACTTTAGAGAAAATATTCAGTAGACAAGGCAGCTAAAAAGCTTAAGGAGAGGTGGTGGGCCAAAAGGAGCAAAAAGCCCTCCACACAGCATAAAAATGGAGCAGAGCCTTATAACAAAAGGTATCTTGCAGTCTCATGCTATATGAATACCATTGCCCACAAAATCTTAGAAAGATGAAATCATTTTTTTACTCCCAGGTTCCCCGGAGTAAGAGGGTGGAGATATGATTGGTTCTATACCATAGGCTGTATTGCAGGTTAATAAGCCATTGGTTCTGGAGACATGCATAAGCCATAGGACATAAATGAGAATTTTTGCATATCTCCGCCCGTTACTCCGGGAAATCCTGGGAGTAAGAAATTACTTCTTGTTTCTTAGATTTTGTGGGCAAT
Source organism: Hymenochirus boettgeri (assembly GCA_019447015.1). Classification (NCBI taxonomy): domain Eukaryota; kingdom Metazoa; phylum Chordata; class Amphibia; order Anura; family Pipidae; genus Hymenochirus; species Hymenochirus boettgeri. Next base: position 139,278,849 of record CM033471.1, on the reverse strand, counting down.
GCTATTTCATATAGCATGAGACTACAAGATACCTTCTGTAATAAGAAGGCTCTGCTCCAGAAATAATTATCAGTATCACAGTACTGTCACATAGTTAAATATTTATTTCAACCAAGCAACAAATGAAATCTTTCTTTGAAGCAACACTTCTATAATATAAAAAAAATCCATCCTGTACCTGTATGTGTGCTGATAACTGTGTATCCTCAAATACTAAAACCTGAGTATTCTACACAATGATTTAATTATTGTTTTACACCCACAGGTCCATTAGAACAAACAGCTTTTCTGACAAAAAAAAAATCAGCCTTTATTAATCATACCACATATTTTTATTTCTTTGTACAGATAGTGATGAATATACCTTGGTTTACAAAATAAATGCGTAGAGGGGTGCTGTCAAACATTACATTTAGTGCCTACCACAATTCAGATAGAACAGGGAACAGCAGATTACTAGCAACACCTGTTTTCTGGATAATTATTTACAAAAAATTTTTTTAAAAAAGGGCAATATTTATAAACCCGCGGTATGGCTTTTTAGCGATACCGTGGGTTAGTTAATGCACAATCGAACATTTACGACTGAATATTCGTTAATACCACAAGGGTATTCTATAGGGATCATAAATCTACAATTTTGTTATCGTACAGTAGATTTACGATCTGTATCGTAAATTTACAATCGGAATATACGAATTTTATCCTGTGGGTACTAGAGGCATTTGTTTAGATTCATTCCAGGATGCCTGCCTGTTGTATTTTCAGATGCAACCCATTTCTTCAGGTTCTGAATTACAGAAGGTGGGTCTTGTCATTTCTCTTTTACAGGGGGGATCCGCAAACTTGGGCTTTTGGACTGTCGACAGATAATTCTTTGAAGCCCTAGGAGTCTTATATTTGGGCCCTGATTTGGTTGGGACGGCAGAAGCCAAGCTAAGGACACTTTGTCAGGGGCGCCTGTCTGTGGAAGAATACGCATCAGAGTTCCGCTGCTGGGCAGTAGCAGTTTCTAGGAATGATCCTGCTTTAAAAAGTAATTTTGTATTCGGGCTATCATAGTCTGTCAAAGACGTCCTGGTAAGTCATTCTGTTGCCAAAACCTTAGATGAGGCCATTCAATTGGCAATTCGAGTAGACAGAAGACTCAGAGAACGTTGCCAATATAAAATTCTTCCTTCCGGTCCTCAGACCTCTCCAGGTATTTCTATTCCTCCTTCTATCCTAAAACTTCTTCTATAGAACCAATGCAATTAGGCTTGTCACGACTTTCAGTGGAGGAAAAGAATAGGAGAAGGATGTCTGGTCTCTGTCTCTATTTTGGGGAAGTAGGACACTTCACCCGAACATGTCCCCGTAAGAATCCGGGAAACTCCAGCACCTAGAGGAGTCAGGGGAATCTTCTGCCTGCCCTGACCTCTGCTCGTTCCTGACTACTCTTCTTGCTCAACCCTCTGTACCGTGCCTGGCGGCCTGATTCCTGTTTTTGACCTCTTGCTCTGTATTTGACTCTGCTCTTGCCTGCTCCTAGTATGTACCTTGTATTTTGGTCTCTGACCTTTGTCTCTCTTCCTTGTGCCTTGCCTGTCTGTTTCACTTCGGACTTCTCCAGTATTCCCAGCCTCAGTTCGAATACCTGAATACGTGTTTGGTGAGGCGCATCTAGCCTTCAGGCAAACGGGGGCTTGTCTATTGGTGAAGATAGTGGTTGTAGATTGGGGTATGCGGACTGAAGGAATACTTGGGAATCTGGAGCATTACAGGAAGTATTTTAGACTTTCCATTTAGGGACCAGACTGTTCCATTGGTTGAATGTTAAGTGGCAGGTAGTACTAATGTTTAATATATGTGTGCCTACAGACTCCTTTTTTGTGTGTAATTTCCTATTTGGCACTTATGACTATGATATATATGACCTTTCCAATATAATGGCACTGTTAAATTGGGTGAAATGTTTAAAATGAATCATTTTTTTAAAACATTTTTCATTTATAGAGAACTTATATTATATTATATATACAGCATGAAAGACTCAATGATTAATCTGTTTATTTGCATGGATTGATTACATATTGGACTGTAAGTTTTAAAAAAGGGATTATGACAAAGAAGAAAACCACAGAGAAAAATGCTTTTTTGTACGTATTATTACCCCTTTCGTTTGTAGGTAAAGAAACACATAAAAGGTTCCCTTTCTCAATTCTTGGTTGATGCAGTGGATTTAAAGTGTAGATTTTTTTTATTATTATTTGATGTTTTAAAAATAGACATGGGTAAACTTCTACAGGCCCTGTGGTACCTGCCATCTGTTTCCAAAATCTTGTTTATCTTGTTCTATGCCAGAAGGAGCTGTATGGAAACAGAGAGAAAAACAAGTTCTATTTACTGGGACTAAAACTGCATTTTTAGTACACCTTCCATTAACTCCTTAAAAAAATGAGCAGTTTTAGACAGACATGCCAAAGGCGCATTAACCCTTCGATGGCTGAAGGGCCTGAGACATTTCTGAATCTATTTAGGATAAGAAACATTGTACTTAATTATTTACTACTTTTTCTGAAAAATCACAAAATTATTTTACAACTTCCATCCCAAGAGAGAGTCATAATTACAAAAAAATAATGTATATATCTGTGTGCTAAAAAAAATAAAAATAAAGTATTATTCTATAGAATTTAACACTAATAGAGCTATGTACCATGAGCCGCTATTGGTTATTTCTCTCTTAAAGCTGCATTAATGGATGTACCAAGGGTATTTAAGATTTGGAATGGGTTAAGCCCATTCATGATGTACAGAGAGCCGCTTTCTGCGTGGTGCAATGCCTTAAGGGGACGATAGAGAGTGATAGCAGCTCTAGGTACATAGCCCTATAAATATAGCCTTTAACCTCCGTCTGATACTGAATCCTTCTAAATACTTCCCAGTGTTTTAAACACAATTTCATGAGCAGCAATCAACATGATTTTGTAAGGAAGAAGTCTTATTGCATATACAGTGTTAGTAAGACAGGTTGTGGTATGGCAGTATATTAAATACTGTATAGTCTGTGTAGATTTTGCAATGGCTTGATAGTGCTATATAAATGAATATTGTATTTAAGAGACCTTTCAGAAGACCTGCCATCAGCCATTTCAGGGCAGGCATCAAGAGTAAAAGCTAGCCCACTGCTATTCTCTGATTAAATCAGCTACTGACTGAGGATAGAAGGACTTGGTACACACACCAACGAATCAGCTACTTTTTGAGGGTAGAAGATATTCAATGGACCTTGTCTATTTTTCAGTGGACCATTTTATTGCTACTGTGATGTACTCCCCATTGCCGTGGTCTATATAGTCTATCTATATATATACCCTAATGGTAACTGTGGCTCTTAGCATAAATAAAACACTCCTGTATTAAAGGGACTGTCCACCCCTCTTTCCAAAAACGGATATAATGTAGATAACCTCCCAAAACCTTAACTTCGTTTTAGTCACAATTTACAAATCAGCTCCCACACAGAGTTATTATACTCACAAGCTCCTCGCTCCACTGCCGCTTCAGGGTTCTTCTCTGAGTCTCCACTGTGGCTGCTCTGTTCTTTTTGTGTCCTTGAGCAGCCGCAGTGGAGACTGCTCCGGGAATGGCAGTCAGTGATTGGCCATGACGTCACAGTCACGGCCGACACTGACTGCCTTACCCGGAAGTGCAGAGCCGCGGCGGTGGAGCGAGGAGGAGCATGTAAGTATAATATCTCTGTGTGGGAGCTGATTTGTAAATTGTGACTAAAACAAAGTTAAGGTTTTGGGGGGTTATATACATTATATCAGTTTTTGGAAAGAGGCGTGGACAGTCCCTTTAATCTGAAAGCAAGACATGCTGTATGTGTATTCCCCTAAACGGGGACTAAGGTTTCCAGCATTATTTTACTTACTTTTACTAGAAGTGCTACTAAAATTCCCTTTGAATAACTAAATCAAAGTCTCTAATTTAAAAAAAAGTGCAGGGGAGTCCAGGCCCTTGCAGGTATACTGCTGCAAATATAATTTACTAGCAAAGTACCCGGCGTTGCCCAGTTTGTCTAAAAATCCATCCCGAACCTGCATCCAAATTTCAACAAATCTGCACCTGCAGCTTTCTAACCTTACCCATTCAAAGTTTACCGCAAATCTGGTAAACTTGGGGGTGCCCAACCCAATCCCCAATTAACTTACCTCCCGACATTTGGGAGGTTATTGTTGTGCAATAAGGGGATATTGCAAAATTTGGGGGCAAAAAAGTTGGTCTTTTCCATAAAAAATGTGGTCTTGTACCCCATTGCTAAAGGAGAAGTTAATATGATACACTTAAGCGTATCATATCAACTTACCCTTTAACGCATATCACACCAACTTCCCCTTTAATGCATATCACATCAACTTTCCTTTTAAGGCGTATCACAACTTCCCCTTTAATGCATATCACATCAACTACCCCTTTAACACGTATCACACCAACTTTCCCTTTAATGTGTATCACACCAACTTCCCTCACATCAACTACCCCTTTAAGGCATATCACACCACCTTCCCCTTTAAGGCGTATCACACCACCTTCCCCTTTAAGGCGTATCACACCAACTTTCCCTTTAAGGCGTATCACACCACCTTCCCCTTTAAGGCGTATCACACCAACTTTCCCTTTAAGGCGTATTACACCAACTTTCCCTTTAAGGCGTATCACACCAACTTCCTTTTCAATGCATATTGCATCAACTACATCTTTAACAGGTATCACACCATCTTTCCCTTTAAGGCATATCGCACTAACTTCCTTTTTAAGGCATATTGCACTAACTTTCAAATGTCTATATAGCAATACGCGAGTAAATATCGAATTATCGAATATGCGAGTAAAATGTCTATTATACCAATTTGCGAGTAAATATCGAATTATTGAATATACGAGTAAAATGTCTATTATACCAATACGCTGGTAAATATCGAATACGCAAGTAAATTTTTTGAAAGTCCTGGATATTCGAACATGTTCCCCAGACCATGCCCAGGTCCCAGAGCCATTTACATTAAGTTACCATTGATATTTTAATTGTATTTAATTCAAACTTTTCGAACTATTTGACTCCCATTGACTTTAATGGGTCTGTTTTCGAACTTTCCATATAGTTTGAAAGTTTGAAAATGGACCAAACTTTCGAAAGTTTGGTCATCTCTACTTCCCCTTTAACAATGGGGTAGATCTTGTATTATTTTTTACTGCTATTGATAAAATTGAATTATTGACACACAATGTCCCCCAGAAAACACAATTTTCTTGCACAAATGGCACATGGAAAAGAAAGGTGAGTAAAAAGAGTGTGTTCGTGGCCAGTAGTTTGGTGGAAAAAGAGACACAAAGTATGAAGTAAAATGAACCTCTTATAGTTTAGTTGTATTGCAGTGTGGCAGCTCCATCTCATTCATAGATCTTATTGTCTTTCCTTAAGTAAAATTAGATATTTCCTTAGCTGCCTTCTCTGAACTCTCAATCTTGACTCTGGGTGAACCACAAGTGAGAGGAGGTGACAGTGTGTGGTCACATGACATTGTTACATCCCATGGTCTGCTGCTCCTCATGATTGACAGCTGTATCCTCCTATCACAGCAACAACAGAATAAAATGAAGCAACTGCCCTGAACAATCTGTGATATTTGGAAGGTGTGCAATTAACTTGATTCACCACCAGATGGCATCACACTGGTTAATTAACGTAAAAAATATTGGGGGGGAAAGGGGGTACAGAGGCATTTTTTAAAGTTGTAAAGTAACCTATGCTTTTCCCCAGGTCCTTATAAATACTGTATATACTCAAGTATAAGTCGAATTTTTAAGGCTTTAAAGTTAGCCTGAAAACCTAACCTTGACACTCGGGTCAATCCTAATTTAGATCCAAATTCTGCAATTGCGGATAGTAACCAGTAGGTGGCGCTGTGTTAAACTGCATAGAAAGTTACAGGAGCTGTTCTTGCCTTTACAATCGTTCCTGCTTCCTGTAGTCTGGCTGCTGGACTCACTCAGCACTGTCACTGCTCATCTGGATGCTGTAAATCTGAGGGGTCTCCTCAAGTTTGGGGCAAAAAAACCAGCTGCTAGTACAGTGCAAATGACAGCTTGAAACCAACTCTCTGGTGACATTTTTAACTATTGGGGTCAGAGAGTCATTTACTATATGGGGGTAAGAGTGCCCTTTACTATATGGGGGTCAGAGGGCCCTTTACAATATGGGGTTCAGGAGAATTGTAAATGACGGTAAGCTTAATTAAAAGTTTACTGAACCTTGCCACTTCACATGTTTAGAAACTGCAACTCCCAGAAACAAAGCATGCTGGGAGTTGTAGTTTCCAAACATCTGGAGTGCCAAGGAATTGGAGGTTACTGGTACTGGATTTGGCTATTAATGTATGGGATTCATGTATGGGAATTCTGCTGTCCATTTAAAGGGCAACTCATTTCTACCCTTGGCTTATACTCGAGTCAATCAGTTTTTATAAATTTTTCAGGTAAAAATAGGTACCTCGGCTTATACTTGAGTATATACAGTAAGTGTACCAAGTCTCATGAAAATTGTCCCAGCCGTTTGGAAGTTTTTCTGGAACATACAAACATACACACATACATACATAGACTTTTATATAAATAGATTATTTGCTAATATTATATGATTTCATGTATGTTATATTATGTCTCAAATACTAAATAGCTTTTTCCATATACTGAATCAGTTATGTTCACTAAGCACAAATCAAATTGTTTTACTATTAGTTTATATTGGCTTGCATGCTATTCATTTTTTAATTCAAATTTATTTTTCTATAATAAGAGATTCAAAGTGTTAAAATGGAAATAACACTTTTAATAATGATTTTATTACTTTCCAGATGATTTAATCTTTTAAAAGCTGATGAAACTGATACATTCACTATTACCATATTTTGTAATATAACATGGCTCTACCAAAAGTTTTAAGTGCTTTGGAATATAAAGTTTAAAGGAGAACAATAGTGTTTATACATATATTTTTTTTTAAAATGACCTTAAGTACCTGGGGCAGGCAGTTTGAATTGGTAATTCCTACCTCTCAATATTGTTTCTGTGAGGGACACCAGCACAAATAAAACTGCTTCTGCCAAGGTTCCTCATTGCATTGGCATCTTTAAAGGGCATGTCCACCCGCAAAACTAAAATTTAACCCACTACTGGCCCCACAGTATAGTTTAAAAAAATCCTTTCTATACATTCCTGCTCCTTATGGTTCCCCTGTAGTCCATGTCCAAAGTCCAGTAAACTGAAGAGCAGTGTCTGTCTTCCTGTCCAAACAGCTCTTCCTCCTGTGTTGCCTCCGGGAGCCCTCCCCCCTCCCTCCCAATCCCCTTCTTGCTTCTTTCTCCCTAGCGATAAATCCTTTATATGTATTGTCAGGCATACCCTCCCACCCCCAACCGCTAAGTTAAAAGTGAGAAAATCGGTTTCAAACAGTACTTACAGCTCGCGGCTGCCAGCATCTAATCCATTGCTGGCAGCCACAGCTGTGATTGGGTGACTCAGCCAATCACAGCCGTGGCTGCCGGTCCGGCCACGTTTGTATTTCTGACAGGCAGGGGAGCCGGACCAGAGCAACGCTGGACCAGAAGCTGTAAGTATTGTTTGGGGTCGATTTTATAACTTTTAACATAGAGGTTGGGGGTGGGAGGGTATGCCCTATAATATGCATAAAGGTTGTTATGAAGGGTGGAGGTGCCTTTTAATACAGGAAAGCCCAAGACACTAACCTGGCAGATGAAAACTGTACACACTGGTGTATGCCCCAAACCTCCCTGCCCCAGGTACTGTTCGTTCATAAAAAGTTTATTTTTTAAAAGCAGTTCTCTGATTTTAAGATACAACCAGTATTGCATAACTAGGCATTTGTTCACTAACATTCACATATTGTTTTTTTTTTTTATCTAGCATTAAAACTGTCACATTTTTAGGATCAATCAAATATTATATTCTTTGCCAATGATAATGTTGCTTTCTATGATTGCATCTAGTGTTCCTGTTTTACCTTTTCTGAAAATGTTTGCGACTTATGGGGAAAATGTAGAATTATTAAATAACAAAAATAAGGTTTAATAAGATCCTGCACCCTAGAAGCTGACAACTTATCATGTTACAGCAGAGACCTCTGCTAGGTAAAGAATATGTTACACTAACAGAATTCCTGCCTCTCTCAGACAGATAATAGAGATTGCACAGTGAAGTGTGTTTGCTATTGCAAATATTCTTCATACAAAACAGAAAAAAAATCTTTACAGTTGATTTCCTATACATCATGGAATTTAAAATTTTGAAAGCAGAAGGCACAGAACAGGCTTACAGGGACTTCAAAAGTTGTAATAAAGAGTGCAAGAAAGCAATTAAACTAGCTAAAATAGAAAATGAAATACGGATTGCCGAACAAAGCAAGTCCAACCCCAAGATGTTTTTTAAGTATATAAATGGTAAAAAAATGAGGACTGAGAATGTGGGACCATTAAATAATGGAGCTGAGGTGGTTGTAGAGGATGCCGAAAAGGCTAATCTGCTAAACCGTTTTTTTACATCGGTTTTTACTGTTGAGAATCCTTACAGTAGGGATTGTAACAATGTGCAGGGAGGAAATGAAGAGTTTTCACATTGGATAACAGAGGATATGGTACGGAATCAATTAGACAAAGTTAATATCAATAAAGCGCCAGGACCAGATGGATTGCATCCTAGGATTTTAAAAGAGCTTAGTTCAGTTCTAGCAAGACCACTGTGTCTCATCTTTTCAGATTCGCTTTTGTCTGGGGATGTGCCGCTGGATTGGAAAAAAGCCAATGTAATACCAATATTCAAAAAAGGTAGTCGTTCACAGCCTGGTAACTATAGACCTGTAAGCCTAACATCAGTGGTAGGGAAGGTGATGGAAACTTTGTTAAGGGATCATATCCTTGACTTTGTCTCCAGTGATCATCTTATTAGTAGTAGTCAGCATGGATTTATGAGAAATAGATCATGCCAGACAAATTTAATTGGTTTTTATGAAGAAGTGAGTAAGAAGTTAGATTCAGGCACAGCTGTGGATGTGGTATATTTGGATTTTGCAAAAGCCTTTGATACTGTGCCACATAGGCGACTAATGTATAAACTGAGGACTGTTGGCCTTGAAGAAAACATTTGTTCATGGATAGAGAACTGGTTATTGGACCGCAAACAGAGAGTGGTGGTTAATGGAGCTACATCTATGTGGGCTAAAGTTCTAAGCGGAGTTCCTCAGGGTTCTGTACTGGGGCCGCTTCTGTTTAATCTGTTTATAAATGACTTAGAAGGGGGCATTGAGAGCAAGGTCTCTGTGTTTGCTGATGACACTAAATTATGCAGAGCTTTGGAAACTTCCAATAATGTGCAAGTGCTGCAAGCAGACCTAGATAGATTATCAAAATGGGCAGCAGAATGGCAGATGAGATTCAATGTTGATAAATGTAAGGTGATGCATTTGGGATTTAATAATCCCTGTGCCACCTACACCATAAATAACTCTGTGTTAAGTGCATCTGTAATGTAAAAAGATTTGGGGGTTCTGGTAGATAACAGACTTAGCTTTAGCAAACAATGCCAGGTAGCAACAGCTAGAGCTAGCAAGATATTGTCTTGTATAAAGAGGGGAATGGAATCAAGAGAGAAAAATATTATTCTCCCTCTTTACAAGGCACTGGTAAGGCCTCATTTGGAATATGCGGTGCAGTTTTGGAATCCCATATACAAAAGGGACATCTTGGAAATTGAGGCAGTTCAGAGAAGGGCAACTAAATTAATAAGGGGAATGGAGGGGCTTGAATATGCAGGCAGATTAGACAAGTTAGGGCTGTTTACATTGGAGAAGCGGCGGTTGCGTGGGGACATGATAACCTTATACAAATATATTAATGGCCCATACAGTGAACTCTCTGGTGCATTGTTCACTAATAGGTCATATCAGAGGACTCGTGGACATCCTTTAAGGTTGGAAGAAAAGAAGTTTCATCTTCAGGTTAGGAAAGCTTTCTTTACAGTGAGAACGGTGAAACTGTGGAACTGTCTTCCAGCAGAGGTGGTAATGGCAAGTTCCTTGAATAACTTTAAAAAAGGCCTGGATAAGTTTCTAAAACTAAAAATATTGAGAATTACTGGTATTAATGCATATAGATCTGGTTGATCCAGGGATACTTTCCGATTGCCGTTTGGAGTCAGGAAGGTATTTTTTTCCACCCTTTTTAGCTGGGGTTTTTTGCCTTCCTCTGGATCAACTGTTAGGTAGGGTTAAAAAAAAAAAAAAAAAAAAAGTGAATAGGTTGGACTTGATGGACGAATGTCTTTATTCAACCTTAATTACTATGTTACTATGGAATATGTTAGGATTCCTGATATTTCTGTTTTTCCCTGCTGATGGCACTGGACTTCTAAACTCTTCTTGCATTCACATTATCTGCCACCAGAGGTCTCTTTCATCTCCATCATCATTATCACCATCACCATCCTCATCTATGTGCTGCTGGCTGGCTATTTAGTACTCCACCCTCCTTGGTCCTGCCTTGTTCTGGCTGCTTGGTAGTCAGGAGCATTACAGAGGCAGAAAGAAAACAAATATGTAAGTTTTGGGATTTAAAACTGTAGCTGTATGGATTATGTATTTCTAAAAGCAGATAACTAACTAACTGTATTTTTTGTTAAAAACCAGAATGAAAGCAAAAACAATAAAAGACAATAAAAACAGTTGACTAATTAGTATTGTTCCTGGAAGGTTGGTGTTTTTTTGTCACATGGTAGAAGGGGTAGAAGAACACTGGGCAGTACTTCAGGTTAATCTTACATCTCTCAGAGTTCTGACTTGTAGTTTTTGGGGGTTGGGGTGTGATTAACTTACACACATTTTTTCAGTTGTAGTTCAGGTTGGAGCTAGATATCTCTATTATACAGAAAGCTTTATATATATGTATAAGCAACAGCAAATTTGGTAAAACAAAATAAGTACTGGCTTAACCTACACCCTTAAAATATAAACTCCTACAAAACTGATTGATACAGTATACATATATAAAAACATGTAAATCTATACTAAGCATTTTATAATTATTTTTCAGTTTATGTAAATACTGTTCATTTTGATTAAAATATAGAAATGTTTTGACTAGAACTAACTAGAATGTTTCTACTTATTCATTATCTATTTATCATGATGCGTGCTGGAAAGCTCTAGACAAACATTTATAGTGTACAAAAGAAACTATGTAGAAATCTTGATGCATTTTAACACTTAAGATTAAAAATTCATAGTACTTGTTTTTTACAGCAAACACACACACATTATAAACAAAGGGGTTGTATTATACATTACTGTGATCACATGAATAAAAAGCATTCAAATCACATCAAGGTAACCCCAGTCTGGAAGGTCCTGACTTCTAACCTTTTTTACTTCAATTACCAATAGCAAACTTTTGCATTTCTCATACTTGCACACTGGGTCAATATAGCAGGCTCTCACTTCCCCCCAGCTCTTTGGTTTTTAGAAAGAGGGAAGAGGCCGTTCATCCAGTGCTTTATATTAAAGGCATCCATTATGCAATCGTCAGGGCTTAAAAATACATCACAATTATGTATTTTTAAGTCCTGACAATGGCATAATGGATGCCAAAATGCATTGACTTGAATTTATAAAAGCTAATGAAAGTAAAGTTTTATGTTTTATCTTTAAAAATCCTGTGGAGTGGCCCGCATTTGTGCCAGCATTTGTGCCAGTATATTTGTGTGTGTGTGTATACAGAAAGTAGTCACCAACAATGGGCTGATCGGCGCACACCATGAAAACTCCACAGGAAGCTTAAAATCAGGAATCTTAATTTAACAGATATGCTCACATACATTGGCTCCGGCCTTACGCTTTCGGGCCCCACGTGGCCCTTACTCATAGGCTGAATGAGTGATTACGCCTGTACCTCTTTTATAGATCTGTTGTTCCAATCATGATACACAAACGACACACTATTAAACACTAAACAAGATAAAAAAACACTATAGTACATTAAAAACAGAAAAACAAAAAACAGAGTCCACATGTATGAGTATATCTACATATCTGCACTACATAGAGGGAAAACATGCAGGTGACCCACTTAATATTTAGGTGTTTAGTATAATCCAAGACAGACATACCTCTAATGAAGTTGTTAACCCCACAGAGGCTCATGGGAAATGTAGGCTTATATTCCGTTAGGACAATACACAAGGCAAACATACCTCTGATGAAGTTGTTAACCCCACAAAGGCTCATGGGAAATGTAGGCTTATATTCCGTTAGGACAATACACAAGGCAGACATACCTCTTATGAAATTGTTAACCCCACAAAGGCTCATGGGAAATGTAGGCTTATATTCTGTTAGGACAATACACAAGGCAGACATACCTCTATATACATACATACACACACACACATATATAAAAGATATGTGTATATATATATAAAAGATAACCAATGCACAATCCTAGGCCCCATACAATATCACATTATCTGCACACTGACATACATTATAAACAAAGGTGTTTTAGTATACATTATTTCTGTGCCCTTTCCATGCACAGGAAGACACAGAAGTTAAGCAGAAGCTAGCGGGGCAACGAAGGCTGGACCTTTAGTAAGCCATAATAACATATCATACAGTGAGCATTTTAAAACATAAACATGGAGATTCAATAAAAGTTCTTATTGTTAAAAAATTATGCTAATTTTGCTCCAACCAATCAGCTCAAATGTTAACTAAGATCTGATTGGATGGGGCAAAATTAACACCATTTTTAGCAATGAGAACTTTTATTGAATCTCCCTAAAAATGTTATACTCTGTGGGGAGCTTTTAGCTCCTTTAACCCCAACTCGCCTTAACCTATAAAGCTAATCAGTAAGTTTAACATCCCTGCTCTATACCATTAGGCTGTATTACATCAAGCCTTTGCCACAGACTATAAATGAGTATCCTGTGCTCCCAAGTCTTAACCCCATAGCAACTGTAAATCTGGAACTTCCTGTGGTAAATACTAATAAGTATGAACCTAGCATGTTAATGCTCTATAGGGTCTCTAATATTGCTGTTAAGATTGAACCACACATTGCGCCAGGATTGCCTGGGTCAATTCTCAGACCTGAAGGATTATCCTACAGTATTTGGTTTCCCTGGATGCAAATGACAGTTTGACTAACAGATAAATTTATCCCTATGTAAATGTTTTATATCCACTGTATCCACACATAACAAAACCTACACATACATAATTTCCACTTTGAACCAACAGGCAAACTTTTGCTAGTGTAAATATATATATCCCTTATATTATATAAATATATTAATATTTTCATAGGAGATTGCATTGAGTTTTTAGGAGCTACTAATGTGGTGGGGGTATATGATATTACATATAGGAAAGGTGTACAGGTATGTGTGTACTATCTCACTATTACTATTTAAATGACCATCAGTAAATGTATATAAAGTATAGCACTGACTAGGTACAACACAAAATATACAAAATACATAAACTTACTTACAGAGCTGAGATCCCTATGTTAACATGGAATGGTCAAAATGGGAGGTTAAACCACACCCCTGTGTCAGCTCCATGTGAAAGGAAGTGTAATCCGAAAAAAAGTTTCTTTCTGCTACACAGGATATGATGTGTATTGTAAAGGCTCCTTATATACCACCTCCAGCCTGCAGGTGGTGTCAGTGAGTGATAAAAGACACAATTTCCCTGCTCTCTATGGCTAGGAGGAGAGAAAGTGAAAGTAGATTGTTGTGTGTGCTTTGGAGAGATATTGAATGCCACACAAGATCCTGTGTATAAGATCCTGTTACCACCTGTTGGGAGGACAGATTATTGGACAGACAATTTACCTTATTGGATACAATCTCTGAGGCAACTTACAAGGACACACAATATACTTTCCTGGTCAATATTCAAAGTGGTGCACCATAGACAGCTACACCCCTGCACATGCTTACCTTTAAAATGACTCCAGGATCATGCTTTTAGCTGCAGTGTATCCAAACTTTAAATTCATTTGAATTGAGGGCACTGGTATAAAGACCACATTTCCCACTTGAAGGTCAAACGGTCCAACTTTCACCCTTTGCTGCACTGAAAGTCCTCTAAGACAGAACAATAGGCAAGCCAAATCCTCAATGGCTGTGCGTTACCTGGCACAGAGGAACCCATATCCTCTGTATCATTGAGAACTTCCCATGTAGCAACCTTTCCCAACTACGAATAGTCTTCTCTACAGGTGTTACTACCCCTAGAGCAGGAAAGTGGTCAATTCATTTTTACAGGGAGCTGCATGAGAAACTGTGACTATTTTGGAGGACCAGAACAATTTGTAGAACTTAATACGGTTTAACATATATTATAAAGAGACGTAAAAAAATAGCTGCACCACAGCAGTAAGATGTCAGATTTACCTCACTAGGCTAGGCAATACCCCAAGTTATTTCTTGGGCATAGTTACCCAAAAAAACTATTTTGCGCATCAATCATATGGGACTAGAGATAGGAACCCGAGTTTGAGGCGAACTTTATGAGTTCGGATGAACTCAAACTATTTGCACTAGTTCGCTTTTGAACTAGTTCGTTTTTCCAGACTCGCGGCTATATTTTCGATAATTATCGTTAATTCAATAATTATCGAATTTATGGGCCATTCGCTAACCCTAGAAAGTATCGTTCGTTTTCGGTAACCCTCGAATGTCCGGATCGTTTTCACTAACCCTAGAATGTACCGTTCGCTAACCATCGAATGTAGATTTCGATTTTCGGTAACCCTTGAAAGTATAGTTTGTTTTTGGTAACCTTCGAATGTATGGATTGTTTTCGCTAACCCTAGAATGTATCGTTCGCTAACCCATGAAAGTATTGTCTATTTTCGGTAATCCTCAAAAGTATCGTTCGATTTTGGTAACCCTCATGTTTATGGTTCTATTTTCGCTAACCCTCGAAAGTATCGTTCGGTAACCCTTGAATTGGCCATAACCCTCGAATGTAGCTTGTGCAAAACCCGACAATTGCCCGCTCATGTTTTAGAAGTGTTTTATAAAGTTTTGCTGATAGTGACATGTTCCCCAGACCATTTCCCAGGTGCCACAGCCATTTACAGTAAGTTACCATTGTTAGTTTAGCTGTAAATCACCCGGACTTTTCGAACTATCACTCCCCCATTGACTTTTATGGGTCTGAATTCGAACTTGAACTTTCGAACCTTTACTGAAGCTCGAAAGCGGACCGAAATTTATATAGTTTGGCCATCTCTATATGGGACTTAAAAGTAGCATTTCATTTTGTCAGCTAGCTCAATTCTTCTGTTGGCACTGTCAATTTCTGGATCCCAGCAGACTTTTTGACCAGAAGAATGGACCTGGAATCCCCAAGTCTTTCAGTTATTGTTAGAAAATTGCAAGTGTATCTGATAATGTCTGTTTACAATCAGAAATTGGGGTTGTTGTTTTTTTAAAGGGACAGTTCAGTGGAAATGATCAATATTTGTTAAATTTGTAGTTTGTGTAATGCAAACTTAGTTATTCTACATATTCTGAAATATCAGTTGATTTCATACCCTTTGCTGTTCCCTGCTGTTGACATTAGTGAGCTGATATTTCAGGTTCTAATGGACCTTCTTCTTCCCAGGATGCACCACATCCTTGGAATGTTCCTAACAGTAATTTCTACTAATTGGCTGTTGGATGGGTCAAAGATGCTCAGATCCCTACTGAGCAACTGAATCAACCCAGGCGCTGGGTCAAGAGCAAGACCATAACCTACTAGGGGTCCTGCAAACAGGAAGTTAGTATTTTGGTTGCATTTATTTATATACAGACAAAATGCTGAATTGGCAGATTAAGGTCATTGGGATGAAAAAATACTGCTCTTTTTTTCTGAAAAGCATATGTATTTGCACTGAACTTCCCCTTTAAGGTATCCTAGTTGGAGAGTATTTACAGTGCATACCTTTAAAATTAAATGGAAGTTTACTGGAGCCAATTCCCACCCTTTTTTTTGCTATTAGGCAAAGTTATCCAAAAAGAGCTTGGAGTAAAGTAACTGTAGTTGCAATTATTCCTCATTGGCACAGGAGGTCTTGGTTTTTCAGTGATTCTGGATATGTCCATTGCAGATCCCATTCTTGTTCTAGTCTGCCCAGAATCAAGGCCCAGTAATGGTACAAGACCAAGAAAGTTGCTGACAGCCTGAAACCTTTAAAGGAGAACTAAACCAAAATTTTTACACCAAAATATCCCCTCTAAAACACCAATAAATTGTAAAACCC
This sequence comes from Hymenochirus boettgeri, assembly GCA_019447015.1. Lineage (NCBI taxonomy): Eukaryota > Metazoa > Chordata > Amphibia > Anura > Pipidae > Hymenochirus > Hymenochirus boettgeri. The sequence goes on along the minus strand of CM033471.1, from coordinate 139,262,473 downwards.
CACTGAATAACTGGATAAAATAACTGTGTGTATGTACAGTAACTGGCCACACCACTGACCTCAGTTACATGTTCCCTTGCCCAATCTGTCCTGTAAAAGGATTGGCTATTCGTGGGTTTGACCAACTGTTACAAGTAGTGATGGACCCGAACCAGAGTTTGGGACAAACTCAAACTGTCCGAACTAGTACGGTTTTCCGAACTCGCAGCTGTATTTTCGATAATTATCGAATTTATGAGCCGTTTGCTAACCCTCAAATCTAATGTTCATTTTCGCTAACCCTCGAAGTTAGCCTTGGTTTTTGCTAACCCTCAAATGTAGCCTTCATTTTTGCTAACCCTCGAATGTAATGTTCATTTTCCCTAACCCTCGAATGTAGCCTTCGACTTTTGGTAACCCTCAAATTAATTGTTCCTTTTACTAACCCTCGAATGTAAACTTCGACTTTCGGTAACATTTGGATGTATTGTTCAATTTTGATAACCCGCGAATGTAGATCTAGATCTATTTTCAGTAGCCCTCGAATTCAAAACTTTTACTGAAGTTAGGGAGTTTGGAAACGAACTTTAGTAAGCTCAGCCATCTCTAGTTACAAGTTCCTGTAGTATCTTAGGACTGAGTGTGTGCAAAGAACAAAATGGTCAGTGAACATTCTGAGTGATACTAGGATGTTGGGAAGTAAAACACAAATAAATGTTAGAAAGTAAATTTCCCAACAACCATATTAAAATAAGACATAGATTATTGCTTTTATATTTAGGTGCTCTTCCTTCTGATAGGGTGTTGTTCTGGGGCTTAAGTTGTCCTTTAACATTCCAGAGTTTATCTTAAACTTCAATAAAAGTAGAAAGGGGCTATGCAACCAATTATTGTTAGGTTCTTTAAAGATTAAAGGGCAGCCCTCAAATGAAAACTTATATACAGGTTAATCACCCCCAAAACTGTAATAGTTTGAAATCCGAAATATATAAGTCCAACCTGAAATCCTGCACAATGTCCTGTTGCCCGTTTCTGCTTCCTGGCTCTTCCAGTTAGCAACTGTCAGTTATGGAATTGACAGTTGACATCACAGCCAATGACTGAATGTTAATCCCCAAGCTGCCTCTTCTGAGCATGCCCAGGCTCAGTACAGGTCACTAAATTGCTCAGTTTCCATTTGGCATCCAGAAGCATAGCAGGCATACAGTAATGAATTCAGAGGACAGAGTAGGAGACAGAGTATATCAACATATTTTAAAGAGGCCATTGTAATTCTCCCTGAAATGCACACTGCCGCAAAGCAGCCATGAGACGGGAAGTACCAAAAGTGCAGCCAGAGACCTAGTATAACCAGTTAATTTACATCAACAAATAAACACAGAGCAATAACCCAAACCAACCCCCACAAACAGAACCCTAATAAACTATATACAATATGAATAAACAAGAATAGAAATAGGAAGAGAAGACAAAATAAAAGAAAGATATAATGCAAAGGGAAGGCAAACAGCTAGGAACTGGACAATAAGTAAAGAGGCCAAATGCCGGAATCTGGACCAGGACAGAGAATAGGACTATGGGGGGGATTGCAGACCAGGATACAGGACTATGACTAGGAGCAGGAATATGAGATCAAGATATAGGACAAAAGAAGTCAAGTACAATTGACAATCTGGCAAGGGAATAAAAGGGGTGGAGTCCTTTTATAGGGAAAAACAAGTTTCTGGACCATTATCACTATCACCTTCACCTGCAAACTGAGACGGCCTACTACTGGTAGTAAGTTCAGGATTCAGGATCCACCTTAGGGAACTGAGGGCAGTGACATCAAGTGGTAAAAGCCAGAATTGCAGGAGATTCTCACATTAACCTCCTCTTCAGGAGCGGCCTCCAGATGCTCCACAATGGCCCAACCCTATATGAACCAATTGTATTTCTAGGAAAAGAGTCTCGTGTTGGGGTTGTCACCAACCAAACAGGAAACATCCCATCATAAGTATCTCCCGAGCCAATCTCATGCCAAACAAACAGCGCCGTCAACCAGAGGCTGATTAAACCTATAAAGGCTGCTGTAGGTGGTACTTTGTAAAACCCCAAAAGCTTGGTATTCCATTGACTTAGTGAATAACAACCCAGGCTCCAATAGGACACTTGTTACCTTATCAGGGTGTTTACCACTGACCTGAAGCATGGTAAATCTACCCAGAAAGGAGAGAAATCTTATTCAGACTTCATTTACCCTCAGGTAGCACACCAGTACTGCGTGTATTAGAGTGGTAAAAACGATAAGCCTCTGGGACACATCAACGGTAACACACCTCAAAGTCAGCCACGGAAAACGAGACCAAGACAGACAACTCTGGTGACTCTATCGGCAGAGCTGGCAATAAGACTGGCACTAAAGACCCCAGTAACAGGAGTCCCCGAAAGATTGGAACCCCCCGGGTACAAGTAACATGGCAGACTCTATGGGCACTGAGGCGAATAACAGGTACATTAATTTTGCAGAAAAGAAATCAATTCCCTGAGGAACATATGAAGAGAAATGGACTTAAGTGATTATGTTGGGCAAGTAAAGGATTAGCCGGACAGGCAAAGTGAATATATTGACTGGCAGGACATCTGAGATGGCTGAAGAGACAGGGAAGCTGTAGACATCTGGGACGGCAGGACAGGAAAGCTGTAGACATCTGGGACGGCAGAACAGACAGGAAAGCTGTAGACATCTGGGGTGGCAGGATAGTGGTCATCCCAGCGGACTGAATACTGGGCTGGACCATTGCAGTGGACTGGATACTGGGTTGGACAGGTGTAGTCATCTCAGTGAACTTGATACTGGGCTGGACAGGTGTAGTCTTCTTGGCGGTCTGGACACTGGGTAAGACTGGGGTTGTCATCTCGGCCAATGAGACACTGGACTGGACTGGGGTTGGCATCTTGGCCAACGAGACTCTGGACTGGACTGGGGTCATCATCTCAACAGGCTGTGCAATTGAAGTCATCGCAGGATACTGGGCAGGCTAAGCAATTGAAATCATAGAGTCTGCAGACTGTGTACAGGCAAAGGATCTGTGGGTTGTAGTTTTAAAGGCAAAAGGTCTGCCGGGAGTGTAGATTCAAAGTCAGAAGATCTGCAGATGGTGAATTTTTAAGGCAAAGGATCTGTTAGCTGGAGGTTTAAAGGCATAGGATATGCAGACTGGACAGAGCTGGAAGCAGGCTGCGGCTATGCAGACTGGACAGAGCTGGAAGCAGGCTGCGGCTATGCAGACTGGACAGAGCTGGAAGCAGTCTGCAGTGATGTAGACTGGACAGAGCTGGAAGCAGGCTGCGGCAATGCAGACTGGACAGAGCTTGATTGAAATTGGGAAATATTTTCTTTTGGGTTTGGATTTATGTTTTAGCATAGCAATTGGCATAGACTGGCCTTTAGCAGCACTGGAACTAGCAGAACCAAAAGGCTTCAAGCAGAGGGTATAGATTCTGGACTAAATGAACACAACTCATAATAGATTCAAGACTGTGGTTACTAAACTGCTTAGTAAAATATTCTACCTGGCCAAAATTGGAAGGAGGAGTGAAATTATCAAAGAGGGACAAATCAGACAAAATTTTAACTAAATGGTTAACAAAGTGGTTTTTAAACACTCCAATTTTAACAAGGCCCTGCACCGGGCTAATCAACCCCAGTAGAGATTCTCTGTTATGGTCATAAAAGGATAGCCTAGATAAACTTTCATCCTTTTTAGCCAGGATAAAGAAATAACAACATAGGGAGGGCTTCATGGGCAAAAATAAACTGGAGTTCCCCATGCGCTGCAGGATTTAGTGTAGGCCAGATCATACTGCAATGCTCCCTGAAATGCACGCTGCTGTGAATCAGCCGTGAGGTGGGAAGTACCAAAAGTGCAGCAAGAGATATAGTATAGCCAGTTTATTCACAACACCAAATAAACACAGAGCAATAACCCAACCCCAATAAACAGAACCCTAATTAACTATATTCAATATGAATAAACAAGACTATGCACAAGAGTAGAAACAGGAGTAGAAGGCAAAATTCCATATATACTTAAATATAAGTCGATCCAAGTTGAAGTACCTATTTTTACCTGAAAAATGAGTAAAACCTGATTGACTCGAGTCGAGGGTTGAAAATATGACCACTGCTGCATTCTGATTCTGAATTGTTTTGAGGCTTTAGTTGCCCTTTAAATAGACAGCAGAATTTAGTCGTCCCATACAGTAATAGCCAAATCCAGTATGGCTATAACTGTATGGGACTACTGTATGGGAATTCTGCTGTCCATTTAAAGGGCAACTAAAGCTTCGAAACAATACAGAACCAGAAGGCATCAATAGATACCATCCTCCTGATTCTGTATTGTTTTGAGGCATTAGTTGCCATTTAAATGGACAGTAATCCCATACAGTAACCCCCATTCTTTGGCACTGTGTTTGGAAACTACAACTCCCTACATGCTTAGGTTGCTGGGAGTTGTAGTTTACAAACATTTGCAGTGGCAAGGAATTGGTCTTACTGTATGGGATTACTGTACCTCCCACCCCCAGAGCCCCCACAGTGCCTCCAATCCAGCAATCCGACTGCTGCTCGCTCCAATCCTCTGTACTGACGCCTGTCACTACTCGCCACCGAGACCCGTGCCAAGTGGTGATGTCAGCCAGCAGAACAGTGGATCGGAGCGAGCGGCAGCCGGATTACTGGATGAATAGGTGAATGAACCAAGTCGAGGTTTGATTCTTAGGCTATTTTTAAAGCCTAAAAACCTTGACTTATACTCAACTTTATACGGTACAAGATATATAGTGCAAAGGGAAGGCAAACAGCTAGGAACTGGACAATAAGGACAGAGGCCAAATGCAGGAAACTTGAACAGGACAGAGAATAGGACTATGAATGGGGATTAAAGGATACAGGACTATGACTTGGAGCAGGAATCGGAGATCAGGATACAGGACAAGAGGAGTCAAGTAAAACTGACGATCTGGTAAGGGAGTAAGGCAGGGTGGTTGGAGCCCTTATATAGGGAAAACAGTTTGCAGGTGAAAGTGATAGTAGTAATGGTCCAGAAACTTGAGATGGCCTACTGCTTATGGTAAGTGGAAGTTCAGGATCCACCAGAGGGAACAGAGGGACAGTGACATCAACTGGTAAATGCCAGAATTGCAGGAGATCCGTACAGCCATTTTTTCGAAAATATGTCATTATGAGGGTGATGTTATCCTTTAATCTTCACATTTCATGATTGATTTAGATGATTTTGGATTAATTCATACACAGATTGTGTTCCATATTTCTTTTTAAATACATATTTTTCATTGTCTTGATGCAGCCTGATGTGTTAAAACATCTCTTGCCAGGACATCAAGAAAAACAAAAATTTTTAGTTCTTTTTGCAGAAACAAAGCACGTCAGAAACCTTCTAAATCATTTGCAGCAAGTTGGATCTCCTTTAATATTAAAAAGGCAAACATGTTATCCAAACACAAAGTGCCCTCTGGAATAAAGATTCATTTTATCAAACGTTTTTTTCTCAGTTTGAGCAAAGGGTCTTTGAATCTGCTTTGGTCTAACAAATTTGTTTTAGATTCCCACCCTTTGGGGCTGATGCAATAAGAGGTGAAAATGTTTGCCCATTTTATACATTTGGGGGGGGCGGGGGGCGCATGTACAAAGTCCTTAGTTATTGCTAAAACATAAATTGCTTGATGTATTGATATTAGAGATGAATGTATCTCCTAAATATGGCCAGCCAGCCAAAAAAAGCAGAGGGGAAACATGTGATAACTGGTAAAGGCTGAACCTTGCAAGAGATGGAAAAAGTACACTAAACAAAAGTAACTAAACTTCCAACTGGTTACACTGTTACCTAATGAAAGGAAAAGGAAAGCAGTGAATGAACCTGTCTTTTACATCACTGATAGTAACTAATCTTTCAAACTGGTTACATCGTCACCTAATTTAGGGAGAAGGAAAGTGGTGAATGAACCTGCCTTGTAGCTCATTGTTATAGCACTTTATGGTGGGGACTTATTTATTTTATTGGGGCATGGTTAAATTATTTAAATACAATGCGATATTGCGATGTAGTAGATTATTTAATTAGGTCTTAACCATATTTATAAAAATCTATTTAGTATAAATATTACTCCCATTCATTGTTCTAGAGATGCAGTGCTCACTATTTAAAGGAATTGCACACTTAAAAAAATTACTTTGCCTTATTTTAATCTATAAATGAATAAATGTAAGCAGCATTTAATCTTCATACACACGTGCGATCGCGGGGGCCGACCCATGATGCATGATGTGTATGCCCGTCTGTTTTCTGACTCTGTGAAGGCAAGCATGCTCAGTAATCCCTATGAGGCAGCATTTGGCAAGGGAATTTCCCACCATGCAAATCACATACCAACTGTTACCATTCCAGCTACAGTAAAACATAAATACATAACAGAAGCGTTTATCATACTAATGCACTTGATTGAAAGCTGTAATGTAAGATGTTTCAGTAACGTAAAGTAATAGGATATAGGTCAATAGACAAATGGAACAGTGATAGTTGGGAAGAATTAAAGATTTCTTTAATGGGCAATTAAAAAAACAAATTTCCCAGAGTACATGTCCTTAAGGTTTAGTTCACACTCAATCAGTTTCTGTCTATTTCTGTTGCAGTCCCGTTTTTAACAGATCGGTCCATTATAAAAAAAAGTACTGCTGCATGTATTTCTGTCTAGAAATGGCGTTTTTATTAAAAATATAGCAAAAACGGGCAAAAAATGGACTGTCCGTTGTGGTCCGGTAGGGCATAGCTCCTAAACCTTCCGGTCTTCAATAAATACATTAAAGGGATAGTTCACTTTATGTGAACTTTTTAAGGCTACATTCACACTAGAAAAGGAACAAAACAGACCACAACGGACAGTCCATTTTTTTTGCTATATTTTGAATAAAAACGCAACCATTTCTAGACAGAAATGCATGCAGCAGTACTTTTTTTTTTATAATGGACCGATCTGTTAAAAATGGGACTTTGTTTCCCTGGTGTTCGGTTCCCAGTCCTCTGCTTACAGGAAGTTGCAAGCAGGGGCCGCCTGAGAGGCAGCCAATCACAGACACAGCAGCCAGCAATGCAGAGATCTGGGGGAACAAAGTAATATAAGTAGATTTCTGCTTTTTTTTTTTTTAACAAACCTGGCAGTTGGGGGTGGGCTAGGGTGCCCTGCACTATAGTTTTTAGAGGTAGGGCACCAGGCAGCAAAGAGCGATCCAGAGGGAAGGAGGGCTCCCCTGCGCATTTCACTGTCCTCACTGAGCAGCAGGGACCAGATGACTCACTGACAGCTCCTACTCTTCACTTTCCTGGACATTGGACAGGCACCGCAGGAGAACCATAAGGAGCAGGGGTGTAAAGTAACGATTATTTACATTACACAGTGGGGCCAGTAGTGGGTTAGTTTTAGTTTTGGGGGTGGACATGCCCTTTAACCTCTTTAGTCAATATATCATGGGAATGGTGTAATCCTGATTTCCCCGCCTCACAGTGTTGATGTATGTGGGGGATTGTTACCGGTAAATACCAGTAATGCTGCTGGGTTGCCGCCTATTAGTAGCCCGGGTAAACGATGCCACTCATTTTACCAACGTCCCATTAGCTTTAGTGGGTACATCAGCCTCCGTATAGTTTTGCTCTCAATGGTGGTTTCCCCTGTCCCCAGCTTCACGGGGTATTTCCCAGTGTGTCGGTCCATGGAGAAACACTACATAGCGGATACTTATGGAAGTAGTGACACAATCCGCATTCCTGTTCTGTCTCCCGACTCCACCCGGCAGTGCGTGTAAGGCCGTAGCCAGTGGCAGTTTGCCTGTTTAATTCCCGCCTATCCCCGCCTCCAGCTTGACACTAGCCACGCCCTCTTCCCAGTCTCTCAGACATCCGAGCCTGGCGGTGCTACTGGGTTATACTTCGTCTCTCCCTCGCCGCTCAGTGTTGGTACTTCCAGCCCCCGCCGTTCCCTCATGTTCGGACCGGATAAACTGGGGTTTGAGATGGACTATGGTTTCCAACCCTCTGCGTCTGTGGGGGACTTTAACCCTTTTAGCGTCAGTGTACCAGCCACCAAAGTGGAGTTGACAGTGTCCTGTAGGTGAGTTTCCGTTAGAACCAGAGCTGGGGGCTGTGTGTGTGTGGACTGTGTGTGTGTGTGGTGGAAAGTTCGCAGTGTTTACTGGGTCTTTAACTTAACTGGACTGACTCTCCGCTATTTCCCCGCTGTCGCCGTGTAACTTCCCTGTGTGTGCGGAATGGGGGGGACCTGTTAGTGGATAGTTTGGTTACATGGGACATTGTACTGGGGGTGGGTCAGGGAATTTGACATATAAGGCTACTGTAACCTATTATGTTCTGCCATATCGTGCTGTGGTGTGTTGGCAATGTTGGCCATGGTGTTTATAGGATGTTATAATATACATTGCTATGGTGGGAGCTGTATGTACGTAAAGAGATCATTGTATGCCTTATTGTCATGTACAGCTGGTTAATGGTTAATTGTCCTTTATGACTGCTGCACTTTATACATGCATGTTGGTCCTGTTTACAAAGGGTAGTTTTGCCATTGGGTGTATTATCCTTCTTGTAACCAGTCTGATTCTTACATTATTGCCTTCATCAGGAATGTTCACTTTGTGGTTAGATACAAAAAGAAATGGAAGTCAGTTTTTGATTCTAAAACTATATGTATTAATTATCTAGCATTCATGCACACAGGGCAGCAATGCAATGGAAAGAGCTCGGACTGGTTTATGGTTAGCGGACAGTGGTCCAATGGAATTTCATTCCTGAGAAACTATACATTGGATTGCACTGCTATTGCAATGCTTCACTTGATTTTACTGGCAGGAGGAATAGTAAGAATAAAGAAAGGAACATTGCAAGCAGGAACCTTTGTTAGAAAGGTGCTTTATGATATTACAGTCGGTGCTCTGTCTTCTAATTTAATGTTATATGAAAGCTTTACTTGTTATTTCATAATATGGACATCAATATAATGCTTGCAACGGTGCAGTTAACCTTCATTTTAAATTTTTATTTTCACACAGCACATTTTTAAATTTTTTCCCCCACTATGACCATTGAACTCATACCTCAGCCATGTTTAAATTCTTGTATGCTACTGTTTAATACGACATATTGAAAAAATAACTTGTCAAAACTTTATTATGATTATCAACTGACTCACATTATGGTGTCAGTGTGAATGCTGCACATTTTGTTGTGAAAATGTTTGAGGCTATTTTTTGCCCCTCTTCATTTATTGATAATATACATATTTACCACCGAGGTAAATGTGGTCATCTGCAAACTGTAATCACTGGTTAGGAAAATCCAGACAAATGAAAAAAAAAAAACCCACATTATTTGTCAGTATGAGAAAGGGTTTTACTGAAACTGAAAATGGAAAATACCAATGTAAAATATTTAATAACTTAAAAAAAGATAAATATCCAAAATGTGTTGTCTGTTGTTGATTCTTGCTTGCTGTCTGATGACAAGTAATGACAATAATGTGTTTTGCTTGATGATGTTTGAATGAAGTTAGAGGTTTTGTTCAAAATTCACAATATTCCTCTTTAACCCAACAACATGGGTTTGTATAGTACTTTAGTGGAACACTTCACAACCTAAAACCTTGTGATTTCTGCATTTTCTATGTGCTTCTGCTGCCCTGCCAGTGCTTGTACTTTTTATACACCCACACATTTCCATTATTGTCTGTGGTTTTAACACTGTTTGCAAATATGAAATAAGTAGTGCACTGGGAGGTCTATCTGATAGAATAAAGTTATTTATTGCTATTTATTACAAAAATAAAATAGGTTGTGATCTGTTAAGAAATAGGTAAAATTTTCTGTATTAGTGTTATTTCTGCAGATTTTTTTCTTTTGCTTGTTTTGTTTTTATCCTAGTCAGTGATGTAGTTGTATACTGTATATTATTCCTATTAAGGATGGAAAAAAGAAAAGAAAATCACAATTCTGTTAGTAGTTAAGGGACTTTTTCATTGCTAAATGTGTTTTATCCATAAAGTTGAAAAAAAAGTTTAGGGCTACTTTCAGATGGGCGGTAATACTGTGCGATTCCAGATGTTTGCTGCTAGAAAAGTGCTACATGACGGTCGGGGGAAATTTCAGCCAAGCGCAATCTGCTGTTCGTCTGAAAGTAGCCTAGGTGTGACAAACCCAACTTAAATGGTATCGCCACGTCCAAAATTGATAATTGGTAAAAAAATAATGCACCCTCCAACCCTAAATGCTAGGTTTAAAACTTCTGAAACAGCCTCTAATATTTATTTATTTTTTATTTATTAGTATTTATTTATATAATTTATATATATATATGTACTGAACTATTTATTTGTTTGTTCCCCTTGTATGACTTTTTTTGTATTTTGTTATTGTACAGAGCTGAGTCCCCAAGTGGCGCTTTACGCTTTATAGATAAACTATACATACAGAAGGAAACGAGGGAACGCTACATCTAGCGTTTTTCTAGCAGCAAACATCTAGAGCCGCTCAAAGTAACCGCCTGTCTGAATGATCTTAAAAAGTTTGTAGCATTAGCAGAGGAGGCATTTACCTGCCAGGGAGGGATTTGGTTCCATAAGTTTGTGCAGTAACATGATTTGTAGCCAGCAACCAAGGGACAGTTGCCTTTTTCTGCTCTGCTTTTCAAAAGCATGCCCAAAAGTGAACAGTGTACACAAAGGCTCGCAGTATGAATCATGGGAGCTGACCCCTAGGACTCACAGGTTAATAAAATAAACCAGCCAGCAGCAAAGGGAGAGGTAATACACAGCTTGCTGTATCATTTTAAATGTGCTTTATTTGGACAATATTTCCTGGTGACTTTACTTCCCCTTTAAATGGCATCTTGTCCCTAACAAAGCTTAAGAGCCCCCCAAACATAGTACTTACCTTTTCCAAAGATGCTTCTAAACTAACTTACAGAACCCAATCCCTCTCTGGCTTAAATTACGACCTCTACAAGGAAGCTGCACAGCACAGCATTGCGGCGATGGATAAGGCCTTGCAGTAAATTTAGCCTTGACATGGCATGTGAAGTGTAACCTTATGTATTCTCTCTTTCTAAAATCAAGGCATTAGTCCACTAATCCACCTGAGATAATACGTAGTGAACAGGTATATTTAGAAACGTTTTCTATTGCTAGGAACTGAATGTAAGCAAAAAAAGACCATTAATATTAATATAATATTACGGTAATATTAATATAACTTTATTGTCACATACATCATTACAAAAAACAACAGCAGTGAAATGTGCTCCCTACAGCTCTTGATAAATAAAATAAAACATCCATAAAACATCCATTAAAAAACTCATTCAACCAAAATTCATCCCCCCCAACCCACTTTGATTTAACATTCTTATCACCTGGGGGAAGAAACTACCCCTAAACCTCTCTGTCTTTACAGCAATACTACGATATCTCCTTCCTGACTGTAGCAGCACAAATAATTCATTACTTGGGTGCTTACTATCCCCTAATATCTTCTTAGCTCTCTTTCTATCCCGATTAACATATATATCCTGAAGTGAAGGCAAAGAAACCTTCCTCATCATTCCCTTTTCTTTTACTTGGCAATTCCCTAACCACACTGTAATACCCATAGTTAGAATACTTTCAACTGCTGCAGTATAAAACATTTTACGGACATGTTGGCTCAATCCCATTTTCCTAAGTTGTCTCAAAAAGTAAAGCCGTTGTCTAGCCCTAGATACTTGGATCCTTATATGTTCTGACCATGATAAATCCTCTGTCATAACCACCCCTAAATACTTAAAATGCTTAACTACCTCCACCTGACAGTCATTAATAAAAAGAGGAGCGTAATCCGAATAAGTATTTTTCCTAAAATCAATAACTAATTCTTTTGTCTTTAAAACATTAAGTTCCAATCGATTATCTTTACACCATTCCACCAAATTGCTCACTTCTCTAAAATAATTTCCCTCGTCCCCCCAGTAATTTGCCCAATCACCACAGTATCGTCCGCAAACTTCACCACTCTGTTTGTATCAAATACTGCTACACAATCATAGGTGTAGTATGTGTACAGTAACGGACTTAGAACACATCCTTGTGGATTTCGGTAACTCTTGAAAATAGAATGCGGAAGCTCGAAAACAGCCCGATCGTGAGGAAAGATAGTTTTAAAATAAGTTTTGGTTATATTTATGGGTTCCCCAGACCATTCCCCAGGTCTCTGCGTCATTTACAGTAACCTACTATTACTATTTGTCCCTCAAAATGGACAGAAAATGTTGAAAATTCGAAAACGGAACTAAACTCAACAGTTTTGAACATCTCTAGTATAGTATTTGAGGTTGAATAAAGACATACGTCCATCCAGTCCAACCCATCTAGCAATATCCGAGTCCTGCTAATTTGTCCAGAGGAAGGCAAAAAAACCCCACCAAATTTATGAAGGGGGAAAAAATTCCTTCCTGAATCCAAGTGGCAATCGGATCAACTCTACTTTAGTATCAATACCAGTAACTTGACACATTCCTTGTTTGCAGAAACTCATCCAGCTTTTTTTTTAAACTGACCAATGAACCTGCCATTACAACGTCCCTGGAAGACAGTTCCATAGCCTTACCGTTCTCACAGTGAAAAACCCTTTCCGAGTCTGAAGCCTAAACCTTTTTCTTCAAGTCTTAAGGGATGTCCTCGTGTCCTTTGACATGTTCTCTTGGTGAACAATGCCCCAGATAGTTTATTGTATGGCCCGTTAATGTATATACACAGTAATCATATCCCCACGCAAGCGCCTTTTCTCCAGCGGACATAATTGTAACTTTTCCAGTCTTCTTCATATTCAAGCTCCCCAATCCCTTATTAATTTAGTTGCCCTTCTCTGAACCCTTTCCATTTCAAAGATGTCCTTTTTGTACACAGGATTCCAAAATGCACTGCATATTCCAATGAGGCCTTACCAATGCTTTGTAAAGAGGGAGAATTACATTTTCCTCCCTTGAATCCATACCTCGCTTTATACAAGACAATACCATGCTGGCTTGGCTGTTGCCGCCTGGCACTGCTTGCTACTTTAAGTTTGTTATCCACCAAAACTCCAAGATCCCTTTCCAACAGGGATTACTTAACACAGAGCCATTTATAGTATAAGTAGCACAAGTATTTTTAAGTCCAAATGCATCACTACATTTATCAACATTTAATTTCATCTGCCAACGCAGCCCAATGTGATAATCTATCTAGATCCCCTTGCAACGATTGCACATCCTCTGAAGTTTTTAATGGTCGACAAAGTTTTGTGTCGTCAGCAAAACCAGAAAACCTTGTGACAATACCCACTTCCAAATCATTAATAAATAGATTAAATAGAAGCGGCCCCAACACAGAACCCTGTGGCACCCCACTTAGCACTTTAGTCCATAATGATGAGGCCCCATTAACAACTACTCCTGCATCCTATTCTTTAACCAATTTTCTATCCATGTACAAATGTGACTCCCCAGACCAACAGACCTTAGCTATTTATAGTCGCCTATGGGGGACTGTATCAAAAGCCTTTGCAAAATCCAAGTAAACTACATCTACTGCTATACCAGAGTCTAAATTTCTACTTACTTCCTCATAAAAGCCAAGCAAGTTAGTTTGACAAGATCTATTCCTCCTAAATCCATGTGGTTACTACTTATAATGGCAGTCCTTGAAACATACTTAGAACATGATCCCTTATTAAACTTTCCAGGATCTTCCCCACCACTGAAGTTAAACTTACAGGCCTGTAATTACCCGGCTGTGAACGACTACCCTTTTTGAATATTGGAATAACATCAGCCTTTTTCCAATCCAGAGGCACACCACCGGACATGAGGGAATCAGCAAAAATAAGAAACAATGGCCTAGATAAAACTGAACTTAGCTCCCTAAGTACCCTAGGATGTATTTTATCCGGTCCAGGGAGATTACTAATATTAACCTATTTAGTTCTTTCTGTACCATATCCTCGGTTAACCAAAGTGAACTTGAATCTTGTATACCTTTTGCTACTATACTCTATTGATATCTGTACTTGGATCTTCTATAGTGTATACAGAGGAAAAAAAAATTATTAAGACATTTGCTATCGCCATCCCCGTAACTAACTTATCCCATTATTAATGGTGCCACATTCTCAGTCCTCATCTTCTTACTATTAATATACTAAAAAAATGTTTAGGCTTAGTGATGCTTTCTAGCTCTACTTCATTATTAATTTTAGTAGTTTGATTGCTTTCTTACTCCTTGTTACAGTTTTTATACTCTAAAGGCCCTTCGTTCCCTCGGCCTTAAAGGTTTTAAATGCCTTTTTCTTCCTTACCATTTGCCTCTTTACATCAGAATTCAGCCACATGGCGCGGGATTTATTTTTTTTACATTTATTTCCCAAGGGTATAAATTTAGATGTGAACTGGCTTAAAATCCCTTGAACACAGTCCACTTCTGTTCAGTACCTTTACCTGATAATACATTATCCAGTTGACATTCTGAAGAGCTGCTTTTAACCTGGGAAAATTTGCTTTCCTGAAATTAAATGTCTTTGTTAACCCAGCGCACTTTCCTTTCGAAACAAAGTCCAAATGCCACTATTTCATGGTACTATTCCCTAAGCCCCAGTTACCTTTATATCTATAATGCGCTCCACAATGTTAGATATTACCAGATCCAACAGAGCTCCTTTTCTAGTAGGAACCTCAACACATGTGAGAAGAAATTATCCTGCAGCAAATTCAGGAACTCATCGCCTTTTTCTGTGATGGCAGTTCCACCACCAATCAATGTCAGGGTAATTGAAGTCCCCCATAATGAGCACACTCCCAAACTTGCAGCCACTTGCAGCCACCTCCTCTCTCTAGCATTTGGCGGCTTATAGCAGACACCAACAATGACATTACCCCCTTTCTGTTGCCTAATTCCACCCATATTGCCTCCACTTTATCATCCATATCACCAGTTATCTCTTCTTTTAAAATTGGCTTCAATTCTTTTTTAACATAAACACATACTCCTCCCCCTTTCCTTTTTTTTCTGTCCTGCCTAAACAAGGCATATCCTTCTATATTTACAGCCCAGTCGTGAGAACTGTTCAACCACGTTTCTGCTATACCTATTACATCATACTTTTCATTCAATGCCATCATTTCCAATTCACCCATTTTGTCAGCCAGGCTTCTCGCATTTGCAAACATACATTTTAGATTATGATCCTGTAATTTATTCGTACACTTTGATACACATTCCTCCCTATCCCCTATGCTAGCCCCACCCCCCTTTCCACCCACCACTGGCCTATCTACACCCTGCTTTCCTCCTGGACAATCTATCCCAGTGAGACTGCTAATACCCTCCCCCCCCAAACCTAGTTTAAAATCTCCTCCAACCCTCTAGCCATCTTCTCCCCTAAAACAGCTGCACCACCATCAGTGAGGTGCAACCCATCCCTACTAAAGAGCCTGTAGCCGACAGCAAAGTCTGCCCAGTTCTCAATAAACCCAAACCCTTCTTCCTTACACCACTCTCTTAGCCACGCATTAATGCTCCTAAGCTCCTAGTAAGCAGCACTTATGTTTGAGTTGCTGCATGACTTTAATCCAGTACTTATTTTGCTCAGGCTCAGTCCCACAGCCCCAACCTTCCCCCACGCCACACACACACACACACACACACACACTATCTGACTTTAAGTGAGGGCAAGCATGCTCAGTGTTCACCATGAGGCAGCACTGAGAATTTCCCACCATGCAGTTTTCGTACCAACTGTCACCATTCCAGCTACAACAAAACTGCACATAACAGAAGAATTAAGGATACTGAGGTACTTTATTGACAGCTGAAATGTAAGATGTTTCAGATAGTATATCTAAAGTTTAATAATAAATTTAATCAGATAGCTCAAAATATCGAAAACACAGGCCTCTAACTTCAGTCCTCATCTCTACTCAGATCTGGAGCTTGAGGGCCACCCCACCTACTAGCATTGAGTCTTTAATATGTATTCAGACTATCTAGTCTTAAAGGGCATGTCCACCTTAATAAAAAAAATTGTATAATTTAGGGCACCCCTGCCCAACCCCAACCGCCGTGTCAGAATGTTAAAAAAAGATTTAGAACATTACTTACAGCCCCTCCATCCTCCGGCGCACTGATCCGTCCCCCTGCTTGCAAGCTTACAAGCAGGGGCCAGACTGGCAGACGCATCTGTGATTGGCTGAGAGGCAGACAATTACAGACACGGCTGCCATCATTGGAGAGCGCTGCGGGAACAAAGGTGGAACAAAGTAGTGTTCTACATCTTTTTTTAACAAAATGACACGGCGGTTGGGGGCGGGCAGGAATGCCCTACACTATAGAAAAACCTTTTAATGTTAGATGTATGGATGGATATGGATGGATCCCCTGCACTTGCCATTGTCCTCTCAGAGGACAATGGCAAGGGGGAGGGGGAGGGAGAGGAAAACAGGAGGGAGAGCTTTTACAGTCTTATCAGAAGCTTCCATATTGGTGTGGGAAAATCTGTCAACTAGGGTCAGGATGTGCGGCCAATTAGTGCACATGCTAACAACTGTTAGCAATTTTTGAGGCCTAGGTACAGGAATGAACTGGCAACATTATCAAAGACTTTTTAGTTACAGAATCTACATCTTACATGAACGCAAATGCAGCTTACTGGAATAGTATATTACAATGTATAGATTTTCTGGGGAGGAAAGCTTTCACACTAAATATTAGTTCTCCTTTAAACTATTATTCTTATTGTGTGTGCATTAAATGTAATGTATTCTTTTCAATACCACCGAATGCAGGTTGATATATAAAGGGAGCTCTAACCCAAATAGATGGATTGAAAAGTAAAAAGAAGAAGCATTTTTACCTCTATAAATTCTAAGGGGAAGGGAAATGATTTGGTTTCCCCTACTTACCGTATATTTAGAAATATGCAGTCAATAATGTTTGGTGATTTGCCCTGAAGTACTGTATATGGTCTAAGTGAAATAAAATTGCAGAACCTTATCAACAAACTAACCTTCATGTGAACCTTTTAAGCAGCTAAGTAAAAAAGACATATTAAACACACTCTACATCATGCAGACACCTCAGAATTCTGCACCCATCTGACATTTGTGCACCATAGGGTGGCAGCCAGCATAGGAGAAGGGAGCTCATCAATTGATTTTCCTTAGCTGATGCCCTACTTTTTTTTTTAAAAACACCTTTTATTAATGAAACCAACCTGTGGTACATTACATACAAGATATTGGCATTTAGAGAGTTATATGGACATACATGCATGTATACATCAGTACTATTTCAAAGATATCTTGGGGGGTTAGATCTTTTCAGAGGTCTCTAATAACATATAAATAACTATTTACATTTAGAAAAATATAGTTGTCGAAACATTTGTCTACCTGTTTGTGGATAATCTTCTGGAAGCCGGACACCCGCCCCACATCGCTCGCCGGCCCCGGGCCACACCCGCAGCCCGTGGATTTTGTGATTTAATATGTGCTCTCCAGTTCTTAAATTGGGAACTGTAGTGAACAGTTAGTTCAGTGTGTTGGGTCACTCCAACCACTGGTTCCAGATTTTATGGAATTTGTTGGGACCGTTTCTGTATTTGTATGTGATTTTGGGGTAGGGGAGATCCGTGTTGACAAGCTTGATCCATGTCTTGAGTTTGGGAGCCTTTAATAATCATTTTGCGTGCATAGAATAGGGTTGTTTGGATAAAGTTTAGTTCATTACCGGACCATATATCTTTCTCCATCAGACCAAACAGGCACATTCTGTAATGAGTCGGATGGGATGCGGTGTCAAATCTCTCAGGAAGTGTAGGATCTTTAGCCAGAATTGAGATATCTTGGGGTATTCCTATATAAGATGTATGAAATCTGTGTCCGATTGATGACATATGGGGCATATGGAAGTGTGAGTATTGCTCATATGTTTTATTTGTTCGGGGGTGTAGTAAGCTTGATGGAGAATGTTGAATTGAAGTAATTTATTGTTGACCGCCGGGGAAACCCTGGTATGAGAGTAATATAGATCTACCCATTGTTCCTCAGTAAGGTTTCCAAGTTGAGGGGACCATTTGGATTTGATTAGTTCCAAAGTGCCTAAAGTGCATATTATGCCGATGATAGGGTGTTTTTAGATTGTGGTTTGAGGGGAAGGAAAGGTGATTTTAAGGGCATGGTGTATTTGTAGGTATCGGAAGTGTGCGGAGTTTGGGAGGTTAAATGTCTCATTATTCTGAGAATTTTATTGCTATGTTGTTTTTGATTAGGTTGCCAAGAGTGTGGACTCCCCATTCTTTCCATTGTTTTTGACCTGGGAGAGAGTGGAGTCCAGAGAGTAGTTTGTTACCCCAAAGGGGTGTGTGTTCCGCATGTCCCTGATATTGTAGAAGGATATTAGTGAGGTGCCAGATTCGGGTGGATTGTTTGTGTAGAACAGTGCCCGTGCCTACTAGATGTAGGCGTGGGCACTGCACCGGTTAAATAGGTTGTCATTAAATCTGATATATTGGGTGGGGTTGCTGGGTTGACCCAACTTTGCAGGTTTTTGAGTTGTGATGCCCAGTAGTATGTTTGTAGATTTGGGAGGGCAAGTCAGCCCATCGTCTTGGGGGGCTTGTAGGGTAGTTGTTTTTATTTTTGCTCTTTTGCTGTTCCAGAGAAAGGATAGGATAAGGCTATTGAGTTTTGTGAAAAATGATTTAGGTATGTAGTTTATGCTGTGTTGGATCATTTAAAGGATCTTAGGTAATACATTTTTTTTGACTAGTTGTATCCTGCCCCACAGATTTGTTGGAACATGTTTCCATCTTTGGGTTTTCTGACTTGTGTATTCCAGTAGATATGCTATATTCAGAGAATAAGATTGTTGAGGGGATTTGGTGATTTCAACACCCAGGTATCTGTGGTGAGATATGGGGATAGGTGTGTGGGTGGAAAGTCTGTGGGTTTGGATTTGGTCTAGTGGGTATAAAGCTGACTTGTCCCAGTTGATTAGGAGTCCGGAGTATTTTCCAATCTCATTGATTAGGTCGAAAACTATGGGGAGAGAATGGCTCGGGTTACCTATATATAGAATTAGATCATCTGCGTAGAGACCCAGTTTTTCTTCTAATTGAGCTACTTTGAAGCCGTCTATATTTCTGTTGTTATGTATTGCTATGGCCAGAGGCTCTATTGCTAGTGGGGAGAGGGGGCATCCTTGTCTGGTTCCTCTTTGTAATGGGAAGGTTGGAGACATTGTGCCATTGATAAGGAGTTTTGCTTCTGAGTTGGTGTAGAGTAATTGAACCCATTTGATAAAGCGTTGTCCTATTCCTCATTGTTTGAGGACTTCCCACAGGAAAAGCCACTCAACCGAGTCGAATGCTTTTTGGGCATCGAGGGAGAGCATTATACGTTCCCCTGTATTATCATGGTTTATTTGCTGATGCCCTACTTTAACAATTTCTTACTTAAAAAAGTTAAACCTAGCATAAAAATCCTGCCTTCAGAGCGATTTCAGCTCTGAGTGATCCATTTCAACGGCATTGTTACCTGTAGGGTGGGGGTTGGTAAGAGACAAAAGAAAAGCATTTTTCCCTTTCTTTTCTGATTGGATGGTGGTGTAGCTAATTGGTTTAAATTACATGAGCACTGTGTGATCTTTGGTTTTGGACCTCATATAAAAGCCCTGCCTTCAAAACAATTTCAGCTCTGTGTGATCCATTTATATTGGTGATTCTGTATTAAATGTGTGATAATGTTTTTAAGGGGGGTTCGTTAAGAAATGAAAGCGTTTAGAGCAAGAAAGGGTTTAAACACAATATTTCTGTTGGGGTGTATTGCTGTTGCCGTGTATTTTTGTTGAAACAAAGTGTTACCAGTCAGTTTGAGCTTCGGCTCCTCTACTTCACAACCTGTAGTGGGAGTCCAGTCAAATCATCAAATGGTGCTTTGGAAGCATCCAAAGGCAAGAAATACTGTAGAAATAAAACGTAACTTTTATTGCCGAACATAGCATGCTTCATGATGTAAAAATCGTCACTTCATCAGAGGGTTGAAGTGACAATTTTTACGTCACGAAACACATCAGGGCACTATGATTGTCTCCCTCTGTGAAGCATGCTATGTTCGGCAATAAAAGTTACGTTTTATTCGCAGTTGGTAGCAGTCTGTCATCTTTTTTTGCTAGTGTATTTTTGTTGCTGTGTTTTGCGGTTTAGTATGGACAGTTTTGTTGGGGCCAGGCAATGTGCATCCTGCAGGATATATGGGATCTTGGAGGAGCCACCCCAAGAGACCTTTGTATGTGAGTGGGTTGCCCATTTGGAATCTGAGGTGCAGAATCTAAAGGGGAAATTTACAGCATTGCAGGGCTTGGCAAAACTGTGGGAAATGCAAGGACTGGCAGGGGCCAGTAAGCTGGAGGGTGGAAATGGGGCAGATAATAGGGTGAAGGAAACTAGATTTGTAAGGTTCACTAGGGGAAATAGGTTATAGAATGACAGGGTCGCTTCTTCCCAGCTGGTCAATCCCAACAAATTTGCCGTCTTAGGTGAAGATGCAGAAGATGACAGCTCAGAAGAAGCATGTATGGAGCGGGCCATTCCCTTAAGCAACCTCGGGGACCGCCATCTCTAAGACAAGGGAGGGAGAACTGGGGACTATGAAGAATAGGCAGGTGGTAGAGGTATGGGACTCCATTATTAGGAAAGTAGATAAGGTAATCTGCCACCAAGACAGTATATGCCAAACCGTGTGCTAGGGTTCAAATAGTAGATCAGATTTTTGGGTGTAAAGAGATGGGATTTGGTGTTTTAGAAAAACTGGGCTGACTTTTCTGTTAGCTACAGATTCTTTAGTATTGATGGACTGCACCTCAATGATGATGGTGCAGCTGTTTTGAGTAGAAGATGGCTAAGGGGTTGGAGGAGATTTTAAGGTATGGGGGGAGGATACATGTGACCACACGGGTAGATAGAGGGGTTAGGGATCAGGGGGTTAATAAGATAATGGAGGGAGGAGATGGGAGAAGGGGAGCATAGAGGATAAGAAAGCATGTACAGCCAAGTGTAGAAGTAAATTAATTGATAATCTAAAATGTATGTTTATAGATGCAAGAAGTCTGGCTGGAAAAACTGAGGAACTAGAACTAATATCATCATGGCTAAAAACATTTTTTCATTTAGACATGACAGAGTTAATAAGAAGTCTGTATGTATGTAAAACAAGAATTGAAACCAACTTTAAAAGATTAGATAGGGGTATAAACGATAGAAACAATATGGGTGGAGCTGTTTACAGGAAGAAAGAAGATGGGTAAATTAATTGTTGGTGTATGTTATAAGCTGCCAAATGCCAGTGGGGAGGTGGAAATCAATCTTCATATGCAATTGGCAAAGGCTGCAGGTATGGGGCATGTTTGGGTTATGGGGGTTTTAAATTACCTTGATGTAGATTGTAGTAAGGGAACTGCCAGAACCTCAAAAGGTATCAAGTTCTTAAATTTTCTATATACCGTATATACTCGAGTATAAGCCGAGGTTTTTAGGTTTATAAATCAACCTAAAAACCTTGCCTCGGCTTATACTCGAGTCAAGAAAAACTTACCTTAATTCCAAATGCAGCCGCGAGTCAGGAAGGAAAGCCGGCAGTTCCCAGTAGCTCTTCGCGGGTGCGCGATGATGTCATTGTGCAGCCGCAAAGCAGTACTGGGAACTGCCGGCTCTGCACAGAGCGAGCGGCAGCCGCGGAGAGATGAAGACTGAAGACCGGCCAGGTACGGTAAGTGAACTGGGGGGGGGGGGGGGGCTCTAGGGTGGGGGACAGTATGCCATACAGTAACACCCAATACCTTTCTACTATAGATGTTTGGAAACTACAACTCCCAGCACGAAAGCATGCGGGGAGTTGTAGTTTCCAAACATCTACAGGTGGAAAGGTATAGGGTTACTGTATGGGATTACTGTACATTTAAAGGGCAACTATCTACCCTCGGCTTATACTCGAGTCAATCATGGTTTTCTGATTTTGGAGGCAAAAATGGGTACCTCGGCTTATACTCGAGCCGGCTTATACTCGAGTATATACGGGTAAGCATTTTCTTTCACAGATGGTAGTTCCTACTAGACAGGATGTGTTGTTGGATCTGGGGATATCTTACAACCCAGAGCTCATTTTGGAGATGAAGTTAATTGGAAGCTTAGGGCATAACATTAAGTGCACTGGGTTAACAAAAACTTTTAACTTTAGGAAAGCTAATTTTATGTTGTTAAGGAATCACTCCTGCTCATTTACTGGGGGATTTGTTCCTAGGTAAAGATATTAAGCAGAAGTAGACTGCTTTTAAAGGGATATTAAACTATTACATTTCTAAATTTATAGCTTTAGGGAACTATAAAAAATTATGTCAACTCCTGCCTGGATTAATGATCGGGTAAAAAGGGAAATGGAAAAAAATTGAAAGGCTTTTAAAATTTTGAAATCAGGTGGAACAGAGCAGACTTACAGGGAATAAAAGCTGTAATAATGAGTGCAAGAAAGCAATTAAACTAGCTAAAATACAAAATTAAATATGGATAGCAGAACAAAGCAAGTCCCACCCCAAAATGTTTTTTAAAATGTCAACAGTAAAAAGATGAGGACTGAGAATGTTGGACCATTAAATAATGTGGCTGAGATGGTTATGGAAGATGCCGAAGAGGCTAATGTGCTTAACCGTTGTTTTCCCTCTGTATGTACTATAGAGAATCTTAGTCTTAATAAAATATAATATTATGAAGGGTATAAATGAGGAATATTCACTCTGACTGACAGAGGATATGGTACTGAAACAATTAGACAAAGATAATATCAATAAATCCCCAGATACCAAATACGTCCTCAGATTTTAAAAGAGCTTAGTCCAGTTTTATCTAGACCACTGTTTCTCATCTTTTCAGATTCACTTTTGTCTAGTGATGTGCCGCTGGATTGGAAAAAAGCCAATGTAATACCAATTTTTTACAAAAAGGTAGTTGTGGTAACTATAGACCTGTAAACCCAACATCAGTGGTAGGGAAAGTGCTGGAAACTTGTTACGGGATCATATTCTTGACTTTGTCTCCAGAACTGATCTTATTAGTAGTAGTCAGCACATATTTATGAGAAATAGATCGTACCAGACAAATTTACTTGGATTTTATGAAGAAGTGAGTAAGAATTTAGATTCAGGCATAACAGTGGATGTAATATACTTGGATTTTGCTAAAGCTTTTAAGGAGACTAATGTAAAAACTGAGGGCTGTTGGCCAAGAAAAAAACATTTGTACATGGATAGATAATTGGTTATGGGATCGCAAACAGAGGGTGGCAGTCAATGGAGCTACATCTATGTGGGCTAAAGTTCTAAGTGAAGTGCCTCAGGGTTCTGTACTAGAGCCACTTCTTTTTAATCTGTTTATAAATGACTTAGAAGGAGGGCAACACAGGTCTCTATGTTTGCTGATGACACTAAACTATGCAGAGCTTTGGAAACTTCAAATGATGAGCAATTGCTGCAAGCAGATAAGATTATCCAAATAGGCAACAGAATGGCAGATTAGATTCAATGTTGATAAATGTAAGGTGATGCATTTGGGGTTTTCCACCTACACCATAAAAAACTTTGTGTGTTAATTGAATCTCTAATGGAAAAATTTGGGGGTTCTGGTAGATAACAGACCTAGTTGTAGCAAACAATGCCTGACAGCAAATGCTAGAGCTAGCAAGATATTGTCTTGTATAAAGAGAGGAATAGATTCAAGAGAAAAAAAATATTCTCCCTCTTAACAAGGCACTGGTAAGGCCTCATTTGAAATATGTGGTGCAGTTTTGGAATCCCATATGCAAAAAAGGACATCTTAGAAATGTAAGCAGAGAAGGGCAGCTAAATAATAAAGGGAATGGAGGGTCTTAACTATGCAGCCAGATCAGACATGTTAGGGCTGTTTACATTGGAGAACCAATGTTGGCATGGGGATATGATCACTTTATACAAATATATTAATGGGACATATGGGGATATGATCACTTTATACAAATATATTAATGGGACATACAATAAACTCTCTGGTGTACTGTTAACTAATAATATCATATCAGAGGACACATGGACATCCTTTAAGATTGGAATAAAGGGGTTTCACCTTCAAGGTTAGGAAAGGTTTCTTTACAGTGAGAATGGTGAAACTGGAATTGCCTTCCAGCAGATGTGATAATAGCAAGTTCATTGAATAGAGTTAAAAGCGGCCTAGATAAGTTTCTAAAACTAAAAAATGTTGAGAATTACTGGCATTAAAGGGCAAGTCCAGACCCAAAATGAAAACTTACATACAGGTAAATCACCCCCCAAAACCCTAAATGGTAATAGTTTAAAATCTGAAATATATAAGTCCAACCTGAAATCCTGCACAATGTCCTGTTTTCCCTGTTACTGCTTCCTGGTTCCAGTTAGCAACTGTCAGTTATGGATTTGACAGTTGACATCCCAGCCAATGACTGAATGTTAATCCCTTTTGCCTCTTCTGAGCATGCCCAGGCTCAGTACAGGTTTTTAAATAGCTCAGTTTCCATGAGGCCTCCAGAAGCATAGCAGGCATACAGTAATGAATTCATGGGACAAATTATGATATATCAACATATTTTAAAGAGGCCATTCTTTCTAAATGATGTTCTTATGAGGGTGGAGTTGTCCTTTAAAGGGACACTATAATGAAAAAAATACTTTTCCTCATCTTAATCTAAAATTAAATATGTGTAAGTAGCAATTACTCTGAGGTGTGTGTTGCTGCATGCCTTCAATCCAGCACATGTTCCCCCTCCCTCTTTTAATCACTCCCACTTTCATCTGACATGACATTTTCCCACAAACCAACTGTCACATCTGCACACAACATACAGCATTCCAACTGTCAAAACTCTGTCACCATTCCAGCCACAGCAAAACTGCTCACAGAAGAATAGGTTATGAGAGCAATGCACTTGATTGACAGCTTAAAATGCATGATGTTTTAGACTGGATATCTAAAGAAATAGAGGGCTGATCAACTTAAAAAATTATACAGTGGTGGTTGGGAAGAATTATACTTTTCAGTAATGTTCAATTTAAAATAACTTTTTTTTCAGTATAGATGTCCTTTAAGTCAAGTGATAAACTCCTACATGTGCTTTTGGGAAGCAAAGGTAAATTACATTTTAAAAAATTAACTGTCAATTATTGATCTAACTCATATTTAATTTATATTCCAGTCCTCAAATAAAGACTTATATACAGGTAAATCACCACCTAAAACATTAAACTGAAATAGTTTGAAATCTAAAATATACAAGTCTATCCTGAAATCCTGCACAATGTCCCGTTTCCCCATCTCTGCTTCCTGTTTTTTTCCAGTAAGCAACTGTCCGTTATTCGACAGTTGGTATCACAGCCAATCACTGAATGCTAATCCCCTTGCTACCTCTTCTGAGGATGCTCAGACTATGTACAGGTAAGTAAATTGCTCAGTTCCCATGAGACATCCAAAAGCATAGCAAGCATACAGTAATGAATTCAGATGACAAAGTAGGATATATCAACATATTTTAAAGAGGCCATTCTTAATAAAAGGTGTTACTATGAGGGTGGAGTTGACCTTTAGGCTTGTTTATGACTAATCCTGGACAGGGGGGGGAGGGTTTACATACTCTTTTTATGGTTTAAAATATCCCTTTCAATGCTAAAAGTTATTTAGCCTGTAGATCTCCTTTACGGATCAACATTGTAAAAATATACATATGTTGTGATTTTCATTTAGCAAGTATTGTTTTAAAAAGCAGCAAACAGAAGGAAATGGTCAAGCAGCCTACATCTGTGCTGGGACAAATAGTATGCTGGGACTGTTTATATGCCTTTCTAATACCTAATTTTGTTGCTTTAATTGTTCAATCCCTGGATCTGTCAACCCTATATATACTGTTTGAAATACTTTTTTCCTCTCCAACCCTACCACCACATATCTAAAATACATTATATCATCTAAGATGCTTCTGCCTGTGGGAAGGTAAACTCCATCAAACATTTACTAAAAATCAATGGGAAGCAAAATTGTGACCCAAGTCTCTCACTGCCAATGCTACCTAGATCTATAGAAATAACTTGCAAGGGATTGTCATATTTATCTCAAAGCACAGCTAAGTAATTCATATATTCACACCGCGGTGCTTTTAATGTTCGGCGTTGTCTCAATGGTTGGCTGATCGGTGTCCCCTCTGCAGGCGCCCTTTCCCTTTCTCTGGACCTCCTGACATTGTGTCGACATGCTGTAGCACTTTTGACAGATAAGTGGGTACTAAACTTTATTACCTGAGACTATTCATGACTGATGGGTTAGGGCCTTGTGCACTGGTCACTTTACTCTTATGTAGAAGGGTTAAAGTTTTAACCATTTTTATTCTCATGTCTGTCATTTATTTTCGTACCCCTATGTGGATTTATATTGTTCTTTAAATAAAGGGTTTTTATCTATATCCAGTATTATATGAGTGCGGTACTCCTCTTTTCTCTCTGTTTGCCTACTATATTTACTGTATGTAGTCCAGGCACCTTGGTCCTCTTGGACTTGATACTGTCTTGAACCCTGTGACCATGTGTTATCACATATCAATCCATTGATTTCAATGGCACTGCTATGTATAAATGCACAAAACTGCTGCAAACGGTGAGATTTTTTCAATGCCCTACATATGGTGGGCCAAGTGTGAACGGTACCATACACTCCTATTGGCTATTCGTTTTAGTAGTGTTTTCCCGCATGAATTTGGACCGAAACACACCCTAGTGTGAATGAATCCTAATCGTTACTTACTGGCCATTTTCTCCCGCGCCGTCTCTAATCCAGCACCCTGCTTGCTGGACACACAGCCGCGTCTGTGATTGGCTAAGACACAGATGACGTCATTCAAGACAACGCGGAAGAGAATGGTCTGTATGTAACATTGGAAGCATTAATTTGCAAAAATATTTAGAGGATGGATCCTGATAGAGGGAGGGAGTGCAGTAAAGGGCTCCACAGCACATGTCACATTCCTTCGAGGTTGAGGAATCAGCAAGGACCGGATGGCTCACAGACACCTCCTTCACTTTGCTTTCGTGGACTTTGGACAAGCATTGCTGTAGAACAATTTGGAGCAGAGATGTAAGGTAAGGATTTTTGTAAACTACTTAGCAGGGCCAGTAATGGGTTAAATTATAGTTTTGGGGGTGGACATGCCCTTTAACTCACAATCCAGTTGCTCATGCCTTACAAATGCCTTATTGAAATTTTCATGTACAGAAGAATTTTCACGATTTTGCACTTTTATTGTTTTACAGTTGGAATGTAAATATTTCTTACATTCCGGTGTTTTTAGACTTTTGGTTCATGTGTAGTGGGTTCACTCTGACATTTTTTTTTAAAAAAGGTCACTTAGTACACCTACCTGTTAATTCTGGTTTAAATGAAAGAATATGTACATCTGTTTGAGACCCCTGGTGTTTTCTGAGGGATAGCTAAAGGTTGTGATAGCTGTAGTATACTTGTATTTTGCTAAGGCTTTTGATACAGTCCCCCATAGGCTACTTATATATAAGCTAAGGTCTGTTGGGCTGGGGTTGCACATTTGTGCATGGATAGAAAGTTGGTTGATGGATAGGATGCAGAAACTAGTTGTTAATGGGGCATCTTCAATATGGACTAAAGTGGGGTGCCAAAGGTTTCTGTGATGGGGCCACCTCTATTACATCTGTTTATTAATGATTTGGAAGTGGGTATTGTTAGCAAGGTTTCTGTGTTTGCTGATGACACAAAACTTTGTTGACCATTAAAAAACTTCAGAGGATGTGCAGTCGTTGCAGGTGGATCTAGATAAATTGTCTCAATGGGCTACTAAGTGTCAGATAAGATTCATTGTTGGTAAATGTGGTGATGCATTTTGGACTTAAAAATCCTTTTGCTGCCAATACTATAAATGGCTCTGTGTTAAGTGAATCCCTGTTGGAAAACAGTTTGGTGGAAAACAAACTTAAAGGAAGCAAGCAATGCCAGTCAGGAACAAGATATTGTCTTGTATAAAGAAAGGTATGGATTCAAGGGAGGAAAAATTTAAAATTCTCCCTCTTTAGAAAGCATTGGTAAGGCCTCATTTGGAATATGCAGTACAATTTTGGAATCCTGTGTACACTTGGAAATGGAAAGGGCTCAGAGAAGCGCAACTAAAATAATAAAGGGAATGGGGGAGCTTGAATATGAAGACAGATTGCATAAGTTACAATTATGTACACTAGAGAAAAGGCACTTATTACTGTGTATAAATACATTAACGGGCCATACAATCTGGGGCATTATTCACCAAAAGAGCCTGTCAGAGGACACACAGAGATCCCTCAAGACTTGAAGAAAAGAAATTTAGTCTTCAAGTTGGGAATAGGGTTTTTCACTGTGAGAATGGTAAAACTATGGAACGTTCTTTCAATGGATGTTTTGATGGCAGGTTCATTGGATAGTTACAAAAGAAAGCTGGGTGAGGTTTTTCTTTTTGCCTTCCTCTTGATCAACAGTTAGGCAGGAAAGGTGGGTATTGCTGAGTAGGTTAAACTGGATGGACATATATCTCAATACTATACCTTACTAGCTTTATAGGTGCACCCTTGTGGTGAATTTAAGTTCATTTTAATAAATGTAATACTGTTCACCCAGCATCACTGATTATAATTGAACTACTGCTGTAATCATTGCATTAAAGTCTTGGACTGTTTTAAAGATAAAGTTCAGCAGAATGGATGTCTCGGACTGGGTAATTGTACTTATTTGGATATATGGAGAGCTAGGTGTTTATTTTTTATTTAACCAATTACTGCTTGTGATTCTAAAAATCTGTTTTTAACCTTTACTTCATAGTAAGTTTGAAATTTCAAAAGAAGTCAAGAGGAGAAGTAATTGAATGAACATTCGACCATAGTCAGTGTTAAATTACTGCAGAGCAGCTAAATGCACTCATGTGGAACTTCACAAAATATGAAGTCTTAAGCAACTTACTTAATGCCAAGCCTGCAAGCAGACTGTGCTTGGTTGGTTGTTTTGCTGATACTCAGCAGACAGTTAATGAACTAGCTTATTACCAGTAAGCTTAGTGAACTGAAGAAACACACTAAAATAAGCAAAAAGTAACTGTAGTCTTAGTATTCATAAGGAGAGGATTTTGATAAAACTTTCAGCACATGGGAGACGACATTGTAGTCAAATAAGTGATTATTTTAAAAGGACAGTAAACTGTTTTTTACCCCTTTCAGTGCCAGCAGAATTCACCACTTGTGTTAAATGCCAGAAGAATTTTCAGGATTTTAGACACATTTGGTTCAGTCAAAGTTTACAGTAGGAAACCCCCCCCAGTAAATCAGGAATATTGTACATAGTTTTTTTCAGCACAAAGTGTACTTTAACATGGTAACAACATTTTGTAACTTTTCTGGAAATTTTACTGGAATTATGGGTAAAATATGTCCAATAAATTTAAAATTTGCAAATTTTCATGGATTTTTCCCATTTTTAGTTATAGTTATCTTAAGGTTACACACAAAAACCTTACTGTTTCTAAAAGCTCTGATACTCCTGAGTACAACGATACCAGATATATGGAGGTACCCCACTTTTCCTGTACAGGAGACCCCCCCCCCCAAACTAAAACTGCACCTTCAAGAATATTACACCAAATTGAAATGTATAACCACTTCTAACGGTTAACATAGAATATCACAAGTGAGATATTTTTAGAAACTACACACCCGCAGTATTTTATGAGTGAGGTAAGTTTCGATCAAAATGCAGATACCTGGAAGCAGCTCTTCGTCCAATTGTAAGTTATTTTCTCACCTTTTCCTTTTTTTCCTCTACTGTAAAATCAGAGACAAAATCAAATGCCGAATTTTAGCTAAAAACTGCAGAGGAAAGTTCAAACGCATCTCAAATATGAAAGCCTAACCTCTCCTGAATAAAATGGTATTCTACATTCATGGGTGTACCCAGAGACATGGCTACCAACTAACCCAGAGCGGCACCAATGCCAAATGTAAGTAGCAGCAAAAATAAATTAGCCAGCTCTTGCTCTGCAAAGAAAAAAAATTGCGGCATGGTGCAGGCAGTGCAAAACCTTCATTAGCACTTAGGTTAGCGTGATTTTAGCGCTTATTTTCTCGTTAGCGCGGGATATTGCATCTCTCTGTTTATATTCCCGAAATCTACACACCTTCAGCTATGTAACGCTGTACTTTGTTCATTCATACCATCAATAGTGAGGGGGCAGTTCTTTGTAGAAATTCGCACTTTTCTGAAAAAATTAACAAAAAAATTCAAAAGGTAGAAATCATGCCAAAACCTCATGGAATGTAAAAAAAAGTTACCAAATATCAAACTCCCAAATGTCCCGAATCAAACGGTAAGCCATATGCATGGTACGTGGAATTGATTAGCCACAAAATGAGCCAAATCACAGTGGCCGAATTACAGCAACTTTTCAGATTTGCCAGACTAAACGCCCCTCTATATTAGAAATAACCCCAAAACTATATATTCTTGGAATTTACACGCCCTTCACAGAGACGTGGCCACCAACTAGCTCAAATGGGACGCATGCCCAAGTGCAATTACAAGAAAAAAATCAAAGTGCTCTGTAGTTTGAACAGCCCACGCTTTTTCAAAGGAAACAGTCCCAAAACTTGGAAATACACCCCACAAACTATATAATTTTGGAATTTACACTTCTTCAGCCACGTTACAGTGCCAAGCTTTCATACATACATGAAGAATTCCAGACGCAGTAATCCAAAGAACTCTTGTGTTTTTAGGATATTTTGTGAAAAATAAAATTATATGATTCAAAGGTTGAAATCCTATCTAAACCTTCTTGACAAGCAAAAATACCCACTAAATGTCAATCTCCCACATGTGCTGAATCAAACGGTATGCCATATGCGTGAGTGCACTTAGAGACGTGGCAACCAAGTAGCTCAAATGGAACGCATGCCCAAGTGCAATTACAAGAAAAAATCAAAGTGTCCTGTAATTTGAACAGCCTACGCTTTTTCAAAGGAAACAACCTGGAAACTTGGAAATACCCCATACAAACTATATATTTTTGGAATCTACACACCTTCACCTACGTAGCGTTGTCATGCTTTCATACATACATGAAGAATTCCAGACATAGTTTTCCATAGTACTCTGTGCTTTTAGGAGATTTTGGAAAAAATAAAATAAGGTGATTCAAAGGTTAAAATCTTACATAAAACCACTTGACAAGCAAAAAAGCCCACTAAATGTCAATCTCCCACATGTCTTGAATCAAACGGTATGCCATATGCGTGGGTGCACACAGAGGCGTAGCCACCAACTAGCTCAAATGGGACGCATGCACAAGTGCAATTACAAGAAAAAATCAAAGTGTCCTGTAATTTGAACAGACTATTCAACTTGGAAATACCCCCCACAAACTATATATTTTTGGATTCTACACACCTTCAGCTACGTCATGGTGTCATGCTTTCGTATATACATGAAGAATGCCAGATGCTGTTATTCATAGAACTCTGTGCTTTTAGGAGATTTTGTGAAAAAATAAAATAAGAGGACTCAAAGGTTGAAATCCTACCTAAACCCACTTGGCAAGTAAAAAAACCCACTAAATGGCAAACTCCCACATCCTGAATCAAACGGTTGGCTGGGTGCAAACAGAGACGGGGCCACCAACTAGCTCAAATGGGACCCATGCTCAATTGCAAGAAAAAAATCAAAAACCGCCACAACCCACCCCCAACCCCACACACCCTCCCCCTTTTAGTGGTATTTTAGTGAAAACCAGTTAGTACGGAGAGTCACACAAGTTTTTGCACACTTTACTGATCCTAAAATTTCCTACTAAAATAGGCTTAGTTTCCCTTGAAATTGGACAAATAATGATCTGCGTTTACTTTACCAATATCACCGAGGGCAAGTTTGGAGCAGGCAAAGTTTTTTGCTTATTTATAGTTTTAGAGTAAAAAGAAAAGGTGTGTGTATCACTTTAAGAATTGTTTTGTGTGCATTTTCACTTTTTTTTGGATCATTCCCAAAGATGATCATCAAATCACCTTAGGGAATGATAACGAACTTGGAATACAGGCATAAATATTTTCTAATTCGAAATCTGATCGGAAAAATCACTTCCCGGAAATCATTTTCCAGGAAGTGATTTTTCATTCATTGGCAAAGATCAATAATTTGGTGATCAGAAGTGATCACCAAATTTTGATCTCTGTCCCCATTTTTATTCTAGGTCTTTGCTAAGTAGCAAACTTAGTTGAGACTTTTACTGCTTTTATATTAAGAATGCTTATCTGCTTTTATACTCCTTCCTGCTTCCTGTAGTCTGGCTGCTGGACTGGCTCAGCACTGTCACTGCACATCTGGATGCTGTAAACCTGATGGGTCTCCTCAGTTTGGGGCAAAAAATGCTGCTAGTTCAGTGCAAATGACAGCCTGAAACTACAACACTCAGGTGACATTTTTAACTATTGGGGCCAGAGTGCTCTTTACTATACTATATGGGGGTTGGAGTGCCCTTTACTATATGGGGTCAGAGTGCCCTTTACTATATGGGGGTCATATTGCCACTCCACATGTTTAGAAACTACAACTCCCAGCAACCAAAGCATGCTGGTAGTTGTAGTTTCCAAATAAGTGGAGTGCCATGGAATTGGGGGTTAATGGTACTGGATTTGGCTATTACTGTATGGGATTAATACATGGGAATTCTGCTGTCCATTTAAAGGGCAACTTAAGCCACAAAACAATACTGAATCAGAAGGCAGTAGTGGTCATAATTTCTACCCTCGGCTTATATTCTAGTCAATCATTTTTACTAATTTTTCAGCTAAAAATAGGTACCTCGACTTATACTCTAGTATATACAGTATTGTATTGAAGGCATGCAGCAACATATACACACACCTCAGAGTGCTACTTACATGTATTTATTTATAGATTAAGATGACACAAATAATTTTTTCAGTATACATACACTTGTGGACATCCTTACTGGGCCTTTGTAAAAACAGGAAGAGGGAAAGAACACCAATAACAGTTATTGGTGTCAACCATGGACCCCCCCCAAGCGTCATCAATTACATGTGAAGCTTGCAAAACAAACCAAAGTGCCTTGTCTGTTAGTGATCCAGAAGTAAATAACTGTTCCCCAATGTAAAAGTTCTGCCTCCTTACTGATTGCGGTGATTTAATGAGGGGGGGGATATAGGGGTGAGTGGGTGGAATTTGGAATGTAAGGTTCTAATGCTTCTGTAGTAGCTGTGCGCCTATCATTGTGTTAATCCCTCCTAGCCCTGTGCTGACATCCCCATTATATAATGAGTAATTACCTGTCCATGACAAAGAAATGATTGAGCAGGCAGGGACCAAGTACAGGGTTCTCATTTAACATCAGTGTATACTGTTACATACTATTTATTTTGCAGAGAATGCTGTTTTCCTATTGGCCAGCGAATGGGGCTTACTGATTGGCTAAAAACGTTAGAGCTTTGAATGTATCTTTAGGGAGGGAAGGGAGGAGTTCTTCTATTTTGTAGAGCACGCATTGCTTCGCCAATCATTTAAAAAGGGGTTATTTGGAGGGTGGACATGCTGTTTAATGAAAAAAGGCTGTAATATTGACATCTTGGTTAAAGAAGAAGACTGGTATCAATGAAGTTATACACACATCTTAGCATCAATGCAATCAACAACTTGCATTCAGAAGGTCCCTGACAACTTTCTGTTATGTGCAGATTGTGGCACATTCCAGGTTTTTTTTTTTACCAACAAATTCTTATACAAGTCACTTGAGAAAACCAGTCAGACGATTAGCGGAATGTCTTCAAGAACTAAACTTCAAGTCCAGTTGATCAAGCTGAATACCACAGATACATTTTAATATATTTATCAACCTTGTTTTGTTTTATAAGGATTTCATAGATGTTGGGGTAAAACATTTTACCGAAGGCTGGTATTGCTCCATGTCACTCCTGTTATCCTGATATTGTAAGCTAAGAGTGCGTAATATTGCATTACACTTTCAGAATTTAAAGGAAATTTGTGAAATTTGTTTTTTTAATTTGCCCATTACTGGAAACTATAATTCTTCCCAATGATCACTGTACCATTTATTTGTTAATTTGTCCCATATTTCTTTAGATATCCAGTCTGAAGCATCTTACATATCAGTTGTCAATCAAGTCCCTTAATATCATCAACTGTACTTTTATGTGTAGTAGCTGTAACTGGAATGGTGACAGTTGGTTATGAACTGCATGGTGGGAAATTCCCAGTGCAGATCCGTAGGGATTACATGCATGCTTGGCTGAGGGACTGAGCTAAAACAAGTGCTAGATTGAAGTCATGCAGCATCAGAAACACATCAGCGCAAGTGCTGCTTACATGTACTAAATTATAGATTGAAATGAGGCAAAGTCTTCACTGTACAATTCCTTTAACTTTTGGATTTAAAACCTGAGATTAAGTGTAGTTTAAAATTCAGTACCATTCCCTTCTTTTTTATATGCTGCATGTGCCACAAAGATTTGCAAATAAGTTAACTTATGCAACTCAAACCTAGTGATAAATTGCTTTAAGTAGCAACTATGGCTGGTCTTTAGATGCCTCTCATTGTAAATTGTAGCTGAACCATCGACAATTCAGTTGAAAGTTCCAAAATATGGTTGATAAAATCGATGAAAAATTCCATTTTATTTAGGTTTGAATCGGATTCTTGGAATTTCATTACGTTCCACATATCTATTATCTTTTATCAACAAAACAATTTACATGTAGTGAGGATGAACCTCCACTGGCATTTATTCTTTACATGCCTGAATTTTGCTAATAAAAAACAACATTCTTCATCAGGTTACAACTTTCTTATATAGTAGTTAATCTGCTCTGCAGTAAAAAGCCTTGGCATGGTCCATTTTCTCACACTAAGTAAATAAAATATAAACTATTTAATTAATTATGAGGAAAAAATGTGGAATCACCTGGTTATTTGCACCACAAGTCTAAATTGGTACGTTAGTGTAACGCCCTGGATCCCTAAGTATTCCTTCAGTCCACATACCCCAATGTAACACCACCAATAGGCAGGCCCCCCAGTTGCTGGTAGGCTTGTAGAGCCTAACTGGGATCGGTTGCCCCTGGACTTAAGGTGTAGGATATTTGAGCGGAGGCCAGGAATACTCTAAGATACTGAAGCGAAACTGGCAGACCGGGCACAAGTAACAAAAAAAAGGGGGCAAGTAGTGTGTGGTCAATCAGAAGAAAGGAATGCGCATCCATGAAGCACTCCCTGGTTAGCAGTAAGATAAGTATTAAAAATACAATGCTTTATTCGGCAGTTATAATCAGCACTTACTCATAGGTACAAATGAATAAACCACAGCTCACCTTACATCAACACACATTAAAGTCAAAAAGGTGGAGCTTAGGAATCCATTCACATTTAAAGGCATACAATCCATAAAACAAAATCACACTGGAAACCATATGACGCTGGACACAGTGCTGACCTCTACCAATATGTAGTAGTTACAAAATTACCAAACACAAGAATGTAAAAATACATATAAAGCACATGCAAATAAACGTGTATATGAAGAAAGGGAGGTATGGTAAAACATATAGGTTTATATTATTAATGAGCGAAACGAACACTGACACACAATACTAAATATAACCTAATCCTATGTTCTATACAATAAATAGACTCAGAGATAAATAAGGGATAAGCTACCCATTAACCAACCAATGAAAACTAAACATTATTAAGTGTAGGCCAGTGTAGCATGTAACATCAAACTGTCACGAACTTACCTGCCGCTCCAGTCCTGCGCCGCACTGCACTTCCAGGTGGGCGTCGTCGTAGACGTCATGACGTCACGACGCCGACACGCCGGGCGGTGCGAGAATTTAAAAACCGGTTTCCTCCTGGACCCGGTGCCTGATAGTAGCGTTTGAACACCATCAGGGCCAGTTGGCTCAGTTCATGGATACCCTCGCTGTCCGGCTACCCCCAGCTTCTACCTCTGCTCCGGGTTCTACGCCACCTCCTTCAACGTCAGGATTTGGTGATCCTTCTCTTCAGAGAAGCCACGCATACCTCCGCCCTCACGGTTTGATGGTGATGCCCAAGCCTGCCGTGGATTCATTAATCAGTGCCGAATCCAATTTGAACTTCAACCATCTCATTTTGCATCGGATCGTGCAAAGGTTGGTTACATCATCGCCTTGTTGGAGGGCAATGCTCTGGCCTGGGCTTCTCCCCTATGGGAAAAAGACAATCCTTTAGTTAATAATGTTACCGACTTCCTGAGTATGTTTCGAAAGGTCTTCGATGCTCCAGGAAGAACCTCTGCTGCCTCCTCCCGTTTGATGCAGCTCCGCCAAGGGTCTCGTTCCGTGGGACAATATGCTATTGAATTTTGTACCCTGCCGCGAGACTTCGTGGAACAATGAGGCACTTACACAGCCTTTTGGCAGGGACTCTCCAATCACCTCAAGGATGAATTAGTATCTGAGAGTTACCTGTCCTATTGGAAACTTGATTACGCTATGCATCCATATGATAACCGCTTCCGTGAACGGCAGGCAGAAAGGTCTGCAGCTCGTTCCAGCTTCCCTAAGACTTTCCCTAGGTCTGCTCAGACCTTTCCGCAACCCATATCTTCGGTTAAAGAGCCTATGCAAATTGGCGGCACTCATCTGTCTCCTGAGGAAAAGTCACGG
This sequence comes from Hymenochirus boettgeri, assembly GCA_019447015.1. Lineage (NCBI taxonomy): Eukaryota > Metazoa > Chordata > Amphibia > Anura > Pipidae > Hymenochirus > Hymenochirus boettgeri. The sequence goes on along the minus strand of CM033471.1, from coordinate 139,225,551 downwards.
ACTTTGTCTCTATTGTGCTGGGCAAGGACACTTGCAAGAAATTGTCCCCAGAAGTCGGGAAACTCCATGACCTAGAAGTTAAAGAGGAGCTCCTTCTAGGTAATGTTAAGTCTCCTGCAACATTTGAACCACTGAAACTCTTTCTACACGCAACTATCACCTTTAATGTTAAAACTTTTTACCTTTGTCGATTCTGGTGCAGCTGGAAACTCATTGATTCTACCTATGCAGCACTATTGGGGCTTCCTCTCCTTCACTTGCAACAACCTCTTCCAGTTCTGGCTATTGACAATAACCCTTTGGCTTCTGAATTCATCTTCAAATCTACGTACGAAGTCCTATTTCGCATTGGCCTATTTCACCAAGAACGTTTGTCTTTTTTTGTCATCCAAGCCCTTCCGCTCCCCTGATTCTCGGACTTCCATGGCTCAGATTACACAACCCTGTTATAGATTGGTCTAACAATGAACTCAAGTCTTGGAGTCCTTTCTGTTTTGAAAATTGTCTTTCTAGTCATTGCACCACCATTACCTGTGAAAATAAATTTGAGAAAAATATCCCTGAATGTTATAGTGATTTTTCTGATGTGTTTTGTAAAAAGTGAGCTGAGAAGCTACCATCCCATCGATCTTCTCTCAGGTACTATGCCTCCTCGGGGACACACATACCCACTGTCTACCTCGGAAACTCTAGCCATGAAAGAATACATTACTGAACATTTGTCTAGGGGTTTCATACAACCGTCCACTTCCCCTGCTGGAGCTGGGTTCTTTTTGTTGAAAGAAAGACGGAGGTTTACGACCCTGCGTCGACTACCTTAGGTAAAATAAAATCACAATAAAAAATCGGTATCCTCTTCCTCTCATTTCTGAACTGTTTGACCAGATAAAAGGGGCCAAAATATTTACCAACTGGATCTTCGTGGGACATACAATCTGATCCGTATACGCAAAGGAGACGAGTGGAAAACACCTTTAACACTAGGGACGGTCACTATGAATATCTTGTAATGCCCTTTGGCCTTTGTAATGCTCCAGCGTTGTTCCAAACTCATGAATGACATTTTGCGGGAGAGTGTTGGGGATCTCTGTAGTTGTATATCTCAATGATATTTAATCTTTTCTCAAGATCTGCCCTCACACCGCCTCCATGTTAAACAGGTGTTACTACGTCTGAGAGAGAATAGCCTATATGCCAAACTGGAAAGTGTCTGTTTGATTGTTCGCAAGTACCTTTTTCTGGGCTACATCGTATCTGCGCAAGGTTCCCAGATGGATCCTGTGAAAGTTTGGCCATCCATTGGTCTCTTCCTATGGAACCAAAGCTATTCAAAGGTTCATTGGCTTTGCCAATTATTACAGACAATTCATTCAAGGGTTCTCTTCTATAATTTCTCCGTATTAGCCCTCATCAGTAAGGGTGGTAAGCCTCATTCATGGACCCCTGCACCCTCGAAGCCTTCAAACGACTCAGGAAGCCTTGCTGATGCACCAGTTCTAGTACATCCAGATCTTAGTCTCCCCTTCTACATCGAAGTTATGCCTCGACTTGGGCGCAGAGCCATCCTTTCCCAAAGACAAGGCCCTAAAAGTAAACTCCATCCCTGTGCTTATTTCTCTAAGAAGTTTCTACCCAACGAGCGGAACTATGATGTTGGGAATAGAAACTTCTTGCTATTAAGCTGGCCCTCGAGGAGTGGGTCATCTATTGGAAGGCACCCCTGTACCTTACCATCCTTACCGACCATAAGAACTTCGAATACATCCAGATCTTAAAAGTTAAAGCACGGTGGTCCTTATTCTTTTCCCGATTCAACTTACCAACCTGTTATCACTTACCAACCTGGTTCCAAAGACAAAAAAGCTGACACCCTTTCCAGATCATTTGTTCGTCCGACTGTATGAATCAAGATAAGGGCTCCATTATTCCAACCACTAAAATCTTGGCCTCTATATCTCCTCAACTCTGTTCCAAGATTCAAGCCGCACAAGATTCCGCTCCTTCAACACACCCCCTGGCAAAATCTTTGTTCCTGCTTCACTTCGGAAAACTATCCTTCTTCATACCACTGTTCTAAGCAAGCCGGACATCCCGGTGTTAACAAAATGTTAATATTCTTGCCCGTTCCCTTTGGTGCCTAAAATGAGAAAAGATGTTAGACTTTATTCAAGTGTGTACCAGCTGGCTCAGTCCAATCTTCTAGAAACCTCCCCTGTGGTCTTCTTCAACCCCTCCCCATTCTGTCCAGACCTTGACCCATCTATCCATGGACTTATTGTTGAACTTCCGCCTTCCAAAAAAAACACGGTTATATGGGTGACAGTAGACCTCTCAGCAAAATGGCCCTTTTTTTCCCCTTCCCAAACTACCATCTTCGACGGAGTTAGCTCAACTATTTATTTCTCATATCTTCGCTTTCATGGACTCCCTTCTGAAATAGTATCTGACAGAGGTACTCAATTGTTTCCAAATTTTGGAGAGCACTTGTAAATCCATCATCAAGTTTACAATTCTCTTCTACTGAACGCACTAACCAGTCTTTGGAACAATATCTTCGTTGTTACATTTCCTATACTCAGGATGATTGGGCTGACCTTCTGCCTTGGGCTGAGTTTACCCATAACTTCACCTCATGCTTCTACTGGGAAATCTCCTTTTTTATGTGTCTTCGGGATGAATCCTAGATGTTTCCCTCAAGATTTTCTTTTCACACATGTACCCGCTGCCAACCACTCTGCGGCCCAGATGACCGCTATCTGCATGCTACGGAAATCAGCCTTCGAAATCTGCTTTGGTACAAAAAACTGCAGCAGATAGGAGACGTAGAGAACCCCCAGCTTATCTGTTGGAGATAAAGTGTGGCCTCTCCTCTCTCATATTAATCTACGTGGTTCCTTCCTCCAATGGGACTGGGACCCAAATTTATTGGTCCTTTTCCTATCCTGGAATTAGTCGGTCCAGTGGCTGTTCGCCTCCAGCTTCCTTCCAACATGCGGATTCCTAACGCATTTCATATTTCTCTCATCAAGCCAGTGTGCTCTAATCAGTATTCCACATCTTTACTACCTCCCGTTCCAATTTCCGTTGATGGTCAACAGGAGTTTGAGGTCGAGAAGATCTTGGATTCTATATTCTTGAGGAGGTCCCTTCAGTATTTGGTCCACTGGAAAGGGTTTGGTCCGGAAGAAAGAGCTTGGATTAAACATTCAGATTTGCACGCTCCTCTTCTAGTCAAAGCTTTTCACAGGAGTTTTCCAGGGAAACCTGGCCCTTTGGGTCCTGTGGCCCCCCGTAAGGGGGGGGTACTCTCACGAACTTACCTGCCGCTCCGGTCCTGCGCCGCACTGCACTTCCGGGTGGGCGTCGTCGTAGACGTCATGACGTCACGGCGCCGACACGCCGGGCGGTGCGAGAATTTAAAAACCGGCGTCCTCCTTGACTCGGTGCCTGATAGTAGCGTTAGCTACCTCCCGGCTCCTTGTACTCACATGCTTGGTCCTGTTCCTCTCCTGCTCATGCTACTTACCTCCTGCGTATCCAGTATCCATCTACTACATCATCGGCATCCAGTCTTACTACCTGTGATCCAGTATCCATCTACTTACCTCATCTGTATCCAGTTACTCACCTTGCCTGTATCCAGTATCCATCTACTTACCTCATCTGTATCCAGTTACTCATTTGGCCAGTTCCAGTATCCAGCCTACAGTTCCCTACAGCACCTAGTTCCAGTATCCAGCGTACAGTTCCCAGCAGCCTCTGTGTCCTGCATCTTCCGGACTATTTGCCTCCTCCTAAAAGTGTACTCGTAAGTACCCCGGCCGCTTATTAGTTGAGAGTTGAGACCCATAGGAATAGGTATTCTAAAACGAAAAATGCACATAGTTTAATGCCGCAAAATTTAGCGGGCACAACTGACAAGAGTGCTAGCCAAAAGCATGGTACAAAAGGAACAGAGCCAAGGTCAGTACACAGATAGTCGGTCACTGGAGCAAGGTACAACAATGTAGAGAAATAGCAATGTCTGGGCATGGCGGCAAATGGTCACAGGCAAAAAATAGGTAGGAGTTAGGAACCAGAAGAATACGGAGAAAACACACTATGAGTCAGGACAAACCAATAACTTTAATGGGCAATGTGATCAGAGAAAGCAGAAACTAAAATAAGACCAAATAGGTATGCAATATAGCCTAATATATATATTGCAGGTCAGATGATTGGCTCTATATATTAGGCTATATTGCATGTTATTAAGCCAGCGGTTCTGGACACATGCATAAGGGACATGAAGAAGTATTTTGCATATTCTCCGCATTTTACTCTGGGGACCTGGGAGTAAGAAATTACTTCTTGTTTCTTAGATTTTGTGGGCAATGCTATTCATATAGCATGAGATTGCAAGATGCCTTCTGTTATAAGAAGGTGTTTCTCCAAACATTAATGCAAACCTGGAAGAGTACAACCAGCTGAGGAGATGGATATATCGCCGTGGGAGCAAAAAAGAGATGAGTGTTGCCATTGTATAATGACAATTATTTTGCAGTTAAGAGAGTCATTGCAAACCTTGATGATTAAGTTATAGCATCTTGCAGACAGAAACATGGCCCCCAATAAGGGATTTTTAGGTTTAAAGGGCACGTCCACCTCCAAATCTAAATTTGCCCCAGTGCTGACCCCTCTGTATAGTTTTAATAAATTCTTACCTATATCCCTGCTTCTTATGGCTCTCCTGCAGTCCAAAGTCCAGGAAACTGAAGAGTAGTGGCTCTCTTCCTGTCCAAAGGTCTCTGCCCCCTGTGTTGCCTCCGGGAGGGATGCTGACATGCGCAGGGGAGCCCTTTCCTCCCCTCCCTTCGGATCCCATCTGGTCCTTCCTCCTCGTGTGAAACCCTTTTTTTGTAATCTTCCTCAGGCTTGCCCACCCCCAACCTCCGTATTACTACTATATGTATATGTTATGTATATGCCAAAATTGTTAGTTTTGTGTCATCATTTAAAAACAAAAACTGCTAAAGTTTCTTTGCTGAAAAGCCAACTCTGAATTCAAAATGCATAATAAGATGTGAAAGAGATTCCAGTTAAGGATTTAGACATGTGTCACATGAAGAAAATTGATGCAGTCTATTTGTTTGGACAAATAGAAATGGCAACACTACTGTCATCTGCTCATTTGCATTTTGGGGTACTGCATGCATAACAACATTTACATATACTGTAAAAAGGGAGGACAAAGTGTGATTCCTATATTTTGAAATCAAACATATATGACCTTAAAGGGGAACTGTGGTCCAAAAATGACATTAGGTAAATTGATAGGAATTGCTCTCCTGAGAATATTTGCAATTTATTTTCATTGTTTATTTTTGAAGATATTATTATTATTATTTAGTTTTGAAGATATTTACATTTTTGTGTGCGATATGGCAGAAGCATCACCAGGTCCCCTGCACTTCCTGCTCTGAAACCATGTCAGTCAATCTGCCCTGTGTCTCCTCCTCCCTTTGCAGCCCCCCTGGTCCCTTCCACTCATGGACCCCATGGTCCCTCCAGTTGCAGGCCCCCCCATGGCCCATTCTCTTACAGCCCCATGTGGCCCCGTCCACTCGTGGGTGCCTATGCCCCGCCCACTTGTGGGTGCCCAAGCCCTGCCCTCATGGGTGCATAAGCCCCATCCACTCGCGGGTGCCGTGGGCCACTCAAACCCCCCCCCTACATAAAACTCTGTGGAAACAGCCTTTTCAGGCAGAGTGAGAACTGTTTTCATGTAGTGGGAGAGAAGGGCTGTAGATTCCCTTACCTTCTCTGTCAGGACTTCACACAGCAGAGAGGAGGAGGGACTTCCTGTCTCCCTCACACAATGAGGGCGTCTGAGGCTATGCTCGCCGGCGGCACTGTGCAGGAGAAGCCTTAGGAATGTCAGCATCCCACCCATTAACTTTCTGGTCAGTCATTTCTTTATATCTTGGGCTGTGGAGCACGTAGAGAGTTGGTTGATGGCTCGTTTTAAAGGTAAGAAACTGGCCTTTAAACTTGTATGGAGACCACAGTTCCCCTTTAAATAAATAGGTTGAACACCTGTATAGTAAGTTTGTCTGGGCACATCAACCTCAAAACCTTTGCTTAATGTAACTGTGTTTTGCTAGCAAGAGATCACATAGTCTGAAAGTAAGATATTCAATAATGTTATTATTATATTATTATATCATAACTTAACCTTATGTGCTTCCTTAAAGTCTCACAAAAGTTTTATTGGAGGCCAGATCCATAACAGTGTTTATAAATTTATCTTACAAATTTCATATACTGTATAAACAAACCAAAGACATATGCTGGAAAGATTCTTTAGTGTTTCAATAGTATATTCTGGCTCTGTAATTTTGTTGGGTTTTCACCCTTTGTCCTTAAGCAATACATATATTGCCTTACTATTTATTATGAGGTAGTGCCAAATGCACACATCTATTCAACAATAACTTTACAACTGGCAGAATAATATACAGGGAGTCTCATATAGCAATGGAAAAACCTAGTTATGAGAAGGATTATGAATATGAAGACTATGGCCTTAAAACCCACTGTAAATGCTGAGCATGGGAGAAATGGGAGCTATGAAGCCATCTAGACCAGATTTTATAAAATAAGTAAAGGGCGTCTTGTAAAGGCTGTCAGAGAGGCCGGCACTAGAGTGATCCACAGTACATTAATGGGAGGAAAGACTTAGCTCATTTACCTGTCGTTAGTTTTAAACAGAAAAAAAAAGTTTAAAAAAAAATCGCTGGACATACGTTCTAATAGTTTCTTTATCTGTCATTAAAACTTTTAAATAGAGTGTACCTTTTGCCTGATCTTGATTGGGTACTTATGGTCTCAAACCTTGCTTGAGATGGCTTGAGTTTTCGATAACAGGAGAATGATTGATAGGTAAAATTTGATTTGTAATAACATTTATAAAGTGCTTCTCTCCTATGGGACATGTCTCAGATAATTTGTCACATTTGTAAGTGTGACAGAGCACCAGGGGGTTTGTAATGACAGTAAATAATGAATGCTATGTAAGGGAAAGAGTATTGCCTAGTGTTTATTAAATAATACAAAATTGTTTCATCTAGGCGCCACCTCTCCCAGTGTTATATCTTGTGTAAATAATGTTTATGTAAAATGTACCAAGAAAACTATTAGGAATATGCAGTTAATCCTTTTTCCTCAAGATGGCTCAGTGGGTAAAACTCCTGGGACTGCCTGTCGTAAACTTATTAGTATTGAATATCCATATCTTGTAGCAGGGCTGTCAGTAGGGGTGAGTAATTGAAATAGTATACTGTAGTTGACCATATAGACCGAATCCACCTCTTGGGGTCCATGCATCAACCGTCAAACGACATCCACCCTAGATTAAAACGTAACTTTTATTGTTACAAGATTACAGACATAGAACAACAAATTGGTCCCACCTGACATGTTTCATGCTATGACTAGCCCTTTATCAGAGGCGCGACCAACAACACATGATAGGGCTTTAAATAGGTAAGACACATCTCTTAGAATCCACCTCTTAAAGAAACATAAACCCGTTAAATGTATAGAGATCGAGATATAGTTAAAATCAGTTGGTTTTGCACTTTGGGTGGAAAAATCTGGCATGTGTGTACCCAGCTTAAAGGGTATGTCCTCCCCCACTGCTGGCCCCAATGTGTAGTGTATAAAAATCCTTACCTTACCTCTTAGCTCCAAATGGTTCTCCTGGAATATCCCTACAAAATCCCAGAAAGTGAACACAGGGAACCTTGCAGGGAGGGAAATTGTTTCTGCCTCTGAGGCGTCCTCTCAGAGGTTTGTGGCTTGCTCAGTGCTGCCTTCTCTCCCTCCTGATCTATGTCATTTTTCCTGTGCCCCTAGTGCAAAATCACATTTTCTCTATTGGGATCCCTCCCCCAGCCCCAACCGCTATAGTTATTTGTGCAGAAACTCTCCCGTACTGTACTTACATTACCTGTTTCCTCCAGCTTTCTGGAAGCCGTGTCTGTGATTGGCTGCCTCTCACACAATCATGGACGCGGCTGCCGGTCCGGCCCCCTGCTTGCAGTTTCATGCAAGCAGAGGGCCGGGACTGAACGTCAGAGGAAAGAGGTAATGTAAGTATAGATCGGGGGAGTTTCTGCAAAAATAACTATATAGCGGTTGGGGCTGGGGGAGGGAGCCCTACACTACAGAAAAATAATAAAAAAAGGGTGGACATGCCCTTTAAGTAAGGTTTGCATCTGTTTTTTCAGGTGTCACAGGGATGTATTTCCACATATTGTGCTTTTAAAGGAGTTGGTTTCTTCCCTAGATATAATATCTAGTCTAGTGTGACATGAATGGTTGGGGAGTAATATGTGAATTATTTCGTGTTAAAATTATTTTTCCACCAAATACTGGCCAAACCCAAATCATTAGCCATCTTAAAGGGTCACTTTACTCACTCAAACAACTAATCTGGAACAACAATTTGAGGGAAATTAAATGGTGGTACAAATTTATCTGTATTTGTTTGAAATTAATAATATTTAGTGAGTGCTCCTAATTGCCTCCCCCACTCACTGCCTCCTTGTAGTGTATAAAACACTTATTATTCAGCACAGCTTTACCATAGACACTGCGCTGCTTACAGATCTCCCCCTCTCCTTCTTTCTTTTCTCTACTGATTCTCTAAGGCTGAGGCCACACTGCACCACACGCACGGAAGTGCATGCGCGTTTCCCGGCGTGCGAGAGCAATTGTGACCACACGATTATTTGCAATTGATTGCTCAAAAAAAGCCTATTAAATGCTCTCCGATTAACACATTGCACAGTGTGGCCACAAACAGGGCTTACAAGTGCGCACTTGTAAAAAGTAAAAGCATGATTGGAACCCTTAAAAGATCTTAGTAAGAGGTCAGGGGAGAGACAATTTTTTCCTGGTTTGAGTGACAGATCCTCCTTATAAATGCTGTGATTTGAAATTCTTAGAATCTACAGCTCCGATTTCAAATCTTAAATAACACTAGTGGGATCTTTTACTTAAATGTACAAGAGTTTTTAGATACCCTTTAACTCTTTAGGAAATATAATATTATATATAGTAAAGGTGTATATGTATGTGTGTACTATCTCACTATTACCATTTAAATGACCATCAGTAAATGTATATAAAGAATAGCACTGACTTATATTAGGTACAGCACAAAATATACAAAATACATAAACTTACTTACAGAGCTGAGATCCCTATTTCAAAATGGAATGGTCAAATGGCAGCTTAAACCACACAACCTGATGAAAGGGACAAGGTTATCCCTGAAACATTGTAGATTGATGTGATTTAATAAATATTCACTTACACTTTAAGTGTGCCCTTTGCATCAATTTTACTTGTGCTACAGCTTAAACCACACCCCTGGGTCTGCTCCATGTGAAAGGAAGTGTAATCCAGAAAAAGTTTCTGTCGGCTACACAGGATGTGATGTGTATTGTAATGGATATATACACCAAGGCTCCTTATATAACATCTCCAGCCTGCAGGTGGCATCAGTGAGTAATAAAAGACAAGACATCCCTGCTCTCTATGGCTAGGAGGACAGAAAGTAAAAGTAGATTGTGGTATGTGCTTTGGAGAGATATTGAATGCCACACAAGATCCTGTGTATAAGATTCTGTTACCACCTGTTGGGAGGACAGATTATTGGACAGACAATTTACCTTATTGGATACAAACTCTGAGGCAACAGATAAGTGTACACCAACTTACATGGACACACACTGTACAGGCCTGGCCAATATTCAAAGTGGTACACCATAGACAGGGACACCCCTGATTGCTGCACATGTTATGTGGGGAACCTGTTTATGTGCACTGTCTGCTTTGTGCCAGTCCACCAGAGTAACCCACTGTGTGCCATGCTACCCATAATCCTTCCATAAAGCAGTGATATGGTACAAATTGGTGGCAGCGGTGCTGGTAATACCATTTATTCTCCCTGTTTTCTCTGTATAGTTGTTCTCTGTATTAAGCTATGGAGGCTGCTACCGATAGTATTGATTTAAATCCTCCTGTCCTGGTACCTGCAGATGAATTTCCCCAATTAGACTCCGTAGCTCTACCAGCTCCAATTACTAAACCTATTTTTAAACCTGATCCATTTGATAGGGTAACTAGGGAGTGGACTGATTGGCTAGAACAATTTGAATTGGCAGCCACTATTAATGGTTGGGATGAAGGTGCTCGCTTGCAAATCCTTAGCCTTTGGCTTAGTGGTAAAGCCAGGCAGGTATACCCTGGATTTACTGTAATATGAAATAAAAAGCAGTTATCAGTTATTAAAAATTGCTCTGAAGCTATTTTTTTCAATAAGATCTGTATAAAAGAGTATATAAAGGATACATCTATTTCTTTAGGTAAACTGTAAATGGGAAATGTTTGTTTATACATTAGATTATTAGGGCAATGCTATTATAATAACATGATGCTGTGAGGTACCTTCTGTTATAATATATGAGGTACCATCGCCACTTGCCGTGGTGAATACTAATATCCTAGCATGTTTAGTTTCAACCACACAGTGTGGCAGAGTTGCCTGGGTCTACTCTCAGGCCTGCAGGATTATCCTATTTGGTTCCTCTGGAAGCTGGTGACTGTCTGAGTAACAGTTAAAAATATACCCGTGTAAAGATTCTATATCCACACATAGCAAAACATACACAAAATTTCTATTGTGCACCAATGAGCACACTTTTGCTAGTAAAAATAAATTATTATAAATTTATAAAATAAATTGCCATCTTGGTACTTAGAACACATGGCCTGTGTCATAGGGCACAGGTAGAAAATGTAAAGCCACTCCTCCTGAAGTTGCCTTGTCCCCAATCCCTATAGATATTCGGTTTTAATCCAATGGTAACATCAATTAAGTGACCTGTAGTGAAACATAATTAATAAAAACAACTGTATGATCTCTCTGGGCCTTGGAAAAGTTAAAAAGGAATTGTTATGATATTTGACCTGCTTGTTGTACATCAAACCAGAGGGAGTTAGTAACCCTTTCAAGTGTGGCTATGACTGGTTTATCTGCATATAGCAGATTTGATCCCGTTCTGGACAACATCATAATTTTTCCTTTGTTCTAAAAAAGTGAAACTTTACTATAATCTCCCTGAGGGCTCCTTTAAAACCACGGTTAGACTACGCTCTGTGGGTCCGACCCCATTGTTTGTTTGTTAGCTGGTTTGTTAATATATCTTTGATGAATTGATGAATCTGCAGTACATCAGTGTGGGTTTCTGCAATGCCTCTTATGCATACTTTTGATCTTTGTGATGGTTTCTCAAGATCTTCTAGCTGTGCTTGAAGTTTCTGGACTTGGTTATGTTATGTCTGATGAAGTTTGGGTGGCCTCTGCAAGGTCATCAGTTTTCATTTCTAGGTCTGCCAGTTTCTGTCCTATCTCTCCTAGTTCTACTTGCAGCGTGTGTAGGGTTTTAGCCAGCTCCTCCTTCACTACTTCTCAGATCTAGGCTACCAGGTCCTCTGACTCCTGGCTGGGAGAGTCACTGAGTTGTAGCTTGCGTGGTGGAGTGTGATAGGAAGATGGCATTACGCCCTTAATTGGTTCCGAAGTCTGGAAGTCTTGAGAAGGACGCTGTTGGTACATTGGAATTGTTTTTTGCTGGCCCTGACTCTCTCTGTTTTGGATGGCATCTTGATATTTCCTGTAATCACTAGGTCTCCCGTGGCTTATCTTGATAAAGTTTGGTTTGGTTAATGTTGCTGATGTTTATAGGGTTTGGGTAAACGGAGCTTTCTAGCACACATCCTGTAGGTCTTAGTGCTAGCGAGAGACCCTAATTTTTTAAATTAAAAAATCCAGTAGGCTTCTTGCTTAAAAGAGAACTAAACTTCATTTTTAAAAACTCATAATGTGAAAGCTTTTCTCTCCCGAACATTGTAAGATTCTTCTTTAATGTGTTGCTTTTATGTAAATGTGAGAAATAAATTCTGTTACTAAGAAGGCTTCCATGTTGTTGCTAGTAGAACTCACATGTAGTCTTAAAAAAAGCCACACCCTCTGACCCCAGTATTTACTGTCTCTATGCATAAAGTGTTTGCTATACAGTGCCTCCACATCAATATGGAAGTTCCTGATAAGACTTTGAAAGCTGCTTTTTACCTGCAGTTTATTTATCAGGCAGGGCGATCTTATCTTGTCAGGTAAGATTTCAGGGTTAATTGGGCCTTAAATAATAATGAGTTAGGTTTAGCTTGGCCGTAACCTCTATCCGTAAGCTTATTCATAAGCACCCCTGCTTGTTCGATGGATTTCTTTTCTCCATAATTGGAGAAACTGTCCATTTGGGATTCCCCTGCAAAGATGTATTATATGTAGGCAAACTGCATAAAAAAAAAAATAATAATTGAGGTTAAAGGGCATGTCCAGTCTAAATATAAACGTTAGCTATAATGAAGGTTACCCCCGCTCAACCATCATATTAATTTGGTAAAAAAATGATTTAGACCTGTACTTACATGCCTTCATTTCCCCGGGGCTCTGATGTGGCTCCCTGCTGCTAGAAATGCAAGCACGGGGCTGGAGAGGCAGCCAATCACAGATGCAGATGCCATCAATGGAGAACGCAGCTGTAACGAATATAGCAGTTGGGGGTGGGCAGGGGTAACCTACATTATAGCCAAAGGAATTTATACTAGGTAGAAGGGCTGCAATGTATGGATCCGGATGGTGGGATGGAGGGGGGGCTCTTCTGCGCTTGCCAGTGTCAAGGAGGAGGCAGAAACCTTTTGGACAGGAAGACAGCTCCTACTCTTCACTTTCCTGGACTTTGTACAAGCACTGCAGGAGAACCATAAGGAGCAGAGGTGTAAACTACACAATGGGGCCAGTAGTGGGTTAGGTTTTAGTTTAGGTGGTGGACATGGCCTTTAAGAAGATACCATACGATGATAAAATTTTAGCATGCAGATTGTAGTTGTTGTTTAATAGCAAACGCCATGTGAGGTGGAAGAATATAAATATATAACATCAATGAAAACAAAAGCATAATGTTCTTACCGCTCAAACCCAGCAGAGTTTGAGTGGTGAGAACAAACCCAGCAACACATCACTTTCACTGTTCTGGTGACTAATGGACTATGAGGAGCTTTACCCACTTGGTGAAGAGCTCTAAGAATCAATAATCTTCCTACCATAATTATATATCTCGTATTCAGTTAGATTAACTAGACTTGAAGTTTAGTTCTTGAATGTGTTTTGATTGTCGTCTGACTGGGTTTCCCATGTGAGAATACCCTGGAATCAGCATATAACAGCTAGGTGATGGAAATGTCCTGAATGCAAGATGTTTATTGCATTATTAATAAAGGAGAATTAAACTTCTTAAAATCCTAATGTGAATGCTTTTCTTCCCAGAACACCTACACATTGAGTTTATTGATTTTGTTTGTTTATTTTCATCTATTTTTTTGACAAATATAAAGTTTCTACATATGTAAAAACTTTATATATAGCACTAATTGCTGACAGCCATACAAAATGGTATGAGCAATACCAAATAGTGAACTGATTTTACTGACATTTACTGAAATATACTTGTATCAATTGCATCTGCAGTGGTGGCAGGCTAGTTTATGAAAAAAACAGACCATTGGGACACTGGTTCAATTCCCCAACTTCCTTTACTCTTTCACTCCATTGGCAGCTATTCACCAGACTGGGAGGTTCCACCGGACTTAACACAAAGCGAACAAAAAAACCCAAAAAACTATACTCCACCCCCTTTGTCTTTTGTGCGTTTCCTGCTGGACTTAGGAATCACGTAATTTAATTCTTCTCATAGAAAGTTTGCTTACCTGCCATTGTGGCATGCCAGAGTTCTTTTCCCTCTCTCTCTCCTTCTGTAGCTCCTCTTATAGTTGCACCAGGTGGTTGCCTGAACTTTTAGTTTTCCCTGTCAGCAAGCAGCTCTGTAGTGCGACATAACAGGTTTCAAACCAATTACAATTACATTGTGGCCATTTTATCCCTGTTTTTTTATGTGGGTTTTGTACGCGACGGTGGTATCATCGTGGAGCATCATTTTTTGATGGCTGGGTCTGGGATGTCTTCCTCCCCTATAAAGGATTTCACTCTGCCTCAAACTTCCGGAAAGCGGGGGGAAAAAAAGTGACGTCACACGCTGGTGAGGTATGCCGGTTTGACGGGTGGGTTGAGAAAAAAGTATTTTTTGAATATTTCTTTCCCTATTATTGTTTTAGGAATCCCAGGACTGATCTAAAGCTTACCATTGCTGCTTTTACACAGCCTTCTGTTGCTGCTTTTGAGTATAACTTAATTTTTGCCTCTGGCGACACTTACTGCTTAAAGGTGTAATTACATCAGAATTTATATGTATTATAAGGATATTTTTTTATTTTGTTCTTTTGCTTAAGTGCCTCTACCCAAGTGTCTGAAGGGGAAATAGAGGAAAAAGCACAGGAAAAAGGGGATACTCAGTTTGTACTACTTGAAAAAATATTTATGGGTTCCTTTATAAGTCTTATCAAGAACACTGTATCCCAGACTATGCAGGAGTCAGAAATAGAAAGGCCAAGACCAAGCATATGGATATTTCTGATTCAGAAAAATCTTCTGAAGTAGAAGAGTCAGAAAAATCTGTTAACTCCTCAAGAAGATTCAGATGATGAAGACTCTGAGGATGCAGGAAATATTTTTGATATTAATATTGTTGAACCATTAATCAAGGCTATCCGGGGCACTCTGTTCTTCTCGAATGAACCTACAGTAGCTGCTTCTGCAGATAAGTTTTTTCCTTCAATTAAGAAGAAATCTATAACATTTTCAGTGCATGCCTCTATGTGACTAATGAGTGTAAAAAGGTTTAAAAGAAGGCATAAATTAGGAATAAGTTTCTAAAAAAATATCCCTTAGAAGAGCAGGATGCAATGATATCGGAAACCTCTCCTTAGGTGGATGCATCTGTAGTAAGTCAGTCGAGACGTACAAAGCTTCAGATCGATGACGCCACCAACTTCAAAGACCTTCTGGATAGACGCATTAAATATAATTTAAAGAAAGCACACGTGGCAGTTCAAGAGCTGTGAGAATCTGGCTATAAAGTTTTCAAGAAGCCATTGAAAATAAAGTCAGAAAGTCAAAGCTTAAAAGGATGATCGAGGAATGCAAGATAGCAGCAGAGTTTATATCAGAAGCTTCTACAGATTTAGGTAAGTTTTCAGCAAGATCTGTGGCCTTGTCTGTGGCTGCTAGAAGGGTTTTATGGCTCAGAAACTGGGTGGCAGATTCACCTTTTGAAGGCTCCATGTTATTTGGGAAGAAGTTAGATGAGATGTTAAAGAGATTTTCTGGAGGAAAAAAAGCCTTTTGCCCCAAGATAGGAGATTCAGGAGTCAAGGGTTGGAATCCTTTAATCCAGGGGGAAGGGAAAACCTTTTTCAAAACCCTAGGCAATATCGCTCGGGCAGGGAGGTATACAGAAAAACAAGAAAACCTGAAGTGATTCCTCTTTGTATGCAGCAGCTGCTAAGGTTTAAAGCAGTGGAAGAAATTCCATTTCAACAACAAAAGAAAGGCTTTTAATCAAGAATTTTTCTAGTACCGAAAGTCTCAGGTGGTTGGAGACTGGTGTGGTGATGTCGAAAACCAACCTGCAAGATGCTTATTTCCATGTTCACATCATGGAATGCCATTGGAAGTATCTAAGATTTGTTGTTCTAGGACAACACTTTCAGTTTGTATGCCTCCCCTTTGGTCCCAATCAGTCGCCAAGAGTATTTACAAAAGTATTGGTTGCCTTGATAGCCAAGATAAGAAAATTGTGAATTCAAGTGTTTCACTATCTCAACGACATTCTTGTCCTTGCAGAATCAGAACAAATTGCATTACAACATGTAGACAAAGTAGTCAAATACCTAACGGATTACGGATGGATTATCAACACAGAAAAGCTAAGTCCGTCACAAGAGTTAATCTTTTTGGTGGCTCTGTTTATGACGAAACAAAACAAGATTTGCCTCCCTCAACAAAAAAGTCTACAGTTGATAAGAAATATAGACAAAGTGAGAAAAACATCTATGATTTTGGTGAAAGAATGTCTGGAGACACTGGGCTACATGTCATCGGCAATCCTGATGGTCGAATGGATGAGACCTCTACAGAACTTCCTTTTGAGGACGTTAAAAAAAAAAAATCTGCAATTCAACTTAAAAAGAATCTTAAAAATCCTAGCGGAAATAAAAAAACTCACGAAAATGGTGGGTAATAATAAAGAAATTATAAGTAATGGCTAATATAGTTACCTCTATTTATGCATCCATCCACTTGCGGTATGCATGAAAATAGTTTAAAAAGTAAAAACGTAATAGAGGTAACACACAGGCAGTGTAACTGCTAATGGCAACTTTATTACATGTGCATACACAACATATTAAGTACAGTAATAGCTACACCTCATACTTTCATGTCCAAGCTTCTAAATCGTTATAAGTAAATACATTTCAGGCACTAGTAGTCCATATGAATCCCAAGTCTCTCAAATATCCTATAATAATGGCACTATTTTAATATCTAAAAAATACATATTATAAAAAGCACCCTATACTCTATTGGTTATTTATACCTTGTGGTGTCAGTGTATTAAGTTTTCTGATTCACAGGGCTTCTTTTTGTAAAAGTTTTTTGTTCATGTCACCCCCTTCTCTCTTTCTGTATTACTTCTAGAGCATGCCATTTCGAGTGAGAGACTGAGTGTTTAAACAAGTTAAAGTGACGTGCCACTGAAGTATCGTTATATGTATTCGACTTAAAGTTGCAAATGTTGTTTTTATGCTCCTTTATCCTCATTTTTATGCTTCTACTTGTGTGACTAATATTACAAGTGGCATAACAAGTGTGTATTTAAGTCCTTTGTTGAATGGCAAAAATATTTTCCTCTCATTATTGTGTCACAACAAACAACTAAGGCAGGGATATGTACCAACCTTTTTTTTCCTTAGAACCTGTCATTATTTTTCTTAATAGCAGTGTCTGATGGGCAAAATTTTTTGCTATTCATCAAAATAAATTTAATGAATCAGTGCCTTAAGTTCTAACATTCTATCATTCCATTATTTCTAATAATGGCTTACAGTCTGTGACCGAAAAGTACTTTTTCAGGAGCGCTGACACAAACTATTCTATATCTAGCAAACAGTCCTTACCAAAGAGATCTTCTTGCATATACAGTACTGAGAGACATGACTTTTAATGATTTTCTACCATCATTTTCAAACTGGAAAGTATCTCTAATGAAAAAAGAACAAGGCGGGCTACCTTACTCCAAAACATAAAAGCAAACACAGAGCGGTGCAGCGTAACTCCATAGCTAACACTCCCTAACTCCGCCCGACATGTTTCATGGCTAGACACGCCACTTCCTCAGGGGCTCGGAGTGCATAGTTTCCCTACCCATTTTTAATTGGTAAGCATTAACCCCTACATCACCATCACCAATTTAAAAAAGTGAAAAACTTTAAACATATTAAAAACATTATTCAAATAATCAATTAGTTTGGGAATCCTATACATGAAGTGTTCAGGTATGGTATACACAAGATATTTCCACAAATCATACCACAAGGGAAACATGAGAAATGATTAGCCCCATAATAGAGCCCTTAAATATAATGTACCATATATACTTGAGTATAAGTCGAATTTTTCAGGCTTTAAAATTTGCCTGAAAACCTAACCTCGACTTATACTTGGGTCAGGTCCTAATTTAGATACAAACTCTGCAATTGCGGATTGTAACCAGTAGGTGGCGCTGTGCTAACCTGCATAGAAAGTTACTGGAGCTGATCTGCCTTTACACTTCCTGCTTCCTGTAGTCTGGCTGCTGGACTCACTCAGCACTGTCACTGCTCATCTGGATGCTGTAAATCTGATGGGTCTCCTCAGTTTGGGGCAAAAAACAGCTGCTAGTTCAGTGCAAATGACAGCTTGAAACTACAACTCTCTGGGGACATTTTTAACTATTGGGGTAAGAGAGTCCTTTACTATATGGGGGTCAGAGTGCCATTTTACTATATGGGGTCAGAGGGCCCTTTACTATATGGGGGTCAGAAGAATTGTAAATGATGGTAAGCTTAATTAAAAGATTACTGAACCTTGCCACTCCACATGTTTAGAAACTGCAACTTCAGAAACAAAGCATGCTGGGAGTTGTAGTTTCCAAACATCTGGAGGAGGTTACTGGTACTGGATTTGGCTATAACTGTATGGGATTCATGTATGGGAATTCTGCTGTCCATTTAAAGGGCAACTTAAGCCACAAAACAATACTGAATCAGAAGGCAGTAGTGGTCATAATTTCTACCCTTGGCTTATACTCGAGTCAATCGGTTTTTATAAATTTTTCAGGTAAAAGTATGTACTTCGGCTTATACTCGGATCGACTTATACTCGAGTATATACGGTATAACACACTCACATGGAAGAACAACAATCCAACGATCCAGAGCTATTTTGAGCAACATTGTTTAACTCTATTTTGTTCTATGTTGCTCTATTTGGGTCTGCTACTCAGCTCTGGATCGTTGGATTGTTGTTCTTCCATGTGAGTGTGTTATACAGCTCTGGATCGTTGGATTGTTGTTCTTCCATGTGAGTGTGTTATACATTATATTTTAGGGCTCTATTATGGGGCTAATCATTTCTCATGTTTCCCTTGTGGTATCCATCTGCTCCTTCAAGCTTCCAGATCAGCCCAGACCCGAGTATAATCCGAGGGAAGACATTCAGGATGATTATAAAAGGTAACAAACTTTGCTTTTCATACAAAAAAGAAAAGTAATCATTGCAGTTTATTTTTTGTTAGCATGTATATAAGAATCAATATTAACATTTCAGTTAAAAATAAAAGTAAGTTATGGGAATCGAAACACGCAACTTTATATACTGTGTCTTTCTAAAACAAAAGCTTGCTACCTCTATGCCACAAGGGTTACTAGGTGGGATATTGGTACAAGTAGAATATCTTTTGCTAGAAACAAAAAAAAATCCCAGGAAATTGTATCAACTTACCAGTAATTTCTGTTTCTTGTCACTTTCCATGGCAGCATTCACTGGGACTGGGAAGGTTCCACTGGACTTAACAGGAAGCACATGGTATACAAAAAAAACCCCTCTCATACTCTGCCCCCTTTGTCTTCATTATAAAGCTGTACAAGGAATAATCATAATAATAATTACACAGCAAGGGATGGAGAATTCTGGTGAATGCTGCTATGGAAAGTGACAAGAAACAGAAATTACTGGTAAGTTGATACAATTTCTTGTTTTCTCTGTCACTCCATTCACAGCTATTCACCAGACTGGGAATTTCCAGAGCTAAATAAAGGGAGGGACGAATACACTGAAATGCAAAAATAACTTATTAACAATCTAGTGCAACTCTGCTTCCTGGACTCTACATCCAAGCTGTGTCTTTTGAAATGACATTACATCTAGGCGATAATGCTTAATACATTTTCTACAAAGACCAATTTGCAAATCTTCTTTTGAGGTGACTTGGCCTGCAATGCCCACAAAGTGGAAACGGTCCTCGTCGAGTGAGATTTTCTTGCAGAATTGCTTCACCTCTGATTTTATAGGCTTATGAAATGGCCAATACAATCCATTTACCAAGTGTCCTCTTTGTAGGTGCTTCACCTTTTCTTTTCCCCCTTGGAATGACAAACAGCCTGTCTGTCTTCCTCCATGACTCTGTAGCTTTCAAGTAGTGAGACATTACTCTGACCAGGTCTAAGGTAGGTAACTTCTCTTTTATTCTTCAGCTGTGGACAAAATGATGGTTATGAAATTTTAAATGCTGTTGGGTAACTACTTTAGGCAAAAATTTAAAAGCAGGTTTTAAAGTAACTCTGTCATGAAATATGATGGTCTCTGGCTCGCATTAAAGAACCTTATGACAAGGTTGTCAGCAGCCCAAACTTTATCATTTAATGCTTATATGTCAAATACCTGACCTTTCAATATACTGCTGCTCAATCCCATCTGTACTCCTAGGAAGAGGAACTTCACCACAATGACACCATTCAACAGATCTACTTTCGAATATTTACAGAAATGTAAAACCTTTTCCCATACTCTATAATACTGTTTTGATGTGGATGCTTGTCTAGATCAACTAACAATGTCCTCTTTCAAACCTAGATTGTATAATTTTAGCCTCTCAGTCTCCAAGCTATCAAATTTAAGTTGTTCAATAGCTGATAATCCAATGGACCCCTGATACAACCAACGTGGGAATGAATGTCTGGATTTTTATTGGTCCTTTCACCATCATGGACTACATGTGAAACCCTGGTCTTTTCTGCCAAAAAGGAAGTATGGCTATTATGTTCACCTTGTCCCTTTTTATCTTCTTTAGAACCTTTAAAATCATTGTTATTGGAGGAAATATATAAAGGAGACCCGACCAATCTTGTGCTAATGCGTCTGTGCCTAATGCTCGTGAGTCTGGATTTCTGGAATTAAAGTCCCTGCACTTTGGGGATTTTGTTGTTGCCATGGGGTCAATTAGGATTTCCCCATTTTTGACATAACATCTCGTATATGTCCGTATGTAAACGCCACTCTCCTGGATCTATGTGCTTTCGACTCGTCTGTCACTATATTGGAAGATCCTGGCATATGTATTGCTGTTATACTTAGATTTTTTTCAGCCCATGGTAGAATAGGGAAAACTTTTTTTTGCAGAGTTCGACTTGTTCCTCCGAAATTACCTTTAGGTGTTTGTTTGTTTTGTTTGGTGGAAACACCTCTTTAGCCTTCCAGATGGCCCTTTTTTTCCAGGATATTTGATCTGGTCTCTAGGTCTTCCCAATAGCCTTGACCATACTGATCCACCAAATGCGCTCCGCAAGCTGAACACGATGTGTCCGTGGTTATTGTTATTGCAACACAGGGTCTTCTATTAATCTTCCTTCCAACAAGTTCTCATGTAGTTGGTGTTCTGGTTTTGCATTTACCCGTATATACACGAGTATAAGTCGATCCGAGTATAAGTCAAAGTACCTATTTTTACCTGAAAAATTTGTAAAAACTGATTGACTCGAGTATAAGTAGAGGGTAGAAATTATCAACACTACTGCCTTCTGATTCTGTGTTGTTTTTAGGCTTTAGTTGCCCTTTAGATGGACTGCAGAATTCCCATACATGAATCCCATACAGTAATATCCAAATCCAGTACCAGTAACCTCCAATTCCTTGGCACTCCAGATGTTTGGAAACTACAACTCCCAACATGCTTTGTTCCTGGGAGCTTGTTTCTAAACGTGTGGAGTGGCAATGTTCAGTAAACTTTTTAATTAAGCTTATCATCATTTACAATTCTCCTGGCCCCCATATTGTAAAGGGCCCTCTGACTAAAATAGTTAAAAATGTCACCTGAGAGTTGTAGTTTCATGCTGTCATTGTTTGAACCAGCAGCTGTTTTTGCCCCAAACTGAGGAGACCATCAGATTTACAGCATCCAGATGAGCAGTGACAGTGCTGAGTGAGTTCCAGCAGCCAGACTACAGGAAGCAGGAAGTGTAAAGGCAGATCAGCTCCTGTAACTTTCTATGCAGGTTAACACAGCGCCACCTACTGGTTACTATCCGCAATTGCAGAATTTGGATCTAAATTAGGAATTGACCCGAGTAAGTCGAGGTTAGGTTTTCAGGCTTACTTTAAAGCCTTAAAAATTCGACTTATACTCGAGTATATACGGTAGCTTGTGGAATGCTGCAAAAGTCTTTTTAAAGACATACGGGGTTATTCAATAAACATTCTTATCGTTAAAAATGGTGCTAATTTTGCCCCAACCAATCAGATGTTAGCTTTCAAATGTTAAATAAGATCTGATTGGTTGGGGCAAAATTAGCACCATTTTAAACAATAAGAACTTTTATTGAATCTCCCTGATAGCGTTCCTAAGAGCTTCCATGTGTAAACATGGTAAATTCCCAGAAGTCTTTGTTCCTTATTTGCTTAAAGTAAAGGGAGCCGATGCTGACTGGCGGAAACTTTACATTGTTCCCAACCGACCGTAATGCTGACTATGGTCATTCAACGGCACTACAATCGGTTGGGAAGAGCCCCTACACATTGATGATAATGGGTAAATCCCATCATTCATTGACAGGATTTACCCATTATCGTTAAAGTGTATGGCCAGCTTAAGGTGTGTGTGTTGCTGCATTTTTTTAATCCACTACTTGTTTTTCTCAGGCTCAGGATTCTCTCACTCTTAATTAATTTAAGAAATTCACAGAAATGTTCCTATATTTAGTAATATATTAATATTTTTGAAATATTTTTTGATTAATGGTATAGGATTTCATCCTATGTTCCCACCTAAATGTTTTAGGAAAAGCAAAGTAACAGAAGATTCTTACAACTGATGGTCATGCGTAGAAATGCTGTCACTCTGGCATCCTGACAGAATCCTCTACATATCCATCTGATTTTAAAGAACAACAATACTCACCTACTCATGTTTGGCCCTTTAGTGTTCAATATTTTTTTTATTTTCATGTCAAATATGAACATTTTTACATTAAACATTCGGCTCCACTGTGTCAGCATTTAAAAAAAAAAAAAAACACCTAAAGGTTTCCCGACCCTCACTTATTTATAAACAATATATTGTGTACCAGTGTTATCAAATGATTTCATTTGGTCTTGGAGAATATGATAGAGGTGTTTGTTTATCATTACTTCATTGCTTCTAAATATAGTCTGAGTCTACAGTTTGTGAATTTTGACACAAAACATTAGATATTGTACCCATCTATTTTCATGGGCACGTAATGTTGATATTGCTTTACCCAAAAGAACTACATCAGGGGTATTTAAAATATATGTAGCTGTAATTTCTGACACAATTTTAAATATACCCTCCTAGAACTGATGAACTTTAGAGCCTGTTCACCAGGTGTGAATGTTCCCTGTTGCCCACAGTTGTGGAAACAGAAATTTGTGTGTACATTTTGTGGATCCTGTCAGTTGTCTGGTGTGCTCTGTATAGAACCTTCATTTAGACTATTATTATTAATTGGAACATTTATATTATTGAGCATCTCAAATCATGAAAGCCATTATTTCTCCTTGGGGCTGGGAGATCTTGATTCCACTGTTGTATAAATTTATAATCTGTAAATTCTGTTTGTGGCAAAAGTGCCTTTTGGAAGGTTGATATGAATCATTTTCTGGACATATAATGAAAGCACCAATGCTTTTGCCATACCGCCGCACCAGAAAGATTCCTAGGTAGTACAGTTTTTTCCTATTTGAGGACAGGTGGAAATTGGATTCTATTGGTTGTTTCTGATACAGTACTTGTCTATATTGAAATATAATATCTCCAATACAGTATGTCAGTGTTTAGTTTCAGGCCCATCAGTGGGGAAAGCGAGTTCAAGATTGTAAATAGATTGGGTAAGGATGTTAAGGAATGTTCCTATTTTTTTTTTAAAACTAATAAAACGGTGGGGGTGGGAAATGTAGGGCATATTTTATAATAAAAAAAAATTATACAGAGGGTGGAGATACCCTTTAAGTTAAAAATACTCTTATTTGTTTTATTGTTAATAAAGACTCGCAAAATCTCCATGTGAACGGACTGAACACAGGGTTGTCACATAAGATTTTGGTCAGGACTATATTGTGGTCTGACGAACGACAGCATATGTTTGGACTCTGCCCTCCAGGTGTTCCTAAATAGATTTTCTATCTGAAATGAGTTGTAAAAGAGTGTGACCACCCCATTTTTTTGATAGGGCCACATGTGGTGTATAATTTACAATATTGGGAATTTAGATATTGTGGGATCGAGGTTATGGAGAAATGGGATTCCTGGCTAAAGATAATATTCGGATGGAAGCTTTTCTAATGTGCGAATGCCCTTGTTATTTTATTGAGGGTATTGAAACTTTGCACATTATGTGTAATACAAGTAATCGAGCGTCCAGTCAAGGTAGGGGGCATCCATCTCTTAGCCATACTTTTATAATAAATATGCTGTAGGTTAATAATATTTCTTAAATAACATCCCTGATTTATTTGTAGGAATAATTCCTTTGGCTAACCTATAATGTAACACAGTGGAGTCCATAAAACAACTATTATAACAACAGTAAATGGATCAAACATTTTAAAACATTTAAAACAATATTAAGTAATACAAAGTAGTAGAGGCAGCTATGTGTATAGACCATTTTGGGATGGTTGTTTTGTCTCTAAGATCTAAAGAACTCTCCCAATGGGTATAGCCCATTTTCATTTGGTTTTCAAGACGGGGGTGGGTAGATTAGTGTAGTTCAGTTAATAAAGGTAGAATTAATTTAAAGAAATAAATAGTTATTTATATAAAGTTTATACATCACCTAGCATTTTCAAACAGATCTCTGAATTTCCAGGTGTTTGTTTTTCTTTAGGGGTAGTTCTAATCCATTCCCGTTGGGGCCTTTTCTTTGGGGTGCAAGTATCTGAATGTGGTACTGTAACTTCAATTGGCATGGATAATAATTCCATGATTTGTAATCCTTCTGGTAGGGAGTTTATGGCAAATGGGTATTCTGTTGGGAGTATTGGAGTTTAGAGTAGTATCCCTACTTGTTTCCGTTATTCACCTCCATTAGGGCTGATGTGATGGGTTTAATTTCCCTCTTTTGTGCCTACGTTATCTGCCAATATTTGAATCCTTTGGCTATTGAATTTAAATTTGGTTGTTTCTCTAGTCTCTGAGGATTCTTTTCTTTGTCGTGTAAAAGGGGAATTTAACCTCAATATCTTGTTGCTGCTCCTCTTTGTTCGGCTTTGTAAGAGTTCTAGGGGCACTATCCAATTCGAGCCTCTCCACAGGCCCATTTGGAAGGAGCAGTTGTAATATTTTGGTTATATCTTCCATAGGGCTTGCATATTTCAGGATTTCCCTAAACTAAGCATTTGCTCTTTGTGAGCGATTTTTAATATCTCTTTATATTCTTGTGCGCTTTGTATTTTTTGAGTTTTGAAATTTAGGCTGCCCCCTATTTCATAAGATATCCAATTTGACACATCTTACAGTTTAGCATTTCTAAAAAGCAGTTTTACTGTAGCTGGAATGGTTTGACAGTTGGTATGTGGGAATATTGTCAGGTCAGTGGTCAGAGCCTGGAAAAACCAAGTATTGTATTGAAGGCATGCAGCAACACACAGACCTCCGAGTAAGTGCTACTTGCATGTACCGTATTTAATTATAGATTAAAAATATTTTTTTCAGTATACATACACTTTAAGGAAGAGGGGGTGTAATATTAGAAACTAAAAGGAGGAGAGCTTTCTCAGATTCACCATTTTAAAGCTACAGATTCCGATTTTTCTCTTTAATCTAGCCTTATTTGCTCTGAACATGGCAGATCCTAAAAACCATGTTCCTCTCTTGCCTTATGAAATATAAACATACTGGTTGTCTTTCTGAACATGGCAGATCCTAAAAACCATGTTTCTCTCTTACCTTATGAAATATAAACGTACTGGTTGTCTTTCATACTGCAAAAACATAACGGTCCTAGCCCTGCTAAAGTCTTAATGCAATTAAAAACCTTTTTTTTAATTATTAAATTAATAAATAAATTTGAATTAAAACCCTTGATTTGTTTTTGGTGATTTTGTGTTGCATTGTTTTAGCAGTGTTAAAACATTATTATGTGTTAATGCAAGCTAAGGGCCTTGCGCTAATGTACATACATGGCTGTCTGATGACGTGGCTTTTTGGAATTGATCTATTTAAACCCCCTTCCCATTTTCTCAGTTTCGTTAAACCAGCTTCCTCGTTTATACCTACGAATTGTGAGCTTTATATTTAATTCTTGATTACTGTTGTCAACCCTGCTTTGTTTACCAGATCTCTGATTCTTTTCCGCCTGCCCTGTTGCCTGGATTATCAACTACCAAACCTTTGCAGTCTGTTTTGACCCTTAAAGGATAGGTTCACTCAAAAAGTTAATTGAAAAACGGGAGCTATGTCTTGTTTTAGGAGCCAGGAACGAAGCATGACAACAATTTAATGAGTGAACCTATCCTTTAACCTGTTTATTTTGTCTGCCAGCCCTGATCTAGCACCATTTTCTGACTACGCTTTGGTCTTGCTGTTCCAAATTCAGTCAAGGTCTCCAGTGCCCTCCTTATCTGGGGCAATTAATTCTTTCTGGAACCTTGATTTAACCAGAATTAATTCTTTCTGGAACCTGGTGTCTGTCTTGCAGTGCAACATCCCAACTATCAGGGGCTCTGGTTTAGACTGGCAGACACTGCACCAAGGAAGGGTTTCTGAACCACAGTAATATTATTCCAAATACAGCTCTAATAAGTGATATTTATTTTAGTCCTATTTATATAGAAAACCAGTTTGTATTTAGTGCTCATTTCAATGAACCTGTAATTTAATTTTGTCAATTGCTCAGACATTGCATCCTAATGTCATGTAATATATTTATAATATGCATAAAGAAAAATATGAATTTGTATACTGTAATTTGTAACTGGTTTGTAATTGCTTGGAATATCCTACACATCACTTTTCGAAAAATATCAACAAATGTTGGAATTTAAAAGAAAGTGTGTTTGAGTGGTGGCAAAATTGCTGCCTTTTACAGCACATCGTGTAGATTCTTTAGTCTGTGACTAATGAAAATTACTTCTTAATTAGAACAGTAGTTGTTTTATTTTGCACATCTGTGGTTTCATTTTAAAAACAATGGAACAATTGTAGACTAAATAAGATGTTCTGTAAAGAACTGCAAGCTTTATGAAAGTACAAAAGAAAGTACTTTGAGTGTTCACATGCCTTTCATAGACTAGCAATTTACTATCTTAATATCAATTGTGATCAGAAAATGATCTGCTTATTACATATGCCCTCATTAGCGTCTTCAGAAATTGTAAAACCTATTCTACATAAAGAAGAGTAGAAAATATGTTAATAACTGCATTTGATATCTTGGACTGGAAAAGATTTGACAAATAATTTTCTATTGTTTAATTAATAAACAATAGAAAGTTATTCAATTATTTGTGTCTATACCAGAAACTCTTCCCAAGGCGTATAACATATCAACATTGGGTATCATTTATGTGCATTATGGACTATGTTCATAAAAAAAATAAAAGTAATAGCATATAGCATACAGTAGGTGGGGACTTTAAATCTATACTATTATATTGCTTTATTATGAAATAACGAGTACTCAATGAGAACTGTTGATATACCTTTAATAGAACAGACTGGTGGGCATAAAGAAAATTTATTTACAAGCTTTTGACCATTATTTGAAAATGCACATTTTTTTATGTACTGAGCATTCTTAATAAAATATTTTTCCACAAGACACTAATGATTTCTAAGAAATCCACAGGACAAAAAAGCTAGAGCCAATTTAATTTACAGCACCATCCAGAGTGATCATGGATCAGATAAATTGCTTTTCAGAGCTTTATCTACTAATCTTTTTGTAGGTCACCTGTAGTGTCAGGTACACGTTTTGTATTTAACACTACTGCCATAGGGGTGGATTTTCTTATTCTTTCTCTTACTTGAGGTCACAACAGCTGTGGCATAAGCATGATCTGAAAAAAAAATCAAAGTATAATTGTGACTGTTGGCCCGAATTGTTCTATTGTTGGAAAATGTAGAGTGTTTTTTTCCTAAAGAAAACAATAGAATTTTAAAACAAATAGATGCTGTGACTTTGTGGCACGGTGAAGGAATTGATGTACACTTTTCAATATCAATCAATTTTTTTAATGTCAATATTTCACTTTTACATCCAAATTGAAATGTATAAAACCTGACAATTAATGCTTTTTGTCAGAAAATACTTAACCCTAGGTTTCTAATAGTAGGGTAAGTTTTGATCAAAAGGCAGATATGGTACCTGCACTGTTAATAGTATTGGAAATTTTTATTTCTCCCTTTTTTCCAAAGTCAGAGTAAAGAGGAAATTTCCTTAATAAAATTACCGTATATACTCGAGTATAAGCCGACTCGAGTATAAGCCGAGGCACCCATTTTTGACTAAAAAATTAGAAAAGATGATTGACCCGAGTATAAGCCGAGGGTATGCAGTAACCCTAATACCTTTCCACTGTAGATGTTTGGAAACTACAACTCCCAGCATGCTTGGTTGCTGGGAGTTGTAGTTTCCAACCACCTATAGTAGAAAGGTATTGGGGGTTACTGTATGGCATACTGTCCCCCACCCTAATACCTTTCCACTGTAGATGTTTGGAAACTACAACTCCCAGCATGCTTGGTTGCTGGGAGTTGTAGTTTCCAACCACCTATAGTAAAAAGGTAATGTGGGTGTCTGGCATGGCATACTGTCCCCCCAGTCCCCCCCCAGCTCACTTACCCGTACCTGGTTTCATTCTTCCTCTCTCTGCAATCCAGAGGCAGCCGCGAGTCCGGCGGCAGTTCCCATACTGCTTTGCGGCTGGCGATGACGTCATCGCCAGCGTGCGTGATGACGTCATCGCGCAACCGTGAAAAATACTGGGAACTGCCGGCCGGACTCGCGGCTGCCTCGGATTGCAGGTAAGTTCCTTGTGACTCGAGTATATAGCCGAGTCAAGGTTTTTAGGTTAATTTAAACCTAAAAACCTCGGCTTTACTAGAGTATATACGGTTAGCCAGATGCATGGGTGAACACAGAGCCATTTCCAGCTAACCCCATATGGGACAAAGCAAAAAGGGCCAAGAACACAGCTTTGTATTTTGAACAGCTTTCTGGTTTTTAAAGTTAGCTAGATGTAGGATTACAGACTCAGTTTTTCATAGAATTAAAAGCATTTAGGTAATTTTTGGAAATAATAAAGGAAAAAGATTTTAATATTTAAAGGAGAACTAAACTTAACTTTTTAAAAAATCCTAATGTGAAAGCTTTTGTCCCCAGAATACCTATATATTGAAAGATTCTTCTCTAGTTATTTGCATTTAGTAGATATATGTAATAGATTCTGTAACAAAGGAGGCTTCCTTTTTGCCAGTACAACTCATAGCCCATGTTGGCTTCAAAGAGCCACACCCCCTGACCCCAGTATTCACTGTCTCTATGCACAAAGTTTATAGTTTCTCTTTCTAGAGAAAGATAAAGTTTCTAGATCACCTGTACCTGTGATCACAGTTGTGTTGCTGGTGGAGCACCATTCTTAAAAAAGTATTTTTAGGAACAAACAGACCAAGAAGTCACAAGTTCAAATCCCCTAGTTTACTTATAAAACAATATACCATAGTCTACTGCCTGAGATTATTGCTTTTTATGCTTGTTTGTTTCCATGTTTCTATAAAAATTCTACATATGTACAAACTTTATATATAGCAGCTCTATTATTTATTTACCAACCAGCATGAATTGCTGACAGTCTTCCAGTAGCAATACAAAATAGTGAACTGATTTTATTGACATTTACTGAAATGTTCTTCTATCTATTGCAAGCTCACTTGTGGCGTGCTCTGCTAAAGTGCTATGTTGGGAAAAAATCAGACTATTGGGACACAGGTTTCATTGCCCATGCTCCTGTTTTTTTGTGTTTATTATGTGTCTAGCAAAAGATAAAGACTCTACATGTACTAGATATTTACTTATTAGCCCTTGTGGCATAGAGATAGGATGCTTTCTTTTTAGAAAGACACAGTATAGAAGGTTGCTGGTTCGATTCCCCATACTTTTATTTTTTGCTGAAATGTTATATGTTCTGTTTCTTTTTCTTCTCATCCATGCCAGCAAAGACATACACTGCAAAGATTACTTTTCTTTTTTGTATGAAAAGCAAAGGAATTTATCATTGTTAGGGACGGGAGCATTTGTAATGTGTTTACACAAAAAACTGCACTAAAATCTGTGTTCTGTGTCAGAGTGAGAGATCTCTGAGCTGTAACATGATTGGCTGTCAGCTTTCAGGAAGCAAGACTGCTGTTTCCTGTGAAGTGTACTGCGTACACTTATCTGGGTGTTCCCAAATAAGGTGAATTGTGGGAGCTGACCCCTAGTACCCACAGGTTATTTTCATAAATCACCCAGCATCCACAGCAAAGGGAGAGAAGATGAGACACAGCTTGTTGTATGTATGTGAATGTGCTCTGTCTATTGGGACAATGTTGTCTGGGGATTTAGTTCTCCTTTAAATATTGCATAAAACCATTCGACAAATACCCCCCCCCCCCACACACACACTAAGTATCAATCTTACGTGTTCTAAATGTAATAGAATGCCACTTTCACAGGTGTACACAGATAATTGATGAGCAACTAACTCTAAAGGTTACAGTGCACATGTGCAATTACCGCTTTAATTTTCTTAAGCAAAGCTAAACACCCCATAAACTTGAAAATACCTTTCCAAAAACAACACATTTTTAAAAAATCTTTACACCTTTAGCTACGTAATAGTGCCATTCTTTCAAACATAGATGCAGAATTCTGAACACAGAATTTTAGCAGATTTTCTGGAAAATGGAAGAAAAATATGCTTAAAAAAATCTTGCAGAAACCCTAAGAGTAGTAACCCCCCCCCCCCCACACACACACTAAATATGTCTCACATAATGATTTGCCACAGCTATTAATTAAAAATTGATTTTCTTCAAACATCCCTTTACCTTGAAAATAACCCTAACAAATTCCACCTTTGTTAGATTTGTACATGCAGAATTCCTTATGTAAGACAATAAATTATTAAAAAACAAACAAACCAATTGGTCACAGAAGGGTGCTAATAATAGCAATTGGCCTAAAACTGTGACATTATAGTGTTATATGATTGCTACATATCATCTGAGTAAATTGATACCCCATATGTATAGTTTCATCTAAATATGTGACTTCATGGGCACCTTGAAATAAAACAGTACTAAGAAATTTAGAATTTGTCAAAAGCCCACAATGTAATATGCAAATAATCACTAGGTGTGCGGTCATGTAAGCTATGCAAGCTTAAGCCTTTAGCAATTAGATGTAAAGGGCATCTAAACTTTAAAAAAATAAAGTTTTTTTTAAAAAAATTGTCAATTACTGGAAACTATAATTCTTCACTATTGCTGTGCCATTTATTTGTTGATCTGCCCCGTATTTCTTTAGATATCCAATCTGAACCATCATACATTGCAGTTGTCAATCAAGTTCCTTAATATCATAAACTCTCCTGCTGTGTGCAGTTTTGGATAAAAGGCATGCAGCAACACACACCTCAGAGTAAGTGACATGTAGTAATTTAAAGAATAAGATGAGGCAAATTCATTTCTTCATTAAAGTTTACCTTTAAGTTTCATTCAAAAGTTAATTTCTGGGTTCTGCATTGGGTGTACCACACAATTTCTAAAAAGTGTTTTCGAAAATCATGCAGGACCTGTAAAGTTAGTGCATAACCCATGTTAACGCATTAACATGTCTGGTAGTCTGGGTTTTGCACTGACTTGGCCGTTTATCAGCCAGTATTGCATTGCCACCTCTCTCAGTTATTACCTTCCAATGCCTCTATCAGTAATCTAATATCAGCACATCATAAAGTTTTTGAAACCAAATAATTTTAAAAAAATAGGTAGAAATGTCATTCTAATAAAAAAAAAAAATGTTGATATTGTTATAGGTGACAGATAGCAATTACTTCACAATTTTTATGCTAAGTAGAAACTGATTGACAGACACGGTAATTTTTTAACAAATTTGGTATTCCCCCAAAAATCCAATTCTCTCTTGTTTGCTTGCATTCGTAAATGATGTTTAGTCCCCTTGAAATCAAAGTCCCACCAAACTACTTTTACTTCACAAATTCCCAAACTTGGCAATCAATATTTGTCACTGATAATATTTTTATGTTAAATCAAATTAAAAAAAAATGTATGTGTGTATTTTCCCCATTGGCACAGTTTAATACTGGTCACCTATTATTGCTCTATGTCTTGTTTTTGCTTACTAGCTGCCATTTTTTAAAAGAGAACATGCACCATGCCAAGATGTAAATGTTACGATTTGTATCACAAAGCTACATCTATATGTACTGTTCTGTTTATAATACCAGGTATAGGTTTTCAATTTATACCAACCTTCCCTGCAATATTCTCTCCTGGAACCAGCTTTAATCATATACCTGGTACAGGTTCTATACTATTTTTCAATTTATACCAACCTTCATCTGTGTTCTAGGCTGGGTGCACGCGGTAAGATATTTTCAGCCGACCAACTGTTAGTGACATGTATCGGTCAGTTGGACGAAAATATGTTACTGTGTTCGGGGCGGCCGCGACAGACCTCGGTGACCCGTTCGAAAATCACGGCCACTGTGGGACCACACGATTGGTCACGCAAACTGTCAGACACGTCCACTGTTGCTGCAACCAACAGTCATTTGTCCCGACAGAGAGCTCGCTAGTAGCGAACAGTCAATCAGGACAAATAGTTTTCCTGTGTGTACCCAGCCTTATATTGTGTGCCATTTGCTCTTACTCTATGAGTGATCAATTCATGTAATTTACCTTTTGTGAAAAGTGAACTTTAGCAAAAGTGAATTTTAAGCCTAGTGAAAAGTTTAACAAAGGAGTTCAACAAGGAGAGCAACACCATAGGACTCTGCCATTCCAGTAAAACTACCATCAGCTGATGCAGTTTGGAACACAAAACAAAATCATTTCCTCTGTTTAACAGATAATGTCTTTACTGTGGCTGTGTCTCACTGTCATTTTTACCTTGTTCCCTAACCTCAGTCCATCCCTCTCTTTTCCATACCACTGTCCTCACTCTATTTATATCTCTCCATCTCTTCCTTACCAACACCACACTTCATTATTGGTCAAACACAAATAAACAACACAACCTCAGATCCATCTCACATATCCAGTTTCTATTTGCTCTCCTACTCCTTGTTGCTGGGGATGTATCACCTAATCCTGGCCCCTGTAATATCTCTGTTTGCTATTGTCCTTGCCCTACTCTCCCCTTCCCCTTTTCGCAGCTCTATGACCTTTTATCCATTCCTCTAATCCCATCTTCATATCTGCCCTTCTCTGGTGCAAATCCACTATTCTCAACCTTTTCAGTTCTTTGAATTTTCACCTTCTTGCCCTTATTGAAACCTTGCTCTCCCAACACGACTGCTATTTTTTTTTTTTTTTAAATTTCATCATCCCCTCCACTGGCCTTATTGTTTACATCCTTTGAGGTTCACACTGTTGAAATTTCATACCCTCTTTCACTATGTGTAGCTGTGGTATACAGACCCCCAATCCACGACTTCCCCAGCTACATCCCTTTCAGACTTTGACACCTGGCTTACCTTTTTCCTCTCTACTGATGGCCCTATTCTTATTCTAAATTACTTTAACTGTCACATTGACAACTCTGCTGTATCCTGGCCATCTCAATTACTTCAATTAACATCCTCTTTTGATCCTTATCAGTGGAAAATACACATAAGGATGGACACTTCTTGGATCTTGTCTTCACTAAAAACCTCTGTCTCATCTTTTGAAACTAACACCAACCCACTTTCAGATCACTATCATTACTTTTCTTGCCCGACACTCTCCTGTTTCCCTCCTTCTTGTGTGTATGTTTGTAATACCCGAGCCATAGATATTCTGGTGCTGTCTTTTTCTCTGTCCTCTAGTCTCTCTACCCTTATGTCCATTTCTGATCCTGACTTGCTTCTTCACTCCTATGACTCTGTCCTGCCTAATGCGATTGGTCCCCTAGCAACCCTGCAACCGCCGTCTCTCAAATCCTCGCCCCTGGTAGCAAAACAAAAACACTGTAAGATGCTTATAAATAATAACAAATCAAACCCATGCCAACTGTTCTCCATATTTAACTCCCTTCTCTGTCCCTCGCCCACTGACTCTCTTCTCTTTCCACATTCTCCCCAAGACTTGCTGACTACTTCATAAATAAAATAAGAGTCCATCTGTACGCAGAGTCCTGTTCCTCAGCATAGCGCTCAGATTCTTTTACCCTCACCCCCTTCTACTGCTCTTGAATCTTTTAGTCCTGTGACCTAGTTAGAGGTCTCTTATCTGCTTTGGTCATGTCCGCTCACATGTTCCCTTGATACCATGCCCTCTTTCCTACTGAAGCACTGTAATCATGCAGTCTCCCCTATACTAACCCACATATTCAACGCCTCCTTGTCATCCAGTAGTCCCACGTGAAACCCATAATCAAAAAAGCCTCCCTTGACCCCTATTGTCTTGCTAACTACCACGCAGTCTCTCTTCTACCGATAGCCTGTAAGCTACTAGAACATCTGTCCTTCTTCCGTATCGCTAATCATCTTCATTTTCATAAATTCCTAGACCCCTTGCAGACAGGGTTTTGTCTTGCACACTCCACGGAGACTGCTCTGTTGTGAATGACCTTCAGGCTGCCAAAGCCAAAGGTCACTTTTGTATTCTCCTTCTTCTCTACCTCTCCTCTGCTTTCGACACAGTAGATCATTACCTGCTAATGCAAAGCCTTCACTCCTTGGGCATCTGGAATGAAGCGGCATCCTGGCTACAATCCTACCTGTAACAGAACCTACTCTGTGTTATATGATAATAAAACATCCTCTCCAGCTCGGTTCTTGGACCCCTGTTGTTCTCCCTCTATACTATTTCCCTGGGAGATGTCATCACCTGATTTGGTTTTAACTACCATCTGTATGCCTCTGATACTCAAATTTATTTTCCCACCACCCCCACTCTAAGTCCTGCCAATCACGCATCTTCCGACTGTTTCCGTGCTGTCTTCTCATGGATGGCGCACCGATGCCTCAAACTAAACCTGACTAAAACTGAACAAATCATTTTCCCACTTAAACCTGACCCTATAATACCTTTTTCCATTTCTGTGGACAACTCCCCCATTTACCCTATTCAGTTTGCAGTTATTATTGGTTTCTCTCCTTTTCTGATCACATTAACTAAGTTCCTAAAACATGTCACTTTTTTCTTCCTAATATTGTGAAAATCTGTATATTCCTCTCTCTCCCGACTACTGCAATGTTTATCCATGTTCTCTTCCTATCATGCCTGGACTATTGAAACCTTCTGCTTTCTTGTCTTTCTGCTTCCCATCTTTCTCCCCTTCAGTCGATACCTAACTCTGCAGCATGCATTGTCTAACTTTCTAACAATCGGGTAATTAAATCACTGTGAAGCACATCTACCTGGCTTCCATTAAACAACACATTATCTACAAAATCCTTCTCTTAACATTTAAATCCCTTCGCTCTGCTGCTCCTTCTTATATTTTTTTCTTTTGTGTCCCTATATGACACTGCCCGTACACTCCGCTCATCACAGAACCATCTTTTATACAGACCCCCCCATTCACACTGCCTCCTCAAGCCTTAAACCCTTTTCTTTTGTGGCTCCTGTCCTCTGGAATTCTATTCCCCTTTTTCTTTGTCAAGAAATAATTTTAAATCTAACCTCTCATCCTATCTCTGAGCACAGCATTAGGAGTGTTGACACTGCACCAGTTATTACTATAGCACTTCCACCCTTTCCTATGTATCTGTATTTTACCCACTTTAGTAAATTGTAAGCTCTACAGGCCAGGGACCTCTTTCCTCATGTTACATGTTTCAAGCTCTTGTATAATTCATGATGCACATACTTATTTATATATCTATGTATTTATTTATTGCCCCCCTTGTATGGCTTTTTGTATTCTATATTGTATAGTGTGGTATCCCCAAGTGTCGGTATATAAATTATCATATACATACATACATATAATATTTAAGCTATACTCCTAAATGTTTTATTTTACACATTTTATACATAAAGACTCTCCAAAAATTAATAACAAATAAGAGGAAAGGAGAACTTGGGTGCCATTTCTAAATTGTTTATTAGTATATATATATTATATAATGTGTGTGTCCTTTTATGAAAAATTTTTACTATGCAACTAGGTTTTTAGTATATCAAATCAAGCAAATTCAAAAACATCGGGAGAGACCCCTTCATACAGAACTCCTTCTTAGCACTCACACACTTGTGCTACTTAATTTAAAAAAGTGGAAAAAATGTGTAAGTGCTAAGGTGGGGTTCTTTTTGAAGGGGGCTGTTTTTGTATTTGTTAGATTGATCTACTTCATTAGATCTTCATATTGGGGATAAAACAGCAACAATATAGAGGATAGCTGTGCACCCAGACCCTGTATTTATGTATTTAGCAAATAATGTTTAACCCATCCGAGCACTATAAATAGATAAATTCCATATAAAAGCATTACTCAATCAAGTAATTAGTAATAGACATTTCTATTTTTTTCAATTCAGGAATCTTTTGGACCGAGACACATTTTCCAAATCCGATCCAAGTAAGCAATTTTTTTTATCTTGAGACTAAGCAGTAATTTGGTTTTATTATATGAATGATCAAAGATTCCCTTTTATGCTAATATGGGTTTTCTTCAATTGGTGTAAATTGACTAGATTTATGTTTTCTTGCCAAGTATGCATTATTGGTATCTGTTTCAGAGGATATTTTTTTTCCATGTTAAATGTTTTCGTAATCATCGTCTCATGGAGAAACCATGGCAACATTCTTTCTAGAGTTTTTTTTCTTCACAACTTAGAACCTGCTTAAAGAGTAACTGTGGTCTCAATACAAGTGCCCTTTATTAAAGAGAGCACATTACAATGACTCCATGATGCTTCTAGCTGCAGTCTATCCAAAGTTACAGCAGTATAAAGCATGGTGTCTCTCGCAACCTCATCACCAGTAACATTGCTCTGCCTCCTGCCTGAGGCACTGAGCATGCCCGTTTGTATCCTACTGCTGTAACAGAGCATCATCTACTACATCATAAGCCACAACCCTAAACTTCTTTAACATTTTTTTAGCCACATGCCTGAAAAGAAAACATGGTAGAGTAATGGAAAGGGAATGGTTGCAGGCCTTTTCACACACTTCCTTGTTTATCCTGACTGTCTGAGTGTAACTTTACAATAAATCCTATAACTTAAGACCCAGAGAAGCTAAAGACATCATCCTAGGCTTGTTTGAAAGGAATACAGGACATTTATATGGAGACCACAGTTACCCTTTAAAGGAAAAGTATGCTGTATGTCTAAAGTATGCCTACCTTTACTGCTTCAAAGTTGCTGGCTTCATCATCCTGTATATTGGAATTTGTAACTCCACCCTGCCGAGATCGCCTGGCTCCTCCAGCTTCCTGGGCATCAACAGGTAAGTTCCGGTTGTTTCAAACACACGCGCATGATGGCGAGGGTGCGCCCGTGTGTGAAACAACCAGAACTTGCCTGTTGAGGCCCAGGAAGCTGGAAGAACCAGGCGATCTCAGCAGGATGGAGCTACACATTCCAATATACAGGATGATGAAGCCAGCAACTTTGAAGCAGTCAAGATAGGCTCAGGGGTGTGTGGGGGGGTGGACAGAAAAAAACCCCAAAATAGCCAAAATAGTTTTTAAAACTGCAGCTTCCCACAAACATTAACTTTTTTTTTTACAGAATGCTTATCCTTTAACTTCCCACAGAAGAGGCAAACATTTTTACTAAAATCTGACTTGCAAATTTAGCAGTACTTTTGTCAAGTAGAAACATCTTTATGCTTAACATCTTGCAAATTTGGGAAGAATTAAGTGAATAATTTCTCACCTTTCCTAAACAGAAAAAACAAGGCAAAGGGGACCTAATTAACACTCCAACCCATTTCAGTCTTAAAGGGCATGTCCACCCCCAAAACTAAAATTTAACCCCTTACTGGCCACATTAAGAAGTTTAAAACAAGCCTTACCTTACATTTCTGCTCAAAATGGTTCCCTGCTGTGCCCCTCCAAAGTCCAGGAAACTGCTGTGTAGAAGCAGTGTGTGACTCATGCTGTGCCTGAGTCTGCCTCAACCTCGTCAAGGTTTGAGGCATGCTCAGTGCAATAACCACTTTCCCACAGCACCCAAAAAGTAAAAAAATTAAGGAAAATGTCCTTTAATGACATAGCGAATTTAACAACACATAAAGCAGAAACACTTACCCTTTCTGATGTGGATAGAAGGAGAATCCTGGAGGCGGCGGAGGCCAACAATAGATATGGAGCTGTGCTTGCAAACAATGATCGTAATAAAGATCTGTTAAATATAAAAAGGAGAGAAATAAGTTTGGCACTACATAGTTCGACAATACTTGAATATATTAAAGCGGAAAGAATACCAAGAGGACTGAGAATCCTAAAAAAAACAGTCCTATGCACAGATGATACAGAATACATAGACAAATGGTACAAAATACTAAACAAATGCAGCTTTGATCTAATGCTATTAACTATTGAACACCTGCAACCTGCAATTAAGTCAGTAGCAGCAGCAGCAAACAAATTGGAGTTGGATATCAGACAAACAATGCAGCACACAGAATATGAAGCTTTTAAAGTGGAGACCAAAGCTAAACTAGATGCGTTCCAAGAGGAGCTACTACAGTTCAAATTAAGAAAATTCAAAAGGGATACCATGGATTACGAGCGGTGCAGAGTGTACACGTGGTCTCCGGTAAGGCCGCGAGACCAGCAGAGGGAGAGAGGTCCGCGAGTGATGACGTCATCGGACAGCACAACCCCATTCAGCATCGATACAGGGAGCTCAGTGGAGCGGCAAGCACAAGGAAAGGGGCCTTTTTTAGGATCCATATGAACAACCAAGGGGGAGACAGTGCGGGAGAGAAACAGAGGAGAGTCCGGAGAGGACAGAGGAAGATGGGCAATAACGAGTCCCCCCCGGCACGGAGTGCAAAGGATACCAGGAGGAGATGCTAAATACAACAAGGTCAGTGCTAAACAGAAATGGGGAAAGCCAAGATCAGCTAGATAAATTGGTAGTGAACATTTCAGGTGTACAACTAGAACCAGAAGAAATTAAAGTTATACAAAAAGGGTTAAACTTTGTACCCACCCACCCAGGCAATCTATTAGATAAAAAATAGAACTATATAAATTTATACGAAAATTGAAGTTGAAAATACAATTTAAAGATACAGTAACAACCAAAGACCATCCCTTTAAAAGAAAAAGCAACTATGCGCCTAACTTAACCTCGGAAGCAGTAGACATGTTTCATAAACTGGTATTGTCAGAGTTACAGCAAATAAAATGGGACAACAAAGAACAATACAAGAAAAACCTAAAATATAAAGAATGGAAGGCAGTACAGAGCCTGAAGAAAATGGATAATATAATAATAAAAAAAGCAGACAAAGGTGGGGCAATTGGAATACAAAAAAAAAAATCATATGAAACCGAGATAATGAAACAACTAACAGACAAGAACAACTACAAAGAGTTAAAAACAGACCCAGTTCACTCCATTTCAACAGCATTACATGATGTAATAACAGAGGCATGGTCAATGGACATAATAGATAAGGATAGATAAGGATACCAAAGATTTTTTAATTGAAGAAAATCCTATCACTCCAGTGTTCTATACAGTGCCAAAAATACACAAAAATCTGAACAATCCACCGGGAAGACCCATAGTGGCAGGACTTGGTTCCATTTTACAACTGATAGGCACATACATAGAACTCTACCTCCAACCAATGGCGAAGGAAATACCAGAATGCCTAAAAGATACGAATGACTTCCTAAACCAATTACAAGAAATAACAGATGTAACCAAATGCACTTACCTAGTAACCATGGACATCCAATCACTTTACACATGTATCCCACATCAAGAGGGAATAGCAGTTGTGGAGAAAAGATTACTAGAACAGAATTTAAACACATCTACAGTATATTTTATATTGGATTTGTTGAATATTGCATTAACTAAAAATTATTTCAGATTCGGCGACACATTCTACAACCAAATGTGTGGTACAAGTATGGGCGCACTTTTTGCGCCAGCATACGCAAATATATACATCTCCGAATTTTAAAATAACTGTATTAAAAAGAATGAACTGTATAAGGGTAAAATTATGTTTTACAAAATATTTGTGGACGATATTTTCCTACTATGGTCAGGTACGGAAGGAGAATTGAAAAAAGTGAATGAATGGCATAGCCACTTAAAATTGACCGTACAATATGACCCAGAGGAAATATCATTCCTAGACGTAAAGGTCAAAAAAGCTCATTTAATGTTAAGTACTGATCTATACGTAAAACAAACAGATAAAAATAATATGTTGGAAGCATTTAGTTTTCACCCAAAAAGTACTATAAAAGCCATACCTATGGGACAGCTTCTCAGAGTGAGAAGGAACGTCTCAGATGAGGAAACCTGTAAAATAAGAATAGAACAGATGTCACAAAAATTTAAGCAAAGAGGCTAACATAAAAAAACGGTACATCTAGCAGCAAAAAAAGTGTTAGAAATACCTAGATCAACACTGCTTAAAAATAACAGGAAAACAGCACACTCCAATGACAGTAAAATAACATTAGTGTCAACCTATAATACACAGTCAGGAAAAGTTAAAAATAAAAGTGGGCAAACTGTTTAAAGAACAGCCAATATTTGCGTACAAAAATGGAGGCAGCTTGGGCAGACAATTGGTTCATTCAGATTATAGGAAGGAGAAAAAGAAGGAAATAGAAAAAACAAAACGAATGGGAACCTTTCCGTGCCTTAGCTGCCAAGCATGTACAGCAATAATTAAAGGGGAAACAGTATTACTCCCATCTCAAGGTAACCAAATAAGATTAAAACACTTTGCTAGTTGTCTCACCATGGGAGTAATATATATGTTAAAATGCCCATGTGGCCTAGCCTATATAGGCAAGACTAAAAGACAAATAAGAACTTGCATAGGTGAACATAAAAGGGACATAACAAAGTGTAACTTGAAGAAAAACGAAAGAGTGACATCTGTGTCTAAACACTTTAAAATACAGGGACATAATGCAGCACAGGTCATGGTGTTGGAAGTAGTAGAAAAAGCATCCAGGGGAGGAAATTACGATAAAAAGCTCCTACAGAGAGTAATACACTGGATACACTATCTCAACACCATGCATCCAAAAGGCCTAAACGAAGAAATGAACTTTAGATGTTTCCTGTAAATACTTACCTACTTTACTTGAATGGAAGGGAAGATAACCTGGAAAAGAAACAAACAAAATAGAAACAAAAAGAAAGAAGTAACTAATAACAACATATCAAAAATTAAGTAGTAGATCCAAAGGTGGTTTTAGATTGTAATGCTCTTATTTTAAGCACTTGTTGTAAAGCACTTTATGATAACACATTAGAGCACTTTATACAGTGTAGCACTTTAGTAACGTAGCACTTTAAATAAAGCATAGGCACTTTGTCACAAATTAAATGGTTTTAAGGTAACATAGAACAAAGTAAAAAGACACAGAATATCTAAAAGTGCATTTTAAAAGGTTTTAGTTATATGACATTAAAAATTATGTTTTAATATTTAGTTTAAATCAACCAATCACAATCATGATGTTGTAGGCGACACCCGGAAAGGGGGTGGAGCATTGTGAATAAAATGTTGCACTGTGTGTGTTGTGGTTATCCACATTGTACTCCCTACATCTGTATGGTCCCCAGATCAAGCTAAATCTGTCTCTATTATCTGGGGTATGCCTACTGTCAGTTGTCAGTAAGAACACAGGGATCGCCTTTAAGCCTGAACTGTGTTGCTTCATTCCCTTAAAGACAGTGGAGTATTTCCCATAACAAGGCCCAAGCAGCTCTTAAGGGCCAATCTGTCACAGTGGTCACACCAAATATTGCTTTGATTCAGACATCTCTTCTATTCATTCTTCATCCATTTTGCATTGTTACTTGAATTCTATTGGTAAAAGCATTCTCTGTTAAGTGCATTTTTTACACCCGCTTCTGTACATATAGTACATTATGAACAGGGTCTCTGCAAGCAATGTTCTTGCTAAGCTGTGTTATCATGTGCACATTATGTTGTAAGGAACTTCCCTTCTGTTTGACTCCTGCGCCGCTCCATGGGTTTAAGAAACCCTAAGCCCTTCCTCCAGTGTCTAACTTTTGCACCGCTACTCCTTGCTCCCCTGCTTCACCCTGTGTTCCTGAACCTTCCAGCTGTTTTTCATGCACCTGTATCCAGCTACCAGTTAAAGTATTCAGGTACCAATATCCAGCTCCCAGCTGCTAGTTCCAGTGTCCAGCTACCAGTACCAACGTCCAGCTTCTTGTTTCCAGCTTGATACTGGAACAGGTAGCTGGATATGGGACTGGTAGTTGAACACTTAAACCAGGCAAGAGTTGAACTACCAGTTCCAGTATCCAGCTACCTGTTCCAGTATCAAGCTTTCAATACCAGTACCTATTCCCTGCTTCCAGTTCCAGCACCTCCTTCTGAAAGTATAGCTTGTAAGTACCCAAGCTTTTTTCGGGGCCCCATTTATTACAATACTGTCAAGCCAGAAAAAGCCTGGGGAGGCTTTGTCAGAAAAAGGGATAATGTTTCAGGCCTTATCGAGCCGTATGGATGGGTTTGAACACCAACAAAATCAGTTAGCCCAGTTCATGGACAACCTGGCTGCCTGCCTTTCACCTGTACCTGCCTCTACTTTTGCAGCTCCCATTTCTCTCAGAGAGCCTCATATACCTACACCACCATGTGGTGGCTAAAGTTTGTTACATTATTGCTCTGCTAGAAGGGAGCGTCTTGGCTTGGATATCACTGCTTTGGGAGAGAAATGATCCCCTGGTCAATTGCATTGTATTTTTTCTGGAGACTATTCAGAAAGTGTTTGAAGCATCTGGAAGTAAGACAGTAGCCTCTTCCCTTTTACTACAACTTCTTCAAGGTTCTCAGACTGTGACCTTGGCTGCGGAAACTGGAACAGTGAAGCTATAACATCAGCTTTTCTAAAAGGTCTCTGATCGAATTAAAGATGACCTAGTATCTAGGGGAGATATTCTTTATACTTGAAGATCTAATTGCTCTTTTGCATACGGTTGCATAAACATTTTCGTGAACGCCAAGCAGATAAAAGCTTGTCCTGTCGCTCTCTTTTCAGACCAGTTCCTAGGCCCCAAAAGGCTTCCTCTTCCCCTACCGGAGCACCTCAGGATGAACCCATGCACATTGGTGGTACTCCTGAGAAAAAGACCTGCAATAGAAACAGTGGCCGTTGTCAGCAATGTGCCCTTGTCCTGCACAGGAAAGAACTTGTCAGAAAACTGTCAGAAAACTCCCAAGCCTGGAAATAAAGGAGGACCCCCTTCTAGGTAAAGTCAAGCCTCCTTCAACCAGAGAACCTTTAAAACTTTTTTTGCCAGTGACTCTGACCTTTAATTCAAAATCTTTTTTTTTCTTCTCAGGCTTTTGTAGACTCTGAAGCTGCAGGAAATTTTATTGATTCCACTTTTTAAATTTTTTTTTTTTTTTATTGATTCCACTGGGAATTCTGCTTTTCTCTCTGCCTCAACCTCTACGGCCATTGACGATAAACCTCTTCTCTCAGAAGTCACACATCAAGTTGGCATCCTGCATCAAATAAATTGTCATTCCTGGTGATCCACAGCACTTCTGCCATTTTGATCTATGGACTTCTATCGCTTAGATTACATAATCCTGTCATAGAATGGTTAAACAAGGATCTCGTGTCCTAGAGTTCAGCTTGTCTGACCAAATGTTGCCCTTATTTTTAACTTTTTACTTATTGTTCTACAATTTATTGCAAAAATAAAACTTTTCTTAAACAATATTACAAATTTTCTGATATCTTATGTAAAAAGCCTGCATAGAAACTCCTCCACATCGCCCCTATGATTGTCCCATTGAGCTTCTCCCAGGAACAATGCCTACCCGAGGCCGTATTGGGGTAGAGTGAGGGAGCCCTACACTACAGAAAAGGGGATTTATGCTAGGGGGAGGGAGAGCAAAATGGGTGGGAGAGGGGGAGGGTACAGGGCGCATGACAAAAGGCAGAGTCCTATAAGGCCAGTTTTTGGGACTTTACAGGGACATACAGGAGAACCATTTGGAGCAGGGATGTAAGGTAAGTATTTTATTACACTACAGAGTGGGGCCAGTAGTGGGTTAAATTATAGTTTTGGGGGTGGACATGCCCTTTAAACTACTGACTGGTTTTGTTTGGTGGCCAATTATGAGAAAAGATGTGAAAGCTTTTTTTTCTTTCTTTACATCAGGAACAAATTAGTAAGGGATACACACTCATTTGTTAACTATTTCTTTATTGTGACTTGCAGTGCACAACGTTTGCCCTAATTGTGCTCAATCCAAATTTCCCTGAACTCTGCCATGTGGTCTCCTGCAACCCCTGCCTATTCTTTCCCATCCTTAGACCCATTTGTCTATCTCCTTCCTGCTAAACTGAACACTGTCATTTAGGTGACTGTAAATCAGTTCAGCAAATGGCCCATTTTGTCACTCTTCTCAAACTCCATTCCTACTTGAACTTGCTGAATTGTTAATTTTTTTACATCCGCTCGAACTACTTCTTCGAAAAATAGTTTCCATGTTTTCGAGGGTACTGTGTAAATCTATGGGCATTAAATTACAATTTTCATCTGCCTTTCATCCCCAAACCAATGGGGCAACTGAATGTACAAATCAAACCTTACAGCAATACCTCAGGTGCTATATTTCTTATACTCAAGATGACTTGGTTTTACCTTTTACCATGGGCCAAATTTGCCCATAACAATCAGAAAACCTCTGTTTTATGTGTTTTCTGAGATGCATTTCTGTGTGTTTTTATGTGTATCACTCCTTAACCAATATTCTGCTCCTCTAAAACCCCCAACTCCAATTACTATTG
The DNA here is from genome assembly GCA_019447015.1 of Hymenochirus boettgeri. Classification (NCBI taxonomy): domain Eukaryota; kingdom Metazoa; phylum Chordata; class Amphibia; order Anura; family Pipidae; genus Hymenochirus; species Hymenochirus boettgeri. Next base: position 139,180,715 of record CM033471.1, on the reverse strand, counting down.
ATGATCAAAAATAGTTGAAAAGGTTCTGGGCTTTCCTCATTTCATGCACCAGTATGCAGCTACCAGTCCCAGTATCCAGCCACCATTATCAATGTCCTCCTCAAATATCCAGCTTTGGTCTCCATTCTGGACATTAATCCTGCCTCTGCCTTTACTTATACTCATTATCATTATACTGGACTTATACCTCCTAATGAAAGCTTACCTAGTAAGTACCCAAGCACCTGCAGGGCCCATTTTATTACATATGTAAAGATTCTTGTATAGACAGAATGATTGGCAGTGGCAAGTGTTAAAGTGAAGGGGGAAGCAATCCGGTTCTGGTGCGGGGGATTACACAGCGGACTGTGTAAGCAGGAAGTACCGCCATTTGTATTGCTATAAATTTAGATAGACTGCAGCTAGAAGCATGATCCTGGAGTTGTTTTAAAGGTAGAAGTCTGCTCTTTATAATAGCGGGCACTTGTATGGAGACTACATTTCTCCTTTAAAATATGAATTAATTTGTTCTTGTTAAAGAGACCAAATTAAATCAAAGCCTTAGATTTCACATAAACTTCCATAGCTATGTTAAAAGATGCATCACATCTGCCTGAAAATAGATGTATTCTATTAAAGGGCAGAGTGCACTGTTAGTAGAGTGGTTGTGTTGTTCCAAGTAAAGCTCTGCATAATCCACCAAAGATGATACACTGCCTACAACCCCCATAAGTAAGTTCAATACAGTCCTTATCCCTGTGATCAAAAGAAAAAAAACTATCTAGGCTTCCCCAGTACAAACAACTGAATGGTCAGACAGATGATATCAGCCTCTGTAAAAGGTCCCCAATGTCCTCGCTGCTCATTATATTACCTCACTTTACCCAGGACTTATTTAGACTGGGTGCACCATGGGAGTCCCTCACTATAACTATTGTATATCTACTTGTATGTTCTATAGTGTGTACAGAGTGAAACATCTAATTTAAGACATTTGCTTCATCAGGATCCTCTGTAACTATCTTATTCCCATTATTTAATGCCCCCCCATTTTCTGTTCTCATTTTCATACTGTTAATAAACTTTAAAAAAAAATGCTAGCCTTGCTTTGTTCAGCTGTCTTAACTTCATTATTTATTTAAGCTAGCTTTACTTTCTTACATAGTTCTTTCTTTATAGTTCTTAAAGGGTATCTCCACCCCTAAAAAACTTTTTACCCCAAACCGCCGATTTACTTTTCCAAAAAGCTGCAGAAAGATACTTACAGTCCTTCATTACCTTGGTGCTCTATTCCCGTCTCTCTGCTAGCCGGAAGCAGCAGAGAGGGACGGGACCGGCAGCCATATCTTTTTTTCAATTTAAAAAGGCACTGCAGGAGAACTATAAGGAACAGAGCTGTAAGGTAACACTATACAGTGGGGCCAGCAGTGGGTTAAATTTTAGTTTTGGGGGTGGACATTTAACGGCTCGTTCTGTTCATTTTGAAATAAATATTTTAAAGGCCATTCTCTTCCTATGACTTATTTTTTTTACATTTATTTCCCAAGGGTATAAATTTAGATGTATCTTTTTCCTGAGAATATATCATTCCAATTTATATGCTGAGCTAAGAGCTATTTTTATTAAGGGAAACTTTGCTTTCCAAAAATTATGTCTTTTGTTAACCTTGTGTATATATACATTTAATTCCAATATTTCATGGTCACTATACCCTAAGCTTCCAGTTATCTTCATAAAACGCTCGGTGTCATTAGATATTATCAGATCAAACAGAGCACTTCTGCACCAGACGTTGCCACCTGCATTTGGTGGCTTGTAGCAGGCACTAACAATAACCTAATTATTTTTCTGTTGCCCAATTCAACCCATATATGGCCTCTACTTTGACATCAATATTGACAGATATCTGTTCTTTAACATAATATATAACTGGTAAATTACAGCACCTGTGTCGGTGGGAACTGCCTCCAAACAATCATGCCGGCGCTCCAAACACCTCCATCCAGTACACCGTCTCCCTCTCGGTTAAATCATACAAAGCGTGATGTCCAGCAGGACAGAAAGGGGAAGCGGGCAGCCGGACTTGAATAAAAATTCGTCAATTCTTTATTGTTCAATTTTTAAAATCCTATTATACAAAGTTGCAGACAAACGATCTTATGGGCAACAGAAAAACATGTGAGCCATCCAGGCTCCACCCGACTCGTGGCCAATAGCCACTTCCTCACCTCCTTACCCCTGAGGAAGTGGCTATTGGCCACGAAACGCGTCGGGTGGAGCCTGGATGGCTCACATGTTTTTCTGTTGCCCATAAGATCGTTTGTCTGCAACTTTGTATAATAGGATTTTAAAAATTGAACAATAAAGAATTGACGAATTTTTATTCAAGTCCGGCTGCCCGCTTCCCCTTTCTGTCCTGCTGGACATCACGCTTAACATAATATATACCTCATCCCTTTCCTATTTTCTCTGTCATGCCTAAATAAGGAGTATTCTTCTAAATTTACTGCCCATTCATGAGAATTATTTAACTTTGTTTCTGCTTTCCCATTACATCATACTTTTCAGTCAAAGACATTGTCTCCAATTCTCCCATATAGGTTTAACCAATAGGTTGAGTGTGTAATACGGTACTTAAATTGTAAACTTTTGGGGGCAGAGCCTCATAAAAATCATTAGAAAATAAATGCAGGGATAGCTGTAGTGAAAGATTTTACTTGTTTCACACTGGCTATGTTTCTTGTTAGGAATAACTTAGAAGGAAATTACACGGTTATTGTCAGCAGTTTCTCTACTATTGTATAAGTCTCAAAAAATTTTGCTAAAATGTTTCCTTTTTACTATCATTTACCTAATGGACTCCCAGGGCTCTGTTTTGGAGATATGTTCAGTTCATTTGGCTTTAGGTATCACCTATATGCTGATGAAACCCAAATCTACACTTCCACCCCTGCACTAACCCTTCAAATCTCTAAATGTCTGGTCTATTTTTCCTCCTGAATGGTGCACCATGCATGCCCTTATACTCTCCTGTCTTGACTACTGTAACATTCTTCTGCTTGTTCTTCCATTCTGTCATTTGTCCCCTCTCCAATCAATCCTGAACTCAGCAGTTCAGATCATTTCACCTCCAGGCGAGATTCTGCAACCCAGATACTGCAGTCTACAGGGTGGCTTCACATTAAGCAAAGAATAATATCCAATACCTTTCTTTTGACCTTTAACGCTCTACAATCTGCTGCACCGCTTTACCTATATTCTCTCTGGGCCCCATAAGTTCTTGACTGTGCCCTCCGCTCCTCACAAGGCAATCTTCTTTACAAACTCTTTACGAACTCTGCCACCTACCACCTTAAACCATTCTCTCTGCATCTCCCTAACTTTGGAACACTCTCCCCCTCTTTACTTGGCCAGGGGGCATCTATTATTGCTTTCAAATCTAAACTTTTATCCTACCTTTCTGAGCACCAGCACAATAAATGATTGTCAGCCATGTTGAGCACTTTGTGCACACCCCCCCCGCTTTTGTCTGTGTGTTGTCCCACCTACTTGGATTGTAAGATTGTAAGGGCAGGGTTCTCAATCCTAATGTGTCAAGGTATGCCACACTTATATCAGTGTATCCATAATACAGTATATATATTTGTGTGTATTTTTAACCAAATGTGAAAATTTTATAGAATTTTTATTTATCTGTGTAATTGCTTGCACTTCCCCTTGTTTATATACTTTATAATGTACAGTGCCGTGTTCCCAAGTGATGTTTATAAATAAAATTATACAATTATACATTGAATGTTCCTACATGCTTACCACATCATCCTTGGTGCACACTTTAGCTTTGTTGCTTGGCCTTGATAGCTGTGGCTTCAGTTGTTTCTTGTAGATAGGATTTATGAATAAATATAGTCTTTTCTTTTAGATGTGATCACTGGTTTTGACCATGGTCTTAGATTTTTTGTATTTACATTTTTATATGTTAGATTAATCCCATTTTAAAAGTACTATTGCTCTTACAACCATATCTACCCATTGCAAGGGGTTTATAGATTCATAAATATGACATCCCAAACACAAAAACTGTGTTAATGGCATTAGCCGACATTGACATAAACCTAGGTGAATTTACTAAGGTCCGTAAAGCTCTCCCCATATTGCATTTGAGGCTTGGAGTAAATTCCATTTTGGACCTCTAAAATTTCAGGAACTAATTAAACTACTTTTTAAGTTAGTAGTTAGTTGTACCTCACCTGGAAGGGACAATTCACCTCCAGTGAGATTATTTTCTTTCTTTTGATTAGCATAAAAGGGAAGCAATCTGATTAGTAGTTGTGTGGCCATTCTGTTGAATACAAGAATTAAAGCATTTATTATACTAAGGAGAAGGATTGGGTATTTTTTCATGGTAACTTGCATAATTGTATACTTTAAAGGAGCAATTAATGCTAATAAATAATATTGAGGCTAACATGTAAATGAACATGACTTGGGTTACCTTGACATGGTTGGAAGGCTTTTCATTCATGTGATCACAGTAATGTATACTAAAACCCCTTTGTTTATTAAGTATGCCAGTGTGCAGATATGATATTGTATGGGGCCTAGGAATGTGCATTGATTATCTTTTCTATGTTTTTTATAAATGTTTGACCAGATCAATAGCACTTCCGCTAAATGTAGTTGTAAATTAGCCTAATTGGAGTGCTTCCACAATCCTTGTGTTGTAAGGAGAAGGATTGGATATTTTTTCAGGGTAACTTGCATAATTCTATACTTTAAAGGAGCAATTAATGCTAATAAATAATATTGAGGCTAACATGTAAATGGTCAGCTACATTTGTAACTAAAAATGCTAACACATATCTAAAAATTGATTCAGTTGCTGATGATGTTTTTCCCCAAGTTCAACTGCTGTTGGTAGAATTGTCTAGCTAGTCAAGTCTTTATCTGGCACCAGCCCCACAGATTGACAACTATACTGTCATACTGTGTTTTTTTTTTTTTTTTTTTAAATTGCCCAAGCTTTTAAGGTGCAGCTGTTTATACTTTCTATATTAAAAGAGCTCACCATTTAAAGTTAGCTTGGCTCACAATAAATTATTACTGTATTGGCAGCTGTAGATGTCTTTTAAAAGCAGCAAGCGATACAACATTATTTTGAAGGGAATATTAGATTTTTAAAGTTTTACAAATATTACCTGGGGAATCATCTGGACTTGGATTTTTATTAGAACACTGTAGTTTCTACTACAAATATACTAACATTACTTGTATATATCTAAAAGTTTAAAGGGTATGTCCACCCTTCAGAATTTTTTTTTAGCAAACAGTGCCCCTGTCCCCCCAGCCCCAACCGCTATGTTTGTAATATCGGAAAATGCCCAGAACTTTACTTACCTTCCCTCTTGCCTCCGCCGCGCTGCCGGCCCTCTGCTTGCGAGAAAATGCAAGCAGAGTTGCGGGACCGGCAGTCGCGTCTGTGATTGGCTGAGCGGCAGACAATCACGGACACAGCTGCCAGGAGTTCAGTGCGGCGGAGGCAAGAGGGAAGGTAAGTAATGTTCTGGGCATTTTCTGATATTACAAACATAGCGGTTGGGGCTGGGGGGACAGGGGCAATGTTTGCTAAAAAGGGTTTTACACTAAGAGGAGGGAATCCAAATCGGGAGGGAGGGGGAGAAGGGCTGCAGTACGTATGCCAAACTTCTCCCGGAGGCCAGGTAGGAGGCAGAGTCCTATATGGACTCTGCTATCCTCCTGGTGGGCAGTTTTTGGGACTTTGGGGGGGACTGCAGGATAACCATATGGAGCTGGGATGTGAGGTAAGGATTAAACTACACTACATGATAGGGCCAGTAGTGGGGGGGGGATTATAGTTTTGGGGTGGACATGCCTTTTAAATTATTTTGTTCAGTCTGTTACTATTTCGAACTGAAGCATCTGCAGATAAGGGCTATCTTCTAGGGTTTATTTTCATGTTCAAGATTTCATGAATTATGCTCAAAATTGGTCATAATAAATCTGTTAAATGTTTCATTATTTTTTGTTTGCAAAGCAAATCTTTATATTCACAGATAAGTAATTATGGAATATATGTGTTTTTTAAAAAAATGTTTTGCCTTCTGCCAAAAGAAGCACAATTCTTCTTTTATTTGAGAACTCAAGACATTAAGGTCATTACATGAATGTCATCACAGTGCTTCAAGTATGGTTTGAATTTTTCTTAAAATTTGTTTGGTCCAGTGAAACATGTTTGATGGCATTGCCACCGAGCCAATGAATTTGAGCAACGTTGTTTTGAAGTGCAATGTTCCCCTCATTCATTAGCTTGTTAGCAATGTTGTTTCCCGACGCTTTGTTCTACTTATAACTTCAGCACCATGAAACCTACTTTGCTCATCGTTTATGCAGCTTTTGTGCTAATATCAAGGCCACCGTATTCCAAGATGCAACCTAAAATAGGGGGTAAGTATTGTAAATTTAAAAAAACTTTATGCAGTGCAAATGTTGCTAAGAGAAAATCTGAAATCAAAGCCACACCGATAACACTATAACAACTGTTATACTATGTATGTGTTTCAGAATTGTAATTCTCTTTAAACTTTCAATAGCTATTAAAGAGAAAGGAGAAAAGTATAAATTGACAGACAGATTTTGAGTTTGGGGCAGTTTGATATCCCCTGTGGGAACATTGCAAGGTAAGGGACCACTGGCGCTAAGACATTAGATAGATTAGACTTACATCTATAGACAAATGTCTAATCTATCTAATATCTTAGTAGTGTATAACCTACCAGCAAACTTTCCCAGTACCAGCATAAGAAAGTGGCAAGAATAGGGATCTCGGGGCTGTCTGTCACAGAGGCTGCTTGTTATGTTATAAATCAGAATGCAGCTTCAATTTACCTGTTTAGAACTCTCCTCTGTTCACGTTGGCCTATTCCCCCCTTTTCTTCAGTATGTTTAACTTCTTCTGTTGGCAACATTGTTGCTGAAAAGACTGCGTTCAGCCCTCCCAACTCTGCAACATGTTGCAAATGGAAGAAGCTGAACATACTAAAGGGAATGGGGGAATATGAATGGGGGAAAATGAACAGAGGAGAGCAGTTCTAAACAGGTATATTAAAGGGCAACTGTGGTCTCCAAACAAGTCAGTGCTAAATGAAAGCCTGCAGAATTTAGGTTTTATTTTGAAGGTATGATGGAAGCCCTACTTTAATCCAAACTGTTTTGTACATTTGTGCTAGTCATTCCATTGCCATGTGAAACAACTTTGTAATGATAAAGTAGTGCAAATATTTATTTTTTTTTACATTTTATTTTGGGTTACCCTAACTTAATTTAAAAGATAATATATTGATGTGTTTGCTGAAATAGACTTTTTGTACAGTATGTTTAATTAGGGTCACTTAGATAGATACAACTGAATTCTCAAATAATAAAAAAAAAAACATGGGATACCTACCCATTGGTGGTATGAAAATGCACTCAAATTCATTACAATGCTAAATCTGTACTATTCCTGTAACTATCTCATGAGCAACCTCTCAGGGAACCCTAAGGGTTCTTAGATCCCTGGTTGAAAAGAACTTGTCTAGGCATATGCTTTAGGTACATTAATTTTAAAGGTGAGCTAAAGTCTCCCAACAACATTGTCTCAATAAACAGAGCACATTTACAAACATACAACAAGCTGTGTCTCACCGTTCTCTTTGTTATGGCTGCTGTGTGATTTACGAAATTTACCTGTGGGTGCTAGGGGCCAGCTCCCATAATCCACCGTAGCTGGTGGATTACTGTTGCAGTACTCTTAACATGCTCTGTAGTGCTCAACAGATCAAAACTAGAAAGCTTGCTACCTAGAAGCTAAAAGCTAATCATATAACAGCTCAGAGATCCTCACTCTCCCTGACATAGAACAGGGATTTCAATGCAGCTTAAACATGGTGTAAACATATTTAAATGCTCCTGTCCCAAAAAATATTCTAGTACATGTAGAATCTTTATCTTTTGCTGTGTACAAAATGAAACAAAAATAATGGATCTGTGAGCTTGTTGGCTGTGTTTTTTTTACTTTAGCAGGTGAGCCACCACAGCATATACAAAGAATACAGGTACATTTAGAAGCTTAATATTTTACTAGGAATAGAATTAAAATATATTTTTAGTAAAACGAGCCAAATATTTTGTATTGCCCCAGGAAGGCTGGCTGGATAAAATAACTGCAGGGTAACAAGCAGCTTTCAAAGTATTATCAGGGACTTCCAAATTGGTGTGAAGACATCTATATAGGAAATACACAGTGAGACAGTGAATACAGTGGGCTTTGCAAGAGGTGCACGTAATCACATGGCTCTGATGACTACAATCATTGTGAGTTGTACTAGCAACAACATGGAAGAATTTTATTTGTGGGATTCAGTTAGGTAAACTGGACATGAAAGTTTAGTTCTCGAAGAAGTTGCCCTAGTCATTCGACTGTCTTTCTCAATACAGAATGAGTTATACAAAAGATGACTATTGACAAATCTTTAAGACCAGTTGATCTAACCGAATACAACACATACACCATGACCAGGATGAATGAGAACCTTTACAAGAGGAAGCCTTCTAGTTACAGAATCAATTTTTCTTGTGTATTTAAATGCAACTTACTAGAAAATAATTTTACAATGTATAGGTGTTTTGGGGAGAAAAACTTTCATATTAGAATTTTTAAAAAATTATATTAAGTTTTCCTGTAAAGTGATTGTTTTATACTGATAGATCTTTCTTATATTTCTCTTTTATCTCCCTTTATTTATTCTTGATTATTATAACTGAATACTTGCAGTCACTTTTTTCTGACCAAAGGTTAAACAATTCTCACAGCAGAATACAAGACTTTTGCTGCATCTACATCCCTCCATTATCTTTAATAAATTCCATTAAACACAGAATGATCTCCATTTATACATAACTACAGTGCTATGAAAAAGTGTTTGCCCCCTACCTTCCCTTCTTTTTTGTATGTTTGTCTCACTTGTTTTAAAATGTTTTAAATCATGAAACAAATTCAAATATTAAACAAAGTAAATACAAACATGCATATTTATGGATTTTAATTAAGTGGAAAAAATGTCCTAATCTACCTGGCCCTATGTAAAATGTTATTGTTCCCTAAACCTAATAACTGGTTGTGTCACCATTAGTGGCAACAACTGCAATCAAGCATTTTGCAATAACTTGGAATAAACTTTTCACTGTAAAGGAATTTTGGCCCACTCTTCTTTGCATAATTGTTTTTTATTCCACTTAACCACCTTTTTTTGTTCTAAATTTATTTTTATAAAGATTTTTGCATTTATTTAAACATTATCTTCTCGACATATGATTTTAACAAAACAAAAACAATTATTCAATGGCATTGTTTTCCTGGTTGTTCCGCTGGCATATAATTAGATTTTTACTGGTAGGTATAATTGGAAAAGAATAGTTTAGAAATGGGGGGGGGGGGAGAGGCGCTGTTCTAGTTTATCTTACATTCATCATTACATCCCATGGGGCCCAAATCTTTGTAAACCGGTCCATAGTTCATAGTTCAGCTAGGGATTGTAGTAGATTTTCTTCTGTAGGGGGTGATGGTTGTTTCCAATATTGAGTGATCAAGCGTCTTGTGGCCACTTGGATGTGTACACATAATTTGGTAGAGATTTTGGAGAGACCTTTAAATGGAAGTCCCAATATCCATTGTATGTATTCCATGGGGGCTGTGTATTCAAATATATTCTGGATCAATTTAGAAGCTTGGGACCATACGTTTTTAAAGATAAGTACACTCCAAAAACAAATGAAGTTTAAATGGAAGCTGAATCCCTAACTAACCTTAGGCAGAGCTTACGTGACTGCAGACATGAACCAAGATGGCCAGCACTTTACTGGGGCATAGGTAGGCTCCAAACGCACCTAGAAGAAAAAAAAAAAAAGGGAAAAGGTTAGTTAGGGATTCAGCTTCCATTTAAACTTCATTTGTTTTTGGAGTGTTCTTATCCTTTAATATAGGGACAGTCCCAGATTATATGCAATAGAGATCCTTTTCCACCACACCCCCTCCAGCACCTGTCTGATTGGTTTGGTCAAATTTTGTGAAGTTTCTCTGGTGTATGGTACCAATGTAGGAGTATTTTTTATATGCATTTTCTTTATATGTGGTGCATATAGAGGATTTGGAAGCTTGTTCCCAGAAGGTTGTCCATTCTTCAGGAGTGATTGGCCTGTTTAAAAGTAGTTCCCAGTGAATCATGTATTTGTGTTTAGTGTCGTGATCGGCTTTGGTTGGGGAGTTTAATATAGTGTAGATTTGGGAAATTAGTTTCTGTTGTAGGGGGCCTCTTTTAACTATGTGTTCGAAGATATTTTTGGGATGTAGCCATAAACCACCTTTTGAAGGTCATCGCATAGCATCTCAATTGAATTCAAGTCCAAATTTTGACTAGACCACTTTTTTTTTTTTAAGATGGATTTGATGGTGTGTTTTTGGATCATTGTCCAAGTACGCTTCAGCTTGAGGTCTGATGGCCGTACATCCTCTTTTAGGACTTTTTGTTAGAGAGCAGAATTCATGGTTCCATCAGTCACAACAAGTTTGTATAACAGTGTAAATTTGCTCTCCCTTTAAAATAACTCAATTCAAAGTCATTAATGCATAAACCGCTGGCAACAAAAGTGAGTAATTCAACAGGTTTGACAGTAATCAGGTGTGGGTGTGGCATAGTGAAATTAAACTCAGCCTCCCAAAAAATATTTCTTCATGATTTAACAAGAGGCGCCAATGTATTATCGGGTAAGCGTTGGTTTTACACTAATTTTGCGGTGACCTTTTCAAAAACCTTACCATAAACCAACGCTTCCACGCTGAGGTATAATTACTTTAATGGCTGGTACACACCAGCAACTATTTCTCCTGACCGACCGTTCGGCCAGGAGGAAGGACTGTCTGTTGCGGCTTACAGTTTACCTTGACCCACTTTGCGGTCCATAGAGAACCGCATGATTGGACGTGGTTTTCCACCATGTCTGATCATCCTTTCATCCGATTCGGATGAACGGTCGGACACAGCCAAAAATCAATGAGATCGACCGATACACTGAACTATCGGTCAATTGGACAGAAATATTGCATTGTGTGTACCAGCCTTTATTTCAGCCAATCTCTAACCGGAAGTCTTCCTGCTTTCTGTTTTGAGACGTTCCGAACGCTCAGGGACAGAGCGCACTCGTAACCGACTCTTCCAGGTATGGACTGTCAAGCATTGGCTGTTACGTCACCGTTTACTCTACAAAAAAACCCAAAACATAGATGTTCCTTTAGATACAGCAAGATCCTGTTACTTCAAAACTTTTTGGAATTTAAACCTGAGCTGTAGATCCTAAGAAATCATCTTCAAAGCTTTACAGGGAAAGACCTGCCACCCCAGAAGCAAAAATGATATGTTCCTTATCCCTGACCTCTTACTTGGATCTTTGACTGCCTGCCAGCACACTCTCTGCAATAATTAAGAGAATCAGTAAAGAAAAGAAGGCAGCTGGGAGGGAGGGGGAGATGTTTAAGCAGAGCAGTGTCTATGGTGAGGCTGTGCAGAACTGATAAGGCAGTGAGTTAGGGAGGGTGGGGGAAATTAGGAGCATTTAATAAACATTAATAAATGACAAAGCAAGCACAGATACATGTGAGTACCACAATTTTACTTCTTTCAAATTGTAGTTTTAGATAATGTAAACTTGTTTGGGTGAGTATAGTGACCCTTTAATGTAAGGTTTAAGCGCAACTAACCTTTTGGTGGGTAATTGGGCTAAAACACTGACTTGACACGCGTCCGTGCTTGAGCTGACATCACATTGCATGCGTTGTGATGTCATGCACACACACAGAGCAAACAAAGAGTGCTTTTTGGGGCTTGAATAAGAAGGAGATCCGAAGGGGCCAAGCTAAGCAGTCTTCAAACCACATCCAAGATGTCAGCAACTTTACAGCAGCACAGGTAGGCTCAGGAGGGGCCTAGAAGAAAAAAAATGGTGGGACAGTTTTTTTTAAAGCTGCAGCTTACAATTAAACTCAACTTTCTTTTACAGTGTACTTATCCTTAAAGTTTTGCGCTACCATGAAGCACAAGACGGCAAGACAGAATGCCTTAAAATATAGGTGCAAACTGGCAGTAAATCTCACAAAGGGATTTACAGCATTGCGGGATCTTGGTAAATTATGAAACTGGGCTTGCGCTTTTAGCATCACCCATAATAACTTAGTTACCCTTTTATAACCAAACACCAACATTTCCCTTATTAATGTATACACCAGTTAATTATTAGTCTCAAACTTTCTGATATTTGGTTGATCAGGCCAAAATGTCAGCTGTAATTTCCTGACCAATGTTTTTTTATAAAAAAAAAAAAAAAAAAATCTATCATTCCATCTTGAGAATTTGGCGAATTCGACTGGTTTTAATAAAAAAATGTACTTTAATAGACAAAAATATCGGGTAGATTGTACCAAAATAACAACCCGCGTATACCAGGCATTACTTTCTGTTGTGTTTACCTTGTTTTCTTAAAGCACTGTAATGCATGTTATGCAGCTTTATAAATTCCTGATATTTTAACCACAATAAATACTGACTCATTCAAGGAGATGTTATAACAGTTCTTATCTTTAAAAATGGTGCTAATTTTGCCAAAACCATTTAGGTGTTAGCTTTCAAATGGTTAATAACATCTGATTGGTTAGGGTAAAATTAGCACCATTTTTAACAATAAGAACTTTTGTTAGATCTCCCTGATTGAATGAAAAAGTGAGTAAAATGTAATACCTGTAAAGGTCACTCAAAGGGTAAATTGTCCCATCATGATTAGAATTATTTTAAACATGTTTTATTTATTGTTATACAGGTCAACGTACATTGTAATTCCAGTGTTGAAATAAAATTTACAGTTGGTATAACAGTTGAGCAATGCATTTTCCCCGCATATTATAAATTAATACAATTAACAATCAAAGGTGGGGTGGGCAAGAAGGGAAGGACTAGGTATTCCAAATTTTACTTAATTTGCGTTTTTACGCTATTCTTTCGTCAACATCAGTCTAGTTGCAATATCAGAAATCATGTCATTCTATCAATTTTTGTTAGATTAGTCAGGTCTACACCCATATAATCATACCAGGGGGTCCATAGCTTGATAAATTGGTTTAACTTGCCTCTATCTAAATATAATAAGTCTTATCAGCGGGAGATCAGCTATAATCATAGCCTCACAATTCCTGTATGTGGGGGTTCTTGGGGACATCCAAGATAACACAATTGTGCGTCTGGCATAGAACAGGATATGAAGCAGTAGTTTTAAAGGGCAATTATAGTGAGAAAATTGTTTTTTTTTTATTTCTTCTAATGTATCCTATAAGTCATCCCATCCACCAGGGTACCTTTAGTTTCTTTAAATTCTACATAGTCCCCGAGATATAAGCCTTTGAATATGCTGTGATTTGTAGGAGCTGCTACACCTCATCTGTCACTCAAAGGCACACACCCACACAATCCAAAGCTCCCCTGCAGTACTGTCACACACTCTCTCACCCACACTATATGTACCATGTGCAACATATAGTCAAATGCTGTAGTGCTAAACACAATCAATAAACCATTAACCCAGCAATATGAGCATAACACACTATAAAACAGCCCCTCCCCCCCAAAAAAAACTTATATACATACAAAACCAGTGACTAAAATGGAACACTAATACAGTATATATAATACAGTAATACAGACTATATACCAAACAAGACACACAGTGCAATCTATGAAATATATAGACTAAAGCAACTGAAATGTAACAGGACAACAAGCAGTGTCACTGTGTTTGTGAAGGTCTCACTACAAGCTGCTGTTACACTGACTCTCTCTTCAGTGATTATGATCTCAGCTAAGCAGGGGGAGAGATATGAACTTTAGGTAAAAAGTAAATAACCATTAGCAAAGTTAGAGAACAGGCAGAGTTCAGTAACTTACTTGTAAAGAATCTCAGCACCACTTGTCCTCCTCTCTCCCCCTCTGCCCCTCCCTTCAGCATATTGCTACTTTATTCCACACTTTGATTGCTTGCAGTCTAGCTCTGGAAGGGAGGGGTCAACAGGATGTCAGCACTTCATTTAAAGTCCTTTCAACTGACAATGCTCGGACTCTGTATACAGCCCGTCACTGCTTGAGGGGGAGTAGACAGAGAGGGGAGCGGGACTACACAGCTTGGTACAAACTTCTGCCAGTGTGAAGAAACGAAGCCACACAGAAACATGAAAGTAAGGCAGCTTATACTAAGTGATCTATACATTGTATACAGACAAAGTTTTTTTTTCACTATAGTTGCCCTTTAAGCATATTGCTACCATGTCCCCCGTCCCCTCCACCCCCAATATACACAGTTCGGGTTGCAAAGGTATTGTCACCTGAAAAATATGGGTCAACCCCCTTACCACTTTGTTCCAGAAAGATAGGACTCTCGGACAGGACCAAATAAGGTGCCAGAAGTCTTCTGATAATTCACTGCATTTAGGGCACTCTGAAGTATTAGCCGGGGACATATATGATAGCCTATGTGGGAAGAGATACACCTGGTGCACTATATAATACTGCATTACCCTGTACTTGGCAGAGGGGGGTACCCGGGCATGTGATTCAGCAATTTCCATCCCATCTGATTCGGATAAGTCTGGAATATACCTCTTCCATTTGTGTAGGAGGGTAGTTTGGTGGTCTGGGTTATTTTGATCTAGTAGTCAGGAATATATTTGGGAGATTAAATGTCTCTTAATTCTATTTTTCAGTATTTCCAATATCGGGTGTGAGGTAAGTTGAATATTGAGAGTCTGGAATTCGGATATAAGACAATAGCGCATCTGGAGATATCTGAATAGAAAAGCATTAGGTAGAGAAAATTGTTGTTGTAGATCTGGGAATGATCTTAGTGTGTTATTATGAATTATTTGAGAGAAATACATTACACCCCTATCCTCCCATACTTTCGAAGCACTGAATGTCGATAGTGTTTGATATTTACTGTTGGAGCTTCACCCAGCACTCCCCAGACATCCAAACTTCGACGTTTCTTGCCAAATATTTCGCATCTGCTTATGAAGGGCTGTTCCTCCTCCGGGGAGTATATTTTTGGAAGCTTCCAAGAACACAAACGGTAGCGTTGGCAGGTAGGCTTGGAGCATACACTCCACATCATATTCGGGCGGGGGTGGGGTGTCTTGTGGGTCTGGAGGAGGAGGGATTACCCAGTCTGTAAAGTATTTGAGTTGGCTCGACAAATAATATAAGTAGAAGTCCGGGAGTGCCAGGCCAGCCGCCTGTTTAGACATTTGCAAGGTTTTAATTTTAGTTCTTGCTCTGCCTGAACCCCACAGCAATGGTAGGAGTGCACTATGGATTGAGGCAAAGATTTTTTTGGGGATAGTGGTGACGGAGTGCTGGAACACATACAGAAGTTTAGGTAATATAATTATTTTAATTAAGTTTATACGTCCAACTAAATTGATATGAAAATGTTTCCATATTTTGAATTTATTTTGTACCCATTCTAACAATGGAGAAACATTTCGGTTGACAAATTTCTCTGGTGTTTTGGTAATAATTATACCAAGATACTTAAATTCTTCTACAATAGGGACTAGATCTTTCACTCTTGGGGGTGGGTCAATCAAGGGGTCTACGTGTAGGAGGGATGATTTCCCCCAGTTAATATGTAGTCCGGACATTGTGCCAAATTCGGATATTATATTGTATGCTGATAGTAGAGATTGTTGTGGGTCGGCTAGATAGAGAAGCAAATCATCTGCGTATATATACTTAGTAGTGACTCCTTGCTTCCAAGCATGAAACCTTTAATATTGGGAGAGCGGGCATCCCTGTCTGGTGCCCCTGAAAAGATTAAATGATTTGGAATATGTTCCATTGACCATAATTGCGGCTGTAGGTTGATCATATAGAGTCTTTATCCAGTTTATATACTTAGGTCCAAATCCGAAGCGAGTCATACACTGCCACAGATAAGACCATTCTATTGAGTCGAATGCCTTTTGGGCATCTAAAGACAGCATCAGTCGACTACCAGCGTTATGGTGATCTACTTGACAGTGGATTAATGTTTTCCTGATATTGATAGATACTGACTTGCCTGGCATAAAGCCAGTTTGATCTGGATGTATAATTGTTAAAATTACTTTTTTAAGCCTGTTTGCTAAGATTTTTGTGATAATTTTATAGTCCGTATTAAGAAGAGAAATAGGCCTATATGAACCACAGTCCAATACATCTTTCCCAGGTTTAGGTAGTAGCGTAATATGCGCTTCATACATAGAGAGAGGGAGGGATTGGAGTTCTGATATATTTTGTATAAGGTGTAATAATTGCGGTAAAAGTGGTTCACTATATCTTTTATATATTTCGGCCGGGATACCGTCTGGGCCTGGGGATTTGTTGTTAGTTAGGTCCCCTATAGCTTCCATAATTTCAGTTGTATTTATATCTTCTTTCAATTGGGCTCTCTGGGATGCAGTGAGCGTAGGGAAAGCTAAATTAGTCAGGTAGTCATTGAGTTGTGCCGGTGTTGTTTCTAATTGTGACATATATCGTTTCTGATAGTATGATGTGAATGTGTTTAGGATTTCATGCGTACTGGTGACTGTTTGTCCGCTAGTCTTTCTTATTTCTAATATGTTATTAGCATCTCTTGGGCCATGTGCCAGCTGTGCCAGTAGTGTGGCTGATTGGTTCCCATGATGGAAATATTTTTGTTTGTTAAAAAACATTTTTCTATGTATCTTTTCGGTAATTACTGCACTATATACTGCCTGCATTGCATTCCATTCTGTCCTGGATGCCTCAGTTGGAGTTGCAGTGTATCTATTTTCAGTTTCTATTAATTTGGCGGTAATATTCTTTTCGTCTTGAGATGCCTTGGACTTAATATATTTAATAGTACTGTTGAGGTGGCCTCTAATCCCATTGAATTAAGGGGGACACAGGGGCATGGTCCAAGGAAAAATATATTTCAATCTGGGTTAAAACAAGATCAGGTGAAGGAAAAAGCCTGAGCCAGAAGGGATGAATCCTTACCGATCGAGTAAAGGACACTCCAGTGCTTTCTTTTAGTTTTAAACATATCGGTGAATGGTCTGAAATTCCTCTAGCTAAATGGGATATTTCGGTGACCTGTGATAGAATATACCAGCAATTTACCTTCATAACATGACATTGACGATCTATTAATAATATCAGATTTGCACATACATACATATGGAGATTACATTTATATACTAGCATTCAACACGTCAATATACTTTATAGTCAGACACATCTGAATATATTGAACCGGTTTGGTTCTTCCATTTATCATCCATGGTGATGCCCATATTTATCATGCAGTGTGCCTTGTTTGAGCATAGAATGACATTGGTTGTTAACGTAGTGTACGTTTGGGGGTTTATCTTGTTGAATAGGAATACCAATTAGGTGGAAGGGGAAAAGGAGGGGATCAACTATTAACATAACACAACCGAACAAAGCACCTTATAGGGTGCACATCTTTTTTAATAAACATTTAAACTCCCAGACTTCTGGGCTAATAAGGGGGTGCACTTAAGTGCAGTAGCTGCGGAGGAAGGAATTTTCTTCCCTACTCCCGCACCATTAGTTATTAGAAATCAAATTTGTATTTAAAGATTACAACTATAGGTGAACATCCGCTTCACATTATATTTAGGGAGTACCTATTATCAAAAAGACCCGAAATGGGTCTGCCATTGATTCCCTCACACATAGAGAGAGAGAGAAAAAAAAGGAAAAACATATGATACATATTATTCAGTTAGAAACTTATTGAGCTCATCCCCCATCCACAGCATTGTTTTCTTGTTAACTAGAATTCAGACTCTGTCTGGCATTTTGACCACCACCCGAGATTTGAATATAACAAAACAGTTTACACATTCTTGTTTAGCATACGCTATAATTGTGTTGGATTAGTGTAGTCTAGTTCACATATCTGGCCTGATAGACCGATTGTGGAGTAGTCTTATACCTTTTGAGTTTAAATTAATAATCATGTCTCCGGTGGTTATCTATGTATTATCCATATGTTAGTTGTTGGGGATGCCTTCCAAACAGAGTTGGTTGCTACGGATATGGGGAGGACAGGTAAAGTGTACTTATTAAAGGGGGATTCTCAGTGTGTGGGCGAGTCTCAGTATGGTAAAGTATGGGCAATAAAGGTATATTGTGCTGGTTATAGTTCACCCATTAGCGATATCGTTAATCTTACCATTACTTGTTGCAATTTACCGCGTATTGAGCCAGGTACAGGCTTCGGCAAGTGTATCAAAGAAATGGGTTTTCCCGTCTTTTACAACTCGCAGCCTTGCTGGGTAGGCTATCGAGAAAATATATCCAGCGGTGGTTAGGTGCTTTTTGATATCCAAAAAGGTGTCTCTTTTCCGCTGGAGTTCAATGGAGTAATCTGGGAATATTCGTATCTGGTTGTTGTTGTAGGTTAATCCTTGGTCGTACGGGCCTTACGTAGTATCCAGTCCCGATCTCGTGCGTTAAGGAAACGTGCAGTCAACGGTCTTGGTTGGCCTACCGGGATTGGGGCTCGGCCTGGGACATGGTAGGCTCTCTCTATGGTGAAGTGTGGTGAGAAGCCGTCTGATCCAAAGTGCACAGTAATCCACTCCTCTAAAAATTTAGTTCGGTTCTGGCCTTTGGACCTTTCCTCAAATCCAATAAAACACAGGTTTTGGCATCTAGACCTGTTCTCTAGGTTGTCTAGTTTGTTTTTGGTGGTTTGCAATTCCTGCAGTAGTTGCGATACCGATGCTGACATAGGCCTGACAGTGTCCTCCATTTCGGTTATCCGTACTTCTGCCTCCCCCACTCTGTGGTTGGTTTTATGCAGGTTGTGACGGAGTAGCGATATGTCTACCTTAACTTCTTCCATCATGGATTTCAGTGATCAGGTACTGTCCTGTATAGCGCTCAGCACTTGTGTCCGTAGTTCTTGTAGTGTGGGCTCTGTACATGCGGGTCCAGTAGCACCCTGGTTCAGGCCCACCGCTGGCGAGGTCTGGTGTTGGGAAGCCATTTTAGTGGCCTGTTGCGCGGAAGAGCCTTGTCATGCAAATTGCTCTAGTTTTTTGCTGGCTCCAGTTGATTTTGTTCCCTTGGTTCTAGTCATCTGGTTCTCCCTGAAGTTCTTTTACAATTTTGACAAGAGTCTTCTAGTTAATAGATAGATATTAGCCTCAAGTTCTGTAATGGCGCGGGAGCAGTCCGCGCCTTTTCGGTGTCTAGGGATACTAAACATAGGGGTATTTGTTGTTTTTGTGGGTGGGATATCAGTGATATAGTTTTTATTGTATTGTCTCTGGATTCTCTTCCCATGACGAAACCTACTTGTTCCCTGTGGATCGGTAAGGGAATGAATTCTTGTATTCAGAGCACTAAAATTTTTCCATATAGTTTTATTTCAACATTAATTAGGGATATGGGGCGGTAATTGCAACATTTTGTGTGGTCTTTATTAGGTAATCATTGTTATGTGTTTCCAGTGCTTGTGGTGGGAAGGGGTTGTCTGCAGTAATAGAGTTAAAGGCTTCTAGTAAAGGAGGTGATATTTCCTTTTGTAGGAATTTATAAAATAGTGGTGTATAGCCGTCAGATCTGGTGCTTTTTCCTGTCTTTAGGGATTTTATTACTGTTTTCATTTCCATTAATGAACAGGGTGCCTCTAATGTGTTGCGTTGGGATTCTGTAATGGTGGGTAATGATGTTTCTTTTATGTATTGTTTGATGGCCTCTAGTCTTGTGGTTTTCCCTGTTGTTGGGGGAAAATTTGGTGGGGTAATAGAATATAGTTTTGAGTAGAATAATTAGAATTCTTCTGATCTGTGTACCAGTTTACCTGTACTTGAAACAATTTTCGTAATATACGTATCCTTTACTCTTGGAAGTAGGGTTCGGGCTGTGATACCAGTTTATGTAATATTTGTCCTTTATTTTAGGGATTGAGTTTGCCCTGAAGTGTGTCTCTTGGAACATCACAATATCTGTCTTGTTTTGATGCATCATATAAAGTATTTCAGACTTTTTTCAGGGATGTTGAGGCCTTTAGCGTTAAGTGTGCAGACATTTAGTTTCGTTCCTTGTTTACAGATTTATGTTACATATACATGCATATTTACCCGGATGGATTAGAGGAGTGAGAGATAGGGGAGAGAAGGAAAGATGTGAAAAAGAAGAGTAAAGAAAATAAACATGTGCATAGTTACTTATAAGCATTTTTAACCTCATTATTTTGTTATTACTGTACAGAATCAGATATAACTTAACACCTAATTTCAGTTTTGTCCCACTATTCAGTAACCTTACCCTAGTTATTTTCCCATGGAGGGTATTGTCCCTTGTGAGGTTGTGAACCTGTTTGGGTCTCATCGGTAGCCGCCAGTCGCCAGAGGACTGATATTAAATTGCCCTTATTTGTTTTGGGGCCTCGTAGAAGTAATCACGTTGGTTCAGTTGTTTTGGCATTATGTCTCTTTTGGGTTTTGTCAGCCCTTGGGGTATACCATGGTTCCTTTGGTTTTATGTAAGATGTGGTAATGGGTTGGTCCCATTCCGGCAATGTTATGGTGAGGAGGTTCAGTTTAATTAAGAAAGATGGTAGGTCTTCTGGGTCTTTTAGTATTGCTGTACTTCCGTCCTTCTTTGCTGTAAGGGAGAAGGGGAAACCACATCTGTAAGTTATGCCCCTGTCCGTTAGGATGTTTATGAGTGGTTTTAAGGCTCTTCTTTGTTGTAGCGTGCGTCTAGATAGATCTGCATAAAAATTCAGTTTAGCTCCATTAAAATCGATTTCTGTGCATTCCCTGGCCTTTCTCATGACTTGTTCTTTTATATTGTAATGGTGGAAGCAACCGATAACATTGTGTGGTCTGGTATCATCTGCGACCCTAGGGCGTAATTCTCTGTGTGCTCTGTCCAGTTCTATCTCATTGCTCTCATCTTGTTCCAGTAAAGTGTTAAATATTTTTTTGTAGCGCTGAGGGTAGATCTGTCGAGGACACAGTCTCTGGTAGGCCTCTGATTCTAATGTTATTTCTACGGCCTCTATTTTCTATGTCCTCACTCTGATTAATGAGAGCTCTAATGGTCGCCTTTTGGGATGTCATATCTGTGCCTATTTGGGTTAAAGCATAATCGTGTGCTTTGGAGTTTTCCAGTTCTCCCACCTTGTTTGCTATGTCTCTGACGTCTGAGCGTAAGGACGCAATTGCTTTAGGTCTGTTCAACCTTGGTAACCAGTTTGAGTCTCCCTTGGTCGGTAGGGACCTTAGAAAGGACTGTAGGTCACCCGTTCCATCTACCTCTGAATCACATACTGATTCCTCCTCCGGCTCTGAGGTCGGGAGATTCAGGTCGGGCGCCATCTTTCTCTTGGTCTGACTTTCATTTTGCTGAAGAATTGGTGCAGCTCACTGTGGCTTGGCATGGGATAGCTGCTTGGGGTTTTGGAACCATTTGGTTTCCCCATGGTACAGGTATTTTGGGCTGTTTTTCTGGCTGTATGGGGTTTAGAAGCACGGAGCCTCTAGTCCATGCGACTGCCTGGGAGATCCGCTTGGCCACGCCCCAGAATTAACCCTTTTTGAAGCTAGGGATCCAGTACTTGATTTCTCATGTAAAAAAACTGAAAAATGTCAGTGGAATTTAAAGGACAACTATAGTGTGTATAAAGTTGTTGTGTGTTTAACACTACTTAAAATGAAAAGTATGTGTTTCTGTGATGAGCACCAGTCCAAAGAAAACGGATTCTGACCGTTTTCCTCCTGGCTTCAGCACTATCTTTAATAAAGGAATAGTCCAGGGCTAGCCAGGCAAATTAAATCTGTATATGCTGTAGCTCCACAATGAAACTAAGTTGTGAGGTAGGAATAATCAACCCTACCTTGCTGCCCTAGGTACTTTCCATTTTTAAAAAGTAAATTTTTAGAGCATTATTATTCTTTAACATTTTTAATAAATCAACCTCTTTAAGCCCTTGCAGGTTTTTTTGTATGATTTGAAGCACACAGAAAGCTTAAGTGCTTTATATTCCTTGCAATCGTTGGCGTGGGTAAATGCGCCAGTGTGGCCTAGACCTTATTATGACAATAGATGCTACAATCGCACTTATACAATCCAAGGATTTTAAATTGTCAGCCTATGTATAGATGATCATCCGACAACCGTACAATATTTTTCCTATCGGACTAGTTAGAATTTATTTTTTCTTGCCCAATACAATTGTATAATCGTACAGCCAGGATTGTAGCGCCTATGGAAATGCGCCCTAATGCTACTCAGTTGGCCTAATCTTAGCTGTCCCCCTGATAAAGCAATTACTGGCCCCTTTATGCAGTAGAGTCACTGGCCCCTCAATTGTCTGCCACTAACCTGAATTGCTTTTCTGACACCCTCACACAAAAAGCTGGAACGATAAGCGTGCTTTTTTATTTTACATTAAAAAAATTCTCTCTCTATTATGTAACACTCTCCTAGCCAGCTTAACACTGGGTACACACTTTATCGATGCAGGGACAGTTCCATCTCCCCATTATCATTAAAGTGTCTATCGCAAAAATAAGTATTCCCAAGGCCGACAAACTTTCATTGTCGGCATTGGGAAGATTGGGCCTGACCAAAAAATTTCCCTCTGTAGTGTTTGGCCCCTTGTACTAAAGTAAAGGTAGTCGTCTGCAGCTGAAGGAATGTGTCAATTCTGAATGTTCTTCCTATACTTTATATTGTATATTTTACTTTAGGTACTGACTTTGTTAATTAGCATCTAGAAGATACAATGTTGCTATTGGAGCTTTACTTCAGCAGAATATTAAGCAGGGTAGGAGATTGTGCCAGGCAGTCAAAATCCCTCAAATCTGAATTTGTGAATTCTATAATTCTTGAACCTATGAATTCAAATTCATATTCATGAACCCTTAAAGGGCATGTCCACCACTTTTGAATTTTTTTTTCTGTAGTGTAGGGCTCCCTCTCCCACCCCCAACCCCTATAGTTATTTGCAGAAGACTCTCCCAATCTCTACTTACATTGCCTGTTTCCCCCGACATTCAGTCCCGGACCTCTGCTTGCATGAAACTGCAAGCAGGGGGCCGGACTGGCAGCCGCATCTGTGATTGGCTGAGAGGCAGCCAATCACGGATGCGTCTTCCGGTTGTAATGAATGTCGGGGGAAACAGGCAATGTAAGTAGAGATCAAGTTTTTCTGCAAATAACTATAGCGGTTGGGGGTGGGTGAGGGAGCCCTACACTACAGAAAAGGGGTTTGGCGCTAGGGGGAGGGAGAGAGAAACGGGAGGGAGAGGGAGGGCTTCTCTGCGCATGTCCAAATTCTCCCGGAGGAGAGACAGGAGGCAGAGACCATTTGGGACTTGGCCAGGCTCCTGCTCTTTTCTTTTTAGGACTTTGTAAGGGCATTGCAGGGCAGCCATTTGGAGCAGGGATGTAAGGTAAAGATTTTTCTGCACTACACAGTGGGGCCAGTAGTGGTCTAAAATGTAGTTTTGGGGGTGGACATGCCCTTTAAATATTCAATGCGGAACCTCGAAAATAGCTTGAACGTGAAGAAAGATTTAATAACTTTTTAATAAGTGTTGGTTATATGTACATGTTCCCCAGACCATTTCCCAAGTCCCTGAGTGATTTGAACTGGGCACTCTCCCCCTGATATGTAACTCTGTTAGAATAAAATACCCCGGTGCCACCAGTAAAGAGATGTATACAAGTCCTTGAACAAATCCAGTGCACTCATGGGATTTTGTATCAAACAAATGCCTTTAATTGGCCATAGTGAAGACTGCAACATTTTGGCCTGGTATGTGAGGCCTTTGTCAAGCCAAATAACCATTTGGCTTGACAAAGGCCTCACATACCAGGCCGAAACGTTGTCATTCTTCACATATCCAATTAAAGACATTGTTTGATTACAAAATCCCATAAGGTTTAACAAAAACTAAAAAGCTATGTATGGTGGTCAGACCATTTCTTCTCCCCTATTGTTTAGATTATCTTCTCTTGATGGAATTAGCTTTTTATTTTTTGTTAAATCTTTAGCTTCATACACACCTCATCAAGTTTTAATGCAAATGGTGCAGTTTTTATTACATCTGGATAATGGAAAAGGTTAGGATTGATTATGTAGTTTTTTCAATGTGACCTTCATCAAGAAGGACCCTTAAAATAGTAACACATGTTAGTTTCACCATTCTCACTGTAAAGAAACTTTTCCTAACCTGAAGATGAAACTTCTGTTCTTCCAATCTAAAGGATGTCCACGTGTCCTCTCATATGACCTCTCCTGTGATCATATCCCCACGCAAATGTCGCTTCTCTATCGTAAACAGCCCTAACTTGTCTAATCTGCCTGCATAATCAAGCCTCTCCATTCCCTTTATTATTTTAGTTGCCCTTCTCTGAACTGCTTTCATTTCTAAGATGTCCCTTTTGTATATGGGATTTCAAAACTGCACTGCATATTCTAAATGAGGTCTTACCAGTGCCTTGTAAAGAGAGAGTATAATGTTTTTTTTCTCTTGAATCTATTCACCTCTTTATACAAGACAATATCTTGCTAGCTTTATAAGTTGCTGCCTGGCATTGTTTGCTACAGCTAAGTCTGTTATCTACCAGAACCCCCAAATCTTTTTCCAGTCGAGATTCACTTAACACAGTTATTTATGGTGTAGGTGGCACAAGGATTGTTAAACCCTAAATGCATCACCTTACATTTATCTACATTGAATCTCATCTGCCATACTGCTGCCCATTTTAATAATCTAGATCAGCTTGCAGCAATTGCACATCATTTGAAAGCTAGCTCTGCATAGTTTAGTGTCATCAGCAAACACAGACACGTTAGTATAGTATAGAGTATTTGAGGTTGAATAGAACATACGTCCATCCAGTCCAACCCATCTAGCACATCCTATTTCCTGCCTAAACTGTTGATCCAGAGGAAGGCAAAAAACCCCCACCAAATTTATGAAGGGGGAAAAAATTCCTTCCTGACTCCAAGTGGCAATCGGAAATTTCCCTGGATCAACTCTACTTTATGTATCAATACCAGTAACTTGCAACATTCCTTGTTTGAGAAACTCATCCAGCTTTTTTTGAAACTCACCAATGAACCTGCCATTACAACGTCCACTGGAAGACAGTTCCATAGCTTACCGTTCTCACAGTGAAAAACCCTTTCCGAGCTTGAAGCCTAAACCTTTTTTTCAAGTCTTAAGGGATGTCCTCGTGTCCTTTGACATGTTCTCTTGGTGAACAATGCCCCAGATAGTTTATTGTATGGCCCGTTAATGTATTTATACACAGTAATCATATCCCCAAGCACGCGCCTTTTCTCCAGGTAATAATTGTAACTTTTCCAGTCTCTCTTCAATTCAAGCTCCCCAATCCCCTTATTAATTTAGTTGCCCTTCTCTGAACCCTTTCCATTTCAAAGATGTCCTTTTTGTACACAGGATTCCAAAATTGCACTGCATATTCCAAATGAGGCCTTACCAATGCTTGTAAAGAGGGAGAATACATTTTCCTCCCTTGAACCATACCTCGCTTTATACAAGACAATACCCTGTGGCTCTGGCTGTTGCCGCCTGGCACTGCTTGCTACTTAAGTTTGTTATCCACCAAAACTCCAAGATCCCTTTCAACAGGGATTCACTTAACACAGAGCATTTATAGTATAGTAGCACAAGTATTTTAGTCCAAAATGCTCACCTTACATTTATCAACATTGAATTTCATCTGCCACTTAGCAGCCAATGTGATAACTATCTAGATCCCCTGCAACGATTGCACATCTTGAAGTTTTTAATGGTCGACAAAGTTTTGTGTCGTCAGCAAACACAGAAACCTGCTGACAATACCCACTTCAAATCATTAATAAATAGATTAAATAGAAGCGGCCCCAACACAGAACCCTGTGGCACCCCACTTAGCACTTTAGTCCATAATGATGAGCCCCATAACAACTACTCTCTGCATCCTATTCTTTAACCAATTTTCTATCCATGTACAAATGTGACTCCCCAGACCAACAGACCTAGCTTATTCATTAGTCGCTATGGGGACTGTATCAAAAGCCTTTGCAAAATCCAAGTAAACTACATCTACTGCTATACCAGGTCTAAATTTCTACTTACTTCCTCATAAAAGCCAAGAAGTTAGTTTGACAAGATCATTCCTCCTAAATCCATGCTGGTTACTACTTATAATGTCAGTCCTTGAAACATACTCTAGTAACATGATCCCTTATTAAACTTTCCAGGATCTTCCCCACCACTGAAGTTAAACTTACAGGCCTTTGCTCTCAATGCCCCCTTCTAAGTCATTTATAAACAGATTAAAAAGAAGTGGCCCCAGTACGGAACCCTGAGGCACTCCACTTAGAACTTTAGCCCACGTAGATTTAGCCCCATTGACCACAACTCTGTTTGCAATCTAACAACCAATTCTCTATCCTTGTACAAATGTTTTTTTTCTAGGCCAACAGTCCTCAGTTTATACATTTGTCGCCTATGTGGCACAGTATCAAAAGCTTTAGCAAAATCCAAGTATACCACATATACTGCTATGTCAGAATCTAAATTCTTACTCAATTCTTTAAAAAAATGCCTTGTTTGAGCATAGAATGACATTGGTTGTTTAACGTAGTGTACGTTGGGGGTTTATCTTGTTGAATAGGAATACCAATTAGGTGGAAGGGAAAGGAGGGGATCAACTATTAACATAACACAACCGACAAAGCACCTTAAGGGTGCACATCTTTTTTAATAAAATTTAAACTCCCAGACTTCTGGCTAATAAGGGGTGCACTTAAGTGCAGTAGCTGCGGAGGAAGGAATTTTCTTCCCTACTCCCGCACCATTAGTTATTAGAAATCAAATTTGTATTTAAAGATTACAACTATAGGTGAACATCCGCTTCACATTATATTTAGGGAGTACCATTATCAAAAAGACCCGAAATGGGTCTGCCATTGATTCCCTCACACTAGAGAGAGAGAGAAAAAAAGGAAAAACATATGATACATATTATTCGTTGAGAAACTTATTGAGCTCATCCCCCATCCACAGCATTGTTTTTTGTTAACTAGAATTCAGACTCTGTCTGGCATTTTGACCACCACCCGAGATTTGAATATAACAAACACGTTTACACATTCTTGTTTAGCATACGCTATAATTGTGTTGGATTAGTGTAGTCTAGTTCACATATCTGGCCTGATAGACCGATTGTGAGTAGTCTTATACCTTTGAGTTTAAAATTAATAATCATGTCTCTCGGTGGTTATCTATGTATTACCATATGTTAGTTGTTGGGGATGCCTTCCAAACAGGTTGGTTGCTACGGATATGGGGAGGACAGGTAAAGTGTACTTATTAAAGGGGGATTCTCAGTGTGTGGGCGAGTCTCAGTATGGTAAGTATGGGCAATAAAGGTATATGTGCTGGTTATAGTTCACCCATTGCGATATCGTTAATCTTACCATTACTTGTTGCAATTTACCGCGTATTGAGCCAGGTACAGCTTCGGCAAGTGTATCAAAGAAATGGGTTTTCCCGTCTTTTACAACCGCAGCCTTGCTGGGTAGGCTATCGAGAAAATATATCCAGCGGTGTGTTAGGTGCTTTTTGATATCCAAAAAGGTGTCTCTTTTCGCTGGAGTTCAATAGAGTAATCTGGGAATATTCGTATCTGGTTGTTGTTGTTAGGTTAATCCTTGGTCGTACGGGCCTTACGTAGTATCCAGTCCCGATCTCTGTGCGTTAAGGAAACGTGCAGTCAACGGTCTTGGTTGGCCTACCGGGATTGGGCTCGGCCTGGGACATGGTAGCTCTCTCTATGGTGAAGTGTGGTGAGAAGCCGTCTGATCCAAAGTGCACAGTAATCCACTCCTCTAAAAATTTAGTTCGGTTCTGGCCTTTGGACCTTTCCTAAATCCAATAAAACACAGGTTTTGGCGTCTAGACCTGTTCTCTAGGTTGTCTAGTTTGTTTTTGGTGGTTTGCAATTCCTGCAGTAGTTGCGATACCGATGCTGACATAGGCCTGACAGTGTCCTCCATTTCGGTTATCCGTACTTCTGCCTCCCCCACTCTGTGGTTGGTTTTATGCAGGTTGTGACGGAGTAGCGATATGTCTACCTTAACTTCTTCCATCATGGAGTTTCAGTGAGCAGGTACTGTCCTGTATAGCGCTCAGCACTTGTGTCCGTAGTTCTTGTAGTGTGGGCTCTGTACTGCGGTCCAGTAGCACCCTGGTTCAGGCCCACCGCTGGCGAGGTCTGGTGTTGGAAGCCATTTTAGTGGCCTGTTGCGCGGAAGGCCTTGTCATGCAAATTGCTCTAGTTTTTTGCTGGCTCCAGTTGATTTGTTTCCCTTGGTTCTAGTCATCTGGTTCTCCCTGAAGTTCTTTTACAATTTTGACAAGAGTCTTCTAGTTAATAGATAGATATTAGCCTCAAGTTCTGTAATGGCGCGGAGCAGTCCGCGCCTTTTCGGTGTCTAGGGATAAAACATAGGGGTATTTGTTGTTTTTGTGGGGGGATATCAGTGATATAGTTTTTTATTGTATTGTCTCTGGATTCTCTTCCCATGACGAAACCTACTTGTTCCGTGGATCGGTAAGGGAATGAATTCTTGTATTCAGAGCACTAAAATTTTTCCATATAGTTTTATTTCAACATTAATTAGGGATATGGGGGGATAATTGCAACTTTTGTGTGGTCTTTATTAGGTAATCATTGTTATGTGTTCCAGTGCTTGTGGTGGGAAGGGTTGTCTGCAGTAATAGAGTTAAAGGCTTCTAGTAAAGGAGGTGATATTTCCTTTTGTAGGAATTTATAAAATGATGGTGTATAAGCCGTCAGATCTGGTGCTTTTTCCTGTCTTTAGGATTTTATTACTGTTTTCATTCCATTAATGAACAGGGTGCCTCTAATGTGTTGCGTTGGGATTCTGTAATGGTGGGTAATGATGTTTTCTTTTATGTATTGTTTGAGGCCTCTAGTCTTGTGGTTTTCCCTGTTGTTGGGGGAAAATTGGTTGGGTAATAGAATATAGTTTTGAGTAGAATAATTAGAATTCTTCTGATCTGTGTACCAGTTTACCTGTACTTGAAACAATTTTCGTAATATACGTATCCTTTACTCTTGGAAGTAGGGTTCGGGCTGTGATACCAGTTTATGTAATATTTGTCCTTTATTTTAGGGATTGAGTTTGCCTGAAGTGGTCTCTTGGAACATCACAATATCTGTCTTGTTTTGATGCATCATATAAAGTATTTCAGACTTTTTTTCAGGGATGTTGAGGCCTTTAGCGTTAAGTGTGCAGACATTTAGTTTCGTTCCTTGTTTACAGATTTATGTTACATATACATGCATATTTACCCGGATGGATTAGAGGAGTGAGAGATAGGGAGAGAAGGAAAGATGTGAAAAGAAGAGTAAAGAAAATAAACATGTGCATAGTTACTTATAAGCATTTTTAACCTCATTATTTTGTTATTACTGTACAGAATCAGATATAACTTAACACCTAATTTCAGTTTTGTCCCACTATTCAGTAACCTTACCCTAGTTATTTTCCATGGAGGGTATTGTCCCTTGTGAGGTTGTGAACCTGTTGGGTCTCATCGGTAGCCGCCAGTCGCCAGAGACTGATATTAAATTGCCCTTATTTGTTTTGGGGCCTCGTAGAGTAATCACGTTGGTTCAGTTGTTTTGGCATTATGTCTCTTTTGGTTTTGTCAGCCCTTGGGGTATACCATGTTCCTTTGGTTTTATGTAAGATGTGGTAATGGGTTGGTCCCATTCCGGCAATGTTATGGTGAGGAGGTTCAGTTTAATTAAGAAAGATGGTAGGTCTTCTGGGTCTTTTAGTATTGCTGTACTTCCGTCCTTCTTTGCTGTAAGGGAGAAGGGGAAACCACATCTGTAAGTTATGCCCCTGTCCGTTAGGATGTTTATGAGTGGTTTAAGTCTTCTTTGTTGTAGACGTGCGTCTAGATAGATCTGCATAAAATTCAGTTTGACTCCTATTAAAATCGATTTCTGGCATTCCTGGCCTTCTCATGACTTGTTCTTTTATATTGTAATGGTGGAAGCAACCGATAACATTGTGTGGTCTGGTATCATCTGCGACCCTGGGCGTAATTCTCTGTGTGCTCTGTCCAGTTCTATCTCATTGCTCTCATCTTGTTCCAGTAAAGTGTTAAATATTTTTTGTAGCGCTGATGGGTAGATCTGTCGAGGACACAGTCTCTGGTAGGCCTCTGATTCTAATGTTATTTCTACGGCCTCTATTTTCTATGTCCTCACTCTGATTAATGAGAGCTCTAATGGTCGCCTTTTGGGATGTCATATCTGTGCCTATTTGGGTTAAAGCATAATCGTGTGCTTTGGAGTTTTCCAGTTCTCCCACCTTGTTTGCTATGTCTCTGAGTCTGAGCGTAAGGACGCAATTGCTTTAGGTCTGTTCAACCTTGGTAACCAGTTTGAGTCTCCCTTGGTCGGTAGGGACCTTAGAAAGGACTGTAGGTCACCCGTTCCATCTACCTCTGAATCACATACTGATTCTCTCCTCCGGCTCTGAGGTCGGGAGATTAGGTCGGGCGCCATCTTTCTCTTGGTCTGACTTTCATTTTGCTGAAGAATTGGTGCAGCTCACTGTGGCTTGGCATGGGATAGCTGCTTGGGGTTTTGGAACCATTTGGTTTCCCCATGGTACAGGTATTTTGGGCTGTTTTTCTGGCTGTATGGGGTTTAGAAGCACGGAGCCTCTAGTCATGCGATGCCTGGGAGATCCGCTTGGCCACGCCCAAGAATTAACCTTTTTTGAAGCTAGGGATCAGTACTTGATTTCTCAGTAAAAAACTGAAAAATGTCAGTGGAATTTAAAGGACAACTATAGTGTGTATAAAGTTGTGTGTGTTTAACACTACTTAAAATGAAAAGTATGTGTTTCTGTGATGAGCACCAGTCCAAAGAGAAACGGATTCTGACCGTTTTCCTCCTGGCTTCAGCACTATTTAATAAAGGAATAGTCCAGGGCTAGCCAGGCAAATTAAATCTGTATATGCTGTAGCTCCACAATGAAACTAAGTTGTGAGGTAGGAATAATCAACCCTACCTTGCTGCCCTAGGTACTTTCCATTTTTAAAAAGTAAATTTTTAGAGCATTATTATTCTTTAACATTTTTAATAAATCAACCTTTTTAAGCCCTTGCAGGTTTTTTGTTGATTTGAAGCACACAGAAAGCTTAAGTGCTTTATATTCCTTGCAATCGTTGGTGGGTAAATGCGCCAGTGTGGCCTAGACCTTTTATGACAATAGATGCTACAATCGCACTTATACAATCCAAGGATTTTAAATTGTCAGCCTATGTATAGATGATCATCCGACAACCGTACAATATTTTTCCTATCGGACTAGTTAGAATTTATTTTTCTTGCCCAATACATTGTATAATCGTACAGCCAGGATTGTAGCGCCTATGGAAATGCGCCCTAATGCTACTCAGTTGGCCTAATCTTAGCTGTCCCCCTGTAAAGCAATTACTGGCCCCTTTATGCAGTAGAGTCACTGGCCCCTCAATTGTCTGCCACTAACCTGAATTGCTTTTCTGACACCCTCACACAAAAAGCTGGAACGATAAGCGTGCTTTTTTATTTTACATTAAAAAAATTCTCTCTCTAATGTAACACTCTCCTAGCCAGCTAACACTGGGTACACACTTTATCGATGCAGGGACAGTTCCATCTCCCCATTATCATTAAAGTGTCTATCGCAAAAATAAGTATTCCCAAGGCCGACAAACTTTCATTGTCGGCATTGGAAGATTGGGCCTGACCAAAAAATTTCCCTCTGTAGTGTTTGGCCCCTTGTACTAAAGTAAAGGTAGTCGTCTGCAGCTGAAGGAATGTGTCAATTCTGAATGTTCTTCCTATACTTTATATTGTATATTTTACTTAGGTACTGACTTTGTTAATTAGCATCTAGAAGATACAATGTTGCTATTGGAGCTTTACTTCAGCAGAATATTAAGAGGGTAGGAGATTGTGCCAGGCAGTCAAAATCCCTCAAATCTGAATTTGTGAATTCTATAATTCTTGAACCTATGAATTCAAATTCATATTCATGAACCCTTAAAGGGCATGTCCACCACTTTTGAATTTTTTTTTCTGTAGTGTAGGGCTCCCTCTCCCACCCCCAACCCCTATAGTTATTTGCAGAAGACTCTCCCAATCTCTACTTACTTGCCTGTTTCCCCCGACATTCAGTCCCGGACCTCTGCTTGCATGAAACTGCAAGCAGGGGCCGGACTGGCAGCCGCATCTGTGATTGGCTGAGAGGCAGCCAATCACGGATGCGTCTTCCGGTTGTAATGAATGTCGGGGAAACAGGCAATGTAAGTAGAGATCAAGTTTTTCTGCAAATAACTATAGCGGTTGGGGGTGGGTGAGGGAGCCCTACACTACAGAAAAGGGGTTTGGCGCTAGGGGGAGGGAGAAGAAACGAGGAGGGAGAGGGAGGGCTTCTCTGC
Organism: Hymenochirus boettgeri; assembly: GCA_019447015.1. NCBI lineage: Eukaryota > Metazoa > Chordata > Amphibia > Anura > Pipidae > Hymenochirus > Hymenochirus boettgeri. The sequence continues at coordinate 139,148,038 of CM033471.1, read as the reverse complement.
GCATTCCAAATTCCCGGAGGAGAGACAGGAGGCAGAGACCATTTGGGACTTGGCCAGGCTCCTGCTCTTTTCTTTTAGGACTTTGTAAGGGCATTGCAGGGCAGCCATTTGGAGCAGGATGTTAAGGTAAAGATTTTTCTGCACTACACAGTGGGGCCAGTAGTGGTCTAAAATGTAGTTTTGGGGTGGACATGCCCTTTAAATATTCAATGCGGAACCTCGAAAATAGCTTGAACGTGAAGAAGATTTAATAACTTTTTAATAAGTGTTGGTTATATGTACATGTTCCCCGACCATTTCCCAAGTCCCTGAGTGATTTGAACTGGGCACTCTCCCCCTGATATGTAACTCTGTTAGAATAAAAACCCTTGAACAATAACCAGTGCACTCATGGGATTTTGTAATCAAACAAATGCCTTTAATTGGCCATAGTGAAGACTGGCAACTTTTGGCCTGGTATGTGAGGCCTTTGTCAAGCCAAATAACCATTTGGCTTGACAAAGGCCTCACATACCAGGCCGAAACGTTGTCATTCTTCACTATATCCAATTAAAGACATTTGTTTGATTACAAAATCCCATAAGGTTTAACAAAAACTAAAAAGCTATGTATGGTGGTCAGACCTTTCTTCCCCTATTGTTAGATTATCTCTTCTTGATGGAATTAGCTTTTTATTTTTTGTTAAATCTTTAGCTTCATACACACCTCATCAAGTTTTAATGCAAATGGTGCAGTTTTTATTACATCTGGATAATGGAAAAGGTTAGGATTGATTATGTAGTTTTTTAATGTGACCTTCATCAAGAAGGACCCTTAAATAGTAAATGTTAGTTTCACCATTCTCACTGTAAAGAAACTTTCCTAACCTGAAGATGAAACTTCTGTTCTTCCAATCTAAAGGATGTCCACGTGTCCTCTCATATGACCTCTCCTGTGATCATATCCCCACGCAAATGTCGCTTCTCTATCGTAAACAGCCCTACTTGTCTAATCTGCCTGCATAATCAAGCCTCTCCATTCCCTTTATTATTTTAGTTTGCCCTTCTCTGAACTGCTTTCATTTCTAAGATGTCCCTTTTGTATATGGGATTTCAAAACTGCACTGCATATTCTAAATGAGGTCTTACCAGTGCCTTGTAAAGAGAGAGTATAATGTTTTTTTCTCTTGAATCTATTCCCTCTTTATACAAGACAATATCTTGCTAGCTTTATAAGTTGCTGCCTGGCATTGTTTGCTACAGCTAAGTCTGTTATCTACCAGAACCCCCAAATCTTTTTCCAGTCGAGATTCACTTAACACAGTTATTTATGGTGTAGGTGGCACAAGGATTGTTAAACCCTAAATGCACTCACTTACATTTATTACATTGAATCTCATCTGCCATACTGCTGCCCATTTTAATAATCTAGATCAGCTTGCAGCAATTGCACATCATTTGAAAGCTAGCTCTGCATAGTTTAGTGTCATCAGCAAACACAGACACCTTTGCTCTCAATGCCCCCTTCTAAGTCATTTATAAACAGAATTAAAAAGAAGTGGCCCCAGTACGGAACCCTGAGGCACTCCACTTAGAAATTTAGCCCACGTAGATTTAGCCCCATTGACCACAACTCTGTTTGCAATCTTACAACCAATTCTTATCCTTGTACAAATGTTTTTTTCTAGGCCAACAGTCCTCAGTTATACATTGTCGCGCTATGTGGCACAGTATCAAAAGCTTTAGCAAAATCCAAGTATACCACATATACTGCTATGTCAGAATCTAAATTCTTACTCAATTCTTTAAAAAAAACAAGTAATTTTGTCTGGCACAATCTATTTCTCACACAAAGTTATGGGATTATATCCTTGACTTTGTCTCCAGAACTGATCTATTAGTAGTCAGCATGGATTATGAGAAATAGATAGTGTAGACAAATTTACTTTGTTTTATGAAGTAAAATTTAGATTGTTGGTGAATGACTCCCATGTCTCTTACAAATCCTCTCTTCAAGGGGTACCTAGACAATATGATGTATGTATGGCAGAAGCTGAAGTGGATTTCTGGGTGTTTTGTTCAGCAACAGTTGCAGAGGCAAGTTATTAATATTGTTATGCAGTACACAGTGTCACTAGCCACCAACGAGAATACTGGTTGGAGGTGTCACTAGCCACCAGCGAAATAACGGTTGGAAGGTCGGAATAGGTTTTCAGTGGATACATGGTAAGTGGTGCAAGTGTTCTCCCCTGAAATTCTTTCCTGCCGGGTGGCATGTTAGCTGGATGGGGTAGAGAACATGGAAATTTGGGGGAGATCTGAGATGGTTAACATCTTGCAGTGCCAGCAGACTTTCCGGGTGAAGCCACACTAGATTACTCGCAGCTTGTGGAAACGCAAGTGCATGCGTTGAGTCCACTTGCGCGTGCTGTTAAGAGAACAGTTATTAAGGCGTGATACACGGCTAATTAAATAGTTCAACATCCTTTCCCAAGGACACAGCATCTGTTTTGTTCCAGCCTCCATACAGTAATTTACGTTATAGATTGAGTGCTTGTGGACGGAAGCCCTGGAGCTTCCTGGTATCCCCTGATACCTACTTTATATTAAAATAATGGAGTAAAGAATAGATTGTTCTAAAGAGAAGATTAATAAATAAATGCAAAGAACCCCTCAAGCACAAAGCCCAAACACACTTCTACTGACCCTGGTGTTTTATCAGTAAGGTGTCTTTCAAATTGTTTATATTTAGAGAATGTTCATACATTTCAATCAGAACTGGTTGGTTGGGATAAAAAACTTACAAAACCAATAAACAATAAACAATATTGGCCAGATTCTAAAATAGCTTCCACCTTTTCTCTATTTTATTTATGTAACAGTTATATTTGATTAAGAGGAGCACACAAACATTCTGAGAACATGATTTAGACCCGGGAATCAAGTCTATACAGTAAAGGGGGCAGATAGCAAACCCTCCAACTGGCCCAGTGTTGTAAACCGGATCAGAAGAAAAAACACATTAGGGCACTGACTTAGTAAACCTAAATAGGGAGGTGTAGACTCAGAGAAACAAACGATATTCTACAGTGATAGAAAAAGAACTGAACGCAACACTCTTAGTCAATAATATGGATATGACAATGGAGGCAAAAATCTTTATTAAACCAGACAGGGATACCCATTAAAAACACTTAAATCATCCACCATTCTTCAATAAATATATACATAGTATGACTGTGTACAGATATATATCTATATATATTTATTGAGGGAATGGTGGATGGTTTTTAAGTGTTTTTAATGGGTTATCCTGCTGATTTAATAAAGGATTTTTAGCCTTACATGTCATATCCATATTATTGACTAAGAGTGTTGCAGATCAGTTCTTTTTTCTATCACTGTAGAATATCAGTGTTGTAAACAGGAGCCTCAGGAAATGGGCAGTTATAGCCCATGCCAGATTCACAATATTAACTGCAGATTGTACTCCTTGCTTTAAATACTACCTAAAACACCTACAGTTAAAAGTGTTTCCTCTATTAAGTTTCATATTGAATCTGAGGTACATATTGTACAATTGACCAAAATACCTTTATGTGAGTTTGCATAAAAGTAAAGTTCTTATCAGGTGGACCATTTGAGTACACTGCTTAGATAAAAGCAGTAAACAGTAATATTATAATTTGTGGGAAATTGACCTTCTAACATGGGGTTTGTATTTATTTTTCCAATATCCCAGTATCAACTCAGTGTGGCCACTGACCATTGTGTTTTTTTTTTTTTTACACATGTAGTCCTAAGTACTGCAGGAGGAAATGTTTAAGTTGGTAACTCCCACTAGTAGCCTTAGCCTTTTACAAGACAGGTAGCGTGGTGACTAAGGTCAGGGTGGTGGCCAGTCACTGTTCATACACACCGTTATTTTTAGATTCTGGAGGTGTAAGAAGTATGGGTTTAGATCTCCTTTTAATCATCCTGTCACCGCGTATTAACGTTTATACCACCAGGCTACCCTGCATGCTGAAAAGTAAGATTACATGGCCAGATGGACAAAAAAAGATTAAGCGGACAAAAGCCATACAAAAGATGAATTTGTGTAATGTCCATACATTTTGACAGGAATGACAGGTATTTTATAAATGCTTTGCAATCGAGCTGAGTGCAGCTAAAGATGAGCATCAGACAACATAGCATTACAAGTGTTGTCAAAATAGTATGTCCAACCTCAAATTGGAAATCTACAAACCTTTTCCTAGCTTTAAGTAAGCCGATTGCTTCAGAGATTGTCTCTGTGTGTTTTAGCTCAGTACAAGCTCAATTATGTACAGAAACTGTACTTAAAACTTGTCAATCATTCATAGACACTCTTTGCTATGATTAATGGTGGGGCAGGCAAGAGGTGCCAGTTCTATTTTTTTGGGGGGGGGGGAGATGAATGCCTCTCTTCTCTCCACAGATATATTTTTGACTTGTATAGCTACTGGTTTTAAGTTACAGTAGGTAGTATTGGGGGTTTAGGGAAAAAAGCTAGAATTTCAAATTAATGGGTGTTGAAGATCAAAAAAATATGTAAGTATTACCGCACCACCTACGCTGTAAATAAGGATTTACAACACCTGGGCCTTGTGCTTTATATGGTCAGTGAACTCCTTAATGGAATTATATCCTTATATTACAATGAAAGGGACTAATTATCTCATATAATGTATCTGACTTAAAGGGAGCACTTTAAATCATTTTGTATGGTGTAACCGTTACAGATAACTACCCAGCTTTCAAAGCCATCGACCCCTTCCTAATACTTACGGCACACCTCTCCAGTTTTTTTTGATAGTAGGTATGTTCCCATGGGTCCTGATGATTTAACCTCGAGCAAAGAGGCAGAGAAAAACTGACAGTCGTGGCTTAAACACATAAGCAGCGACTGAATTTTTTTTTCCAATTGCAACCATAAATATTTCTGGTCATCTAAGCCCAAACTCAGCATCCTCCTGCGTTCTTGTGCGCATACCATCATGAATTTTAAAGGAGAACTGTGGTCCCAAACAAGTTGGTCTAGTAAGAAGGCAGAATATTACTGAAAACAGTCCGAACCACCTCTCAGCATACACCGTTCTTCATTCTATCATCAAAAGAAGTAACAAATAGTTAAGGGGCTGGATGGCTCCACAGTCTGCCAAATCCCATGATCCCACACAGTCGCCGACAGTCTATAAGGGCAAGCATGCTCAGTAATTACATAAGAGGCAGCATTGGAAGAGGGAATTTCCCATCATGCAATTCACATGATTGCATGAACACTGTGTCCATTCAGTTATAGCCAAAACTGCACCTGCAGAGATTAGTTCAGAATGGATATCTAAAGATAACCATGTTTCAGTATAGATGTCCTTTTATACCGTTACCTTAAGAGAATGTACAGAAAGTGCTTGCAATAAACTTTGATTTTTTTTTGCTGCATTTGAAAGGTCTTTTACTTATGTGCGTCCTGCCACGGGAATGGCGGCAACGAAAGAGTTACTGTTACATAAATAGTAACTCTTTCGTTGCCGCCATTCCGTGCATTATCCAATCACTCATTTTCGTTTATAATGCGGTATCCAAGTTGGTTTTTCCTGGCTATGCCAAGCGGGTCTGGGATTTCTAACTTGAGCCTCCAGATTTTTGAAAACTACAACGCCCAGCATTCCTCATTGCAGAGAAACCAAGGAATACTGGGCGTGTCGTTTTCCAACATGGAGGGCCACAGGTTGACATCCGTTGCGGCACTAGAGCAATAAATGTTAGGGATATATATTTAGTTATCAGATCATCTCATAATTGGGGGACACTTATAATAAGTAGTAACAGGCTGCGTTAATTACAACCTGATTGTATTATACTGCAGTGATTCTGACAGCCTTGAACGCATGGTTTCATGTACAAAACCCTAACGCCTATGCTGTTTGAGAGTGCCTTGTCAGGGAATGGTGGTGAACTAGTTGTGCAACTACATATTATTAGGCTTGCTCAACAATTTGCAGACTATTTGATTAAGTAAGCAAACTAAGGTCTGCAAACAAAATCGATTTTTCATTTATATCAACTGTTATGTGCTGTTTATGGACTGCTACACAATGACACTATAAACTAGGAGCAAAAGATTATTCACTGCTGTAGTCCAACTAAATTACAGCCACTTACTTGCAAAGCTACTAACCTAAATACAAGGCACAGACCTGATGTTTGAATGCTGATTACAAATGAGCTGCTCTGAGGAGTTCAGAGAAGTGTTTAAAAAAGGTTGTCTATAAACACACCCTCAAAAATCTGATTGGTCCAAAACAAATTCTTAAATCTGATTGGCTCTTGTATTATTGACCAATATATGTTGGGGGTGTGCCAAGGAGGACAGATAAAACCAAAGAGGCCCAGCAAGTCCTAGTTCTGTTTTAGTAGCAGAGCTGCTAGTTGTTCTGCAAGCATAGCACTATCAGATGTCTGGTGCCTAACTGAGCTTTCTAAATGCATTAGTTTTGGTGCCTGGTAGTTGCAGGTGGCTGCTCTCTGTTTTTGCTCCATCTATAAATGATTGTTGGTGCTTAATGTATAAAAAAAAAGTTTCATAAAGTTCTCTCAGATTAGTTGCCATGCCTGATCAAATTCAGATCTTTGAACAAAGTATTGTTGGTGTAGTTGAATTACACTATCACCATACCTAAAGATACTCTCTAAATAATCAGAGGGCAGTCAGGGAATGGTTGGGGTTGTATTTTGAAAACATATAGAGAGCCACAGGTTAATCAGGTAAAACACCTGTAGCCAGTCTGAGTTAGAATGATCACAGTATAAAATCAATTTACAATAATGCAGCCCTGCTAATTACATGAATCTGTCTGTCAGGCTCTGTACAATACAAGGTTTGTTACCATATAACTTTCATTTATGGCTTTTACATGTGTGTGGAGAGATGGGATAAAAAGTTTTTTCTTTGATTACCGAGTTTCTGAGAGTTTATTGAAGATTAATTGGCTTTATTAAAGGGCATGTCCACCCCCAAAACTATAATTCCCCCCACTACTGGCCCCACTCTGTAGTGTAATAAAATCCTTACCTTACATCCCAGATCCAAATGGGTACTGGTAGAGATGTCTTCGAACTTTCTCCTTGATTTGCCAGTACACGCGTATCCTGCTTACTATACACACGTGTGATCGCAGGTCGGCGATAATCGTGCCGTGAATGGGCACTTTATCGGGCAAAACGGCCGCTCGTTTGGAGATCCGTTGATGGATGGGATGAAGTATAGTTTAATAGTATGAGATTTTTAAAAGTTTGAATTTGGACACTATAGTTGCCCTTTAAAACAACATTCGCACGCATCCGCAACACCATTCACGCACAACGCCATTCACGCACTTAAAACAACATTCGCACGCATCCGCAACACCATTCACGCACAACGCCATTCACGCACTTAAAACGATATTTGCACGCATCCGCAATGCCATTCACGCACATAGAACGACATTTGCACGCATCCGCAACACCATTTATGCACTTAGAATGACATTCACACACACTCACAGCACCAATCACGCACATATAACGACATTCACACACACTCACAGCACCAATCATGCACATATAACGACATTAACAACAGCGTTATATTACATAATATACAAAAAAATCCATTCATAAAGGTAGTTTGTATTACCGATCCCGCCTTCCTCCTCTAACAGAGGCGTGCCTGTTTGTTAGGCCACGCCTCCGCATCCGTCCCCCTGTAGTGCCGAGCGGCCAATAGAAAATGCTTGTGATGTCACCAGCATCAGGAAATTGCATGCTGGGATTGTAGTTTTTGGCAGAAACGGGAAGGGATGGAATCCAAGATGGCGGCACCCAAGTATGGACTTTATAAGGTGATTTTAAAGTATGTGTTTTTGATTTTTTTTATATTTAAAGCATTAGAAAGCTTTGCAGGGGGTTAAGGAACAATTAGACATGTTTGTGCAACTTACAAAAACGGGATAACAGTTCTCCTTTAATTGCTGGAGTGTGTTGCTGGAAAAGTCTGGAAATCACTACGGATCACTTACACTTTGAATAGAAAAGGCAGCTAGAAAGCTTAGGGACAGAGGGGCCAAAAGGAGCAAAAAGCCCTTCACTGAGCATAAAAATCGAGAAACAACTTCTTATAACAGAAGGCATCTTGCAGTCTCATACTATATGAATAGCTAATGGTCACTGTTTTATATCTCAAACTCCTGTGTGGTAATGTAGGGGTTAATGTCACTGTTATAGATCTCAAACTCCTGTGTGGTAATGTAGGGTTAATGGTCACTGTTTTATATCTCAAACTCCTGTGTGGTAATGTAGGGGTTAATGGTCACTGTTTTAGATCTCAAACTCCTGTGTGGTAATGTAGGGGTTAATGGTCACTGTTTTATATCTCAAACTCCTGTGTGGTAATGTAGGGGTTAATGTCACTTTTATAGATCTCAAACTCCTGTGTGGTAATGCAGGGTTAATGGTCACTGTTTTATATCTCAAACTCCTGTGTGGTAATGTAGGGGTTAATGGTCACTGTTTTAGATCTCAAACTCCTGTGTGGTAATGTAGGGTTAATGGTCACTGTTATAGATCTCAAACTCCTGTGGTAATGTAGGGGTTAATGTCACTGTTATAGATCTCAAACTCCTGTATGGTAATGTAAGGGTTAATGGTCACTGTTTTATATCTCAAACTCCTGTGTGGTAATGTAGGGTTAATGGTCACTGTTATAGATCTCAAACTCCTGTGTGGTAATGTAGGGGTTAATGGTCACTGTTTTTTTTATCTCAAACTCCTGTGTGGTAATGTAGGGGTTAATGGTCACTGTTTTCGATCTCAAACTCCTGTGTGGTAATGTAGGGGTTAATGGTCACTGTTTTTGATCTCAAACTCCTGTGTGGTATTGTAGGGGTTAATGGTCACTGTTTTCGATCTCAAACTCCTGTGTGGTAATGTAGGGGTTAATGGTCACTGTTTTTGATCTCAAACTCCTGTGTGGTAATGTAGGGGTTAATGGTCACTGTTGTTTATCTTCCGCCAAACCCAACTGGCTATTCTTTACCAGTTTATACAGGCATTTTTGTAATCCGATATCTAATGATACGTTCATTATTCTGGCAAAGTACTGCCTGCCTCGCCTGCTCAATGAGCTTGTTTTTTTTTATAAGATTGAAATGTGCAGAGGGGCAGCAGGTGAGAACAGCAGTCAATCACTGGCCTGTGATGTCAGTTAACTGTCACATGCCTTGCACTGCATGAGGGAGGGCCAGCTTACTCAACCAGAATAGATCAACATACTTATATCATTATACTAATTTGGTTAGTAATGCCGCTAATAAGTGCGAAATATATCATATGGGGTGTGGGACAATTGACAGTTTTTTTTTTGTTTTAATGGGTGGACCAATGCCCTTAATAAAAAGAGTATAAAAGTACTGGAACCACCCCATTTCAACGAACATTCCTAAAGAATAAAATAAGTTAGAGAATAAAAGACCAAAATCTGGGGTCATAACCAGGAGGAAAATATTATTAAGAAAAAGTTATCAAACAGAAAACTTTATCTTTCCTCATTTCATTCTGAATTCCCCATAGACCAATAAGAGGAATCTAGAACTGACTCCTTAGTCCTTTACCAAAACCAATTACTCTGGGCCCCATATAATCCATTACGCGTGATGGGGTGAAGTTAGCATGAACCAGAGATAAGAAACAACATGTTAACGGTTTCACGGTTAAAATGATTGGTGAAAGGATTGTAAATGAGTCTATTTATATAGCATATCAGGCTCTGCCTTCAACGTGATAGTTGAAATCAAGGAGGGGAATAAAAATTATTAATATTTAATGACAACAAACCACATCAATGAAAAACCATTAACTCTTATTACCAGGAGAACTGCAATGCATTACACGAAAAATACATGTCATCTTTCTAATATGAATATTGAGGGATAAAGTAAAGTATATGGTTTCACTATGGTTAATGGAGCTGAAATTTAAAGGCATTCCACCCACAAAACTAAATTTAAAACTAAACTCTTGCCCCACTGTGACATTACCTTACCTACACTCACGCTCTTATGGTTACTCCGCAGTGCCTATTCAAGTCCTAGAAAGTGAAGTAGAAGGAGCTGTCGTGAGCATCCATGCCGCTCTCCTTGTCACTCCCTGGCGGCTCTGGCATGGGCATGGAGCCCCTTCTCCTTCCTCCGGATCCCGTTAAGCTTGCTTCATCCCTACCAGCTTAAAAATAATTTGCTGGTAGTGTAGGTCCCAGTCCCCCCCAACCGCCCATGTTTAGTTTTTAAAACCAAGCCCAGAATAAACTTTTGATCCTTCGTTCTCTGGCTCTCTGCATAGCGGCAGCACGCGTCTGTGATTGGCTTACTCTCAGACGCGACTGCCGGTCCGGGCATTTTGCCACTTTCCGCATTGAAGAGAGCCGAGGAAACAAAGGATGTTTTTGTTGCTCAGAGATGTCTGAAAATGGTCCTTTATGTGATGGCGGAATGGGCAGCATCCAAGTGATTTCCCCTATCTCACTTTTCCTTCTATCTCCCTATCCTGATAATATATATCTATAATTTTAGAAGAACGTGTATTTCCACCTTGCTTCTACAGATTTTATTATGCAGGATGGGGTCTGGGTGCGATATAAAAAGGTATCGTCTGTGTGGTGTCATTCTTCTCTCGCTCTGTAGATGGGTTAATGTATTGCTATAAGTGTCCCTTCATTAAAACCGGTGCTTTATTACAAATGGAATAATGATACTACATATATGAAAATTGCTGAGATTATATTGATATAACCAAGAACATTCCTCAGTTTTTAGATTTTTTATTGTTTTACGTACAGGGTAACTATATCAATTCCCGTTTACAACCAATCTTCTAACAAAAAAATGTTGCTTTTGCTTTAGGAAAACCATCCCAGTAATTCCTCATTAGTGATGGACACCAAAACTGAACTCGAAACCGAGTTTAGAGCCGAACCGTTATTCAGTTCAGACAAACTATTCAAACTAGTTCGGGGTTCAACCAGTGTGTTTTTCAGAACTCCGGGATTAGTTTTTTGTCGAAATTATCAAAAAAATATCGATGGATTATCGAATTTACACGACCATCGCTAACCCTAGAAAGTTTTTTGCTCTACCCTAGACCTCGAAAGTATTGTTTCGTTTCGTAACCCTACAATGTATCGTTCACTAAACCTCAAATGTAGCCTTTCATTTTCGGTAACCCTCAAGATATCGTCTTCTTCAGTACAAACCTCGAATGTAAATATGGATCGTTTTTTTCGCTAAACCCTGAATGTATCGTTTTACTACGCCCTCAAAGTATTATCATTTCGGTTAACCCTCCGATTTATTGTTCTTTTTCACTATCTTTCCTAACCCTCAAAATGGGTCGGAAACCCTCGAAGTAGCTTCACAACTTCACGAATTGCCCCACTGTGGTTTAAGTGTTTACCGTATATACTCGCGTAAACCGACCCGAGTATAACCGAGGTACCAATTTCAGCTAAAAATCCTAATAAAGTTTATTGGACCGAGATAAACCGAGGGTAGAAATTGGCATCAAGATGTTTGGAAACTAAACTCCAGCTACTAAAGCATGTGGAGTTGTAGTTTCCAAACATCTTGAATGCCAAAGTGAGGGTGGATTCAAGAGGGTTGAAAACAATCCCAGCATGCTTTATTAGCTGGAGTTGTTAGTTTCCAAAACATATTGAATGCACCTTCCCTTGGCATTCAAGATGTTTGGAAAACTACAATCCCAGCTATAAGAATGATGGGAGTTGTAGTTCCCAAACATCTTGACATGCCCACCCTCACCCTCAGTTCAGTTGTTAACCTGTGGGCTCGTCTCCCTGTGGATCTCTATCCACTGTGGACTCTCTATTCTCCCTGTGGACTCTTCTCATGTGGAATCAGGATGGACTCTTCTGCTTATCCTGTGACTCTTCTCACTGTGAACTCTTTCCTGTGGACTCTTCCTCCCCTGTGGACTCTTCTCCATGTGGACTATTATCATGGACTCTTCTCCCTGTGGAACTATTCTTCTTATATCTGTGGGCTCTTCCTCCTCCATCCTGGCAAGGTTTACGGTATCGGCATTCGGCAGCCGCCGGCAATTCTGTGGTACCGCGCGAGCCGGCTGACGTCACTGCCCGGCGCTGGGCTTGGCGACGGGACAGTGACGTCCCGCGTCAGGCCGGCGCGCCAGTGCAGAAAAAGGATAGCGCGGCTGCCGGAATGCCCAGGTTAAAGTGGTTGACCGAGTTAAACCGAGTCCGAGTTTTCAGCGATTTTTAGCCTGAAAAACTCGGTTTATACCGAGTAAACGGTGGTAACAAAGTTTTTTGAGGGACATTGACAGTTCCCCAGACCATTTCCCAGGGGCCACAGAATTTACATGTAGTTACATTGTTAGGTTTAGCTGAAATCCTCCAGGACTTTTTCGGAATTATCTCTCCCATTAGGGATGGCATGAACTCGAACTCAGAACCCGAGTTCGAGCCGAAACTGTTCGAGTTCGAACGACCCGGACTTCTCGAACTTATCTCGGACGGGAACTTTTCGGATATTTCCCGACTGTCGATGATTTATCGAAGTTCGAATGTTCGACGTTCGAATCCGCTGAGTAAAATGTCCTGGTATCTAGCTGCAACACGAAATGTTGCGCGTAAAGTCTCCATTACAGCCTATACGCGAGCATCGAATCTGCAAGGTAAAATGTCCATGTTACCCGAACGTTCGAACGCGAAAGCCGAAAGTAGCGCGTGTGAAGAGTTAAAATGGATTTTACGGAAAGTCCTGGATATTGGAACATGCTCCCCAGACATGGTGCCCAGTCCCACAGCCATTTACATTAAGTTACCATAATATTTTAGTGTATTTGCTCAAACTTTCGAACTATTTGCTCCATAGACTTTAATGGGTCGCGTTTTCGAACTTTCGGAACTTTTACAATCGGTCGGTAAAACGCGGACACTTTTCAATAGTTTCTACCACTCATGACCCCCATGACTTTAGGGGTCCAAAGTCGAACGTTCATTCAAACTTTGGTTACTGCGTTCAGAAGGTCGAAACACGGACCGACACTTTATGGACAGTTCACCCTTTAGCTGAACTGGCTTTAAAAATGTTTTAGAAGTGCCCTTTAGGTTGTAACTGTGTATGTATACCACATAATAGAAAAATTGTACAACGTTTTTTAGTTGTCTCCAAAAACTAACAAGATGTACTGCTCACTGTTTCTCTTAATCATATCCTATATCTGTTTCCGTATATCAGATCCTATATACGTTTCCTATAATCATATCCTTTATACGTTTCCTGTATCATATCCTATATACTGTTTGCCTTAATCAATCCTATCTCTGTTTCCTAATTCATAGACTGCACTATACTTTTCTTAATATATCCTATATACTGTTTCCTTATCATATGCTGATTAATGTTCCTTATCATATCCAATATGTTTCCTTAATATTACCTATAATATGTTTTCCTTCATACATATCTAATATACTGTTCTTCACCTATCATTTCCTATCGATCCTATATACTGTTTACCTTATCATATCCTATTACTGTTCCTTAATCACTATCCATATACTGTTTCCTTAATCTGCCAATATACTGTTTCCTTATATATTCCATATACTGTTCCTTATCAATCAAATACTTTATCAACTATATACGTTTCCTTATCATATCCATATAACTATTCCTTCATCATATCCTATATCTGTTTCTTAATCATATCCATATATGCTCCTTAATTCATATCCTATATTACTGTTCCTTAATAATATCCGATATAACTGTTCCTTAATCATATCCTATATACTGTTTCCTTAATCATATCCCATATTAACTGTTTTCCTACTAATCATATCCTATATACTGTTTTCCTTAATCATATCCCTATATACTGATTCCTAATAATCATATCGTTTATCTTAAATCTCTGTTTCGCTTAATCCATATCCTTATACTGTTCTTAATCATATCCTATATAAATACACTGTTTTCCTTAATCATTCCTATATACTGTTTTTCTTAATTCATATCCTATATACCTGTTTCTTATATCCTATAGTTTCCTATATCTAATATGTGTCCTCCCTTAAATCATATCCTAATACTGTTGCTTTCTATCTCTTATCGTCCTATTCTATAACTGTTTCCTTAATCACTATCTATATACTGTTTCCTTAATCATAGTCTATATATTGTTTCCTTCAATCATATCCAATTATCTGTTTCCTTCATCATATCTTATATACTGTTTCCTTCATCTTATACTAATTATTCCTTATATCTTTTGCTTATTCTTTCTGAATCATATCCTATATACTGTTTTCCTTTCATCATATCCTATATACTTTCCTTCATCATATCCATATAAACTGTTTTCCTTCATCATAGTCCTATATACTGTTCCTTCTCATATCCCTATATACTGTTACGTTCCTTCATCATATCCTATATTCCTGTTTCCCTTAATCATATCCATATACTGTTCCTTAAAGGAGACTGTGTACCAAAACAAGTTTGGTCCTAGTAAGAAAGGCAGAATAGAATTTACCCTGTAAAACGAGTCCTGAAACCACCCTCTCTACATAAACCGTTCGACCTTCTATCAACAAGAAGTACAAATAGTTCAGGGCTGGATGGCTCCACAGTCCTGCCAAAATCCCATGGATCCCAACCACTGTCGCCGACAGTCATAAGGGCAGGCATTGCTCATAATACTAAGAGTGCGCCATTGGAGAAGGAATTTCCCATCATGCAATTCATATGATTTGCATGAACACTGTGTCATTCCAGTTATAAGCCCAAAACTGCACCTTAGCAGAAATAGTGTCAGATTTGGATATCTAAAAGAGATTTTTTTTAAATTAAATGCCCCCCCACAATTTTTTGAAGATAATGGTCCTTTTATACCTGTTACCTTTAAGAGAATGTACAGAAAGTGCTTGCAATAAACTTTGATTTTTTTTTTGCTGCATTTGAAAGGTCTTTATATGTGCGTCCTGCCACAGGATGGCGGCACGAAAGAGTTACATGTTACATAACATAGTAACTCTTTCGTTGCCGCCATTTCCCGTGATTATCCATCACTCATTTTCTGTATAATGCGAGTATCCAAGTTGGTTTCCTGGCTATGCCAAGCTGGGTCTGGGATTTACAACCTGCAGCCCTCCAGATTTTTGAAAACTACAACGCCAGCATTCCTCCATTGCAGAGAAACCAAGGAATACTGGGCGTTTGTAGTTTTCCAACATCTGGAGGGCCACAAGTGGACATCCCTGCTCTGGGCACTAGAGCAATAAATTGTTAGTGGATATATATTTAGTTATCAGATCATCTCATAATTGGGGGACACTTATAATTAAAGTAAGTAAAAGGGCTGGTTAATTACAACCTGATTGTATTTATACTGCAGTGATTCTGACAGCCTTGACGCATGATTCATGTACAACCCCTAACTGCCTATGCTGTTTGAGAGTGCTTGTCAGGGAATGGTGGAACTAGTAGTGCAACTACTATTTATTAGGCTGCTCACATTTTGCAGACTATTTGATTAAAGTAAAGCAAACTAAGGTTCTGCAAACAAAAATCAATTTTTATCATTTATATCAACATTGTTGTGCTGTTTATGGACTGCCACACAATGACACTATAAACCTAGGAGCAAAAGATTATTCATTGCTGTAGTCCAACTAAATTACCAAGCCACTTACTGCAAATCTCTAACCTAAATACAAAGGCAAGACCTGCTAGTTTGACTGCGATACAAACTGAGCTGCTCTGGGAGGTTCATGAAGTTTTAAGTGTCTCATAAACACACCCTCAAAATCTGATTGGTCCAAAACAAATTCTAAATCTGATTGGCTCTTGTATTATGAACCAATCATATGTTGGGGGTGTGCCAAGGAGACAGTATAAAACAGCCAGAGGCCTTCAGCAAGTCCTAGTTCTGTTTTGTAGCAGAGCTGCTAGTTTGTTCTGCAAGCATAGCAACTATCAGATGTCTGGTGCCTACATGAGCTTTCTAAATGCATTAGTTTTGGTGCCGGTAGTTGCAGTGTGGCTGTCTCTGTTTGCTCCATCTCATAAATGATTGTTTGGTGCTTAATGTATCAAAAAAAAAGTTTTCATAAAGTTCTCTCAGAATTTAGTGCCATGCCTGATCAAATTCACTGGCTTGAACAAAGTTATTGTTGGTGTAGTTGAGTTACATCTATCACCATTTACCTAAAGATACTCTCTATAGCAGAGGGCAGTCAGGGAATGGTTAGGGTTGTATTTTGAAAACATATAGAGAGCCACAGGTTTTAATCCGGTAAAACCCTGTAGCCAGTCTGAGTTAGAATGATCACAGTATAAAATCAATTTACAATAATGCAGCCCTGCTAATTACATGAATCGTATCAGGCTCTGTACAATACAAGGTTTGTTACCATATAACTTTCATTTATGGCTTTACAGTGTGTGGAGAGAGATGGGATAAAAGGTTTTTTTTGATTACCGAGTTTTCTGAGAGTTTATTGAAGATTAATTGGCTTTATTAAAGGGCATGTCCACCCCCAAAACTAAATCCCCCCATACTGGCCCCACTCTGTAGTGGGTAATGGTAGAGTGTCTTCGAACTTTCTCCTTGATTTGCCAGTACAACGCATATCCTGCTTACTATACACACGTGTGATCGCAGGTCGGCGTAATCGTGCTGTGAATGGGCACTTTATCGGGCAAAACGGCCCGCTCGTTTGGAGATCCGTTGATGTATGGGATGAAGTATAGTTTAATAGTATGAGGTTTTAAGTTTGAATTGGACCTATAGTTGCCCTTTAAAACGACATTCGCACGCATCCGCAACACCATTCACGCACCAACGCCATTCACGCACTTAAAACGATATTTGCACGCATCCGCAACGCCATTCACGCACATAGAACGACATTGCACGCATCCGCACACCATTTATGCACTTAGATGACATTCACACACACTCACAGCACCAATCACGCACATATAACGACATAACAACAGCGTATATTACATATATAATAATTAAAATGTAATTAAATATTAAGTATTTTTACAAACAATATTATTTTTTAACAATGTGTTATAATATACAAAAAAATCCATTCATAAAGGTAGTTGTATTACCGATCCCGCCTCCCTCTCTAACAGAGGCGTGCCTGTTTGTTAGGCACACGCTCCGCATCCTCCCCCTGTAGTGCGAGCGGCCAATAGAAAATGCTTGTGATGTCACCACATCAGGAAATTGCATGCTGGGATTGTAGTTTTTGGCAGAAACAGGAAGGGATGGAATCCAAGATGGCGGCGCCCAAGTATGGACTTTTAAGGCGATTTAAAGTATGGTGTTTGTTTTTTTTTTTATATTTAAAGCTTCAGAAAGCTTTGCAGGGGGTTAAGGAACAATAGACATGTTTTGCAACTTACAAAAACGGGATAACAGTTCTCCTTTAATCATATCCTTAAATGTTTCCTAATCATATCTATACTGTTTCCTTATCATATTCTATACTTTCCTAATCATATCCTATATACTGTTCTACACCAATTACTTTCCTAACATAGGCCTGCATTTGTTTAAAAATCTAAAACAAATTTATTGTAATTATGTTAACACAATATACAGCAGCACAAATGTATGTTGTGTGTTAATGTTAATGTTATCCATTACATTAAAATGGATAATTGCGCAAATTGCGCAAATTGCGCACACAATCTCAAGCATTATCGCACGCAATTTCGTGCACGATTCTTGTGCGGTTTGCGTTTGCGCATGCGTTTGCGCGAGCGCAAAACACAGGCGCAAAACACGCTAAAACGCGCTAATGTGGCCTAGCCCTTAAATGGAAATGGCTCCAAACAAGTCAGGTTAAGTTTAAAGCTACAGTCTTACCTAAAATGAACCTGGATCACATCCCTGGCTCCAGCCTGTGAGAATTATATGTAGCTTGGGTGACTTCACCTGACCCCTGCTGTATCTGTCTGCCCCAGGACGGTGCATGCTCACTTAAGTTTATTGCTAAACCTTTCAGCAATAAAACATACACAAGTTTCACCTACGTATGTTACACGGTTAATTTTAAAGGAAGTTGGAAGAGCTTTTTCTAACTTGTTTCTAACTTGTTCATAGACCGTAGTTGCCCTATAAAGATGGTTCCTAATTGGGTAAGAAGCACTGGTACCCAACATCATAGGTGAATATTTGAAGCTGGTAAAGGGAATCAGTGCGTAGGGCCATTCCCTCGCTGAAATGAAAAATAATGGAATATGGAAAATATGCATGAAAATCCTAAACCAATGAACCATCTTTCCAGCTTGATTAGTCATAAAATGATTGACAGTGCAGATTACAATGCAGAACATCGAATGATGGTTCCTGATTGGGTTGAGAAGCCACAGGTACCCAGCATCATAGGTGACATGTTTTGAAGCTGGTACAGTGGGTCAGCTGAAGTCCATGAGGTTCCTGTAGGGTTCTTAGGACAAATCCCCTCCCTGAAAGAGAAAAATGATGGTTGAATGCGCTCAACAGCTTGAATGCATCATTGTACTACATAGTTTAAAGGGACTGCATAAAATAATCTAATTGTGCGCCATCCATTAGATCAGACAGGCCAGGAAAAAGGATTTCTTGTCCAAAATAAAGAATAAGGATTTATGTATGCTCACTGGTTCACGGATTTAATCCTAAACCCTATTGTAACGCTCCGGATTCCCACGTATTCCTTCAGTCAGAATACTCCGATCTATAACCACTATCTTCACCAATAGACAAGCTCCCGTTAGCCGGGAGGCTAGACACTACTCACCCAACACGGTTTGCCCCTGGACTTAGAGTGCAAAGTATTCAAACTGAGGCCGGGAATAACTAGGAGAAGTCCGAAGTGAAACTGATAGACTAGGGACCAGGATAGATACAGAGGTCAGAGACCAAAATAGGAGGTACAGACTAGGAGTAGGCAAGAGCGGAGTCCGAACAGAGCAAAGGGTCAAAAACCAGTAGTCAGGCCGCAGGCACAGTACAGGGGGTGTTATGAGAAAGAGTGTAGTCAGGAACAAGCAGAGGTCAAGGCAGGCAGTATGAATCAGAGTAAAAGGCAAAAGCAGGGTCAGAACAGAGGATAAATAGATAAGCACGAGCAAGATAGTAACAACTAACCGCTATATCGGGCAAGGGCAGAATAGGCTGAGGGGTTTAAAGTAATACAGAGGAACCAATGGGAGTAGAGGGACAATGTGTCTGATGCAGGGATAGGTGTATTTGAAATTAACAGCCTCCTCCGTCCAATAGCAGATCTGGAGGAGGGAGGAGGTAAGAACCAGTGCCTGATGAGCGCATCCGCAAGCACTGGCTGAAGACCGGGGAGGCATGCGGCGGCACGTTGTTCGTGAGAAGAACCATGGCGTTAGTGGGGCGTGCTCTGGGATCCGAGAGCGAGGGAGATGCTGCGGGATCCCGGCACAGGTAAGACTTTGTCACACCTATTGGGTAATGTAGGGTTAATATTCAATGTATTTAATCTTAAAACTCCTGTGTGGTAATGTAGGGGTTAATGGTCACTGTATTTATATTAAACTCCTGTGTGGTAATGTAGGGTTAATGGTCACTGTATTTATCTTAAACTCTGTGTGGTAATGTAGGGTTAATGGTCACTGTATTAATCTTAAAACTCCTGTGTGGTAATGTAAGGGTTAATTGTCACTGTATTTAATCTAAACTCCTATGTGGTAATGAAGGGGTTAATGTTCACTGTATTTAATCTTAAACTCTTATGTGGTAATGTAGGTTAATGTTCACGTATTTAATCTTAAACTCCTGTTGGTATGAAGGTTAATGGTCACTGTATTTAATCTTAAACTCCTGGTGGGTAATGTAGGGGTTTAATGTCACAGTATTTAATCTTAAACTCCTGAGTGGTAATGTAGGGTTACTGGTCACTGTATTTAATCTTAAACTTCTATGTGGTAATGAAGGGTTAATGGTCACTGTATTTAATCTTAAATCCTGTGTGGTAATGTAGGGGTTAAGTTCACAGTATTTAATCTTAAACTCCTGATGGTAATGTGGGTTATGGTCACTGTATTTAATCTTAATTCTATGTGGTAATGAAGGGGTTAATGTTCACTGTGTAATCTTAAATCTCCTGTGTGGTAATGTAGGGTTAATGGGTCACTGTATTTAATCTTAAACTCCTAGTGGTAATAAAGGGGTTATGTTCACTGTATTTAATCTAAACCTTATGTGTAATGTAGGGTAATGTCACTGTATTTTATCTTAAACTCCTGTGTGGTAATGTAGGGTTAATGGTCACGGTTATAGATCTTCTAAACTCCTGTCCATTAGCGATATGTTAATCTTACCATTACTTGTTGCAATTTACCGCGTATTGAGCCAGGTACAGGCTTCGGCAAGTGTATCAAAGAAATGGGTTTTCCCGTCTTTACAACTCGCAGCCTTGCTGGGTAGGCTATCGAGAAAATATATCCAGCGGTGGTTAGGTGCTTTTGATATCCAAAAAGGTGTCTCTTTTCCGCTGGAGTTCAATGGAGTAATCTGGGAATATTCGTATCTGGTTGTTGTTGTAGGTTAATCCTTGGTCGTAGGGCCTTACGTAGTATCCAGTCCCGATCTTGTGCGTTAAGGAAACGTGCAGTCAACGGTCTTGGTGGCCTACCGGGATTGGGGCTCGGCCTGGACAGGTAGGCTCTCTCTATGGTGAAGTGTGGTGAGAAGCCGTCTGATCCAAAGTGCACAGTAATCCTCCTCTAAAAATTTAGTTCGGTTCTGGCCTTTGGACCTTTCCTCAAATCCAATAAAACACAGTGTTTGGCGTCTAGACCTGTTCTCTAGGTTGTCTAGTTTGTTTTTGGTGGTTTGCATTCCTGCAGTAGTTGCGATACCGATGCTGAAATAGGCTGACAGTGTCCCTCATTTCGGTTATCCGTACTTCTGCCTCCCCACTCTGTGGTTGGTTTTATGCAGGGTTGTGACGGAGTAGCGATATGTCTACCTTAACTTCTTCCATCATGGATTTCAGTGAGCAGGTACTGTCCTGTATAGCGCTCAGCACTTGTGTCCGTAGTTTGTAGTGTGGGCTCTGTACATGCGGGTCCAGTAGCACCCTTTCAGGCCCACCGCTGGCGAGGTCTGGTGTTGGAAGCCATTTTAGGGCCTGTTGCGCGGAAGAGCCTTGTCATGCAAATTGCTCTAGTTTTTTGCTGGTCCAGTTGATTTTGTTCCCTTGGTTCTAGTCATCTGGTTCCCCTGAAGTTCTTTTACAATTTTGACAAGAGTCTTCTAGTTAATAGAAGATATTAGCCTCAAGTTCTGTAATGGCGGGAGCAGTCCGCGCCTTTTCGGTGTCTAGGATACTAAACATAGGGGTATTTGTTGTTTTTGTGGGTGGGATATCAGTGATATAGTTTTTATTGTATTGTCTCTGGATTCTCTTCCATGACGAAACCTACTTGTTCCCTGTGGATCGGTAAGGAATGAATTCTTGTATTCAGAGCACTAAAATTTTTCCATATAGTTTTATTTCAACATTAATTAGGGATATGGGGTGGTAATTGCAACATTTTGTGTGGTCTTTATTAGGTAATCATTGTTATGTGTTTCCAGTGCTTGTGGTGGGAAGGGGTTTGTCTGCAGTAATAGAGTTAAAGGCTCTAGTAAAGGAGGTGATATTTCCTTTTGTAGGAATTATAAAAATGTGGTGTATAGCCGTCAGATCGGTGCTTTTTCTGTCTTTAGGGATTTTATTACTGTTTCAATCCATTAATGAACAGGGTGCCTCTAATGTGTTGCGGTGGGATTCTGTAATGGTGGGTAATGATGTTTCTTTTATGTATTGTTTGATGGCCTCTGTCTTGTGGTTTTCCCTGTTGTTGGGGGAAAATTTGGTGGGGTAATAGAATATAGTTTTGAGTAGATAATTAGAATTCTTGATTGTGTACCCGTTTACCTGTACTTGAAACAATTTTGTAATATACGTATCCTTACTCTTGGAAGTAGGGTTCGGGCTGTGATACCAGTTTATGTAATATTTGTCCTTTTTTAGGGATGAGTTTGCCCTGAAGTGTGTCTCTTGGAACATCACAATATCGTCTTGTTTTGATGCATCATATAAAGTATTTCAGACTTTTTTCAGGGATGTTGAGGCCTTTCGTTAAGTGTGCAGACATTTAGTTTCGTTCCTTGTTTACAGATTTATGTTACAATACATGCATATTACCGATGGATTAGAGGAGTGAGAGATAGGGGAGAGAAGGAAAGATGTGAAAAAGAAGAGTAAAGAAAATAAACATGTGCATAGTATTATAGCATTTTTAACCTCATTATTTTGTATTACTGTACAGAATCAGATATAACTTAACACCTAATTTCAGTTTTGTCCCACTATTCAGTAACCTTACCCTAGTTATTTTCCCATGGAGGGTATTGTCCTTGTGAGGTTGTGAACCTGTTTGGGTCTCATCGGTAGCCGCCAGTCGCCAGAGGACTGATATTAAATTGCCCTTATTTGTTTTGGGGCCTCGTAGAAGTAATCACGTTGGTTCAGTTGTTTTGGCATTATGTCTCTTTTGGTTTTGTCAGCCCTTGGGGTATACCATGGTTCCTTGGTTTTATGTAAGATGTGGTAATGGGTTGGTCCCATTCCGGCAATGTTATGGTGAGGAGGTTCAGTTTAATTAAGAAAGATGGTAGGTCTTCTGGGTCTTTAGTATGTCTGTACTTCCGTCTTCTTTGCTGTAAGGGAGAAGGGGAAACCACATCTGTAAGTTATGCCCCTGTCGTTAGGATGTTTATGAGTGGTTTTAAGGCTCTTCTTTGTTGTAGCGTGCGTCTAGATAGATCTGCATAAAAATTCAGTTTAGCTCCATTAAAATCGATTTCTGTGCATTCCTGGCCTTCTTCATGACTTGTTCTTTTATATGTAATGGTGGAAGCAACCGATAACATTGTGTGGCTGGTATCATCTGCGAACTAGGGCGTAATTCTCTGTGTGCTCTGTCCAGTTCTATCTCATTGCTCTCCATCTTGTTCCAGTAAAGTGTTAAATATTTTTTGTAGCGCTGAGGGTAGATCTGTCGAGGACACAGTCTCTGGTAGGCCTCTGATTCTAATGTTATTTCTACGGCTCTATTTTCTATGTCCTCACTCTGATTATGAGAGCTCTAATGGTCGCCTTTTGGGTGTCATATCTGTGCCTATTTGGGTTAAAGCATAATCGTGTGCTTTGGAGTTTTCCCGTTCTCCCACCTTGTTGCTATGTCTCTGACGTCTGAGCGTAAGGACGCAATTGCTTTAGGTCTGTTCAACCTTGGTAACCAGTTTGAGTCTCTTGGTCGGTAGGGACCTTAGAAAGGACTGTAGGTCACCCGTTCCATCTACCTCTGAATCACATACTGATTCCTCCTCCGGCTCTGAGGTCGGGAGATTCAGGTCGGGCGCCATCTTTCTCTTGGTCTGACTTCATTTTCTGAAGAATTGGTGCAGCTCACTGTGGCTTGGCATGGGATAGCTGCTTGGGGTTTTGGAACCATTTGGGTTCCCCATGGTACAGGTATTTTGGGCTGTTTTTCTGGCTGTATGGGGTTTAGAAGCACGGAGCCTCTAGTCCATGCGACTGCTGGGAGATCCGCTTGGCCACGCCCCAGAATTAACCTTTTTTGAAGCTAGGGATCCAGTACTTGATTTCTCATGTAAAAAAACTGAAAAAGTCAGTGAATTTAAAGGACAACTATATGTGTATAAAGTTGTTGTGTGTTTAACACTACTTAAAATGAAATATGTGTTTCTGTGATGAGCACCAGTCCAAAGAAACGGATTCTGACCGTTTTCCTCCGGCTTCAGCACTATCTTTAATAAAGGAATAGTCCAGGGTAGCCAGGCAAATTAAATCTGTATATGCTGTAGCTCCACAATGAAACTAAGTTGTGAGGTAGGAATAATCAACCTACCTTGCTGCCCTAGGTACTTTCCATTTTTAAAAGTAAATTTTTAGAGCATTATTATTCTTTAACATTTTAATAAATCAACCTCTTTAAGCCCTTGCAGGTTTTTTTGTATGATTTGAAGCACACAGAAAGCTTAAGTGTTATATCCTTGCAACGTTGGTGTGGGTAAGCGCCAGTGTGGCCTAGACCTTATATGACAATAGATGCTACAATCGCACTTATACAATCCAAGGATTTTAAATTGTCAGCCTATGTATAGATGATCATCGACAACCGTACAATATTTTTCCTATCGGACTAGTTAGAATTTATTTTTCTTGCCCAATACAATTGTATAATCGTACAACAGGATTGTAGCGCCTATGGAAATGCCCTAATGCTACTCAGTTGGCCTAATCTTAGCGTCCCCTGATAAAGCAATTACTGGCCCTTTATGCAGTAGAGTCACTGGCCCCTCAATTGTCTGCACTAACCTGAATTGCTTTTCTGACACCCTCACACAAAAAGCTGGAACGATAAGCATGCTTTTTATTTTACATAAAAAAATTCTCTCTCTATTATGTAACACTCTCCCGCCAGCTAACACTGGGTACACACTTTATCGATGCAGGGACAGTTCCATCTCCCCATATCATTAAAGTGTCTATCGCAAAAATAAGTATTCCCAAGGCCGACAAACTTTCATTGTCGGCATTGGAAGATTGGGCGACCAAAAAATTTCCCTAGTGTTTGGCCCCTTGTACTAAAGTAAAGGTAGTCGTCTGCAGCTGAAGGAAGGAATTGTCAATTCTGAATGTTCTTCCTATACTTTATATTGTATATTTTACTTTAGGTACTGACTTTGTTAATTAGATCTAGAAGATACAATGTTGCTATTGGAGCTTTACTTCAGCAGAATATTAAGCAGGGTAGGAGATTGTGCCAGGCAGTCAAAATCCCTCAAATCTGAATTTGTGAATTCTATAATTCTTGAACCTTGAATTCAAATTATTCATGAACCCTTAAAGGGCATGTCCACCACTTTTGAATTTTTTTTCTGTAGTGTAGGGCTCCCTCTCCCACCCCCAACCCCTATAGTTATTTGCAGAAGACTCTCCCAATCTCTACTTACATTGCGTTTCCCCCGACATTCAGTCCCGGACCTCTGCTTGCATGAACTGCAAGCAGGGGGCCGGATGGCAGCCGCATCTGTGATTGGCTGAGAGGCAGCCAATCAGGATGCGTCTTCCGGTTGTAATGAATGTCGGGGGAAACAGGCAATGTAAGTAGAGATCAAGTTTTTCTGCAAATAACTATAGCGGTTGGGGTGGGTGAGGGAGCCCTACACTACAGAAAAGGGGTTTGGCGCTAGGGGGAGGGGAGAGAGAAACGGGAGGGAGAGGGAGGGTTCTCTGCGCATGTCCAAATTCTCCCGGAGGAGAGACAGGAGGCAGAGACCATTTGGGACTTGGCCAGGCTCCTGCTCTTTTCTTTTTGAGACTTTGTAAGGGCATTGCAGGCAGCATTTGGAGCAGGGATGTAAGGTAAAGATTTTTCTGCACTACACAGTGGGGCCAGTAGTGGTCTAAAATGTAGTTTTGGGGTGGACATCCCTTTAAATATTCAATGCGGAACCTCGAAAATAGCTTGAACGTGAAGAAAGATTTAATAACTTTTTAATAAGTGTTGGTTATATGTACATGTTCCCCAGACCATTTCCCAAGTCCTGAGTGATTTGAACTGGGCACTCTCCCCCGATATGTAACTCTGTTAGAATAAAATACCCCGTGCCACCAGTAAGAGATGTTAAGTCTGAACAAATCCAGTGCACTCATGGGATTTTGTAATCAAACAAATGCCTTTAATTGGCCATAGTGAAGATGGCAACATTTTGGCCTGGTATGTGAGGCCTTTGTCAAGCCAAATAACCATTTGGCTTGACAAAGGCCTCACATACAGCCGAAACGTTGTCATTCTTCACTATAATCCAATTAAAGACATTTGTTTGATTACAAAATCCCATAAGGTTTAACAAAAACTAAAAAGCTTGTATGGTGGTCAGACCATTTCTTCTCCCCTATTGTTTAGATTATCTTCTCTTGAGGGATTAGCTTTTTTTTTTTGTTAAATCTTTAGCTTCATACACACCTCATCAAGTTTTAATGCAAATGGTGCAGTTTTTATTACATCTGGATAATGGAAAAGGTTAGGATTGATTATGTAGTTTTTTAATGTGACCTTCATCAAGAAGGACCCTAAAATAGTAACACATGTTAGTTTCACCATTCTCACTGTAAAGAAACTTTCCTAACCTGAAGATGAAACTTCTGTTCTTCCAATCTAAAGGATGTCACGTGTCCTCTCATATGACCTCTCCTTGTACATATCCCCACGCAAATGTCGCTTCTCTATCGTAAACAGCCCTAACTTGTCTAATCTGCCTGCATAATCAAGCTCTCCATTCCCTTTATTATTTAGTGCCCTTCTCTGAACTGCTTTCATTTCTAAGATGTCCCTTTTGTATATGGGATTTCAAAACTGCACTGATATTCTAAATGAGGTCTTACCAGTGCCTTGTAAAGAGAGAGTATAATGTTTTTTTTCTCTTGAATCTATCCCCTCTTTATACAAGACAATATCTGCTAGCTTTATAAGTTGCTGCCTGGCATTGTTGCTACAGCTAAGTCTGTTATCTACAGAACCCCAAATCTTTTTCCAGTCGAGATTCACTTAAAACAGTTATTTATGGTGTAGGGCACAGGATTGTTAAACCCTAAATGCATCACCTTACATTTATCTACATTGAATCTCATCTGCCATACTGCTGCCCATTTTAATAATCTAGATCAGCTTGCAGCAATTGCACATCATTTGAAAGCTAGTCTCTGCATAGTTTAGTGTCATCAGCAAACACAGACACCTTTAGTATAGTATATAGTATTTGAGGTTGATAAAGACATACGTCCATCCAGTCCAACCATCTAGCACTATCCTCATTTCCTGCTAAACTGTTGATCCAGAGGAAGGCAAAAAAACCCCACCAAATTTATGAAGGGGGAAAAAATTCCTTCCTGACTCCAAGTGGCAATCGGAAATTTCCCTGGACAACTCTACTTTATGTATCATACCAGAACTTGCAACATTCCTTGTTTGCAGAAACCATCCAGCTTTTTTTGAAACTCACCAATGAAACCTGCCATTACAACGTCCACTGGAAGACAGTTCCATAGCCTTACCGTTCTCACAGTGAAAAACCCTTTCCGAGCTTGAAGCCTAAACCTTTTTCTTCAAGTCTTAAGGGATGTCCTCGGTCCTTTGACATGTTCTCTTGGTGAACAATGCCCAGATAGTTTATTGTATGGCCCGTTAATGTATTTATACACAGTAATCAATCCCCAAGCAAGCGCCTTTTCTCCAGCGTACATAATTGTAACTTTTCCAGTCTCTCTTCATATTCAAGCTCCCCCAATCCCTTATTAATTTAGTTGCCCTTCTCTGAACCCTTTCCATTTCAAAGATGTCCTTTTTGTACACAGGATTCCAAAATTGCACTGCATATTCCAAATGAGGCCTTACCAATGCTTTGTAAAGAGGGAGAATTACATTTTCCTCCCTTGAATCCATACCTCGCTTTATACAAGACAATACCATGCTGGCTCTGGCTGTTGCCGCTGGCACTGCTTGCTACCTTTAAGTTTGTTATCCACAAAACTCCAAGATCCCTTTCCAACAGGGATTCACTTAACACAGAGCCATTTATAGTATAGTAGCACAAGTATTTTTAAGTCCAAAATGATCACCTTACATTTATCAACATTGATTTCATCTGCCACTTAGCAGCCCAATGTGATAATCTATCTAGATCCCCTTGCAACGATTGCACATCCTCTGAGTTTTTAATGGTCGACAAAGTTTTGTGTCGTCAGCAAACACAGAAACCTTGCTGACAATACCCACTTCCAAATCATTAATAAATAGATTAAATAGAAGCGGCCCCAACACAGAACCCTGTGGCACCCCACTTAGCACTTTAGTCCATAATGATGAAGCCCCATTAACAACACTCTCTGCATCCTATTCTTTAACCAATTTTCTATCCATGTACAAATGTGACTCCCCAGACCAACAGACCTTAGCTTATTCATTAGTCGCCTATGGGGACTGTATCAAAAGCCTTTGCAAAATCCAAGTAAACTACATCTACTGCTATACCAGAGTCTAAATTTCTACTTACTTCCTCATAAAGCCAAGCAAGTTAGTTTGACAAGATCTATCCTCCTAAATCCATGCTGGTTACTACTTATAATGTCATCCTTGAAACATACTCTAGAACATGATCCCTTATTAAACTTTCCAGGATCTTCCCCACCACTGAAGTTAAATTACAGGCCTTTGCTCTCAAGCCCCCTTCTAAGTCATTTAAAACAGATTAAAAAGAAGTGGCCCCAGTACGGAACCCTGAGGCACTCCACTTAGAACTTTAGCCCACGTAGATTTAGCCCCATTGACCACAACTCTGTTTGCAATCTAACAACCAATTCTCTATCCTTGTACAAATGTTTTTTTTCTAGGCCAACAGTCCTCAGTTTATACATTGTCGCCTATGTGGCACAGTATCAAAAGCTTTAGCAAATCCAAGTATACCACATATAGCTTATGTCAGAATCTAAATTCTTACTCAATTCTTTAAAAAACCAAGTAATTTTGTCTGGCACAATCTATTTCTCACACAAAGTTATGGGATTATATCCTTGACTTTGTCTCCAGAACTGATCTTATTAGTAGTCAGCATGGATTTATGAGAAATAGATAGTGCTAGACAAATTTACTTTGTTTTTATGAAGTAAAATTTAGATTGTTGGTGAATGACTCCCCATGTCTCTTACAACTTCCTCTCTTCAAGGGTACCTAGACAATATGAGTATGTATGGCAGAAGGCTGAAGTGGATTTCTGGGTGTTTTTGTTCAGCAACAGTTGCAGAGGCAAGTTATTAATAATTGTTATGCAGTACACAGTGTCACTAGCCACCAACGAAATACTGGTTGGCAGTGTCACTAGCCACCAGCGAAATACCGGTTGGAAGGTCGGAATAGGTTTTCAGTGGATACATGGTAAGTGGTGCAAGTGTTCTCCCCTGAAATTCTTTCCTGCCGGGTGGCATGTTAGCTGGATGGGGTAGAACATGGAAATTTGGGGAGATCTGAGATGGTTAACTCTTGCAGTGCCAGCAGACTTTCCGGCTGAAGCCACACTAGATTACTCGCAATTGTGGAAACGCAAGTGCATGCGTTGATGTCCACTTGCGCGTGCTGTTAAGAGAACAGTTTATTAAGGCGTGATACACGGCTAATTAAATAGTTCAAGCATCCTTTCCCAAGTGACACAGCATCCTGTGTTTGTTCCAGCCTCCATACAGTAATTCTACGTTATAGATTGAGTGCTTGTGGACGGAAGCCCTGGGAGCTTCCTGGTATCCCCTGATACCTACTTTATATTAAAATAATGGAGTAAGACAATAGATTGTTCTAAAGAGAAGATTAATAAATAAATGCAAAGAACCCCTCCAAGCACAAGCCCAAACACACTTCTACTGACCCTGGTGTTTTATCAGTAAGGTGTCTTTCAAATTGTTTATATTTAGAGAATGTTCATACATTTCAATCAGAACTGAGACTTGGTTGGGATAAAAAACTTACAAAACCAATAAACAATATTTGGCAGATTCTAAAATAGCTTCCATCTTTTCTCTATTTATTTATGTAACATGTTATATTTGATTAAGAGGAGCACACACACATTCTGAGAACATGATTTAGACCCGTGGAATCAAGTCTATACAGTGAAAAGTGGGCAGATAGCAAACCCTCCAACTGCTGCCCAGTGTTGTAAACAGGATCAGAAGAAAAAACACATTAGGGCACTGACTTAGTAAACCTAAATAGGGAGGTGCTAGACTCAGAGAAACAAACGATATTCTACAGTGATAGAAAAAAGAACTGAACTGCAACACTCTTAGTCAATAATATGGATATGACATGTAAGGCAAAAAATCCTTTATTAAACCAGACAGGGATACCCATTAAAAACACTTAAAATCATCCACCATTCCCTTCAATAAATATATACATAGTATGACTGTGTACAGATATATATCTATGTATATATTTATTGAAGGGAATAGTGGATGGTTTTAAGTGTTTTTAATGGGTATCCCTGTCTGATTTAATAAAGGATTTTTAGCCTTACATGTCATATCCATATTATTGACTAAGAGTGTTGCAGATCAGTTCTTTTTTCTATCACTGTAGAATATCAGTGTTGTAAACAGGAGCCTCAGGAAATGGGCAGTTATAGCCGCATGCCAGATTCACAATATTAACTGCAGATTGTACTCCTTGCTTTAAATACTTACCTAAAACACCTACAGTTAAAAGTGTTTCCTCTATTAAGTTTCATATTGAATCTGAGGTCATACTATTGTACAATTGACCAAAATTACCTTTATGTGAGTTTGCATAAAAGTAAAGTTTCTTATCAGGTGGACCATTTGAGTACACTGCTTAGATATAAAAGCAGTAACATGTAATATTATAATATTGTTGGGAAATTGACCTTTCTAACATGGGGTTTGTATTTTATTTTTCCAATATCCCAGTATCACTCAGTGTGGCCACTGACCATTGTGTTTTTTTTTTTTTTACACATGCTTAGTCCTAAGATACTGCAGGAAATTGTTAAAGTTGGTAACTCCCACTAGTAGCCTTTAGCCAATCCTTTTACAAGACAGGTAGCGTGTGACTAAGGTCAGGGGTGTGGCCAGTCACTGTTCATACACACCGTTATTTTTTAGATTCTGGAGTGTAGAAGTATGGGTTTAGATCTCCTTTTAATCATCCTGTCACAGCGTATTAACGTCTATACCACCAGGCTACCCTTGCATGCTGAAAATGTAAGATTACATGGCCAGATGGACAAAAAAAGATTAAGCTGACAAAAGCCATACAAAAGATGATATTTGTGTAATGTCCATACATTTTGACAGGAATGACAGGTATTTTATAAATGCTTTGCAATCGAGCTGAGTGCAGTCCTAAAGATGAGCATCAGACAACATAGCATTTACAAGTGTTGTCAAAATAGTATGTCCACCCTCAAATTGGAAATCTACAAACCTTTTCCTAGCTTTAAGTAAGGCCTGATTGCTTCAGAGATTGTCTCTGTGTGTTTTAGCTCAGTACAAGCTCAATTATGTACAGATAACTGTACTTAAAACTTGTCAATCATTCATAGACATCTTTGCTATGATTAATGGTGGGGCAGGCAGAGGTGCCAGTTCTATTTTTTTTGGGGGGGGGGAGATGAATGCCTCTCTTCTCCTCCACAGATATATTTTTTGACTGTATAGCTACTGGTTTTAAGTTACAGTAGGTAGTATATTGGGGGTTTAGGGAAAAAGCTAGAATTTCAAATTAATTGGGTGTTGAAGAATCAAAAACATATGTAAGTATTACCGCACCACCTACGCTGTAATATAAGGATTTTACAACACCTGTGGCCTTGTGCTTTATATGGTCAGTGAACTCCTTAATGGACTTATATCCTTATATTACACTGAAAGGGACTAATTATCTCTTATATAATGTATCTGACTTAAAGGGAGCACTTTAAATCATTTCTGTATGGTGTAACAGTTACAGATAACTACCCAGCTTTCAAAGCCATCGACCCCTTCCTAATACTTACGGCACACCTCTCCAGTTTTTTTTTTGATAGTAGGTATGTTCACATGGGTCGCTGATTCTACCTCCGAGCAAAGAGGCAGAGAAAACTGACAGTCGTGGCTTAACACATAAGCAGCGACTGAATTTTTTTTTCCAATTGCAACCATAAATATTTCTGGTCATCTAAGCCCAAAACTCAGCATCCTCCTGCGTTCTTGTGCGCATACCATCATGGACATTTTAATGGACTTATATGGTTGTGAAGGCTCTCATTCATCCAGGTCATGGTATATCTGTTGAATTCAGTTAGATCAACTGGACTCAAAGTTTAGTTCTTAAAGACGATTAGTCATCCTACTGGCTTTCCCAATTCAGAATGACTGGTAAAAGAATCTGTTGGCAATTAAGTACCCTGGAAAGTCCCAATCAAATTGGCATACTGTGTTTTAGGGACCTTCTGAAGGCAAGGTGTGTGGATTCACTGAGGCTAAGGGTGGTTATCAAAATTGGCCAGGGTAAGGTGTCAAAACATCATTCTACATGGCAAACAGTTGGTGTCGAATCCCCCCATCTCTTTTCAGGCTTGGTTTCTTTATTTTCACATAAGTGGCCTCCTTGACACCTCCCTTGAACCAGTCATATTTATTTGCCAAGATGTTGACAATACAATCTTCAAAGGTATGCACTGCACAGCCCACAGCAGGAAGTAGGTAAGGATTGTAAAATTTTGCTTTTTTTCAATGACACCCGCTCATGGGCTATGTGGCCCCTCCCCTTGCAAGTCCCTCCTGGCCCCTCTCACTCATAGGCCCCATGGCTTCTCCCTTTAAGGGACCCCACTGGCCCCTTAGGCCCATACCCCCCCTACAGAAAACTGTAAAAACTGCCTCTTTAGGCAGAGGCAGAATCAGACAGAAAGTTTAAAACTGCTGATTCAGTCTGCCTGAAAAAGTACAGACACCGTTTTCTGTAGGGTGTCTGAGTTGCCTGTGGGGTAGGGGCCATGGATGCCCCATGAGGAGGAAGTGTCACTGGGCCCGTGAGTGTGCAGGGTCATGGGACCTGCGAGTGGGCAGGGCCACAGGACCTGTGAGTGGGTGGGGCTATGGAAGTTTTCAAAAGAAGGGGCCTATGGTGCCCCTCCAGGGGGAGTTGCCACAGGTCCTGTGAGTAAGCTGGGCCATGAGTGGGAGGGGCCATGGGGACTGCAAGGGAAGCAGCCAATGGGGGCCTGCAAAGGGGGCCCACGAGAAGGAGGAGACCGGGAAGAGGGACTGATTTTGAATCCGGAAATGCAGGGGATCTGGTGATGCTGCTACTATATCACACATAAAAATGTAAAATCTTCAAAACTATGTAAAAAAAAATAATGAAAAGTAAGGTAGGCAATTGCTGTTAATTTACCTAACGTCATTTTTGGACTATTAGCTGTTTGATTTGTCTTTTGTTTTAAGTTTAAACATGCACTTTAAGCTGAAAGTCTGGGGTGATTTGGGCTTGTTTTGCAGCCACAAATTCTAGACACCTTGCAATCCTGAATTCAATCACATCTCTGTATTTAAGTATCAAATGTAAAGCCATCTGTTCAACAATTACATTTTAGCCAAATTGGATCATGCAACAGGACAAACAGGATCCCAAAGAATAAAGGTGTTACAATGGTCCAGTAAAGGTCAAGGTATTAAACCAACTGAAATATTATATTGTGATTAAAAGTGATCTATGCATAAACTTGCCCACAAACTTCAATAAAATGAAACAACATTGTAAAGAAGTCTGAGCTAAAATACTGTCATAATGATGTAAATGGCTCACGCAGAAAATTATTATTTAAAGTTGTTACTGTTGAAGGGGTTTCTACAAACCATTTGATTGTGAGGTGTACTTGCTTTTTTAGACATTTCATTGTAATCTGTTGAATGATGTTTTATACATTTGGATACATTTACATTTTAGAACCTGGTAAGGACTAGAGATGTTCGAAACTATTGAGTTTCATTCCGTTTTCGAATTTTCCGGAAAATTTGAAGATTCGAAAACGGACCATAGAGGTCTAGTCTAAAAAATCCGGGTTCAGGGAAATCCGTGAGTTCCGAAAGTTTTGGCGGGACTTCGAAACCCTCAGGTTCGATTCGAAACGGTGTTCTATTCGAACCCACATTACATCTCTAGTAAGGACTAGAGGATTTTTTTAAAATTATGCCCTGAAACATGCTTGTGAAGGTTCTCATTCATCCAGGTCATGGTATATCTGTTGTATTCAATTAGATCAACTGGGCTTGAAATGTTGTTCTTGAAGACGTTTCGCTAGTCATCCGACTGGCTTTCTCAATTCAGAAGTTTGAGAAAAGTTCAGAAATTGTTCAGAAATTGAGAAAGCCAGTCAGATGACTAGCGAAACGTCTTCAAGAACTACATTTCAAGTCCAGTTGATCTAATTGAATACAACAGATATGCCCTGAAACATAAAGCCGTAAAATTTAAACGAGGTGTTTTTTCTTTTTACATAATGTACCCTTAAAGGACAACTCCACCCTTATAACAACATCCTTTAGAAAGAATGGCTTCCTTTTAAAATATGTTGATATATCCTAGTTTGTCCTCTAAATTCATTACTGTATGGTGCGGAGCCTGACCGGCAATGAGAGAAGACGCACACTAGCTGAGCTCCCGAACTAAGGGCTGATTTCATAAAGCTACAATCGCTGGCAGCGGAAAAATATCGATCCATAACAGAGCACTCAGACATTAACAACACACCGATGCTGCCTTAACCTAAAAACACGAGTTCCAAATTGAACTTATCCAAATATGGATTCAAATCTGGCACTCCCAAAATGGCTCTGCAGACCCACGTGGTGAGAAACCGGAGGATCTTCCCTGCACCAGAAGGGAGCTGAAAACCCTGACAAGGCATATAAAAAAACTTCTACAAGCCTCCCAAAGCCAATGATCAGAGAGATGAAGCAGGAACTTACAAGCTTAGGGGAAAGGGTCTTTTCGCTGGAAACCACCTCAGACCACATGTCAGCCTTCTGCCAACAAACGGACATTGAACTCAAAGAAATTCATCAGGACATACAGATTCTCCACTACCAGCAGGAGCATTTGGAGGATAGAGCCCGCAGATCAAATATAAAAATCCGAGGGATACTTGAGGAAATAACCGATCTGGATACATATCTACCATGTTTATTTTCCCACATTACAAAAGATGAGGGAAACAAGGATTACCATATGAACAGGGCCCAGAGAGCACTGCGTTCCAAACCTGGGGAAAGGGTACCCCCCAGAGATGTAGTATGCCGCATGTATTATTACAGAGTTAAGGAGGAAATCATGGCCGCCGCCCATAATCATGACTCCATATCCTTTGAAGGAGCCCAAATCAAACTATTTCCGGACCTGAACCCTCCAACACAGGGGAGACTTCAAACCTCTAATAGGAATATTGCAAAAAAATAAAATCAAGTTATTGGTGCTCACAAATGGCACAACACACTCCATAGTAAATCTAGAAGACCAAGAGACCTTCCTATGTAAAATGGATATACAAATGGGTACTTCACCGAAAACGGCGAAAGGCCCCTACCGAACACCCCCTCCTTCACCCATCTGGACGACGGTGGAAGCAAAAGACCAAAGGCCTCATAGGAGGGAACCCTGGAAACCGACAAAGTGAAAGGACAGGTTACCTAACCAAACCGCAAGTACTGTTTTGCATACAAAAACTATCCCCACATGAAAAAAAAAATATATAGACTGTAACGTTTATTTACAAGCACAATCAGTAAGAACTGTACCCCCACTGAAGATACCTTAAACAACAGCTCCCACCACAGGCCTCCCAAAACATATAAGGAGCAACTCCTCTAGAGTTAATATGTCCAAGCAGCTCCTCACCCCATTATGCCCTCCCTCGAACGACAGAATGCGACTCTTTCTTCCCCTGTTTCGCACTGCCTGCTCGGCTCATTTCTTCTTTCTCTACCTGTGCCATCCCTTTGTGTAACACACAGGTCCCAATTATTGTGAACCCCAAGTGTACTTACCCTCTGGAGGACAGATATGGGGGCGTATCCCCGAAACAGAACTAAAGACCTCCAGAACTACACTCCTGATTGTGAAATGATGGCCCCCAGACAGAACCAAAGGAGACTTCTATCTATCTCAGAAACGAAACAAACAATATAATAAACTTAAGAGCCAACCTAAAACTCCCATTTGGTATAGGAATTTACCAATCCCAATGAAACCCTCCCCACCCAAAGATGGAATCTTGATTTCTGTTCTGCTAATTCCTTCTGTCTATCCGGCTCACTCTTTTTTTTCTATCTAAGTCTCTGCTATCCCTGCATGCTATATATTTGCCCCAACGGGTAACCCCAACCAAAGGTACAATAATAAGATTTCTCTTAACCAATATGTAAAAATATAAAAATGTTATGCTATATAGAGTCAATATAAGTAAATATGACTGTTATGCTAGTATAAAAAGTGAAGACGAAATGTTGATTTTTCTTCTCCACTTTCCCTCTGTCTATCCGGCTCACCCTTTTTTCTATCTAAGCTTCTGCTATCCCTATAAGTTTTATATTGGCTCCAAAGGGAAACCCCAATCGAAGGTACAATAATAATACTTCTCGTTACAGATATGTAAAAATATAAAAATGTTATGCTATATAGAGTCAATATAAGTAAATATGACTGTTATACTAGTATAAAAAGTAGTGAAGGACGAAACGTGATTTTTTTTCTTCTCCACTTTCCCTCTGTCTATCCGGCTCACCCTTTTTTCTATCTAAGCCTCTGTTATCCCTATAGTTATATATATATTGGTCCCAAAGGGTAACTAACCTCAATTGAAGGTACAATAATAATACTTCTCGTAACCAGTATGTAAAAATATAAAAATGCTATGCTATATAGAATCAACATAAGTAAATATGTCTGTTATGCCAGTATAAAAAGTGAAAACGAAATGTTGATTGTGAAAATATAAAAATGCTATACTATATAGAGTTACTATGAGCAAATACAAATGTTATTCCAGTTTAAAAAGTAAAAACACCAGTTACGGTAAAGGTGAGACTTGCGAGAAACGGAGGGTGGGAGGCGGGGGGGAGACACAGAGGCGGGGAGCCAGAGGACCGGAAGGAGGTGGAGATAGGAGGGTGCAGGGAGAAAGGATGGTAATGGTAGAATAGAGAAACAAGGGAATAAATATCCAAAATTAGAAAACAATAAATTTCAATAGAGGGTTCCAAGGGGGGGGCAGAGAGAAGGGGAAAAAATGTTATGAGGGGCTTCACATAATATAAGTCTTATAATTGCAACTGTATATATTAATTACTGAAATTAACCATTTAAATATGGACAAAAGAAAACCCTACTTAAAGGGCATGTCCACCCCCAAACCTATAATTTCCCCCACTACTGGCCCCACTCTATAGTGAATAAAAATCCTTACCTTACATCCCAGCTCCAAATGGTTCTCCAGTAATCCCCCACCAAAGTAAAAAAAACTGCCCACCAGGAGTACTGCAGAGTCCATATGGGACTCTGCCTCCTGTCTCCCCTCCGGGAGAAGTTTGGCATGCACACTGCAGCCATCTCCCCCATCCCTCTCCCTCCTGTTTTGCGATCCCTCCCCCTAGCTACAAACCCCTTTGCCACATAAAAGCTCTTGTTCACCTAGCCCCAACCGCTATAAAAGATTTGTTAGAAAGTCCCCCGATAGTTACCTTCCCTTTCTCCCCCGGCGTTCTGGGCAGCCGCGTCCATGATTGGCTGCCTCTCAGCCGATCACGGACGCGGCTGCCGGTCCCACCCCCTGCTTGCAGTTCCATGTTTGCAGTTCCATGCAAGCAGAGGGTCGGGACTGTGCAGCGGAGGATAGAGGGAAGGTAAGTAACTATCAGGGCACTTTCTAACAAATCTTTTATAGCCCCTATCCAAAAAACAATCAGCCCAAAAAGAGCTAGGTCGAGCGTTGATCCCAGATCAGGACCGGATGCCCTACAGGGGCAGGTTTACCCCCCCAAAAAGAGGAAGAGATTACTCTCCCTCAAAATACTGGACCAGACACATTGCTGGTGGCTATGCCAAGAGGTTTTCCAATTCTGGAGAATCTGCGAACAACTGATACAGGAAGTCCTTGCACTACCAATACAACTCACCCCTTACACGGCACTCTTTAACCTACCAACACCTAGATTAAAACCAGAGGCTCAGGCACTGATAAGCCATATATGTGCAGCAGCCAGAATAATGATAGCTCGCACATAGAAAGGTGGCACTTTAACCAAATCTGAACTAATCAAGAGAGTGTGGTGGAAACATGACTGTGAACATTTAGCACGTATATTAAATAATAATCTAAGAAAATGGAAGAAGACGTGGGAATCATTGACACTAAAGATGCTTCCAAATAATCCATAAAGGACCGGAATCAAAAAGGGGGGGTCCCTTACAGACCGGAGTCAACCATCATAGAAGGATATAATCGACCAGACTAATATATAGAGTGATCCTAAGATAATTCTGAAAGCTATATCGGACCCACAGTTTTCAATGTAAGTTTGGAAAAAGTTAAATGTTAAATTTCTATATAACCTAAATAGATGAACAATAATTTTTCTTGTTATTTATATTGTTACGGCTCCTAAAAACAAGATATAATAACAAAAAGAAAATAAATAAGTAAAGAAAAACAATGCAAGATGAAGACAATAGGAACCATGTTACAAAAGTATTTTATTTACATAATATACAGTTTGTGCAATTTATAAACTGACATTTATATTAATTGTTCTAATGATTAAAAATCAATAAAAATTTTATGAACAAAAAAATTCATTACTGCATGCCTGCTATGCGTCTGGATGCCTCTTGGAAACCGATCAATTTAGTGACTTTGTACTGAGCCTGAGCATGCTCAGAAGAGGCAGCTAGGGTATTAGCATTTAGTCATTGGCTGTGATGTCAACTTTCAAATCCATTACTGACAGTTGATATCTGGAAAAACCAGGAAGCAGAAAGAGGAGTAACAGGACATTGTGCAGGATTTCTGCCTTTCCCTTTAATGCTTAGTAAATACAAGGGTGTCGATGTTGTAATGTTTCTGGCATTACTTACTTGACCGTGATCCCTCAATTCAGTAAACCTCTTTGCAAGACTTACTGCATCACGGGATCCCGGTCAGGTAAGACTTGCGGTTTATGGCATTAAGTTTTGCTCTACAAGGTAGCATTAAACTCAACTTAGCATTTATCTGCTAAGAGGTGTTATCAAAACTGCCCAAAGTAAGGCATCTAAACAGCATTATACATGATAAACAACCTTAATTCAGGCTTTTTTGTTTCCCACTCCCCACATTAATGGCCTCCTTGACACCTCTTTTGAACCAATCCTGTTTTATGGACAAGATGTTGACATTACAATCTTCAAACATATATCCTTTTTTCCTAAGATGCAGATCCTGACCCAAGGAATTGGCTCTTCTGACTTCTACCAAACAGTCCAAGAAGGCCAGTTTGTACCTCTTCCCATGTAAATCTGTCTTGCTCCACAGTGTTGATGTGTTCTGTGAAAGATTATACTTTTTTCTGGTGGATTTTAACTCCAATATCATCTACCCACAGTGGCTGGTGGGTCAGGATCCTTTTAGACAAGTTCCTTACCCATTCCTCCTTGTTAGGTAGTAACAGTAAGTGACGATTCCCTCTTTTTTTCTAGGAGGTAGCTTGTCTCCTTTTGGGGTGTTCTGGGATGACAGAATAGAGAACTTGTTCCCTTTCCCTGACAGTGGTGAGATATTGTAGCTTGCTTGGTGAACTCTTTCTCATTACTTCCCAGGTGGCCACAGGTAACTGTGAAGTCAGGTTTTATTCCAGTTGACTGATGCATTTTAAAACATCCACCTTAAAATGTGCCTGTCACACTCATTCATTTAGGAACTGGCACTGAGGCCTTTCACTATAAGATCCAGACGTATGCTGCATGGTAATAGGTTTTGTTGCTGTATCTGAGGCTCAGATGGTTTCTGTAGTTTGCCAGGTTCCTTGTTGTCTTTTAGTATTGGCATACACGTTAAAGGGTTTTATCCCCAAAATGATTTGCAATATGCTTATAAATCATTCATTCAGGTCATGGTATATTTGTAGTATTCAGTTAGATCAACTGGACTCGAAGTTTACCACAGATTTATACTAAAAAAAATTGAGAGCTCACATTTTCACTTTAAAGGCCATGTCCACCCCCAAAACTAAAATTAGATCCACTGCTGGCCCCACTCTGTAGTGTTAAAAAATCCTTACCTTTTCCTCTGGTTGTCCTGCAGTGCTTGATCAATGTCCAGAAAAGTGAATAGTAGGAGCTCTCTTTGCGTGATCCGGTAACTGCCCCTTCCCTGTCTTCCTGTGGGACCCTGGCATGCGCAGGGGAGCCTTCCCTCCTCAGGATCCCTCGGAAGTCTGTTTCTGTGCACTTTTTTAAGTTATAAACCTGCTGATTAGGGTTGGAGGGGGGGGTCCCATTCACTACAGAAAAATTTATATTTTGGGGTAGAGATACCCTTTAAGTAAAATTCTATTGGCTGCTTAAGCTACTATCATTTATACTTTATACTATTTTTTTATCTTACAAATTACATACCAAAGTATAAATATAAACAAAAAGCTACAGTGTAGTAGTAAACAAATCCTCTTTTTTTAAGCATATCATTCTTTAAAAAGGATATTAACATTATGAAATATTAGATTTTAAACGGTAGGATGAAAATTGATTATGCCATTCAACCCTTAAGCATGTATCCTTAATAGCTTTGTGATATGTCAAGAATAAATGTATTTTTTTCTGTTTAATTTTCCTGCAGTTTGTGTGTTGTATACCCAAGGGATTGGAAACAAGGAATGGAGAGAGGTAAGTTTTTTTTTATCTGTGTCTTGCTTATTTCTCCTGATCCCAGTATAACATCAAAAGGAAAAAATATTTGCTAATGTTGCTAAGGGGGAGATATTGTTGACAAGATTTTTTAAATCCATTTTACCACTATAGTTGTCCATTTTCCATCAAGGAAATAGAGTTAGAAGGCACCATACTTCAGTCAGCGAATCACAGCTGGGATATGCGCAGGTCAGCTATCACTGGCTAAATGCCAGAAGAAAGACCTGGCTTCAGATGACATAATTCTCTTCTTTCTATGAATTAATGTTCCAAATTTTATGTTTTGAAAATTTCAAGACTGTAATCCATAATTAAGAGAGCATTGTACTTGTTTAGAGGCTAAGGCTCACACAGTGGGGCCTAGCCTTTAATCAACAAAACCATGTCATCATAACATCCAAAACAAGCCAGAAAGTTTCCCACGTTATCCATTTGCATGAATAAGACAATTCCTCTTGTATCAATCCCCCATAAATACCTTTCTAATTTTACTCCTTGCAACCTTTCTTTTGAGTGTATGATGTAAACATTGCATATTCACCAATATGAAACCAATATTACAAAGAAGTGAACTAGGACAAACATGTTTTTAAGTTTTTTTTATTGGTAAAAAGCATGCTTGTTTTAGCTATTGTGTGCCTCTCTACATTCAGATCCTTAAAGGGCATCTCCACCCTTAAAATAAAAAAACTGGTGACTGTTTTCTGCCTGCAACCTCAACTGCTATTTTTACCAGTTTATTACATGTATTTGTAACTAGATATTTATTGACCTGTTCCGTTCTGGAAAATGTATCTGCCTCCTCCCTGTGTTCAAAAAACTTTTTATATGTTTGAGCAAGTGCAGTGGAGGCAGTAGGGGAAACAGCAGCCAATCATTGGTTGTGATGTCAGCAGTTACAGCCTTGATTTGACTGACTAGAGGAGCTAGCTTACTGTGCCAGAATGGAAGCAATAAATACACTAAAATATCTGCTTAGTAATACATCTAATAATGTACTGGATATATAATTTGGGATTGGGGCAGGTAACCAACATGTGACTAGTTTTTTGTTTCAAGAGTGAACATGTCCTGTAAAGCTACTTTCAGACGAACAGAATGTTGTGGTTTGTTGAAATTTAACTGAGCATTTCCCTGGTAATCGCCGCTAGAGAAGTGATACATGTAGCGTTTTTCTAGCGGCAGTCATAAAAAATAAACGATTGAACCTGTCGGTCATCTGAAAGTATCTTAATTGTCCTCTAAAACTGCTGGTTTGTGACCAGGCATAATTTTTGTACAGTAGTGTAGTGTTATATTACTGTTAATTTACACGTTGACTTCAGGAATCATTTACACTATACTTTAAATAGTATAGTGATACTAGTATTTATTTGTATTGTTAGGAGTTTCAAGGAGTTCTTTTGCATTTATCTAACATTTTCCATTTGGAGGGTGTACAAACAATGTATGTGTATATATGTAAAATGTTGAAAATGTTAAATATTTTTTGGGCGCTAAAAGGACATGTCCACTAATGAAAAACTTTCTACCCCACAAAACCATACTTTCGTAATACTTCCCTTGCTCCCTGGCATTGAGTAATCCACCACTGTTCTGAGTGTTAGTTGTCACTATTCTTCATGGCAAATGACTTTCAATAAATACATAAGCCTTTATGAATGTGTGAGCTTGTGAAGCCATGAAATAAGGCAGACAGTGCAGCGAGGGACTAAGGTAAAAATATTTTTTCAGGAAACTCTTAAGGTGCAAAGTAAGTATTACAAAAGTAGGGTTTTGGGGGTCATGGTTTGGGGTGGACATTTTTTTTTAACCAGGAGGGTTAATAAGCCCAAATAATTACTGTTATAGTTAAATACTTAGATATTAGAATATATATAGAGTTTGTAGTGTATACGTGCTGTACCTGACAAAAAAAGCCATTTGTTTTTTTTTTATTCAACTTTTAATAGTTTATTTATATATCTTTTTTGTTTGGGGGTAGGAATGCTATTTTTAGGTCAATAATTACATTTAACCACTTAGCTTGCATCAGCTTAATTCTGATGTCAGAAAACAGAATGGCATTTTCTCTGCATGATAGAAGTTTTTGTAGTACTTGGAAAAGGAAATTGTTGCTCGCTTTGCCAGACAAGAAATAGACTCATGGTTGTGTGAATGAAATGTTATAAAAATCAACACCCAGACAAAAAGATTCTGAAATTAAGGAAAGTAAATGATGAATACTACCACAACATTGTTATTAGTGCACATCCAATCCAATTCTTATCGCTTACATTCTGTAGTCTCATTTTATTGCTTCGTTATAACATAGCATTTTTAATTGATAAACAAAAGCAAATGATTTGTAAAATGGCCAGTTTATACAAGCCCAACCACTATTTCAAGGTTACTTTTGTAAGATAGAGTAGGACCTGAGCTTTGAATTGCTAAATGCATCTGCTATGTTTTTCTATTTACAAGAGTCTGACTTTGTCTTTGTACCTGACTATGCTTTGTATGGAGTACCAATCCCCATGAGGCTTGGTCAAACTTCCAGTGTAACAGACAATCAGGGATTCTTATCGTTTAAAAATGGTTGCCAATTTTGCCCCAACCAATCACATGTTAGCTTTCAAATGTTAAATAATGGCTAATTGGTTGGGGCAAAATTAGCACCATAAAATATTATTTGCACATCCAATTTTATAGGGCATGTCCACCCCCCAAACCAAAATTTAACCCACTTCTGGCCCCCCTGTATAAAAAAATCCTGCTCCTTATGATTCACCTGAGGTTTGCCTGTGAACATTAAACATGAACTTTGGAAGTCTGTGCTTTAGTCTGGTGAGACTATATTGGAACTGTTTGGACACATGAATGTTGGTTATGTTTGGTGAAGAAAGGGAGAGGCCTTTAACCCTAGGAACACAATTCCCACAGTTAAACATTGTGGATGGAGCATCATGCTGTGGGGCTTTTTTGCAGCCACAGGCACATAGAGCCTTGTTCGGGTGCATGGCATCATGAAAAAAGAAAATTATGTTTACATTTTAAGGGGGAATATGAAGAAATCTTGTAATCTAGGCTCACGTCATCGCTGGCCCATTCAGCAAGACAATCACCCAAAGCATACATCGAAATTATTCCAACAGTTCCTCAAGGATACCAAAACCAAGATCCTGGAGTGGCCCGCACAGAGCCAAGACCTCAAACCTATTAAGAATCTGTGGCGGGTGCTCAAATTGAATGCATATGCAAGGAAACCATGCAATTTGGACCAGCTAGAACAATTTGGAATAGAAGAATGGAATCCCTAAAGAGGACTGTGCCAACCTAGTAAAGAACTCCTGATTGTTGACAGTTGTGGCTCAAAAAGGGTACAATATTGACTAATAATAGCCAGGGGGCTAATAATTTTGAATGGCTCATTTTTGCCCTTTCTTTTTTCAACTTGGTGTATCAATAAAATATCCTAACTTAGTGGGCATTGTTTTCTTTATAGTGTATTTTTTTCCAAAATAACAAACACTATGGTCATATTTATGGTGAAATCAAGTAAACCCCCAGCTGAAAAAGGGGGGAAAAAATCCTTCCTTACTCCAAAAAGTTTCCCTGGGTCAACCAAAACTACAGAATATGTATCAATACTAGTAATTCTCAATATTTTGTAGTTTTAGAAATGTATCCAGCCCACTTTTAAAGCTATTCAATGAACTTGCCAATACAACATCTGCTGGAAGACAGCAGATTACCCAGATTATCCATTAAAATGGATTTTCTTTTTACCATATAACTGGTATATCTAACAGTAGCTGAATATTTGGAGACAAATGAATATTCAAGAGGAAAATCCCTTTAACAAC
Source organism: Hymenochirus boettgeri (assembly GCA_019447015.1). Taxonomy (NCBI): domain Eukaryota; kingdom Metazoa; phylum Chordata; class Amphibia; order Anura; family Pipidae; genus Hymenochirus; species Hymenochirus boettgeri. The sequence continues at coordinate 139,103,509 of CM033471.1, read as the reverse complement.
ACAATATGTTATAAAACATTAAAAAAACAGTAATGCACCTTCTGCAAATAACAAATTGATTCAATTTTACATAATACACCAGTCATATCTGACACCCTTTCGGTTATCCCACATTTCTCCTAGATACAGTACAGAAGGCCCCAAATGCCACTCAGAGCCTGCTGATTTTTGGCGTTTAATTTGGTCATGCCCAGGGGTGTCCCGATTTTGGTGTAAAGTGACAAGAATGATCTCCCGTGTGGACAGGTACCTGTCCACTTGGACCCAGAACTGTGTATCCTTTGTCTTCAGGGGAACTCGGAATGGTCAGAAAAACAAACTAAAATGCTGAGAGAATTACTGATGGTGGCCAGGAGACTGATAGTTCTTACCTGGATGGCACCTTCCCCCCTAAAGCCAAACAATCGGAAAGTATAGTTACAAATACACTCTCTTACACCTGCATAATCTACAAAAACAGAGGAAACCTCAACAAATTCAGGTCACTGTGGGACCCATGATACGAATATATTGGCCAACTTCCAATCTAGGTAAAATTCTGAAATATCCTAGTAAACCAAGCCATTTATAAATTTGTATGCTGCCATTATGTATTAACTTCATATGACAAACGTCTGTTTTTATTATATGATAAATGCCTGACTTATACAGATATGATGCCTTTCTAACCTGAGAAACTTTTAAGCTAACATAAGTCTATAACATGGTTTCCCTTGATTTTACCCTTTAGATGCTGTGATCCCCTTTAACTTGTTTAAATGTTCATTTCTCAAAATTTAATAGTTAAAAAAAAAGTTATGGCCCAACACATTATTACGCAAAAAACAGATATGACCCAACACAATACAAATTCGAAAAAACTTAACAGTTATAAAGTCTTAATAGTGCTATAGTGATATAGTGCTATATAGTGAAATAGAGAGTGTAAATTGTAAATGATCAGTTCCAATAATAGGAGAAAGGAAAAAAAACACTTGATGTGAAATCTGTGGATAATAAGTATAAATAGCTACTATCCCTTTAACTCTAACCACCTCTTAATGATACCTGCCGACCACAGAATTCTCTGCAGTGGTGTCCCAAGATGAACATTGCTGGTGGACACTCCCAGCTGGGTTAAAATAGATATATATCTGCCAATAAGCTGTTGCGGTTCCTCACAGAAGAAACCCCCCATTGGCCTCTTTGCAACTATGGATAGTTTGCAAAGCAGATGTTTCTAATTTGTAAAGCTCTCTAGAGATCCAGGTGTGCGTGGTGGAAGGATCTAGATTAAATATGAGGTCGGCGGGCAGGACCCGGTGGAAGAGAGGGTATCGCTTATGCAGTTTAAGAGGGAAAAGTGCTGAAAATTACAATGGGAAAAAAAGGAAGGATAAATATAAAATAGTGTATAAAGTGTACAGCGCTTTTAGTATTCAATTAAAAAAGGGCAATGCCATGTGTCTGAGAAAGTTGAAAGACAAAATGCATAACACAGAATACTGGCATTTCCATTTTTTATTGGAATGCTAGTTAAAAGTGAGTATACCCACAAGTAAAAAAATTCCAGATTGTGCCCAATTAGCCATTTCCCTCCCTGCTGTCATGTGACTCAATAGTGTTACAATGTCTTAGGTGTGAATGGGGAACAGATGTGTTAAACTTGCTGTTATTGCTCTTTCATACTGGTCACTCTTTCATACTGGTCACTTGAAGTTGAACACAGCACTTCATGGTAAAGAAAACTCTGAAGATCTGAAAAAAAGAATTATTGCTTTAAATAAAGTTGGCCTAGTCTATAAATTTTTTTTCATCAAGCTGAAATTGTGCTGCAGCAAGGTGACCAAGATCGTACAGTGGTTTTACAAGACAGGTTCCACACCAAATAGGCCTCACCATGGACAACCAAAGAAATTGAGAGCACGTGCTCCGCATAATATCCAGAGGTTGTCTTTTGAAAATAGATGTATGAGTGCTGCCACCATTGCTGCAGAGGTGAAAAGGATGGAAGATCAGCATGTCAATGCTCAAAATCATATGCTGGACACTGAATCAAAACTGTCTGCATGGCTTTTGTCCCAGAAGGAAACATCTTGTAAAGATGATGCATAAAAAAGGCCACAATCAGTTAGCTGACAAGGAGACTAAGGACATGGATTACTGGAATCATGTCTTGTGGTCTGATGAGACAAAGATAATCTTATTTGGTTCAGAGGGTGTCAAACATGTGTGGTGGCAACCAGACGAGGAGTAAAAAGACAAGTGTGTCTTGCCTTGATTCAAGCAAGGTGCAGCCTGTGTATCTCTAGTGGAAAATAATGGTGGCCACACAAAATGTTAGTGGCTCAATTTAGACACTTTTCACTTATGTTGCCAGCAGTTTATAAATGAATTAAATGCTGTATGTTGAGTTAATTTGAGGGGACAGCATATTTACACTGTTATACAAGGTGTACACTGAATACGGTGTACTTTACATTGTATCAAAGTGTCATATCTTCAGTATTGTCTTATAAAAAAGATAAAATATTTATTAAAATGTGAAGGGAGTACTCACAGGGTGCTACAATGTTTCATAGTGTTCTTTTTGGAATACCATGCTCATGTGAGTTCATATACATTTGTGAAATAATGCAAAAGGAGTACATGCTTTAAGTACCATACTCATGTGAGTTCATATATATTTGTGTAATAATGCAAAAGGAGTACATGCTTTAAGTACATGCTTAATTTTTTCTTGGCAGTTTGGGAGGACAGAAGTGATCGACAACACCCTAAACCCGGACTTTGTAAAAAAATTTATAATCGACTACTTTTTTGAGGAAAGACAGAACCTTCGATTTGATTTGTAAGTTCTTTACTCCTTGTGATATAAAAGTGTTTTTTTAAAAAAAAAGAAAAAGATGACTATTTACAGTGTATGTGTTCCAGATCATGGCCCTTAACCCTTATCAATGCATAAGACAGTGTGTATCTGTCCTTTTTATTGCTATATTTGGAGTTGCTTTACTAGTTGCACTTCACCCCACACTCCCATTTACATTCATTACATTAATGACAATGCAGTAAACCACCGTGATTATCAAATGTGTTTGTGAGAGACATAAATTTATATACAGTATAATTCACCGCCTCTATGGATCCCTATTGGACCCGACTGTATGATACCCTTATAATCAGCACACTACTACATAGTAGAACCCCAATATAACACGCCGGAAGCAAGTCACTACAGTTGGGGTGGGCATACTTTACCTGGGTAACTGTAAATGAAGCTCCTCACTCCTTTTGTGAATGCATTTAATAATTAAGAAATCAGGAAAGAACACGAAGGGTTAGAGGAATGCCTTTCTGCCTTCTCTGTGGGAACTAGGAGAAAAGGGGGAAAGGTAGAAGCATGCCTGCCACACTGAAAGCTGAATTAATGTGGAGAAAAATGTTTAAAAATTTTTTAGAACTGGGGGTTGGGGGTATGCCTTTAAGTAGGGGTAGAGGGGTTTAAATGCTACATGAATCGGGGAGAGGGAAATAGGGTGTCTGTGTTGCTGCAGGTGTGTGGGGGAGGGGAATTTGTGAGCTGGTGGTGTGCCAAGGGGAGGTGTTGCTGGTGGAAAGGGGTGTGTGTGTGCAAGTGGTGTGCGCCAACGGGGGGGGGTGTTGCCGGTGGTGTGCCAAGGGGAGGATTTTTTGTAATGTTGGTGTGCCATATCATTATCTCACTGATAATATAACGATAGATGACTCCACAATAAGTAATCATCGATATTCTCTAGGAGAAATTCTTGCTTTGCAGAAGTGACATTTGACACAATTTAAATACGTTTTTCATTCATTTGGAAAAATATAAAAAAAATATAAGGGCAACCTTTAAGTATAATCTTTGAATTTGGCTTCAAAGGCCACATTTTGAAAGGAAATGTGTGTGTTTGTGCTGCAGATTTTAAAACTCAATAATGCCAACAATGAGGACATTGTTGTTTTTTACTTACCCTTAAAATATGAATTAAAGGCAGATCAGTTGGTGTGTGTACTCGTGTCAGGTTAGGGGGATAAAAGACTAACTTTTTTGATTATTGGTCAAAATGTGTTTTTTACTATACTTACCCTTTATACTTACCCTATAAATATGGTTGCCACATGAATGAATGGGTAGCTCAGTTGGTGTGTGTACCTGTGTCGGGTTGGAAGTTAAAAAAAACAAACCTTTTTGATTATTGATCAAAATCTATTTTTGACTTTAGTTACCCTTTAAGTATGCTGCCACAGTAATGGAAGGGTAGGTCAGTAGGCGTGTGTACCTTGGTCAGGTTGGAAGTTAAAAATACAAGCTTTTTTGATGATTGGTCAAATTATTTTTTTTACTTAACTTACCCTTAAGTATGGCTGCCACAGTAATGGATAAGTAGACCAGTAGGTGTGTGTACCCGTGTTGGGCCGGGGTTTTAAAAAAAAAAAAAAACTTTTTTGATGATTGGTCAAAATGTATTTTTTGACTTTAGTTACCCTTTAAGTATGGCTGCAACAGTAATGGAGGGGTAGGTCAGTAGTTGTGTGTACCTGTGTCACCTTTGGGGGTTAAAAATTTTTTTGGGGGGGGATTATTGATCAAAATTAGTTTTTTGATTTTAGTTACCCTTTAAGTATGGCTGCCACAGTAATGGATAAGTAGGTCAGTAGGTGTGTGTACCTGTGTCGGGTTGGGGGTTAAAAAAAACCAAACTGATGATGATTAGTCAAAATGTATTTTTTACTATGGTTACCCTTTAAATATGGCTGCCATGAAAATCGAAAGGTAGGTCAGTAGGCGTGTGTACCTGTATGAGGTTGGAAGTTAAAAAAACAAACTTTTGATTATTTATCAAAATTAGTTGATTTACTTTACTTACCCTTTAAGAAAGACTGCCATAGTAATGGATAAGTAGGTCAGCAGGTGTGTGTACCTGGGTCTGGATGAGGGGGTATGTCTTTTTTTGTGTTTACAACCATAAAACTATCTTTAATTGAGGATATATCAAAAAAAAAATTTGAATTTATTTACCCTTTAAGTATGGCTGCAACAGGAATGGAAGGGTAGGTCAGTCGATGTGTGTACCTGTCTGAGGTTGGGGGTATGTGTTTTTGAATGTATGACCATATAACTAAATGTATTGAGGATATATCAAAATTAGTTTTTTTCTACTTTATTTACCCTTTAAGTATGGCTGCAACAGGAATGGATGGGTAGGTCAGTAGGTGTGTGTACCTGTGTGAGGTTGGGGATATGTGTTTTTGCATGTATGACCATAAAACTAACTTTTGTTGATGATTGATCAAAATTATTTTTTTGATATTTTTGAGGATTGTTACCATTATAACGCCATAACGCTTAGCTAGGTAATAGCACGCTTCTCCTATATGCCCCCCCACACGTCTGCACCAAATTTCATGTCTCTAGCTCAAAAACTGTGGGAGGAGATGCAGTCCAAAAAAGCGGAAGAATAAAATGGAAGAAAAAGAAACAGACAGAACAGGAATTTGGCTCTTCAAGCCAAATTAATTAAGATTTTCTTGTATTTATCAATTAATCATTAGCCTCTCTATGAGAAATTGTTTTTGGACTAGATCCTCAACCATTCTTCATGTAAGTAAAGCACGATGGCACCTGAGATCCTTAAAACTATGCAAATATCCCTTATATTATATAAATAAATTTATATTTCTGTGGAGATTGCATTGAGTTTTTAGGAGCAACTAACTAGGTGGGGGCATATTGCATTATTACACATAGGAAAGGTCCATATGTATGTGTGTAATTAGCACTATTTAATTAAAAATCACCATAAGAAATAACACCATACAAAGTATAGTACTACTACCTACTACTGAATTACAAAACAATTTATATACAATTAATAGACTAAACTTACTTTACTGGACACCCCTAAGTTTGAATGGAAAACTCAAAAGGATAGGTTAAGACACACCTTCAGGATTTCTACAGGGTCTCCATGTAAACACTAAAAGGAAGTGGAATTTTACTAACATCCAATGAGAGGTTCTGATCTTCCACTGTTAGCAAATCAAAAAATTCTCCTAGGCACTGTCCATGAAAAGACAGGAAGTGTAAGGAAGTTCCTGTATTACACCCAGTTATGTTCTGTTTGTAAAACATGTGACAGTCTTAACCAATTAGAACATTCTTCAGAATCTCACATTTACTCCCCCTCCCCTCTCCATAGAAAGTAATGAGACAATCCAGTTTCTGTTTGCTAGACAGGAAGTGTCTGTTTATGATTAAATGACTTTGCATGTCTCTGAAACTACCCAGCATTCTTAGAGAAATGGGCAGTTTTTACCCCAATATTAATATATTAAAGGGCATCTATAGTGGGAAAATGAACTTTTTTTTCCTTTCTTTGCATGTGTTCTATAATTCCCCACAACCCCTAGAGTGTCCTCACTTTGTTCACATTCCCTCTCTGTCCTGAGATACACCAGTTAGAAGAATATGTGACTGAATTCCTCTACTCCTACTTGGACTGTCAATCAAATCCCTGTGACGTGATCCCCCCTCCCTGCTCTGTAATAAACATAGAGATAACAGCATTAGCAGGGGGAGAGAGGTAGCTTTCATGGTAGATATAAGGCTGCACTTGACCCCCCTTCTTGATAGACTTCACTGATTGATGATGGGTCACAAAGAGAGAGATCGTAAACTGTACTGTTCTCCTTCTTCTTCCTTGTCTCCAGGACAGCTTGCTTTCTATTGGCCACTGTGCGTGGGTGTGTTTTTCAGGATGTTGAACTTTTAACTCCTACTGCACATGATAAGCTTGTCGGTTAGCCGGAGATGAGACATGGAGGAGGTAACAGAGGGGAGGGGGAAGGGGGGAGTGCTGCATACAGATCTGGCACCATGGTTAAACAGAGTCACTGACATAGATAGGATTAAGGCAGCACAGAGTACATGAATTTAACTTTACAAAGGGGCAATGTGTTTTTTTCACTATAGATGCCCTTTAAAGGACAACTCCATCCTCATAAGAACATATTTTAGAAAGAACGGACTCTTTAAAATCTGTTGATATATCATAGTTTGTCCTATGAATTCATTACTGTATGCCTGCTATGCTTCTGGAAACTGAGCAATTTAGAAACCTGTACTGAGCAGGTACTGAGCCTGGGCATGCTCAGAAGAGGCAGATAGGGGATTAACATTCAGTCATTGGCTGTGATGTCAACTGTCAAATCCATAACTGACAGTTGCTAACTGGAAGAACCTGGAAGCAGAAACAGGACATTGTGCAGGATTTCAAGTTAGACTTATATATTTCAGATTTCAAACTATTACCTTTTAGGGTTTTGGGGGGTGATTTACCTGTATGTAAGTTTTCATTTTAGGGCTGGACTTGCCCTTTAAACGTGAGTCTGTCAGGTACCTTTAGTTATAAGAATGCTCTACTTCATTTTATACCCTGTGGGGAGCTTTTAGCTCCTTTATCCAAACCTCTCCATAACTTGTCAAGCTAATCAGAATTCTGTGTTTCCTAACCCCATAGTGACTGTAAATCTGGAACTTGCTGTGGTAATTACCAATAAGTATGAACCTAGCATGTTATTCTGGATCCTGTATAGGGTCTTGGGATGTCCAATGGAGCTGTTCAGATTGAATTGCACATTGTGGCAGGATTGCCTGGATCTGTGTTCAGATCTGCAGGTTAATACCATTTTGTCTGTATACATATAACACTATCATGTGTCCCAACTGAGCATCTGCTTTGTGTGAGAGCCCTGCCAGGACAGATGACTGTTGGTCACAGTAACAGTGGCTGCAGCCAGCAGCGCATGTGACAGACTGATCATGTGGTCCCATAGGGAACTGCATGATTGGCCGTGATTTACTAACTGACCCATTTGTCTGATACGGATGACCGAACTCAGTCGTGGCTGGCCGCCCCACACCATCACATATTTCCAGCCGACTAATCCGTGGCGCTATTGGTTCCTTACTGGTGTTTACCCAGCCTTAAGGTTCGTACACACATGCGATCGCGGGTGCCAACTCGTGAAGCACGATGTGTACGAACGATCGATAATCGTGCCATGTATGGACACTTTATCGGCTAAAATGGCGTTCTGTCGATACACGGCACGAATATAATCCGAAACGGCTGTTCGCACACGTCATGCATCGGCACCGGCGATCGCATGTGTGCACGAACCTTTAGACTTTATAGATTATAACTGCCAGGTAGGTGGTATTTGGAAGTGAGTGCAAATATGTTAGTTTATGACTAACAGGGAGATTCACCCAGGGGCACAAGCTCTCTGGGCAAATCTCCCGTACGGGATTTACCAGAGGCTGTGCGATTTTGGGTGAATCTCACCCGCACATAAGTATTTATCGCCAGCTATTAGTTGGTGCTTAATACTTACGTGTAAAGAGGCATGCAACCTCTGGTAAATTACTTTGAAATGGTTACACGTGTGCCTCTTCTGGTACTCGCGCTACGGCTGCAAAGCAGGCATTAACGTTGCGCCAACCAATCAACCCATATAATGCTTCCCTAATCCAATAGTCTAATAGCTATGGATGTAAGGGAAGGGCAGATGAATCACTTGCATGTTCAAACCCTTGGGTAGGAAGCGCTAAAACATGACCATGGGCTTTTAATGTCTGTAAGTCAGGAAAATGTCTTTATTCCAGGATGTATGAAAACTTAAGTTTTCCAGAATTCTGTGCAGTTAAGGAATGCTGGGAGTTGTAGTTTTAAACATGTGAATAGTTCATTAAGAAGACACTAACTGCAAGACAGAATGCTGGGATTTGTAGTTTTCAAACATGTGAAAGGTCACAAGCTTAGGCTGTATTAGATCTAGACAGATGCCTTAGCTACAGGATATTAAGAAAAAACTTACTGCAAACAGAGAATGCTGGGAATTGTGGTTTTCAAACACGTAAAAGGTCACAAGTTAAACACGCCTGCTCTATACCATTAGGCTGTATTATATCTAGACACATGCCTTTGCCACAGGCAATAAATAAGATACTTTGCATGTCCCTACCCATTTCTTTAAATGAGAAATATGTGTTTATTTGTTAGATTATTAAGGCAATGCTATCATAATAACATGATTTTATGAGGTACCTTCTGTTATACAAAGGATCTATTTCATTTTATACTGTGTGGAGCTTTTAGTTCCTCTATCCACACCTCTCCCTAACATGTATATTCAATCAGTATCCTGTGCTTCCAAGTCCTAACCCCATAGGTTAGTTAAACTTGTTGTGGTAAATACTAATAAATATGAACCTTGCATGTTAATCAGGATACTGTATAGGATTTAAGGTGGCTATACATATATCCAATTTTACTTATCCAACCAAGCGCTCATGCAATATTAGTTTGATCTTGCCAGAACCACCTTTCCCATTCTTCTATGCCACAGACAAGCGGTTCTTGCATGATCGGTCTAATGTCGCGGGAGCACTCGTCGGGAAAGTAAAATTAGATATATATATGGGCTTCTTTTGATTGCCCAAAGGTGCTGTTTAGATTGCCTGGGTCAGTTCTCAAACATGCAGGTTTATTCCACATAGACCCTCTATATTCTATCTGGCAGGTAGTATAGGTAAGGGAGGATATAAGTGTGTGTTTGTTTATTTAATATGATGCGGTTATTTGTTTTTCTTTAGGACCGTCAGACTAATTTTATTATTGCCCCCCTGGATGTTTCCTGATGGTTCCTGTGAGCACTGCAACTACACATAGCAAAACATACACACATAATTTCCACTGTGCACCAACGGGCACATTTTTGCTAAAATATATATATATATGTATATATATATATATAGGTAAGGAATCCTTCGCACTCCGTTAGCAGTGGTCTGTGGCCTGGGTGCTTCTGTATGAATATATAATACACAACGTTGGGGTACAGAGCACTCCAAGGACTTAACTTAAACTCCGGTTTATTCAATAGTAGGAAAACATAACCTACGCGTTTCGGCTCAAGGAACGAGCGGAACAATGATGCGGCTCGTTCCTTGAGCCGAAACGCGTAGGTTATGTTTTCCTACTATTGAATAAACCGGAGTTTAGTTAAGTCCTTGGAGTGCTCTGTACCCCAAGTTGTGTGTTATATATATATATATATATATATATATATATTATAACATAGTAACGGAGCACTCCATGGACTTATACGCAATCAGCTGTTTATTGTAGCGTTCTACGCGTTTCAACCACGTCCATGGTCGTCATCAGGATCCTGATGACGACCACGGACGTGGTTGAAACGCGTAGATGCTACAATAAAAGCTGATTGCGTAAAGTCCATGGAGTGCTCCGTTACTATGTTATAATATGAATGTTTGGGGATGCACCCTGGCCAACAGTGTGGAGACTACAAGTGAGTGCGGCTTCCTGTTGTTTATATATATATATATATAATATAGTATAGTGGAATAGTCACAGGCACTCTCTCCACCACCCTCTGATATCACACCTGGGTGCTGTTGTATGGATCAAATATTCACATAGGTAAGTATGTAGATTCAACGCACTCTCAGGATTTCTTCATCAAAAAACCATTATTTAATACGTCATATGAGGCTTGAGAAAGGGACCTAGGAGGGTACCGAAACGTTGCCTACACAGTGATGTATTAAATAAATGGTTTTTTTGATGAAGAAATCCTGAGAGTGCGTTGAATTACATACTTACCTATGTATATATATATATATATATATATGTGTGTGTATATATATATATATATATATATATATATATATATATATATAAAAAAGTCAAGAATCCCCCGCACACTCCTTCCGCTGTAATTCGCCTGGGTGCATCCATACGGGTACAGATATAGAGCAATTACGGAGCACTCCAAGGTTGGAAAACAATCTTTATTCAAGCAAGTAGGTCTGAGAGCCTAACGCGTTTCGCCCGCGAGGACGGCCCTGTTCGCGGGCTGAAACGCGTAGGCTCTCAGACCTACTTGCTTGAACTTGAATAAAGATTGTTTTCCAGACCTTGGAGTGCTCCGTAATTGCGCTCGCTCTCTCTCTCTCTCGCTCGCTCGCTCTCTCGCGCTCTCTCTCACTCTCTCTCTGTGTACTTTATTGTGATGTGTTAAATTGACATATACTGAAACACTCAAAAAAGACATGTAACTAGAAAAACTAGCATACAGCAACCTCTTATAGTGTATCAGAAATGTCAAAAGTGGAGAAAGTTAGTGCTGTTATATAGAGTAAAATAAAAAAACAGGCAAATTTTTACTGAATCTTGCAGCCATAGTAACCTGTAAGAAATATTCTTTAGTTATTGTGACCTTGCATTTACTAAAATAACTAGGATAACCTAATCATAAAATATCACCAACCATTCCCATATATTGTATATCATATGTTAAAACTGACAGAGAATACTTTTATATCAAGAAAGGCATAACAAAACCGGTAGATTGTGCAAACAAGAGAATATGGTAATTAACCCTTTCACTGCCAGGAGAATTTCATTTTTTTTTGCGTTAACTGCCAGAAAAATTTTCAGGATTTTGCCCTTAATCGCTTTAGACTAATTCTACAGTAGGAAACCTTGCAGTAAATCAGGAATATTATACATTGTTTTTTTCAGCACAAAGTGTACTTTAACATGGTAACAAAATTTTGTAACTTTTCTGGAAATTTTACTGGAATTATGGGTAAAATATGTAAAAAAAATGAAAAATTTGCAAATTTCATGGATTTTCCCCCCCATTTTTACTTATAGTTATCTTAAGGTTATGCACAAAAATCTTACTGTTTCTAAAAGCTCTGATACTCCCGAGTACAACGATACCAGATATATGTAGGTACCCGACTTTTCCTGTACAGGAGGACCCCCCAAACTAAAACTGCACCTTCAAGAATATTACACCAAATTAAAATGTATAACCACTACTGACAGTTAACATAGAATATCTACCAAATTAACTAAAATATCCCCACAAGTGAGATATTTTTAGAAACTACACACCCGCAGGATTTTACGAGTGAGGTTAGTTTCGTTCAAAATGCAGATACCCGGACGCAGCTCTTCGTCAAATTGTAAGTTATTTTCTCACATTTTCCTTTTTTTCCTCAACTGTAAAATCAGAGACAAAATCAAATGCGAATTTCAGCTAAACACTGTGGAGGAAAGTTCAAACGCATCTCAAATATGAAAGCCTAACCCCTCCCGAATAAAACGCTATGCCACATTCATGGGTGTACTCAGAGACATGGCTACCAACTAACCCAGAGCGTTACCAGTGCCAAATGTCAGTAGCAGCAAAAAAAAAAATTAGCCAGTTTTGTATTTGAACAGTCTGCAGTTTTTCCACAAAACACCCCCGTAACTTAGAAATAACCCCCACAAACTATATATTCCTGAAATCTGCACACCTTTAGCTATGTAACGCTGTAGTTTGTTTATTCATACCATCAATGGTGTGGGCGCAGTTCTTCGTAGAACTTTGTTGCACTTTTACCAGATTTTCAAAAAAAATGAACATCAAACAACATTCAAAAAGGTAGAAATCATGCCAAAACCCCATTGAATCCAAAAAAAAGTTACCAAATATCAATCTCCCAAATGTCCTGAATCAAACGGTATGCCATATGTGTGGTTACACACGCGGACGTGGAAGTGAAAAGCCACAAAGTGAGACAATGCACGATGGCTCAGAAACAGCGAAAATATTTAGCCAACTCCGAATTTGGACAGTCTGCAGTTTTTTCCACAAAACACCCCCGTAACTTAGAAAATAACCCCCACAAACTATATATTCCTGAAATTTACACACCTTCAGCTATGTAACACTGTAGTTTGTTCATTCATACCATCAATGGTGTGGGCGCAGTTTTTCGTAGAAGTTCGCATTTGTCTGAAAAAATGAATAAAAAACAACTTCAAAAGGTAGAAATCATGCCAAAACCTCATGGAATCTAAAAAAAGTTACTAAATATCAATCTCCCAAATGTCCTGAATCAAACGGTATGCCATATGTGTGGTTACACACTCAGACGTGGAAGCGAAAAGCCACAAAGTGAGACAATGCATGATGGCTCAGAAACAGCAAAAAAATTTAGCCAACTCCGAATTTGGACAGTCTGCAGTTTTTTCCACAAAACACCCCCGTAACTTAGAAATAACCCCCACAAACTATATATTCCTACACACCTTCAGCTATGTAACACTGTAGTTTTTTCATTCATACCATCAATGGTGTGGAGCGCAGTTATTCGTAGAAGTTCGCACTTTTCTGAAAAAATTAACAAAAAACAACTTCAAAAGGTAAAAATCATGCCAAAACCTCATGGAATGTAAAAAAAAGTTACTAACTATCAATCTCCCAAATGTCCTGAATCAAACGGTATGCCATATGCGGACGTGGAAGTGAAAAGCCACGATGTGAGACAATGCATGATGGTTGACAAACAGCGAAAATATTTAGCCAACTCCGAATTTGGACAGTCTGCAGTTTTTTCCACAAAACACCCTGATAACTCAGAAATACCCCCCACAAACTATATATTCCTGAAATCTACACACCTTCAGCTATGTAGCACTGTAGTTCGTTCATTCATACCATCAATGGTGTGGGCGCAGTTCTTCGTAGAATTTCGCATTTCTACACAATTTTCTGCAAAAATAGAGAAAAATACATTTCAAAGTTACAAAATCACACCAAAACCCCATGTAATGTAACAAAAACTTCTCAAATATCAATCTCCTAAATGTCCTGAATCAAACAGTATGCCATATGTGTGGTTACACACACGGACGTGGAAGCGACTAGTCAAAATGTAAAACAATGCGCAGTGAGCCAGCATTTTCCCAGATTTTTCAAACTGAACACCCCTCTAACTTGGAAATACCCCTGCAAAACTATATATTCTCAGAATCTACATACCTTCAGCTACGTAACGCTGTAGTTTGTTCATTCATACCATCAATGGCATGGGCGCAATTCTTCGTAGAAATTCGCATTTGTCTGAAAAATGAACAAAAAACAACTTCAAAAGGTAGAAATCATGCCAAAACCTCATGGAATGTAAAAAAAAGTTACTAAATATCAATCTCCCAAATGTCCTGAATCAAACGGTATGCCATATGTGTGGTTACACACGCGGACGTGGAAGCCAAAAGACACAAAGTGAAACAATGCACAATGGCTCAGAAACAGCAAAAATATTCAGTCAAATCTGAATTTGAACAGTCTGCAATTTTTCCCCACAAAACAACCCCCACAAACCATATATTTCTCGAATCCACACACCTTTATCTACGAAATTCTGTAGTTTGTTTATTCGTACCATCAATGGTATGGGCGCAGTTCTTCGTAGAAGTTCGCAGTTTTTGCAGATTTTCTAAAACATTGGAAAAAAAACACTCTCAAAGGTAGAAATCATGCCAAAATCCCAAGTAATGTAAAAAAAGTTACCAAATATCAATTTCCTAAATGTCCTGAATCAAATGGTATGCCCTATGTATGGTTACACATGCAAACGTGGAATCAACTAGCCACAAAGTGAGCCAATGAACAATGGCCCAATTACAGCAACTTTTCAGATTTGTCAGACTAAACACCCCTCTATATTAGAAATACCCCCAAAACTATATATTCTTGGAATTTACACACCTTCAGCTAAGTTACGGTGCCATGCTTTCATACATACATGAAGAATTCCAGACCCAGTAATCCAAAGAACTACGTGTTTTTAGGAGGTTTTATTCAAGGATTGAAATCCTACCTAAACCAACTTGACAAGCAAAAAAACCCACTAAATGTCAATCTCCCACGTATCCTGCATCAAACGGTATGCCATATGTGTGGGTGCACACAGAGACGTGGCCACCAACTAGCTCAAATGGGACGCATGCACAAGTGTAATTACAAGAAAAAAATCAAAGTTCTCTGTAATTTCAAACAGCCCCAAAACTTGGAAACGCCCCCCACAAATAACCCCCCCCACTAAATATCACTCTCCCACATGTTCTGAATCAAACGGTATGCCATATGCGTCGATGTACACAGAGACGTGGCCACCAACTAGCTCAAATTGGACGCATGCACAAGTGTAATTACAAGAAAAAAATCAAAGTGCTCTGTAATTTCAAACAGCCCCAAAACTTGGAAATGCCCCCCACAAATAAACCCCCCCACTAAATATCAATCTCCCACATGTTCTGAATCAAACGTTATGCCATATGCGTGGATGCACACAGAGACGTGGCCACCAACTAGCTCAAATGGGACGCATGCACAAATGCAATTACAAGAAAAAATCAAAGTGCTCTGTAATTTGAACAGCCTACACTTTTTCTAAGGAAACAGTCCCGAAACATGGAAATTCCCCCCACAAACTATATATTTTTGGAGTCTACACACCTTCAGCTACGTTACGGTGGCATGCTTTCATGCATACATGAAGAATTCCAGACCCAGTGATCCAAAGAACTCCATGTTTTTAGGAGATTTTGTGAAAAAATAAAATAAGAGGACTCAATGGTTGAAATCCTACCTAAACCCACTTGGCAAGTAAAAAACCCCCCTAAATGGCAATCTCCCACATGTCCTGAATCAAACGGTATGCCATAAGGGTGGGTGCAAACAGAGACGGGGCCACCAACTAGCTCAAATGGGAATCATGCGCAATTGCAATTACAAGAAAAAATTAAAAAACGCCACAACCCACCCCCCAACCCTATCCCCACTCCCCCTTTTAGTGGTCCACCCTGATTTGCAGGAGACTTCCGGATAGTGGGATATCTGCTATTAATGCAGACAAAGGCTGGTTACATGACTACAAGCTGGTCACATGGCTAAAAACAGGAAGAGTTCGACCAGGAAGTTACATTGCTAAACTTTTGCAGCAATAACTTCTGACAAATTTTATCTAGGGATGTGATTTAGGTTTTATTGTGAAGGTACGATGGAAGGCTTTTTATATAATTCTTACTGGTTTGGAAGAATTTGAGACCACAGTTACCCTTTAAAGTAAAATAACTGGTCACTTGTCATCTACCTGCCCCTATTCCAACAGATATATTTAGCAAAGTGTTATATGTATTTCAAACCACATATTTATAAGGGAACTGAAGTCACCAGACAACATTGTCCCAAAAGACAATAGAGTACATTTACAAAGATGCAACAAGCTTTGCTTCACCTATCCCTTTTTTCTGGCTGTTGGTTGATTTATGAAATAAACCTGTGGGTACTAGGGGTCATCTCCCATAACTAATCTCTCTGAGTTAGCAGGGAGTCTAAGGGTAGGCTACACTGCCGTGTTTTCTTGCACACAAATGATTGCATCTGTTAGAATGTGAACATTGCAGAGCAGTGCTTGTGAAGGTTCTCATTCATCCAGGTCATGGTATATCTGTTGTATTCAATTAGATCAACTGGACTTGAAGTTTATTTCTTGAATGAACTAAAGAACTAAACTTTCAAGAACTAAACTTCAAGTCCAGTTGATCATTTGCGCCCGCGTTTTCATTCGCGAAAATTCCCAGGATTTCTGTTGCGCATGCAATTGCGCGTCCGTTCGTATTTTGCGTTCAACCATTTTTTAGCGCAATTGCATGCGGTTTCTCTTTGTAAATAGCGAAAATACATGCGCAAATGGGAAACCACACGCACAAACGCACAAAAATTGCGCACAGATTTCGTGTGTAATTTTTTGCGTTGTAGTGTGGCCTTGGCCTAAGGGATCTCTTTCCTAATATGTCTATATTCTTAACCTTTGAAACTTCATGTAAGTTAAAAATAAATAAAACGTGTTCAGGAAGATTCACCCAGAAGTGCACACGCTCTGGGTCAATCTCCCAGAAAAGATTTACCAGAGGCTGCTCGCTCTGGGTAAATCTCCACCTCATGTAAGTATTTATGCAGGCATTTAATACTTACGCAAAACGAGCCACGCAACCACTGGTAAATAGCTTCCACAACCTAGATGTCTTAAATTGGTTAGCGTGATTTTAACCCCAGATCCCGTCAACTGCGGCTGGGGGTGAATCCTCCTGTTTATGTATATCTTTTGCCAATAGCTTGCTAAAGAGACAGCAAGGTTCCAAAATGCCTTTTTTCATTATGGGTAAGTGTGATAATGTTATATATAAATAAGAATTTTAATTCGCATCCAACCATGTGTACTAAACTGTTCTTTAAAACCCTTCCTCTAGGGTCTCACAATCTTAACTTAGTATAAAAAAAATGGAGAGATGCCCAAAAAGATTTGAAGAGCAAACTTTTATTCCACCAAATTTATCAAACTTATTCGGGGAGAGTTACCCAGAGCAGTGGCTATGCTACTGTCTTTTGTGTTATTCGTGCAGCCTCCACAAGCAAGGGGTTAAAGTAATGCAAAGCCGTTCGGCTTTGGCTCTGGGTTAAAGGGGTGATGTGTGATACTATAGCTCTTTATACAGCTTCTAATAGAGTGTTGCTCTTGTATTTATTGAATATACTAATTTATTGGGACTCTTTTGGTTCTTTTAGATATTGTACAAACGGAGATTTACATTTTTGAGGAGTTGTGGTGCAGTGTCTAAAAAGTGGGGTAAAAAGATCTGATTAATTGAATGCCTTCGCCTACGCAAGTTACACTAATTTTGCATATCTTAGTAATTTTCTATGTATGCTAAATCTGAATTGTGCCACACTTATCTTTAATTTAATATTTCATGTCACATTTTAAGATGTGTGTGTTTAAGACCTGGGTAGTTAAAGGGCAAGTTCGCCCTCAAGATACCCAATTGTTCAGCCCCGCACTGAACCCTGAAGCACAATCTCAAATCTCTAAATCTTGGATCTCTTTTCTTCTGGATGGTGCACCGCCTGCCTTAAACTCAACTTATCTAAAACTGAATTAATCATTTCCCCCCCTAAACTACGAGCTAGCCCACCCTTCTCCATTTCTATTGACATTATGGTCATTAACCCAGATGAATCTGCAACTGCCTTGGAGTAATCTTTGACTCCTCCCTTTCCTTCTGTCATCACGTTAACAATGTCACTAGGACGTGTGGTTTTCTTCACAATATTCCGCCCTCTCCTCTCTCACTACACTAATAAAATGCTCATGCATGCCCTTATAATCTCCCGTCTTGACTACTGTAATATTCTGCTACTTGGTCTCCCAGCTTGTTATCTTTCCCCTCTCCAGTCTTAAACTCGGCAGTTTGGATCATCTCACTCTCCTCCAAATGAGAACCCGCCACCCTGATACTGGAGTCCATAGGGTTGCCTTCCCATCAAGCAAAGGATCACATTCAATACCCTTCATTTAACCTTTAAATTTGTTCACTGTGCTGCACCTCCCTACTTATCTTCTATCTTGGTCCCTTATGTTCTGAAAGTGCCCTCAGCTCCTCTCAAAGCAATCTTCTCTACAAACTCCCTACCCAACGAACACTGCTTCCTTCCTCCCATCTTTAACCATTCTCTCTTGCTGCTCCCTACCTTTGGAACCCTATCCAGATCTTGGGGGAACCTGACTATGAAAATAAATTAATGCAAAAAACATGCAGGGGTGGTGGTGGTTGTATTCTGTTGTATTTTTAACAATTGCATTTTTTAAATAATTTCCTTGAATGTATTTAGGGCACGTTAGAAAGTACTTTCTATCTGACTGCAGTCAGATTTTTTCCACAGCTAAAATGAAGTTTTTTTTGCTAGGGTTTGGCCCCACTATAGATAAAAAACAATAAAGAGAAAGGACGCCTAACGTCTTTCAGACTCTGTGCGAGTCCTTAGTCATAGACAGTTGGTTCTCCCAGTCGTCACTTCCTTTATAGGTAAGTATCTGAACCTGAAATACCTGTTAATCATTAACCTTTTTGGGGCAGCAAAGCAAGTATAAAACTTGCATGCTGTCAGTCTAATAACCCTAAGGCTGGGTACACACGAAGGGACTATTTGTCCTGACCGAGCGATCACTTCAGGACATAGTGAAAATTACATTTTACAGTTTCTTGTTTTTTATATATAATGTAATTGTTAAGGTTATAGATTATGTCCCATTGTGTCTTATTCCCTCTTTGTATGGTAATTAAAATTGGTTTTGTAATAGTATTATTTTAATCTCCTTGGCAAAGTCACTGGGCTCCCGTTGTTACTCTATGTTTCTTTATTTATGTACCTGCCATGGACGTTTGAATAAAGATTGTGTTTTAACTTTACGGAAACCAAGGCTTTGACCTTACTTTTGGAAATATGGTAGTCAGCTTTGATCTATTTTTGCAGTGATTGCGGATCCAGCGAAGGTTCTGGGGTGGGCTGCACCTGGACCACTCTTAAGGAGTGGTGAATTTTTTGCACTTCCTCTATTAGAATATATTGTACGCACCAGAGATGTATATAATGGAATGAGAGGAAAGATCGCAGAGAAGAGAAGGCGAAGGGTTCGGAGCATATGCACCCGGACCAGCGAAAGCTCTGAGTAAGCATACAATAACACTAAATATAATCTTACATATATATACAGATGCTATGGGCATGTGGATATAAGGCTAGTATATACTAGAGTACTGCATATTCCCCAGTTATCCCTACTTCCTTTCGTATTGCTTGGCCCCACTATAGTTAAAATGTGTTTGTTGCAATCTGTTTTCTGGATCGCATTCAGTATTGCATAGACACAGCGATAATATGAAAGTCACTGTGTCCATGCATTGTGCTGCAATCCATTTTTCTGACGTATGTAATAACTATTTTTGGTGTGTATCCCAAGCTTTTTTTTTTTTTTTTAAATAAACAGATAGTAAAATTTAACATGCATTAATGCATGGAAATGTGCGGTCCTAGCCCTAAAAGTAACTTTGCATTCTCTTAACTGTTCTCCTTTATTTTATGGTATCCACCTTGCGATTATAATTGCACATATCTTTTTTCCAGTGCAAAAAAAAAAAATGTCCAGGAAAAAGAAGTGGTAGCAGAACATATGAAGTAACATATAAGTAGAGATTTGGATACTGATTCAGAGAGGCACTGCTTGTAGGCAGAATTTACTTCACATAAGGTTGAACTTTTCCTGCATGAAGTAACTGACCATATAGCTTTGCATCACTGATTCTAAACCTGCTTTGACACTGATCTGGTAATTTTATTGCTGACAGCTTTCCATTTAGAAAACATGCTTAATGTTTAACTGCATAGATGCTTTAAGTTATTTTTTTTAATAATTGCATATCAGTTGCAACCAAAATGAGAGAGCAAGATGGATTATGTAATCTTAAAAAAGAGGATATCTACCTCCGATTGAAATATACAGTGTATATTTGCACATGTATATGCTTGTAAATACACAGAATTTCATCTTAAAGGGGAATTATAGTGGTGCTGAGCCCAAACCCCCCCTCTGGGTGAGGACCTAAACCACTAGGGTGCTCACCCCTGAGTTCTATCAAAATGTGGCTGCCAAAGACCACCTTGTAATGCCGGTCTAAACTCATCTCTCAATAGTTCTGGAATTTGTCTAATGGGAAGACACACACTACCGTCCATTTATAGTAACATAGTAATACATGTTGAATAAAGACATGCGTCCACCAAGTCCAACCTTGTCACCCTCCTTTTTTAACCCTACCTAACAGTTGATCTAGAGGAAGGCAACAAAACCCAGCTAAAAATAGGGGGGGGGGGGATTTCCTTCCTGACTCCAAATGGCAATCGGAAAGTATCCCTGGATCAACCAGAACTGCAGTATATGTATTAATACCAGTAATTATCAATATTTTTTATTTTTAGAAACTTATCTAGCCCACTTTTAAAGCTATTCAATGAACTTGCCATTACCACATCTGGAAGACCGTTCCACAGTTTCACCGTTCTCACTGTAAAGAAACCTTTCCTAACCTGAAGATGAAACTTCTTTTCTTCCAATCTTAAAAGATTTCCATGTGTCCTTTGATATGACCTATTAGTGAACAATGCATCAGAGATTTTATTGTATGGCCATTAATATATTTATATAAAGTGATCATATCCCCACACAAATGCTGCTTCTCTAATGTAAACAACCCTAACTTGTCTTATCGGCCTGCATAGTCCCTTTATTATTTTAGTTGCCCTTCTCTGAACTGCTTCCATTTCCAAGATGTCCCCTTTGTATATGGGATTCCAAAACTGCACCGCATATTCCAAATGAGGTCTTACCAGTGCCTTGTAAAGAGGGAGAATAATGTTTTTTTTTCTCTTGAATCTATTCCCTTCTTTATACAAGAAAATATATTGCTAGCTCTAGCCGTTGCTGTCTGGCATTGTTTGCTACAGCTAAGTCTGTTATCTACCAGAACCCCCAAATCTTTTTTCAGTCGAGATTCACTTAACACAGAGTTATTTGGTGTAGGTGGCACTGGAATTGCTAAACCCACCTTACATTTGTCAACATTGAATCTCATCTGGCATTCTGCTGCCCAATTTGATAATCTATCTATGTCAGCCTGCAGCAATTGCACATCATTTGAAGTTTCCAGAACTCTGCATAGTTTAGCGTCATCAGCAAAGACCTTGCACTCAATGCCCCCTTCTAAATAATTTATAAACAGATTAAAAAGAAGTGGCCCCAGTATGGGACCCTGAGGCATTCCACTTAGAACATAAGCCCACATAGATGTAGCTTCATTGACCACCACTCTCTGTTTGCAATCCAGTAACCAATTCTCTATCCATGTACAATTTTTTTTTCTAGGATTTCAGTCCTCAGTTTATACATTAGTCACCTATGTGGCACAGTATTAAAATCTTTAGCAAAATCCAAGTACAGCACATCTTCTACTATGCCAGAATTGAAATTCTTACTCACTTCTTCATAAAAACCAAGTAAATTTGTCTGGCACAATCTATTTCTCATAAATCCATGCTGACTACTACTAATAAGATCAGTTCTGGAGACAAAGTCAAAGTTAACACCTTCTCTACCACTGATGTTAGGCTTAAGGATGTGTTCCTTCCGGTGCTGGGGCTTTATTGATATTAACTTTGTCTAATTGTTTCTGTACCTTATCCTCTGTCAGCCAGAGTGAATATTCCTCATTTATACCCTTCATATTATTACAGTCCCTGCTATAAGGACTAGGATTCTCTATAGTGAATCTGAGGGAAACAAATGGTCTAGCACATTAGCCGTCTCTGCATCCTCTATAACCAGCACGGTGGCTCAGTGGTTAGCACAGATGCCTTGCAGTGCTGAGGTCCTGAGTACGATTCCACCCTTGGACACATCTGCAAGGAGGTTGTATGTTCTCCCCGTGCTTGTGTGGGTTTCCTCCGGGCACTCCAGTTTCCCCCACGATCATAAAGACATACTGATAGGTTGTATGTGTACATAAAGGCATAAGATTGTAAGCTCTTCATGGCTTGAGTAAATAATTGGAAAGTGCTGGGGAATATGTAGTGCTATATAAGAAATAAAATACATACATAATTGTCTCTTAAAGGAGAGCTAAAGCCTCAAAAAATGAGGGTTACTTTAAAATCTGCTGTCTTACCTTTAAAACAAGCCTCGGATATCATCTCTAAATGCAGCCTTTTAGAAATTATTGTGCTGAATAGGTTTACAATTCCTGACTATTTGCCATTTTGACATTTTTCAGACTTGTAGCTCTTTAAAAATAATAGAGAATTTAGTGGATTGACCAGTTGTCAATGTAGGGGCTTCCTCATTGTTCTAGCAGTATGTTTGCAGCATGCAGGCTTATGCAAGTACATACAAGTCAAAGGGTACAAGTGATGAGACTCTGGCTTCTGGAAAGAGGAAATGTTTCATTTTAGCAATATTACTTCTGAAAGTCTACAATTAGAAATGTTATCCATTGCTCATTATTAAATAAAAAACAGGCTTTTGGTTTACTCAAACTTGTCCGGAGACGAGCTTTAAAGCTCTCCATTTATTTTTAGTACTTTTAAACTCTGAAAAGATTATACAGTAAGTCTATTTGCATTAAGTTGGGTGAATTAATAGGATTCTTTTTTTTCTGACACATTACTGGCTATTAAAACATTTTTAATTAGTTCAAGATTCACAATATACGCTAAAAGAGTTCTCACATAAGTGAACATTATTTGTTTTCCCTGTTGATTTGTTCATATTATACTATGCAGTCTCTGTATCTTACAGTTCAATTGTTAACATCCCCCCCCCCCCCCCCCCCCCCCCCCCCCAAAAAAATGATTAACCAGCATTATTAAAAAGTAGAATATCCCAGTTGTGACAGGGAACAACACTTGTAACAACAACTACTGTTATGTATAAACCCTTTTCTTTACTACTTTCATAGGTGTGCATCAATTACTCTAAACTTTAGTTGTCTCATTCTTGTAATTTACATCATAATGGAAATAGCCTGGGAAATCTATCAATACAACTGTTACTCTGTTTTAACACAGACAGAGACCCACTTTCTAATTTTTTTGTACTAGTATACATCAAAACTCATAATTCCACGCCAAAACCTGGTCCTGTTCTGCATCCCCACTAGACAGAGATGGTCCTTTAGATTACACTTTTTTATAAGCAGGTTGTTAAATAATGTTATATATTATCACAATTACACTTACTTCTCCACCCTCCCTACCCTATTATTCTTTTCATTAAAAGTACCCAACGTACTAAACCTAAACCACTAGGTCTTCACCCCTGGGTTTACTAAAAATCAGCGTTTTCCCTTACCTAAAGTTTTTCTTGCTGGCCAAAGGGCTGAACTTCTCACTAGAGACTCCTGCTTGAGCTGTTAATCAAATCCCTTAACAGCATGCCGTTGTAGTGTATAGGCTTACACAAGTTTTACAGCAAGTCCCCCAATGACTTCTTCCTGCTCACTAAAATGCTGGGCAAATACTGGGTTAAAACATAAGTAAAGGGAAGGAGAATGAAATGTCTTTCACCAATTTATTGCCTGTCAAAGGGAGGTCGGGCTGCAGTGATAAGGCAGGACTCAGGTCTCTCCTAACTCTCTCCCTCCCATTCCTTATGTAGCCAGTGTCTCCAAAACAACAGACATTTGCTCTCTACAGGCTTACAAATCAACGTTTTATTTTTTTTGTTGTTGTTTTTTTTTAC
Source organism: Hymenochirus boettgeri (assembly GCA_019447015.1). Taxonomy (NCBI): domain Eukaryota; kingdom Metazoa; phylum Chordata; class Amphibia; order Anura; family Pipidae; genus Hymenochirus; species Hymenochirus boettgeri. Next base: position 139,079,445 of record CM033471.1, on the reverse strand, counting down.
AAAAGAGTGAAGTGTAGGAGGATTAATGAGCATGAGCAGCTTGTTTCACAGGCTTGGTTCACAGACTATATGAATGGGGGAATGACCAGAGAGGGGAGGGGGAGTGGGGAGCTCTGCAGTAAATCAGAGTGTGTGCAAACAAGGAGCCAGAGAGGAATGTAGCATACACTAACCTTGTCTGGATTGGTGCAATCTATAAATTTCACTATAGAAACCCTTTAACGTTATCATACCATAGCTTCAACAAAAGTATCCTAGCACCACTGCCATATCAGGGGGGCAGTAGTGAATATGTTACAACTAGAAATTAACTTTCATTCCGGGGAACTTGCTGACATCTGTTTAAAACCCAATTGAAGCAGAATTTTTCTGATTTTCGTTCTCGATGTGCAAAGCTTCAATGTAACCCTTGACTTTCCAAATTTTCAATTTTGAGTTTATATTTTTTATTGTGATTTCCAAATGTTCTATCTTTCGAATTTTCGATAACTTCTGATCTTTGGAACTACTGGAAATTCTGCTGGATCCTCATATTTTTTAAAATAAACTGGGTTTGTTTGGAAACCAGTACTTAGTAACATACATAGTAATTAAGGTTGAATAAAGACATACGTCCATCAAGTCCAACCTATTCACCCTCTTTTTTTTTTTTTTTTAACCCTACCTAACAGTTGATCCAGAGGAAGGCAAAAAAAACAGCTAAAAAGGGGGAAAAAATTCCTTCCTGACTCCAAACGGCAATCGGAAAGTATCCCTGGATCAACCAGATCTATATGCATTAATACCAGTAATTCTCAATATTTTTTAGTTTTAGAAACTTATCCAGGCTTTTTTTAAAGCTATTCAATGAACTTGCCATTACCACATCTGCTGGAAGACAGTTCCACAGTTTCACCGTTCTCACTGTAAAGAAACCTTTCCTAACCGGAAGATGAAAAATCTTTTTTTCCAACCTTTAAGGATGTCCACGAGTCCTTTGATATGACCTATTATTAAACAATGCACCAGAGAGTTCATTGTATGGGCCATTAATATATTTGTATAAGGTTATCATGTCCCCACGCAAACGTTGCTTCTTCAATGTAAACAGCCCTAACTTGTCTAATCTGCCTGCATATTCAAGCCCCTCCATTCCCCATATTAATTTAGTTGCCCTTCTCTGAACTGCCTCAGTTTCCAAGATGTCCCTTTTGTATATGGGATTTCAAAACTGCACCGCATATTCCAAATGAGGCCTTACCAGTGCCTTGTAAAGAGGGAGAATAATATTTTTCTCTCTTGAATCTATTCCTCTCTTTATACAAGACAATATCTTGCTAGCTCTAGCCGTTGCTACTTGGCATTGTTTGCTATAGCTAAGTGTTATCAACAAGAACCCCCCATTTTTTTTCCAAATTCACCGTACAATATGACCCAGAGGAAATATCATTCCTAGACGTAAAAGTCAAAAAAGCTCACTTAATGTTAAATACTGATCTGTATGTAAAACAAACTGATAAAAATAATATGTTGGAAGCATCTAGTTTTCACCCAAAAAGTACTATTAAAGCCATACCTATGGGGCAGCTTCTTAGAGTAAGAAGGAACGTCTCAGATGAGGAAACCTGTAAAATAAGAATAGAACAGATGTCACAAAAATTTAAACAAAGAGGTTACCATAAAAAAACGGTACATCTAGCAGCAAAAAAAGCGCTAGAAACACCCAGATCAATGGTGCTTAAAAACAATAGGAAAACAGCACAGTCCAAGGACAGTAAAATAACATATGTGTCAACTTATAATACACAATCGGGAAAAATTAAAAATATCATAAGAAAGTATTGGAATGTGCTAAAAAATGACGAAAAAGTGGGCAAACTGTTTAAAGAACAGCCAATATTTGCGTACAAAAATGGAAGCAGCTTAGGCAAACAGTTGGTTCATTCAGATTATAGAAAAGAGAAAAAGAAGGAAATTGAAAAAACAAAACGAATAGGAACCTTCCCATGCCTTAGCTGCCAGGCATGTACAGCAATAATTAAAGGAGAAACAGTATCACACCCATCACAAGGTAACCAAATAAAATTAAAACACTTTGCTAGTTGTCTTACTATGGGAGTAATATACATGTTAAAATGCCCATGTGGCTTAGCCTATGTAGGCAAGACAAAAAGACAAATAAGAACCCGCATAGGCGAACATAAAAGGGACACAACAAAGTGTAATCTGGAGAAAAATGAAAGAGTGACATCAGTTTCTAAACACTTTAAAATACAGGGACACAATGCAGCCCAAGTCAGATGGATGGTGTTGGAAGTAGTAGAAAAAGCATCCAGGGGAGGAGATTACGACAAAAAGCTCCTACAGAGAGAGATACACTGGATACACTATCTCAACACCATGCATCCAAAAGGCCTCAATGAGGAAATGAACTTTAGATGCTTCTTGTAAATACTTACCAAGTTCACTTTATCCACAGGAATGAAAGGGAAGATAATCTGGAAAAGAACAAATAAAATAGAAACATAAAGAAAGAAGAAAACAATAACATATATAAAAAATCAAGTAGTAGATCCAAAGGTGGTTTTAGATTATATTGTTTGTACATTGTTTTTAACACCAGTAGCAAAGTATATCTGTTGTATTCAATTAGATCAACTGGACTTGAAATGTAGTTCTTGAAGACGTTTCGCTAGTCATCCGACTGGCTTTCTCAATTCAGAATGACTTGTACAAGAATCTGTGGCAATTATGTACCCTGGAAAATCCCAATTAGCATATCACAGCCAGGTGTTAAGGGTGTGATTAGATAGTGGCTAAGAGGTGTTATAGGAACGCCCAGAGTAAGGTGTTAAAACAGCATTGTACATGGCAGACAGTTGGTGTCGAACCCCCCCACCTCTATTTAGGCTTGGTTTCTTTATTTTCACATAAATGGCCTCCTTGACACCTCTCTTAAACCAATCACATTCCTTTGCCAATATGTCAACATTACAATCTTCAAAGGTATGTCCTTTATCCTGCATCAACGTATGGCCCAGCACAGAAGAGCCAATTCCTCAGGTCAGGACTCAGCCGTGTATCTGCATCTTAAGGATTTATACATTAGTCGCCTATGTGGCACAGTATCAAAAGCTTTTGCAAAATCCAAATATACCACATCCACTGCTGTGCCTGAATCTAACTTCTTACTCACTTCTTCATAAAAACCAATTAAATTTGTCTGGCAGGATCTATTTCTCATAAATCCATGCTGACTACTACTAATAAGATGATCTCTGGAGACAAAGTCAAGGATATGATCCCGTAACAAAGTTTCCATCACCTTCCCTACCACTGATGTTAGGCTTACAGGTCTATAGTTACCAGGCTGTGAACGACTACCTTTTTTGAATATTGGTATTACATTGGCTTTTTTCCAATCCAGCGGCACATCTCCAGACCCAAGCGAATCCGAAAAGATGAGAAACAGTGGTCTAGATAGAACTGAACTAAGCCCTTTTAAAATCCGAGGATGCAATCCATCTGGTCCTGGGGCTTTATTGATATTAACTTTGTCTAATTGGTTCCATACCATATCCTCTGTTAGCCAATGTGAATACTCTTCATTTCTTCCCTGCATATTATTACAATCCCTGCTGTAACGACAAGGATTCTCAACAGTAAAAACCGATGTAAAAAAACGGTTTAGCAGATTAGCCTTTTCGGCATCCTCTACAATCACCTCAGCTCCATTATTTAATGGTCCCACATTCTCAGTCCACATCTTTTTACCATTTATATACTTAAAAAACATTTTGGGGTTGGACTTGCTTTGTTCGGCGATCCGTATTTCATTTTCTATTTTAGCTAGTTTAATTGCTTTCTTGCACTCTTTATTACAGCTTTTGTACTCCCTGTAAGCCTGCTCTGTGCCCTCTGTTTTCAAAATTTTAAAAGCCTTTTTCTTTTTTTCCATTTCTCTTTTTACCTGAGCATTAAGCCATGCAGGAGTGGACCTAATTCTTTTACACTTGTTACCTAAAGGTACAGATTTAGAAATGTAATAGTTTAATATCCCTTTAAAAGTGGTCCACATATGCTCAGTAGCTTTATCTTATTTAATAGAGTATTACAGTTCCCAGGATCCCAAGACGCATAAGAAATATAAATATTACATGTTAATGAATGTTAGAACAACATTAGAACAAAATTTTAAAAAGTGAGATCTACAAGTCACAGAATCCCTTGCCCTTGGTTAAAGGCTTGGCAATTAAAACATAAATTATATATTTAAAATAAAAAAACAAATCAACATTGTGTTGACAGATTTTAATTTCAAATTTAGACAATTTTAAACACCTAAATGACCCAACACCAGGTGTTTGTTGAAATACCGTAAATATTATTTTACAATATATTTCATAAAAAATAGCTCTGCAGCTCCATTTTAGTCAATGAAAACTGATCACTTGCATGAAATCTGTGCAATCTGCAGCATGCATTAAAATGGTGACTTTTTATTTATTTACAAAGCTGGGTAACGATTGAACTTGTTTAGCAATTCTTAAGGAAGCACCATGTAAAATCCAAAGGTACTAGTACATTTATAGCTGAAAAGTGATAATTCCCAACTTATAGTATTTGAGGTTGAATAAAGACATACATCCATCCAGTCCAACCCATCTAGCAATATCCTCATTTCCTGCCACACTGTTGATCCAAAGGAAGGCAAACACCCCCCCCCCCACCACCACCACCACCAAATTTATGAAGGGGGGGAAAATTCCTTCCTGACTCCAAGTGGCAATCGGAAATTACCCTGGATCAACTCTACTTTATGTATCAATACCAGTAACTTGCAACATTCCTTGTTTGCAGAAACTCATCCAGCTTTTTTTTTTAAACTGACCAATGAACCTGCCATAACAACATCCACTGGAAGACCGTTCCATAGCTTTACCGTTCTCACAGTGAAAAACCCTTTCCGAGCTTGAAGCCTAAACCTTTTTTCTTCAAGTCTTAAGGGATGTCCTCGTGTCCTTTGACATGTTTTATTGGTGAACAATGCCCCAGATAGTTTATTGTATGGCCCGTTAATGTATTTATACACAGTAATCATATCCCCACTGTTCAACTTCCAACAACTTCAGAAAGATATATCTTCAATATGAAATCACTGCTGCGTGCTATATTTATGTTAGTAAATAAAGAAACATACAGGGTTGTTCAATAAAAGTTCTTATCTTTTAAAATGGTGCTAATTTTGCCTCAACCAATCAAAACGTATTTAACATTTCAAAGCTAACATCTGATTGGTTTGGGCAAAATCAGCACCATTATAAACGATAAGAACTTTTATTGAATAACCCTGATAGTATTTCTACAGTATTTTCTACAAGCCTGAAGTTTCTACGGTAGAAGTACAGTTTTATTGTTTAGCTATATTGTGGATTTATATATACAGCTTTGAACAGTCTCGTGTTGACCATTAGGCACTGAAGGCACACACCTGTGTTTGCATTGCATTGACTTTTTGTTCCCCCACTTTTGACACTTTGTAGCACATTGTATTTTAAAAAAAGTATCTGACAACTCATGTGGTACAGTTACTATATTAAACAAGTTATGATTTATTGCAGTTCAAATAGAGAGCTTACATTACACTGTTTTATAATATTATGTTTTATAGTACTTGTGAATAAACATTTTAAGATTTTTTTTCTCTATACCTAATTATGTTTTTTTTATTTTTTTAGGTATGATGTTGATTCGAAGAGTACTAACCTAGCAAAGCATGTAAGTTTCTAAATACCTGTTCTTGCTTTTCTTTACATATTGTTGTTAACCGTATTATATTCATCAACTTAAAAAGTAACCACAAATTTATTTTAATTTAATTTTTTAATTAAAATCAAAATAACATTCAGAAAAATGTGATATACAGTATTATTCCATTAGTTAAGTACAATTCCCCATATCTAATGTTGACAGGTTAGGTGCAAACTACAGTATAAGATAGTAAGAAGTAAAAGTGGTAAGTCCAACACACATGGTTGGCTTTGCAAAATGGTAGGTTTATTAACCAGTTTAGTGACGCACCAATATTGGGCCTCATGTGCCTGTCCTCAAGTGAGCAAGCCACTTGAACCATGATTGTCTGGTAGCAGCATTGAATCGGTACTTGGCTAAACCACCAATACAACCATCTAATTTGTTGTGGCCTTAGGTACATCACAAGGGTAATTTTCCCCCAAAATTGCAAAATATAAAATTGTCTTGTGCTTGTGAAGGTTCTCATTCATCCAGGTCATGGTATATCTGTTGTATTAAATTAGATCAACTGGACTTGAAGTTTAGTTCTTGAAGACGTTTCGCTAGTCATCCGACTGGCTTTCTCAATTCAGAATGACTTGTACAAGAATCTGTGGCAATTACCCCGGAAAATCCCAATTAGCATATCACAGCCAGGTGTTAAGGGCGTGATTGTTTGTACAATCATTCTGAATTGAGAAAGCCAGTCGGATGACTAGCGAAATGTCTTCAAGAACTAAACTTCAAGTCCAGTTGATCTAATTGAATACAACAGATATAAAATTGTCTTACAATTCAGTAACCACTTTGATAAATTTGCTATATTGTGTTATGTACTTTAGAGAAGTATTTCCCAACTAGGTCTCCAAGAGAAATTGCTAGGGGTTCCTCTAGGGATAGTAACAGGAACTATAAAAGGGGTTTAGATATTCTTTAACCCTTTCACTGCCAGCAGAATTCCCCACTGTGCGTGCGTTAACTGCCAGAAGAATTTTCAGGATTTTAGACACATTTGGTTCAGTCAAAGTTTACAGTAGGAAACCCCCAGTTAATCAGGAATATTATACATTGTTTTTTTCAGCACAAAGTGTACTTTAACATGGTAACAAAATTTTGTAATTTTTTGGAAATTTTACTGGAATTCTGGGTAAAATATGTCAAAAAAATTAAAAATGTGCTAATTTTCATGGATTTTTCCCATTTTTATTTATAGTTGCCTTAAGGTTACACACAAATATCTTACAGTTTCTAAAAGCTCTGATACTCCCGAGTACAACGATACCAGATATATGTAGGTACCCCACTTTTCCTGTACAGGAGACCCCCCCAAACTAAAACTGCACCTTCAAAAATATTACACCAAATTGAAATGTATAACCACTTCTGACGGTTAACATAGAATACCCACAACTGAGATATTTTTAGAAACCACATACCCACAGGATATTATGAGTGAGGTAAGTTTCGATAAAAATGCAGATACCCAGGCGCAGCTCTTTGTCCAATTGTAAGTTATTTTCTCACATTTTCCTTTTTTCCAGAACTATAAATCAGAGACAAAATCAAATGCGAATTTCAGCTACAAACTTTACAGAGGTATGGAGTGCTGAAGGTGTGTAGATTCTGAGAATTTTTTTGTTTTGGGGGCTATTTCCAAGTTAGAGGGGTGGTTAGTTTGAAAAATCTGGAAAATGCTGTTACGGCCCACTGCGCATTGTCTCACTTACCATGTTGTGTGTATACCCATGCATATGGCATTCCGTTTGATTCTGGACATTTAGGAGATTGATATGGCAAGTTGTTTTTTTTACATTACATGGGGTTTTGGTGTTGATTTTGTAACTTTGAAATGTATTTTTCTCTATTTTCTCCAAAAAATTGTGTAGAAAAGCGAAATTCTACGAAGAACTGCGCCCACACCATTGATGGTATGAATGAACGAACTACAGTGTTACGTAGCTGAAGGTGTGTAGATTCTGAGAATAGTTTTTGGGGGGTTATTTCCAAGTTAGAGGGGTGTTCAGTTTGAAAAATCTGGGAAAATGCTGTATTGGCCCACTGCACAATCTCACTTTTTGACTAGTCGCTTCCACGTCCGTGTGTGTAACCATGCATATGGCATACCATTTGATTCTGGACATTTAGGAGATTGATATTTGGTAAGTTTTTTTTACATTACATGGGGTTCTGGTGTGAACTTTGAAATGTATTTTCATAAAATTTGTAAAAGTGCAAAGCTAACAAAGAACTGCACAAACGGTATTGATGGTATGACTGAACGAACTACATCGTTACATAGCTGAAGGTCTGTAGATTCTGAGAATATATAGTTTGGGGGGGTATTTTCAAGTTAGAGGGGTGTTCAGTTTGAAAAATCTGGAAAATGCTGTTATTGGCCCACTGTGCATCATTTTATTTTTTGACTAGTCGCTTCCATTTTGTGTGTATAACCATGCATATGGCATACCGTTTGGTTCTGGACATTTAAGGAGATTGATATTTGGAAAGGTTTTTTTTTTTTACATTACATGGGTTTTGGTGTGATTTTGTAACTTTGAAATGTATTTTTCTCTATTTTTCCTGAAAATCGTGTAGAAATGCGAATTTCTATGAAGAACTGCGCCCACACCATTGATGGTATGAATGAACAAAGTACAGCATTATGTAGCTGAAGGTGTGTAGATTTCAGAAATAAATAGTTTGTGGGGGTTATTTCTGTGTTACGGGGGTGTTTTGTGGGAAAACACTGCAGACTTTTCAAATTCGGAGTTGGCTAAATTTTGTGCTGTTTCTGAGCCATCATGCATTGTCTCACTTCGTGGCTATTCGATTCCACGTCCGATGTGAACCACGCATATGGCAACCGTTTGATTCAAGACATTTGGGAGATTGATATTTAGTATCTTTTTTTTACATCCATGAGGTTTTGGCATGATTTCTACCTTTTGAAGTTGTTTTTTGTTAATTTTTTTAGAAAAAGTTTGAACTTTACGAAGAACTGCGCCAACACATTGGTAGTATGAATGAACAAACTATAGCGTTACATAGGTAAAGGTGTGTTAGATTTCAGGAATATATAGTTTGTGGGGTTGATTTCTGAGTTAGGGGTGTGGTTTTTGGGAAAAACTGCAGTACAGGAGACCCCCCCAAACTGAAACTGCACCTTCAAAAATATTACACCAAATTGAAATGTATAAACATTTCTGACAGTTAAACTGCAGTTAACGCACAGACGTTCAGTTAACGCACAGACTGTTCAAATACAGAGTTTGGACGACATTATTTTTGCTGTTAACTGGCATTTGGCATTGGTCCAGCTCTGGGTTAGTTGGTAGCCAGGTCTCTGGGGATACCCATGAATGTGGCACAACGTTTTATTCAGGAGGGGTTGGGCTTTTATATTTGGATGCGTTTGAACTTTCCTCCACCAGTTTCTTTTTTTTTTTTTTTTTTTTTTTCTCTCTTGATCTATTCCTTACTTTATACAAGACAATATCTTGACGCTCAGCCGTTGCTACTTGGCATTGTTTGCTATAGCAGTGTATCAACAAGAACCCCCATTTTTTCCAAATTCACCGTACAAATGGACCCAGAGGAAATATCATTCCTAGACGTAAAAGTCAAAAAAGCTCACTTAAGTTAAATACTGATCTGTATGTAAACAAAACTGATAAAAATAATATGTTGGAAGCATCTAGTTTCACCCAAAAAGTACTATTAAAGCCATACCATGGGGCAGCTTCTTAGAGTAAGAAGGAACGTCTCAGATGAGGAACCTGTTAAATAAGGAAATAGAAACGATGTCACAAAAATAAACAAAGAGGTTACCATAAAAAAAACGGTACATCTAGCAGCAAAAAAAGCGCTAGAACACCCAGATCATGGTGCTTAAAAAACAATGGAAAACAGCACGTCCAAGGACAGTATAAAATAACATATGTGTCAACTTATAATACACAATCGGGAAAAATTAAAAATCATAAGAAAAGTATTGGAATGTGCTAAAAAAATGACAAAAAGGGGCAAACTGTTAAAGAACAGCCATATTTGCGTACAAAAATGGAAGCAGCTTAGGCAAACAGTTGGTTCATTCAGATATAGAAAGAGAAAAAAGAAGGAAATTGAAAAAAACAAAACGAATAGGAACCTTCCCATGCCTTAGCTGCCAGGCATTACAGCAATAATTAAAGGAAGAAACAGTACACACCCATCACAAGGTAAACAATAAAAATTAAAACACTTTGCTAGTTGTCTTACTATGGGAGGAATATACATGTTAAAATGCCCATGTGGTTAGCCATGTAGGCAAGACAAAAAGACAAATAAGAACCCGCATAGGCGAACATAAAAGGGACATTAAAGTGTAATCTGGAGAAAAATGAAAAGGTGACATCAGTTTCTAAACACTTTAAAATACAGGGACACAATGCAGCCCAAGTCAGATGGATGGTGTGGAAGTAGTAGAAAAAGCATCCAGGGGAGGAGATTACGACAAAAAGCTCCTACAGAAGAGATACACTGGATACACTATCTCAAAACACCATGCATCCAAAAGGCCTCAAGAGGAATGAACTTTAGATGCTTCTTGTAATACTTACCAAGTTCACTTTATCCACAGGAATGAAAGGGAGATACTGGAAAAGAAACAAATAAAATAGAAACATAAAGAAAGAAGAAAACAATAACATATATAAAAAATCAGTAGTAGATCCAAAGGTGGTTTTAGATTGCAATGTTTTAGATTATATTGTTTTGTACATTGTTTTAACACCAGTAGCAAAGTATATATGTTGTATTCAATTAGATCAACTGGACTGAAAGTAGTTCTTGAAGACGTTCGCTAGTCATCCGACTGGCTTCTCAATCAGAATGACTTGTACAAGAATCTGTGGCAATTATGTACCCGGAAAATCCCAATTAGCATATCACAGCCAGGTGTTAAGGTGTGTGATTAGATAGTGGCTAAGAGGGGTTATAGGAACGCCCAGAGTAAGGTGTTTAAAACAGCATTGTACATGGCAGACAGTTGGTGTCGAACCCCCCCACCTCTATTTAGGTTGGTTTCTTATTTCACACATAAATGGCCTCCTTGACACCTCTTAAACCAATCACATTCCTTTGCCAATATGTCAACATTACAATCTTCAAAGGATGTCCTTTATCCTGCATCAACGTATGGCCCAGCACAGAAGAGCAATTCCTCAGGTCAGGACTCAGCCGTGTACTGCATCTTAAGGATTTATACATTAGTCGCCTATGTGGCACAGTATCAAAAGCTTTTGCAAAATCCAAATATACCACATCCCCTGCTGTGCCTGAATCTAACTTCTTACTCACTTCTTCATAAAAACCAATTAAATTGTCTGGCAGGATCTATTTTCTAAATCCATGCTGACTACTACTAATAAGATGATCTCTGGAGACAAAGTCAAGGATATGATCCGTAACAAAGTTTCCATCACTTCCCTACCACTGATGTTAGGCTTACAGGTCTATAGTTACCAGGCTGTGAACAACTACCTTTTTGAATATTGGTTATACATTGGCTTTTTTCAATCCAGCGGCACATTCCAGACCCAAGCGAATCCGAAAAGATGAGAAAAGTGGTCTATGATAGAACTGAACTAAGCCCTTTTAAAATCCGAGGATGCAATCCATCTGGTCCTGGGGCTTATTGATATTAACTTTGTCTAATTGGTTCCATACCATATCCTCTGTTAGCCAATGTGAATACTCTTCATTTCTTCCCTGCATTTATTACAATCCCTGCTTTAACGACAAGGATTCTCAACAGTAAAAAACCGATGTAAAAAAACGGTTTAGCAGATTAGCCTTTTCGGCATCCTCTACAATCACCTCAGCTCCATTATTAATGGTCCCACATTCTCAGTCCACATCTTTTTACCATTTATATACTTAAAAAACATTTTGGGGTTGGATTGCTTTGTTCGGCGATCCGTATTTCATTTTCTATTTTAGCTAGTTTAATTGCTTTCTGCACTCTTTATTACAGCTTTTGTACTCCCTGTAAGCCTGCTCTGTGCCTCTGTTTTCAAAATTTTAAAAGCCCTTTTTTTTTTTTCCATTTCTCTTTTTACCTGAGCATTAAGCCATGCAGGAGTGGACCTAATTCTTTTACACTTGTTACCTAAAGGTACAGATTTAGAAATGTAATAGTTTAATATCCCTTTAAAAGTGGTCCACATATGCTCAGTAGCTTTATCTATTTAATAGAGTATTACAGTTCCCAGGATCCCAAGACGCATAAGAAATATAAATATACATGTTAATGAATGTTAGAACAACATTAGAACAAAATTTTAAAAAGTGAGATCTACAAGTCACAGAATCCCTTGCCCTTGGTTAAAGGCTTGGCAATTAAAACATAAATTATATATTTAAAATAAAAAAACAAATCAACATTGGCGTTACAGATTTTAATTTCAAATTTAGACAATTTTAAACACCTAAATGACCCAACACCAGGTGTTTGTTGAAATACCGTAAATATTATTTTACAATATATTTCATAAAAAATAGCTCTCAGCTCCATTTTAGTCAATGAAAACTGATCACTTGCATGAAATCTGTGCAATCTGCAGCATGCATTAAAATGGTGACTTTTTATTTATTTACAAAGCTGGGTAAAGATTGAACTGTTTAGCAATTCTTAAGGAAGCACCATGTAAAATCCAAAGGTACTAGTACATTTATGCTGAAAAGTGATAATTCCCAACTTATAGTATTGAGGTTGAATAAAGACATACATCCATCCAGTCCAACCCCTAGCAAATCCTCATTTCTGCCACACTGTTGATCCAAAGGAAGGCAAACACCCCCCCCCCACCACCACCACACCAAATTTATGAAGGGGGGGAAAATTCCTTCCTGACTCAAGTGGCAATCGGAAATTACCCTGGATCAACTCTACTTTATGTATCAATACCAGTAACTTGCAACATTCCTTGTTGGCAGAAACTCATCCAGCTTTTTTTTTTAAACTGACCAATGAACCTGCCATAACAACATCCACTGGAAGACCGTTCCATAGCTTTACCGTTCTCACAGTGAAAAACCCTTTCCGAGCTTGAAGCCTAAAACTTTTTTCTTCAAGTCTTAAGGGATGTCCTCGTGCTTGACATGTTTTATTGGTGAACAATGCCCCAGATAGTTTATTGTATGGCCCGTTAAAGTATTTATACACAGTAATCATATCCCCACTGTTCAACTTCCAACAACTTCAGAAAGATATATCTTCAATATGAAATCACTGCTGCGTGCTATATTTATGTTAGTAAATAAAGAAACATACAGGGTGTTCAATAAAAGTTCTTATCTTTTAAAATGGTGCTAATTTTGCCTCAACCAATCAAAACGTATTTAACATTTCAAAGCTAACATCTGATTGGTTTGGGCAAAATCAGCACCATTATAAACGATAAGAACTTTTATTGAATAACCCTGATAGTATTTCACAGTATTTCTACAAGCCTGAAGTTTCTACGGTAGTGTAGAGTACAGTTTTATTGTTTAGCTATATTGTGGATTTATATATACAGCTTTGAACAGTCTCGTGTTGACCATTAGGCACTGAAGGCACACACCTGTGTTTGCATTGCATTGACTTTTTGTTCCCCCACTTTTGACACTTTGTAGCACATTGTATTTTAAAAAAAGTATCTGACAACTCATGTGGTACAGTACTATATTAAACAAGTTATGATTTATTGCAGTTCAAATAGAGAGCTTACATTACACTGTTTTATAATATTTTTTTATAGTACTTGTGAATAAACATTTTAAGATTTTTTTCTCTATACCTAATTATGTTTTTTTATTTTTTTAGGTATGATGTTGATTCGAAGAGTAATAACCTAGCAAAGCATGTAAGTTTCTAAATACCTGTTCTTGTTTTCTTTACATATTGTTGTTAACCGTTTATTATATTCAACACTTAAAAAGTAACCACAAATTTTTTAATTTAATTTTTTAATTAAAATCAAAATAACATTCAGAAAAATGTGATATACAGTATTATTCCATTAGTTAAGTACAATTCCCATATCTAATGTTGACAGGTTAGGTGCAAAATACAGTATAAGATAGTAGAAGTAAAAGTGGGTAAGTCCAACACACATGGTTGGCTTTGCAAAATGGTAGGTTTATTAACCAGTTTAGTGACGCACCAATATTGGGCCTCATGTGCCTGTCCTCAAGTGAGCAAGCCACTTGAACCATGATGTTGGTAGCAGCATTGAATCGGTACTTGGCTAAACCACCAATACAACCATCTAATTTGTTGTGGGCCTTAGGTACATCACAAGGGTAATTTCCCCCAAAATTGCAAAATATAAAATTGTCTTGTGCTTGTGAAGGTTCTCATTATCCAGGTCATGGTATATCTGTTGTATTAAATTAGATCAACTGGACTTGAAGTTTAGTTTGAAGACGTTTCGCTAGTCATCCGACTGGCTTTCTCAATTCAGAATGACTTGTACAAGAATCTGTGGCAATTACCCCGGAAAATCCCATTAGCTATTCACAGCCAGGTGTTTAGGGCGTGATTGCTGTACAATCATTCTGAATTGAGAAAGCCAGGGGATGACTAGCGAAATGTCTTCAAGAACTAAACTTCAAGTCCAGTTGATCTAATTGAATACAACAGATAAAAATTGTCTTACAATCAGTAACACACTTTGATAAATTTGCTATATGTGTTATGTACTTTAGAGAAGTATTCCCAACTAGGTCTCCAAGAGAAATTGCTAGGGGTTCCTCTAGGGATAGTAACAGGAACATATAAAGGGGTTTAGATATTCTTAACCCTTTCACTGCCAGCAGAATTCCCCACTGTGCGTGCGTTAACTGCCAGAAGAATTTTCAGGATTTTAGACACATTTGGTTCAGTCAAAGTTTACAGTAGGAAACCCCCAGTTAATCAGGAATATTATACATTGTTTTTTCAGCACCAAAGTGTACTTTAACATGGTAACAAAATTTGTAATATTTTTGGAAATTTTACTGGAATTCTGGGTAAAATATGTAAAAAAAATTAAAAAATGTGCTAATTTTCATGGATTTTTGCCATTTTTATTTATAGTTGCCTTAAGGTTACACACAAATATCTTACAGTTTCTAAAAGCTCTGATACTCCCGAGTACAACGATACCAGATATATGTAGGTACCCCACTTTTCCTGTACAGGAGACCCCCCCCAAACTAAAACTGCACCTTCAAAAATATTACACCAAATTGAAATGTATAACCACTTCTGACGGTTAACATAGAATACCCACAACTGAGATATTTTTAGAAACCACATACCCACAGGATATTATGAGTGAGGTAAGTTTCGATAAAAATGCAGATACCCAGGCGCAGCTCTTTGTCCAATTGTAAGTTATTTTCTCACATTTTCCTTTTTTCCAGAACTATAAATCAGAGACAAAATCAAATGCGAATTTCAGCTGAAAACTGTGGAGGAAAGTTCAAACGCATCTCAAATATAAAAGCCCAACCCCTCCTGAATAAAACGGTGTGCCACATTCATGGGTATACCCAGAGACATGGCTACCAACTAACCCAGAGCTGGACCAATGCCAAATGCCAGTAACAGCAAAAATAATTTCGTCCAAACTCTGTATTTGAACAGTCTGTGCGTTAACTGAACAGTCTGTGCGTTAACTGCAGTTTAACTGTCAGAAATGTTTATACATTTCAATTTGGTGTGTAATATTTTTGAAGGTGCAGTTTCAGTTTGGGGGGGTCTCCTGTACTGCAGTTTTTCCAAAAACCACACCCCAACTCAGAAATACACCCCACAAAAATATATTCCTGAAATCTACACACCTTACCTATGAACGCTATAGTTTGTTCATTCCTACTACCAATGGTGTTGGCGCAGTTCTTCGTAGAAGTTCAAACATTTTCTAAAAAATTAACAAAAAACAACTTCAAAAGGTAGAAATCATGCCAAAACCTCATGGAATGTAAAAAAAAAGATACTAAATTCAATCTCCCAAATGTCTTGAATCAAACGGTATGCCATATGCGTGGTTACACTGCGGACGTGGAATCAATAGCCACGAAGTGAGACAATGCATGATGGCTCAGAAAACGCACAAAATTTAGCCAACTCCGAATTTGAAAAGCTGCAGTGTTTTCACAAAAACACCCCCGTAACACGAAAAACCCCCACAAACTATTTATTTTGAAATTACACACCTTCAGCTACATAATGCTGTACTTTGTTCATTCATACCATCAATGGTGTGGGCGCAGTAGTTCTTCATAGAAATTCGCATTTCTACACGATTTTCAGGAAAAATAGAGAAAAAAACATTTCAAGGTACAAAATCACACCCACACCAAAACCCCATGTAATGTAAAAAAAAAACCTTTCCAAATATCAATCTCCTAAATGTCCAGAACCAAACGGTATGCCATATGCATGGTTATACACACAAAATGGAAGCGACTAGTCAAAAAATAAAATGATGCACAGTGGGCCAATAACAGCATTTTTCCAGATTTTTCTAACTGAACACCCCTCTAACTTGAAAATACCCCCCCCAAACTATATATTCTCAGAATCTACAGACCTTCAGCTATGTAACGATGTAGTTCGTTCAGTCATACCATCAATACCGTTTGTGCAGTTCTTTGTTGAGCTTTGCACTTTTACACAATTTTATGGAAAAATACATTTCAAAGTTCACACCAGAACCCCATGTAATGTAAAAAAAACTTACCAAATATCAATCTCCTAAATGTCCAGAATCAAATGGTATGCCATATGCATGGTTACACACACGGACGTGGAAGCGACTAGTCAAAAAGTGAGATTGTGCAGTGGGCCAATAACAGCATTTTCCCAGATTTTTCAAACTGAACACCCCTCTAACTTGGAAATAACCCCCCAAAACTATTCTCAGAATCTACACACCTTCAGCTACGTAACACTGTAGTTCGTTCATTCATACCATCAATGGTGTGGGCGCAGTTCTTCGTAGAATTTCGCTTTTCTACACAATTTTTTGGAGAAATAGAGAAAAATACATTTCAAAGTTACAAAATCACACCAAAACCCCATGTAATGTAAAAAAAAACTTGCCAAATATCAATCTCCTAAATGTCCAGAATCAAACGGAATGCCATATGCATGGGTATACACACAAACATGGAAGTGAGACAATGCGCAGTGGGCCGGTAACAGCATTTTCCAGATTTTTCAAACTAACCACCCCTCTAACTTGGAAATAGCCCCCAAAACAAAAAAATTCTCAGAATCTACACACCTTCAGCTACATAACTCTGTAGTTCGTTTATTCATACCATCAAGGGCGTGAGTGCAGTTCTTTGTAGAATTTCGCACTTTCACGATTTTCTGGAAAAATGGAGAAATATTAATTTCAAAGTTACAAAATTATGGCAAATTCCCATGTAATTTAAAAAAACTAACCAAATATCAATCTCCTAAATGTCCTGAATCAAACGGTATGCCACATGCATAGTTACATACAAGGACGTGGAAGCAACTAGTCACAAATTAAGACAATGCACAGTGGCTCAATTACAGCAATGTTCCAGAATTTTCACTGTAAACCCCCTCCAACTCAGAAATACCCCACACAAACTATATAGTTTTGGAATCTACAACAGTGCCATTTGTTTGTTCTCATACATGCAATCTTGTAGGCGCATTTCATAGTAGTATTTTGAAGAACAGACAAAACTCACACTTGATCCGGTGCCTGGAAAACCTGGAAAATATTTTTCAAATCTTCCTACCTTGCTGGATATCTTTGCCTCTGTGTCGTTGCCTATTTACATTACTGAGAAAATACTGATAGCTTTAGTAAGTGCAATGGAAGCTGAGCTTTTGAGGTGAAAAAAGTTTTGTAGCATCAGATCGAAAGCTGAATAATAAAATTCACTTTCTATTTCATCATTTGCCACATGCGCCCTTGAACCTACAAGCTTTGTCCCAGCACAAGACTAGGTGCTTTTAGTTTGGAGTTTAGTTGTTACGTCTCCAGTGTTTTTTCGGCACATCTTGAAAGATAAAAGCAGTTGTTAAGTGCAATACATATAACCATTTATACATTTACTGTACATACACCATAATGCATCACCCTGTTACTGGTGTATTTTACAGGAACCTCAAAAATCCTTGGGGGAAAAAAACAGCTGTTAGCATAACATTATTGAACAATAAAACACAATGTACCTTATGCCTCCCTTACAGTTAATAACTATTTTAACTAGGAGACCTTACCTGTCCCAACCCCAAAGCTATTTCAGAAATGACAAATGAACCCCGGAGCATGCCAGATAAGGGCCTAGGACACCCACAAATCCAGAGAGCCTCCTAATCCTATCTATCTTTCATAGTGCACCAAAGTATGGTAGCACTCAAAACAGTGCTTCAGACATAAAGCAGGCTTGCTAGGGCACTGAAGACAAAAATATCTTGTATCTCGCCTAGTCCCCTTTTTACGGCAAACCTTGCAGGCTCTCTGGGGATGCTGCTTATTAGGCGTGGGTGGAATGGTATCTAAAAAATGCTTTCCTACTAATCTAACTGCATTATCATCACTAGGCATCTCCGGGACCTGCTCTACACTACCAAACAACATAGCTGGAATAAGCTGCAGCTGGAACTTATAATAGGACAGTACAGGCTCTGGTACCACTGTCCTGTAAACAATATACGAATTATATAGGGCTATTTGCAAAAGATAAATGGCTAATTAATTGTACCAGGCCTTTGTTTTTCTGGTGGCATTGTAGTATTGGTGGATCTGATGAGTTTTGTCAACGCCACCCATGTGGTTGCTGTATTCTTTGCTAAAGAGTGGTCTAATTTTGGGGGGCCTACCACCACTTCTGTGCTCTACACTTGATGACTCATCGTGGGTGGTGGTCAGCATGAATACAGTCCTAGTATCACAAAACTTGATAGCCAGGAGCTCATCGCTTCTTAGAGCAAACTTCTCTCCACGCTTTAGTGTCTCATCCAGTAAAGCCTGGGGCAACCCTTTTAGATTACGATTTATGGTGCCACAAGCTGGGGTGTTTAAAGAATAAAGGCATCTAAACAAGTGAATACTTGTATAAAAGTTATCCACATATAAGTGCTAACCTTGGCCCAGCAATGGAGAAATTGCCACTAACCGTAAAATCCAGTGGACAACCAGGGGCGTCTAACTGTGAGTCCTTGCCCTCATAAATCATAAACTTGCTAGTGTACCCGGTACTACTTTCCCAGAGCTTATATAATTTGATGCTACAACGAGAACTCTTACTTGGCATGTATCGACGAAATATTAGGTGCACTTTGTAGAGCATAAGGGACTCATCAATACAGATATTCTGGAAAGGGATGTAAACCTCTGCAAAGCGATTAGACAGGCTATCAATAAAGGGCCTCAATTTAGCATGCACCAGGGGGAACAGCGGTGGTGTTATCGTTAAATTGCACAAACCGCAATAAAACGGTTTCTAGCCATTACAGCTGCAAAAAGGGGGAGGAAAATTACAGTAGTGGTATCCCAATAGCCTTCCAATGTATTGTTCTTTAGGAGACCCATTGCAAGTGTGAGGGCAAAAAATTTTTTCATTTCAACTATTGTGGTAGGATACCATGCCCGAGCACGTGAGTGTTCACCTAATTGGTGTGTGGCAATATACTGCTCGGCAAATAGATTTGTATAGTGGACCACATCCTGTAGGATAGCGTCTGTCAGATATAGCTGAAAAATTCTAGCACTTCAAAATTACTGGTGTCCACCTTCACACCAGGGTCTGCTAGAAAATCAGGAATTTGAGGGGTAAAATTACTGGGAGGCCTCCACATAGGCTCTCCTCCAACTGCAGCACCAGCAACACTTCCATCATCTACCTCCATAGGACCAACATCACTAGTGACAATGCTAGGTCCAGCCTCATCACCAGTGGAACTCGTCAGAATCTGATGATTCTGATCCACTGGGTAAATACTCAGGGTCAGCATCAGAAACTTTCCTCTGAGCTGGTCAGCTCAGTATCTAGCAGCCTCATCTACAGAAAACCTCCTCCTAGCCATTGTATCAAAAGACACTGTAACAATTTTTTTAACAAAAGACCTGAGGTTAACCCCTTCAGGCAAACAAGGCAAAGTTAACTAAGTAACAATTTTTCAACTTTTCACTTTCTAGAAAGCACCAGAAAACTAAACCTAATGAACAATACACAAAATTTAACACCATAAAATTCCAAAATACAGAAAATAAATTTTATTTATATTTTATATAACTTTATAAAACAGAACTGCGAAATTAGCACGAAATTGGCAAAATAACTTTAATACACAGCAAGACTTGGGATCAGAATTACAGATCCCCTAGTCCTGTTATGCAATAAAGAAATCAAGGGTGAAGCAAAAAAAAAAAAAAAATGCAGACACTGAATAAATTTAGCACAGAAAAACAAAAAATGCACAAAACTACTTTACTACACAGCAGGACTAGCTGTCAAAATCACAGATCCACCAGTCTTGTTGTGTAATAAAGAAATCAAGGGTAACTGAACCAAAAAAGTATAGAAAACTGAGATTGCAGCAAATTACAAAAAAAAACCTTGACACAAGAAAATGCACAAAAATGGCTAAATAACTACTGCTTAGCAAGACTGGGGGTCAAAATGACAGACCCACTAGTTTTGATGAGTAATAAAGATGTTTTCAGTAAATTCAATACCACAACGGTAATCAGTAAGAGGGTCTGGGGGTGGGGGAGGGTTAGAGGGATATAAGAGGGGTAAAACACAAAAAAACAAATACAATTATAGAAATAATATAAATAAACACCAAAATAAATAAAACGGCAAAAAAACCCAGCAAAACTGTCAAAATCAAAATGAATGAAAAATACAAAATAAAAAAAATACATTGATTTTGTAACCCAGAGGGGGAAAATAAACATACAGGACCCAGGCAGCCATACACTTTAACCTTCTAATACGTTAACACTATAAATAAGACACAGACCACTTTCCTTTTTGGGTAACAAAAATAGGCCACGGCTTTTTTATTAATAAATTTACATATGATTTAAATAAATTTAAATCAATTTAAATAAATATGCCTTTTTAAATTTGCATATATTTTCACCACTGTACACCCTTGCGTACCATAACCATGTTTGTTGTTAACCAACCTAGCCGTAGATCTCAGCTTGAATGCCAACCTTGTCTTGCCAGAGGGCATGTAACGGCTCCATAAACCTCTCCAACAAGGGTGTACCCGCCACAAAGGAGTCGTGTACTCTACACCGAGCTCCGACCGCCACTTAGTAGAAACAGGGCTGGTCTATGCAATCCTGCAGCCCTGACAGAAATATATCCAGGCCTATATCATTTAGATGTGTCCCATAGGCCTCATCAGTGACCTATTGTTACCCTCCAACTGTCTGGTCTGACCACCACTCCACCCAAGGAGCGCACGATCTGGAGATTCGATTGTTAATAACCCTCCTTGCTGTCTCAAAGGCTGCTGGGACTGCCCTTGCCAAACTACCGGGGAATAATTTCCGACCATACCAATACCACTTCTTGAAAGAACCCCGAATTCTGACAGGTCCGCTCATCAAGGTCATCAGATCCGACAACGCGCTTACATATATCATTCCCTGCGGCGTGTATCACCAACACCAGGGGCCCCCGGTTTCCTCGGCTGATCTCCACCGCCTCCGGAAGCACCTGCCACCAGGACATACCTTGATGCCTTCCCATCCAGAGCTGCATTGTAAAAACCGAGGTTCCTGCCTCCAGGCCAATTTCTGCCCTCCTTGCCGCCCAAAACAGGTACGAGTGGCCGATTAACCATACTGCCACTCTCTTAACATCTAAAACGAAAAACATTAATCAATAGCCAGTTCCGGCCTCACATATCGAGCTGCACAGTTTGATCTCCACCTTCCCAACCGTTTTACTGCCTGTTCGGAAAAAACCAAGGTGTATGCCTCCGTGGCAGTTCCAATCCTAAAGGAATGAGTGCCAAAACTCCTTGGGTTAAGACTGATGCGTTGCAAGGAGCCTTTAGTACCGCCTCCAACTGTAGCGAGGTGGAGGTGTTCCCTTTTCGTGAGCTAAGAAGGAGGGAGAAGACACCCGCCTAAGGAATAAGTAGTTATTGCCCATACGGGGCAAAATTCACCACTGATGGGTAGAATTGTTAACCATCCCCGTCACCAAAGACATCTGTCTTCGACCTCCTAATAGACCCTGACCTTGTTGTCATGACGTTCACATCCCCTGCCAAGAGGCCGCCCACCTTTTTGGCACTAGGAGAAACCAGCTCATTTACTCGCATGGCCCAAAGAAAGCCAGCGCGAAACTAGCTGTAAAGAGCGCCCTCTCGTAAGTGGATGCGCACGCAGCAGAGACTCCCGACTAATCTTATTAGAATTCTAAATGAAATGGGGCGCCTAGACTCTTTGCTCCTGTGTTCCTTTCCATTCTTTTAGGACCGACTGGATAAAGAACTCTTTTGTCAAGTCCTGCCAGCCACAGACGGAAGAAAAAGGAAATTCCCTGAAGCCTCCTCTGAGCCCACAACCCGGAGCAATGGGATTCCTCAATCTCACCAGGTACTCTAGCATTACCTGCTTTTCACTCTATGAGACTGTTGGAATACCCTGTTTCCAGCCAGGTTCACCCACTCCTTCCACGCCTTACCATGGTTGTGCCAAGTTGTTGGGGCCACCGAAGCCTGTACCATGGCCATCAGCTGATTTTCACTCTTTCCCATAAGGAAGCTGGGCATGGCGTCCCCTCCTTCTCTGCCTCCGTGCCAACCTGCGGAACTCTTCCCACTGGAAACGAGAAAGAGCATCAGCGATCATGTTGTCAATGCCCGGCACATGTTTGGCCCAAACCAGAGTTATGCTGCAAGCACCGTAGCACTAAATGTTCAGCAGCGAAAGCACTGGAAGGGAAGAGCAGGTTGTTTATTAATTGAAAAAACCACACTAGCGTTATCCGTCCAGAAACAGATAGACTTGCTAGCCATTACTTTGCCCCATAGTTCCACTGCCGCCACTATGGGAAACAACTCCAGCAGCGTCAGGTTCCTGCAAAAACCAGCAGCAATCCAGTTCTCGAGCGAGCACCCAGCGGTCCAGGTGCGACCAAAGATGGCCCCAAAGCCCAGGGACCAGCCGCATCTGTGAACAGTTGCAGCTCTTCGCTGGACTGCTCCCTGGTCTGAATCAGTGACCTGCCGTTGTAAGATTCTAGAAGGATCCCTGACCCGCAAGTCCTACTTGAGCTCCCTGGAAACCCGAATGTGATGATGCGGGTGTTTTACCCCGCTTTGGCCATGGACAGCCTTCTACAGAACACTCTACCCACGGCAGTATTCTGCACGCGAGTTCAGGGAGCCAGTAGGACTGCAACTGTCTAAGAGTAACCTTGTTAGTGACAAGAATCCTTACTCCTTTTAGCAAATCGACTAGCTTACCTCTGGCAGCCTACATTCCATTTTTTGGAGCGATTTCTATGCCAAAAACGAAGTGTGATTAAGGGCCCAATTGTTTTTTCCGCTGAAAGAGGAACCCCAAACTTCGCCATCAGATACCTGAATGACTGCAGTAGGTATGAACATTGATTGGACCCTTGTGGGCCAACAAAAAGAAGTCATCCAGGTAATGAAGGACGAAACGTGAGCCTGTCTCGTAGGAACCACCCACTCTAAGAGGAGCTGAATGTCTCAAAAACAGCGCAGGAAACAGCACAGCCCATAGGGAGACACATATCAAAGTAAACAGCCCGTCTAAGCTACAGCCTAACAGGTGGTAGCAGTCCTCGTGGACAGGGAAGAGGCGGAGGCTGATTCGATGTCTGATTTGGCCATCAACGCCCCCGGGCCAGCCTCCCTAACCATGAGTGCCACTCTGTCGAAAGAAACATACGTTACCGATGTCTCCTCCCGACTGATTCCATCGTTGACAGATCCCCCCCTGGGGTGAGACAAGTGGTGAATCAGCCTAAATTTCCTGACTTCTTTCTTGGGGACTATCCCCAAAGGCGAGACCCTAATGTTCGAAAAGGGGGGTTCTTGAAAGGACCTGCCATCCGACCCAACCTTAATTCAGCAAGCAATTTTTCCCTAGCTCGTTGCGGATCCTCCCGAACTGACTTAAGATTTTTTGAAAAAACAGGGGAGGGGGAAAAATGGAATGGGATATAAAACCCGTGGGTGAAACAGTTTTATGGTACGTGCCGCCTCCTTCCTGGGTACTTATCTAGCCAGGGCCCCATCGCGGCTACGCTCACTGTGGTCCTCAGGCCTCCTGGGGCCGGGTTTTTTGGATTAGGCCTTTCCCCTCCTGAGCATTTGTGTTGAATGTCCCGCCCCTCCACAAAAGGAGCATTCGTGTTGAAGCGAAACGCTGCCCGAATTACATTTGCCCTCATTAAAGAGCCAGCACGGGCCGGCTTTGACCAGGGAGGGGGCACCGAAGCCTGTGTTGAAGGAATCCCCGGTACCCCGTGTCCTACACTAGCTGGCCTTTGTGACATCATGATCCGCAAACAGGAATCTGTGGCTTGGTGTTCCATCCTACCTTTGGGTTAACTGCTTACCTACGCCTAAAATCCTTCATCATAGTTCCACCGCGGTACCCCATATACATATGGCCCCAAAAATGAGGTCCAGGTATACAAAAGTTCCGAGCATTTTTGCGGGAACTTCTGCCCTATCACCCCAACCAAGACGCAGAAGGCCTGCACCCAGTTGCAAATGTCTTGCTACCCTCGGTTTCCTCTCCTTCCCACCTCTGGTCTAACAAACTCTTGTCAACCGTCACCATTTCGGGTTAACCAGTGACCATATCTCGTATAGTCATTCCTCCAGATTTTTTTTGTCTCTCCGAGATGGGAACCCCTAGCGGACTCACCCCGCTAAAATATGTCTCTTTTAGAGCCTCCACCCTGCTACCTGTCACAGCAGGAAGCGGCTCTTTTGCCCCTCCCAGTAAAGGGGTCCCTGCCTGAGCATTAGGCATAGCCTCTAGCTTGCCCAGCAGGGATCTTATGGCTTTGGTAAGGTTATCCTGCTCTGAAATGCCCCCCATGTTTGCTGAGTCAAGCTTGTTTCGCGTCCTTGCTCCGGAAGCGTCCTTTCAGCCAGCTGCCCTTGCTTTGCTCCCTGTCGCGATGTCTGGAACGCGATTGGGACCGGCGCTGGTGGAGGTGCTCAATGTTGATGGGACCTTTTCTGTGCCTCCGGGAGCTATGGTGCCTTTGTGCCTACGTTCGGGAGTCTTTGATCGACTCCTGGACCTCCCTCGGCTTGACCGCCTCTTGTGCCTTTTTCGCAAGTGGCGGTCAGAGTGACTAGACACCGACTCTGAGGACGAGTATCGGTGTCTCCTATACTCTCCCCTCGCTTCCCCTTCCTTTCTGACGCTGGCTGAGCCCGCTGCCTCCGCAGGGCGACCCCTAGTTTCCCCTTGCAAGCTGCTCCTGCTGGAAACCAGCCTATCCTTCTCTATATCAGGCCCTAGACCTTGGAGAGAAGAAGGCCCGGATCCCCGTGATGCGCGCAATCCTCCAGTTGTTTGTACCGTGGGGGTGTCTGGCTTGTCTCCTGCTTTGGGACGACCTTGATCCTGAGTGGACCCTTCCCTGACCCCCTTTCGGAGTTGAGACGAGGAGGATTCCTCCTGTGGCCGGGCCTAAAAATGGCGCTGATGGCCCCTACTAGGCCCTTCCTTCTGGCTACCACTTTTTGGGGCCCTTCTTAGCTGGGGCCTTCCCTCCTTTTTTCTTCTTGGTTGGCCCCATTGGACTGGGGCTCAGCCGATCTGGGAGGCGCGAGACGCGGGTGGGTCTATTCCCAGGGCGCCCCGCCGGGGGGCTGGATGGCTCCCTCTGTGCCCCTGCAGCTGAATCCTCAGCTGCCAATAGGCCCTGCAGCCAGCCCAATCCCTCCCTACTCACTCTTTCCCTAATCTGTTCTAAAATAGGGTTGCTCATGGCTTTTCTTACCTTTCTAGCTTTCCCTAGATGAAGAGGAGATTCCACTCCTATCACCAGCGCTGCTAAAATGGCGCTGGTGACCTCATGGCTCCGCCTTTTAAAGAGAGGCGCAGCATTATGATGTCACGCCGGCGCCGCGTCTCGCGAGACTTCAGCCCTTACTGGGAAGCTGGAAGAGAGCAGCCGTTTCGCCCGCGCGGCTGCTGCCTGCCTGGACGGAGGGGAAGGGGATGCCTTCTCCCCTCTGGGTCAATCGCCCCATCTCCTAAGGCAGCGCGGGGCTCCCAGTATTTTTGTGTGTGTTAGAGTGTAAATATGTGTGTTTGTACGTGTGTGTTAGTGTGTACTAAAGTGTGTAGATGTGTGTAATACAAAAAAAAGGTTAAAAATGTATATATGTGTGTAGTGTGTGTAAATACTGTACCAGTCCTGTAGACAGGCAATCAAAAGCAGGCAGTAAGGTAAATCCCAGCAGGAAACACAGCAGACCACAGCAGGAGGGCTCTAGCAACACAGTCCACCAGGTCACAAGTAAAAAAAATCCAGCATGGGGTGGTACCTATACACTGATCATCAGCAGTGTCACTGCCCATGTGACTGCTGATGTCAGTGTCTTCCTATTGGCTCCTGGACGATCGTGGACCGGGGACCGGTAAGTTTCCCCACTCTCACTTCAGCCAGTCTGAACCCGGAAGTGCTGCAGATCATGTATATATGATCTGTGGCAGTTTGGTCCTTTTCTGCACAGATCTTATATACACGATCTGTGGCAGGGAAAGGGTTAAGGGATAACTATACTTTAAAAATGGAAAGTACATGGGGCAGGGAGGTTGGATTTATTATTCCTACCTCACAGTATCATTTTGTTTAGGAGCTACAGCACATACATTTTTCATTTTCCAGTCTAATCCTGGACTAGTTCTGTATTAAAGATAGTGCTGAAGCCTGAAGGAATACTGGCAAAATCAGTTTTCTTTGGGCTGGTGCTCATCACAGAAACAATATTGGGAGGTAGGAATTACCAGTCCTATATCCCTGTCCCAACTACTTTTCATTTTAACTGTTTTTTTAAAAAAAAATAAAACTTTATACACACTGTAGTTCTCCTTGGATTAATATACATATTTATAAATATATATTGATCTATCTCTTATATTAATATGAATTATGCCATTTAATAAATTAATGACGGAGCAAGAGATATAAAATATATAATATTTTGCTTATGAAAGATTGCGACACTGGGTGAATCTCACCCGCAAGTTAATATTTAACACCAGCTGTTAATGTAAATTCATTGAACACAACTTATACAGTATGCTTAGCTTAAGGGGCCCACATAAGACAAACAACACTTTTTATGCCATTTTCTAGTCTCTATTGCAGGCTATTTAGAACGCCTCAATCAACAAGTCTTGTTGAAATAATGAGTTGTTCTGATGAGGTAGGCTGGTATGTTTATCAATTATTAAAGTGTCCGAGCAGCGAGGGAAGTAATAAAACCCTTATTTCTTTGGTAGGTGAATATCCTTGTGTTATATATAAATCAAATCAACAAATCTAGTGCCACTCACAGGTGAAATAGTCATAGCATTAATCATAAAACCAACTCGAGTATAAGTCAAGGTAACTATTTTACCAGAAAAATTAGGAAAACCTGATTGACTCGAGTATAAGAAGAGGGTTGAAATTATGACCACTGCCTTTTGATTCTGTATTGTTCTGAGGCTTTAGTTGCCCTTTAAATGGACAGCACATACAGTAGTCCCATGTGGTAATAGCAAAATCCAGTATGACTTACTGTATGGGACTACTGTATGGGAATTCTGCTGTCCATTTGAAGGGAAACTAAAGCCTCAAAACAATGCAGAATCAGAAGGCAGTCTTTTTAACAACAGATACCATCCTCCTGATTCTGTATTGTTCTGGGTCATTGGTTGCCCTTGGACAGTTTTCCCATACAGTAACCGCCAATTTCTTGGCACTCAAGATGTTTGGAAACTACAACTCCCAGCATGCTTCAGTTGTAGTTTCCAAACATCTGCAGTACCAAGGAATTAGGTGTTACTTTATTGGATTACTGCCCCTCCCCTGAGAGTCACCCCCCCACCCCCCCAGTTCAGCGTTAACTTACCTGGGCAGTCTTCAATCCAGGTAAGGTACTTCAGTGTGCAATCTGGATGCTCAGTGTGAAATCCGACGGCCGCTCGCTCCGCATCTGCCCGTCTGACGTCACTATTCTGTGCTGAGAAGTGAGACAGGTTCCAAGTAGTGATGTCAGCTGGGAGATGCAGATAGAGCGTCAGCCGGATTTCACACTGAAGTAAGTGACCCCAGTAATAGCCGAGGTTTAATTTTCAGGCTATTTTTAAAGCCTGGAAATCTCAGCTTAAACTCG
This sequence comes from Hymenochirus boettgeri, assembly GCA_019447015.1. NCBI lineage: Eukaryota > Metazoa > Chordata > Amphibia > Anura > Pipidae > Hymenochirus > Hymenochirus boettgeri. The sequence continues at coordinate 139,051,253 of CM033471.1, read as the reverse complement.
AGAATATACGGTAATTGCAAGGCAGTGCAAATTCAGTTCAAATATCAGTATTCGAATCCCCTTTGAATATCTGACAATTCTTGCTCTTGCAGTTTTATAAACCTATTGCTGGTAAAATGTAATTAGTAATTGTACATGTTATTGCAGTTCCATTCTTAAACTGAACAGATTTGTGCTTTAAATTTGTGCTTATTAAAGGGGGAAAAAGCTTTTTAAGATTTGTAAGAAACACTGAAATACTGTTATTAAATATGGTTAATTCTCATCGATGTGTAAAACTTTTGTTGTAGCATTTCCTCAGGAATAAATCATTTAATTAGAATTTTTCTTCTTAGTATGTCACCAAGGACACTTCATTTTGGTGCTGTCTAATTCAGTTTCTCAGTCTTGAAATATTGATAATAGGTTATTATACTGTAGCTCTTTACAGTTCCATTATTATATTATACTTATATTTTTAAATATGAGGCTAGAGATGTGTCAGGCATCATTATTTATTGATAATTGTGGCAGGCATGTATTACGTAATATTTTTTTCTATTATGTGTTATGCATGAATTATAGACATACATTTCAAAAACTGAGCTGTATTTTCTTAGCCTCTAGAAATGCAGGTTATTATCCGTATGATAGGGTCCTGCAACGGATTATGCTTGCTAAAATAGGAGGAATTTAATAAATCTATCTGTAGTTTTCTTTTTTAAATTGTAATTTTTATTGAAAAATTTTGCATAAGAATTTTCACATTTGGTTATTGTATGTTTACCGGTATGTGTATAATTGTAACAGAATAAAATAAATTAGATAGAACAACATTAACATGTGTCTCATTTAAACATTAATCCAATTAACAGAAGGATTATAGTAGGAAGGAGTAGGGAGGATGGGGTGGGGTTATTTGGATACTGGTAGATAACTTATATTGTTTATTTCTCACATTTCGCTGCATTTAAACATTTGTAACTTAATAGTTTTTACTTTTAACATTTCTGTTAGTTGTGTATCTGTAGTTTTCTTTACATTTTCTTTACACTACTGTAATGATAAAAGAGCATCCACAATGCAGAATCAATATATTGCGTAATTCGTTTAAAGGTTCTTTTGTTTTATTCTGTTGATTTGATCAGTCATTAGCATATAAAACATTGGTTAAGGATAATCTGATAAGTTTAATTATTGTTTTTTAAATCATAAGTATTCACAAGATAAGTTTAACAATCATTACCATAATGTTTATTATTAAAATCACCAGGATGCACCCACATTTGTTGTGGTTTTATTGCAACTCTGAGTAATTCTCCCAAAGTATATTTACTATTCCAAATTTCTTTAAAAAAAAACAAAAAACGCTGCTGGTCTAGCCCCTTTTACTGCTGCCTTGCGTGGAAAAGGCAGAAAGGGGGGCTGTGGGAGTACTCCTATGGCAACATTATTATAACATATAGTGAAAGTGCTACTGATCTGACCAAAACATTAGAACAAAAATGAAAAGAGATTATCAATGCACATTCCTGGGCCCCATATACTATCATAATATCTGTGCTAGTGCAAACAGTAAAAACATGGGGGTCTTTAGTTACAATTTTATGCATCAAAGTGAAAAAGCCTTCCAACCACTTCAAGGTAAACCCAGTATGGAAGGTCCTAACAAATTACCTTGGGTCATTTATCTGGGGTGACACTCCCTGCTTGGTTGCATTTTCGTGGGAAGATGGTCTCCCTGACCTTGCATTGGATTAGTATTGAAGGCTATTACTTCTCCCTGCTTACTGGCTTTTAACAAGGAGGTAAGAGGCCTCTCATCCAATGCTTAGCATGGAAAAGGCAGCAGCAGAAGGGGCCAGACCGGCAGCAGTGTTTGAAACTTAGTGAGGTCTAGGTTTTGGGTAATTAGGTTAACTTTAAATTTTACTTTGGGGTGGACATGTCCTTTAATTTGGTATGTCCATCCCCTTCATTGAAGATGCAGCCCTTTGTATTTCACCACTGCAGCTTCAGACCTTCAGTTCTTTATTGGTTGTCCCCTTCTTCCCTGCCCTTCTTGGGGATCTGACCGATACGTGAATGGAGTCAACAACTGCCTGGCCTGAACATTTTTGAGATATCAATAGTAATAACAATCATAAACATGATCCAGCTGGGAAATGTCGGACGGTGAAACTGCTGCTCCACTCGACATTGCATCTGAGATGAATGTCAAATCGATTGTAATGTCTAATCAGTGTAATGTTGAGGTAGTGTATGGCCAACTTTAGGCAATAATGCAAAAACTCCTTGGAATTTCACTGTCAATACATATGGGTTGTATCTTCACAATTCAGACACAGTAGAGAGGCACTGAAAATGAATTGTAAATATAATAATATATTATTATATATTATTAAAGGCGTTTTAAAGAAGGATTTTGGAACCATAGATGACCTTTAATTCTGCAACTTGCCATACATAAGGTAACTTTCATCCTTATAGTTGCCCGTGGACCAATAATTATATGATTAACACTTGATCACAAAATAAATGGGCCAGTACAGGGAACATTGTGGGAGCATTGAGAGGTAAAACCACCGTGACTGAATGTTTAATATAAGTGTATGGCCAGCATAAAGGTGCCCATACATTTATAAGATTTTACTTACCCGACCGAGCGCTCACGCGATGTTCATCGATGCTGCCGGAACCGCTTCTCCCGATCTTACATTCGGCCGACATGCGATCGAAAATCCCATTCATTTGTCAATCGTATGTCGGTCGAATGTAAGATCGGGAGAAGCGGTTCCGGCAGGATCGGAGGAACATCGGGGAGCGCTCGGTCGGGTAAGTAATCTTATAGATTGGGCCACCTTAAGTCTACTGATCCAAATTTGAGCTGTTGATACAGCTACAATATCCAGTCCTCTTAAATTAGTATTTTTGGGGTGTCTAACTCATGACATCACAGCTGCATTTGAATTTTAACTTCTGGTATTAGTTGCCAGGGATGCTATGAGCAGTTTGAAAAAAGCATAATGAATAAATGATTTGAGATCTAAGGTAATATAAATAACAATGAAATCACCATTGCATTAACACAACAAAAACAGAACTAAACATATTTTACTTTAATAAGCCTTCCATGTAATAACTGGGTTACACTTCTTTTCTGAATTCTGTAAATGTCTACCACATTTAACATAATTATATATTTTTTTTTGATTCTGGCTTTAATCTTATGCCTATGAAGTAAAGACTTAAAGGAAAGAATGTATGTAGGAAAGTAGAGCTTTATGCTCACTTTAAAATTTACATTATGTTGTAGTAAATGTTCAGAATAAGATATTGGTCTAGGCTTTCTTAGACAGTAAATTATTATAAATGCATATTTGTAATCCTCATTGCTGGTTTATTTTTTTATTTTAGCAATACTGAAGAAATACAGTGATGTGAAAAAAAAAAATTTGCCCCCTTCCTGATTTCTTATTCTTTTGCATGTTTCTCACACTTAAATGTTTCTGCTCATCAAAAACCGTTAACTATTAGTCAAAGATAACATAATTGAACACAAAATGCAGTTTTAAATGATGGTTTTTATTATTTAGTGAGAAAAAAAACTCCAAACCTACATGGCCCAGTGTGAAAAAGAAATTGCCCCCTGAACCTTATAACTGGTTGGGCCACCCTTAGCAGCAATAACTGCAATCAAGCGTTTGCGATAACTTGCAATGAGTCTTTTACAGTGCTCTGGAGGAATTTTGGCCCACTCACCTTTGCAGAATTGTTGTAATTCAGCTTTATTCTAGCATGAACCGCCTTTTTAAGGTCATGCCACAACATCTCAATAGGATTCAGGTCAGGACTTTGACTAGGCCACTCCAAAGTCTTAATTTTGTTTTTTTCAGCCATTCATAGGTGGATTTGCTGGTGTGTTTTGGGTCATTGTCCTGCTGCAGCACCCAAAATCGCTTCAGCTTGAGTTGACGAACAGATGGCCGGACATTATCCTTCAGGATTTTTTGGTAGACAGTAGAATTCATGGTTCCATCTATCACAGCAAGCCTTCCAGGTCCTGAAGCAGGAAAACAACCCCAGACCATCACACTACCACCACCATATTTTACTGTTGGTATGATGTTCTTTTGCTGAAATGCTGTGTTACTTCTACGCCAGATGTAACGGGGCACGCACCTTCCAAAAAGTTCAACTTTTGTCTCGTCGGTCCACAAGGTATTTTCCCAAAAGTCTTGGCAATCATTGAGATGTTTTTTTAGCAAAATTGAGATGAGCCTTAATGTTCTTTTTGCTTAAAAGTGGTTTGCGCCTTGGATATCTGCCATGCAGGCCGTTTTTGCCCAGTCTCTATGGTGGAGTCGTGAACACTGATCTTAATTGAGGCAAGTGAGGCCTGCAGTTCTTTAGATGTTGTCCTGGGGTCTTTTGTGGCCTCTCGGATGAGTTTTCTCTGCGCTCTTGGGGTAATTTTGGTCGGCCGGCCACTCCTGGGAAGGTTCATCACTGTTCCATGTTTTTGCCATTTGTGGATAATGGCTCTCACTGTGGTTCGCTGGAGTCCCAAAGCTATAGAAATGGCTTTATAACCATAACTCAGGTGTGATAAACCACAATTAAGTTATTTTTTAACAAGGGGGACAATCACTTTTTCACACTGGGCCATGTAGGTTTGGAGTTTTTTTTTCTCACTAAATAATAAAAACCATCATTTAAAACTGCATTTTGTGTTCAATTATGTTATCTTTGACTAATAGTTAACGGTTTTTGATGAGCAGAAACATTTAAGTGTGACAAACATGCAAAAGAATAAGAAATCAGGAAGGGGGCAAATAGTTTTTCACATCACTGTATATATAACCAGTAAACCCCCGATTCTTCGCAGATTCGGCAACCCCCTGTGGAGCACGCCCCCTTCCACAGCGCATTTTGGGTAATAGATGGGTCGTAATGATCTGTACAGACGCACCTGCTCGCTCGCGTTGTGGGCGGTTCTGGTATGTGCGCGCCTATCTGGTAGGTGGGTCTGTGCATATCACTAAAAACTTATTTTAGTATATAAGGTAGCAAACCCCCGATTCTTAAAAGAATCACAAATTCACCACCGTGCAACAGCCCTATCCTCCGGTGCTTCCCCAGTAAAATACTTACTGTTCATCACATGGGTGGCAGTTAAATACAGTAAGTGCCCCACATAGAGAGTGTTAGTAGACAGTAACTTTCCCCACATAGAGAGTGTTAATACACACAGTGACGGACTGGACTGTTGGGGCCCACCAGGAAATCTGAGACCAGAGACCCACCTAACATTTCATACCTCTATTATCACTCATTTACATATTTATCTTACTCCTACTGTCTCCTATTGTTTAAAATGCATTCCTTACTGTCTCTTTGGCTCTGTATTTACATTTTAGAAGTTTACTCTGTATTAACAGTGTTAATATACACTAAGCCTTTTAATATAGTGTCCATATACAGTAATCCCCCCAATACAGTGTCCATATACAGTAAGCCACCCAATACAGTGTCCATTTACAGTAATCCCCCAATACAGTGTTTATATACAGTAAGCCCCCCCCCACACACACACATACAAAGAGAATGCTAACATAACTGTGCTGTGCTTATGTTCCATGTATTTACACTAAAGTTCTGGTAGGTAGAATTGTTCTCTGTTTGTTCCACAGTACAGGCTAGTAAAGCACATGCCCACATTCCTTCCCTCTTGCTTGTTACTAACTACTGCGATTTGTGGTCAAAGTGTGGTACTGCTGGAGGGAAGAGAATGTTTTTTTAATGCAGGAAAAGAGAGTGTACAGGCTTCAGCGCGAGCAAATGGGTACGATTTTTGTGTGTATTTTGGTTAACACATATTTCCATTTTTATTTATCTAACATTTCTTTCTTTTTTAGGATTTTTTGGGTCAAATGTTTTGTACTCTAGGAGAAATTGTTGGCTCTCAAGCAAGTCGACTTGAAAAGCCAGTAACGTAAGTGTTTAATCAAAACAAAATATGTAATGAATTTCCTATTGCGTTAGTAAAATGTAATCATTTTTAAATGATTACATTTTAAAATGTTTAATCTTTAAGTATACTATCTATGCCTCTTTAACTGATATGGGACTTTAAAGGGCAACTAAAGCCTCAAAACCACATTGAATCAGTAGGTAGATCACCTTGAAGAAAAAAATGTGTAATCTGTGTCTCACTACGTATTTAATGCTGCATAATTTATATTACTTTTATGTGGCTTATGTGCTTTATTTCCTAGCATTTCAGCAACATACAGTTTGGTCAATGAATGTTTTTCTTCACACATGCCCAATACTTAGCTACTATAGGAAAATTTTTCAGCAGGTCACACCCACTAGTTGGATCTTGCCAACCCTGTAAAGGTGCCCATACATTAGTACTCCGACCGATCCTCCATATTTAATTAATATTCCTGGAACTGCTTTCCCGTTCTCCTTTGTGACATACGATGGTGAGGTCTTGCCTGGGCCCCATTCATTTTACGATTGTATGTTGGTCGCAAAAGAAGAAGGGGAAAGGCGGTTCCAGGAATATTAATTGAATGTCAGGGATCGGAGTCAAGTACTAAGTTTTGACTAAGCTAAGGAGCATGTGACTGGTGTTTAGTTCTTCAGGGGTTACACATATAGCCAGTTATATGTATTACTGTTTTAAGCTATTTGTTGAAATGAACAGTATTTTTGAATGGAAATGTCCGATACATTTATACACATTGTGTTGGAGACACAAACTATGGTCTTTCATTAAAGCCATACCTGTGCAGTAAAGTTGTGTACTAAATATTTCTTCCTAATTGTTATTGAGCCCCATCTATTAATGTAGCTCTCCATAATTGTAGTGTTAAATGAGGTGGAGACTAAAATGTGCAATTTTAGATAGAATTCATTTGTTTTTTAATGGAAGATGTTTAATTAGTTACTAAAAATACTTATACATTTTTAATTTCACTTTTTATATATAGATATTTCATATACATTTAATATCATGTTCAGAAGATTCAATCTAGATAAATCTAAGAAAATCGCTTATAATTTAAGGTTTCTGCGCGGATTTTCCTCAGATCCTTTGCATCCAGTAACAGGGAAGGTTTCTTCCCTGTTATGTAGGTCATATTCTGTGGCCAATTTAAATAACAGTCAGGGATATTCACTCAGACTCGCAATCTCGAAGATATTCACCAGAGGCTATTAGCTGGCATTAAATACTTATGTAGGATCTGCTGCACAGCCTCTGGAGAATAGGCTGTGGCAGCTGCATGAGTGTCTCTTCCGATACTTGCACAGCCACCGCAACCTAAGTGTTAAAGGGTAACTGTAGTCTCAAATTCTTCCAAACTAGTAAGGATTCTATAAAAACCCTTTTATCACACCTATAAAATAAAACCTAAATCACATCTCTAGATAAAATTTGTGATAAGTTATTGCTGGAAAGGTTCAGCGATATTACTTCCTGCTTAAACTCTTCCTGTTTTCAGCCATGTGACCAGCCTGTCTACATTAATAGGCTCCCCTTCTTAACTGTCAGTTTTTCCCCCAGGTACTTCCTGTTTTCCCCAGCATTAAGTCTTTACTGAACATGCTTCTCCCCCGGGGCAGAGGGGCTAGCAGAGGTAAAGTGATGTCACTTAACCTACTGGAAGCAGGAAGTTTGAACATTCACCTTGATATCATTTCTCACAGGTTGAAGCCAGAGATGTGATTGTTGGCTCATTATAAAGAAAATACTGCAGGCTTTCATTTAACCCTAACTTGTTTGGAGACCACAGTTGCCCTTTAAAGTCATGGTCCCCGGGGAAGGGGGTAGGGGGTGTTGGGCTGTTTGAGAACCTGGGGTTACTTGCAGTTTGTGGACAATCTATTGGGGTGGATTATAATGGATAATGTACCTCGTGCTGTAAATTATAGGGTTATTAGAATTTACTCCTCTATAAATTCTAATTTCCATATAATTTATAGTAGGGGAGTACTTTAGCCACTAAAACTCTTCTAATACTGTTCTAATACTGTTCTTATGTCGATAGTATTATTCATTTATCTGAATCCTGGGTACTGTCTCAATGGATTTTTAGTATTTTTTGTAAAAATCCAGCCAAGGCTTTTTTTGTATTTATTATTAATATTATGACAATCATATCTATCTATAATTAGTCTATTATGACAATCATAACTATATCTATCCCTCAAAACTTGCATAGCAGACCCAACTCCAACCACAAACGCCTGCTTAGCAGAGATAGAAGAGTGGATTAATGATAACTGGCTGAAACTAAATGACAAAACCAAAGTCCTTGTAATCCAAAGCAAGCTCCTCCACCTACAACCATACAGGATAGGTGGTACAGATCTGCATAGCTCTGAGAATGTGCGCAGCCTGGGGGTAATAATTGATGGAAAATTTAATTTCAGATCTCACATTCCTGCCTTTGTGAAATCATCCTACTTTCATTTAAAGGGCATGTCCATCCCCAAAACATCATTTGTGCAAGTTTCCAAAGATCTGCATAGTTAAATGTCATCAGCAAACACCGAGACCTTGCTCTCAATGCCCCCTTCTAAGTCAATTATAAACAGATTAAAAAGAAGTGGCCCCAGGACGGAACCTTGAGGCACTCCACTTAGAACCTTAGGCCACATAGATGTAGCCCTATTGACTACCAATTTCTGTTTGCAATCCAATAACCAATTTGCTATCCATGTACAATTTTTTTTTCTAGGCCAACAGTCTTCAGTTTATACATTAGTCGCCTATGTGGCACAGTATCAAAATATTTAGCAAAATCCAAGTATACCACATCTACTGCTATGACAGAATCTAAATTTACTACTCACTTTTTCATAAAAACCAAGTAAATTTGTCTGGCACAATCTATTTCTCATGAATCCATGCCGACTACTACTAATAAGGTCAGTTCTGGAGACAAAGTCAAGGATGTGATCCCGTAACAAATTTTCGATCAACTTCAACCACTGATGTTAAGCTTACAGGTTCCATAGTTACCAGGTTGGGAATGACTACCTTTTGGTATTACATTGGCTTTTTTATCAATCCAGCGGCACCTTACCAGACAAAAGTGAATCTGAAAAGATAAGAAACAGTGGTCTAGATAAAACTGAACTAATCTCTCTTAAAGGGGAGCTGTGGTCTCCTAACAAGTTGGGTTTAAATAAAAGGCCATTTTCTTACCTTTAAAACGAGCCATCAACCACCTTTCTACCTGCTCCACAGCCCAAGATATAAAGAAATGACTGACCAGAAAGTTAATGGGTGGGAGGTTGACATGTGACATTCCTAAGGCTTCTTCTGCACAGTGCCGCTGATGAGCACAGCCTCAAACTCCCTCAGTTTGTGAGGGAGACAGGAAGTCCCTCCTCCTCTGCTGTGTGAAGTCCTGGCAGAGTAGGTAAGGGAGTCTGAGTGGCCCACAGCACCCATGAGTGGGCATAGCTCCCAACAGTCCCGTTTTCGGCGGGACTGTCCCGTTTTTGGGGTCCTTTCCCGCTGTCCCGGCACCCCCTCTCTGTTCCCGCATTGCCCCGTTTTTTTCCGGGTGTCTGGTCCATTTTTTAGGGTAAAAACGCTAAACCGGAAGTGCACTAGCAGGCATTAGGACCCTGCAGTTGGAGACTCCCAGTCCTGCCTGCTGGGGGCGGGGCTTTGACCAGAACGGAGCTGCTGGGGATTGAGGTTGGAGAGGGAGAGAGAAAACTGCTGAAGGTCTGTGTGAGACTCTGTGCAGTCACTTAAACACTCCAGATGAACTTGCAGTGTGACAGAGTTAGATACTACTAGTACAGCACACACAGTAAATACAGGCACCAAACATTATTTCTTCCCTTACAGGGCCAGTGTTAGCTTCTAGTAAGGGGCAGTTAGGTACACAGATAGTTATTATCCTCATATCTAGTCAGTAGTGTGCCCTGGGGGGACAAGACTTTGTGTTTTAGTATATATATGTATGTGTGTGTATCAGTGCATGAGTGTGTCATGTGTGTAGTGTGTCAGTATATCAGTGCATGTGTAGTGTGTGTCAGTATACGTGCATGAGTGTCCAAATAATATGTGTACGTGTCATGTTTGTAGTGTGTGTCAGCATATCTCCATGTGTGTGTGGTGTATGTCTCCATTTTTTTATCAGTGTATGTGTGTCATGTATGTAGTGTGTGTGTCAGTGTCAGTATATCTGTTTGTGTGTCTCAGTATATCAGTGCATGTGTGAGTCTTGTGTGTGTCAGTATATGAATGCTGGTGTGTGTCTCAGTATGTCAGTCAGTGTATGTGTGTCAGTTTGTGTTCATGTTTGTGTGCCTGTATGTCAGTGCATGTTTGTGTCATATGTGTGGTTAAGTGTATGTATGTGGCAAAGATAGATATAGGTTGACACAGACAGACAAAACAGGTAGATAGACAGACAGACAGATAAATGAATATACAGGTAGATAAAAAGATGCAGATAGACAAAGAGATAGACAGGTAGACAGACAGAAAGAGATAAATACATAAGATAGACAGGTAGGTAGATGGACAGAAAGAGATAAATAGATAAGATGAACAGAAAGATAGATAGATAGACAGACAGAAAAAGATAGATATACAGACCAGACTATAAAAACAGATACAGACAAACACAAATAAACACTGATATTAGCATACTGGGTAGTGGCGTATGCATATAGTCTTCTTTTTCATGGGATTTATCTTTAAATTGGGGGCGTAACCTATGAAAGATGGGAGTGGTTTAAGAAAACGGGTGTGGCCTAATAAAAGTGGGTGTGGCCAAAGTGGGTGCGCCCGCTACTCACTCTCCTTTTTACTGTCCCTCTTTTGTGTTTTCAAATGTTGGGAGGTATGAGTGGGTGGGGCTTGTGCATCCATGGGTGGGCGGGCTTATGCACCCACAAGTGGGCAGGGCCACATGGGGCTGTAACAGGGACCATGGGGTCCATGAGTGGAAGGGACCAGGGGGCTGCAAAGGGGAGAAGGGGACACAGGGCAGATTGACTGACATGGTTTCAGAGCAGGAAACAGGAAGTGCAGGGGACCTGGTGATGCTGCTGCCATATCACACACAAAAATGTAAATATCTTAAAAACTATGCAAAATAAACAATGAAAATAAATTGCAAAAATTCTCATAGATTCCTATCAATTTACCTAAAGTCATTTTTGGACCACAGTTCCCCTTTAAGATCCGAGCATGTAGTCCATCCGGTCCTGGGGCTTTATTGATGTTAACTTTCTCTAATTGTTTCCGCACCATATCCTCTGTCAGCCAGCGTGAATATTCCTCATTTATACCCTTCATATTATTACAGTCCCTGCTATAAGGACTAGGATTCTCTAAAGTGAATACAGAGGGAAAAAAATGGTTTAGCACATTAGCCTTCTTGGCATCCTCTATAACCATCTCAGCCCCATTATTTAATGGTCCCACATTCTCAGTCCTCGTCTTTTTACTATTGATATGTTTAAAAAACATTTTGGGGTTAAACTTGCTTTGTTATGCTATCCGTTTTTTTTATTTTCTATTTTAGCTAGTTTAATTGCTTTCTTGCACTCAATATTACAGCTTCTATACTCCGTGTATGCCTGTTTGGTTCCTTCCGATTTCAACATTTTTTTCCATTTCCCTCTACCATCAGTGAAAGAAAATGCTCATAAAGGAGAATTAAGAACTTGGTACCTTTTGAGGTGCCGGAAGTTCCCTTACTCCAATCTATGTCAGGCTAATTGAAATCTCCCATAACCAGAACATGCCCCATACCAGCAGCCTTCGGCGGCTTATAACATACCCCAACAATTAATTTACCCACTTTTTTGCTTCCTGTACATAGCTCCACCTATATTGTTTCTGCCTTATCGTCTATACCCCCATCTATCTCATCTTTTAAATTTAGCTCCAACTCTTGTTTTACATACATACATGCCCCCCTCCTTTATTATTAACTCTTTCATGTCTAAATAAGGAGTATCCTTCAATATTTAGTGTCCAGTCGTGTGTATGTATGTATAGTTTATTTATAAAGCTCCACTTGGGGACGCAGCACTGTACAGTAATAAAATATAATAAGGTCATACAAAGGGGGTAAATACATAGATAGTTCAGTACATAAATATATAAATTATATAAATAGAAGTGCTAGAGCTTTGTTTATCTCCTCAAATGTAGTATACAATATGTAGGGAGCATTTCAAGAGCACTAAAAGCAAGAGTGAGGGAACAGAGATAATTCTAATACGAATAAAAAAATCTCAGTATCAAGGTATTTTTGAAAACTGTAATGGAAGGAACATCAAAGATTTAGAGATACAGAGCATCCAATACCTATGAATAACAGAAATAGGGATAGGTTATATATACTTAAATACTTAGTGGCATATACATTATCAAACATTTAATTAAGCTGTTGCATTTGATAAATCAGATAGGTGTGTGTTTAGATTGTATAATGCATATATGTAGTTTTATTGCTTCTTTTAATTATCTTGTCAGGTATATTCTATTTAATAACTTGGTATTTTAATCATATTGATACTATTGAATCAGATATGTATCATTCTTTCAAGTAACTAATTGTACATTCATGGGATTTGTTATATACAACCAGAAGGGGACAGCATTAGGTGCTGAAAATAGGTTATAAAATGGATACTGGAAATTACATTGTAACAGTCTATAATTATGAGCAAGGGGAGAGCTCAAACGCGTCAGGAGTGGGGATGATTTTAATGGATTTACAATAAAGTTTAAGATTTTATGGCTATTGTTTTGGCTGCTGTTTTAAAGGGAGTGCGGGCTATAGCCTTGTTTTGAGTACCATACAGACTAAGCAAAGGGCCCGGGTCAGCCCATCACCCACTACATGAGAGGGGTAAGTCATTTCACTATGATCCATAGTCCCTTATGAAGTATCTGGCGGGATATTGAAGCGAAAGGCTTGGGGTTACATACACCCAGGCCTTCCGCGTGCATAAGTGAGTTCACTGGCAAATTTAATTGAATTATATAACAGGACTCATATGTACATAGTTGCAACAGCGGCCCATCGGTATAGTTATTTGTGTACAAATCTTATTCTTTATTGGTAAATAAACTGCAGCTCTCAATCATTTTAAGGACTTGTCCACAAGGCCACAGGTATCATGGCCTCTACAGCTGACATCATGGCATGTGTGCAAGCTTGTAAAGAGCTTATAAACACGGAGAGAATTGGGGCCAATATATCTCATTCCTTAGACATCTAGTTAGTAGTGTATCTATTCAAGTGATAAATATTGCAGTTGGGGGCTGTTAACAAACAATTAGCCCGACATGCCCTTTCATCTTCATAAAAGGCATGATATAATCATGAATTCATTACAATTGCATAGTATAGTCTTGTTATTTAATGCACATGTATCCATTTGTAGCATACATCTCAACATGTCATTGTTCTTCCACAGGGGAATACCAGGGAAAAACTGTGGAATAATCATAGTTACAGCAGAAGAGCTGAGCAACTGCCGGGTAGGTTGGGATATTATTTTGTCAGAAAGGTTTCATTTTAAAACAAACCTGGATAATACGATTCCATAATAGAGAGAATACAATTGAAGCAGACATGGTGAAATTATACATACAGACCTTCTAAATCCTGGAAAATGAAAAAGATTTTTGTGGTTCACCTAACAATTTCTATGGATCATTCATTCTTTAGTCTGTCATTATAAGAACTTATCCTATTCAAGAGAACAGCTATGCACACCAAAATGTATGAACTGCATAAAATTTCTAATGTACACTGAAAAAACTTCTGAAAGGATATGTACACTGGGATTTTTTGGGACCATTGTAAACTATATTCAGTCCTGGTGTTTGTCATTTAGTTATACTGTAATTGCATTATATTGTTGAAAATGTCATTTGATTTTAAAAGATAGCTAAAATCAATTTTACCCACCTTTCTCCTCACCTCTGGGTTTTCAATAGAAATACCTTCCTAAACACTTGTGATTGCTGGGTCCTGTCTGCCCCACACCTCCGGGAGTTTAACACTCAGCCAAATATGAGTTTCTGGCCTCATGGTTATTATGAGACCTCAAGAAATGCCACTTCATTTATTTAACATACACACTTTAACCCCCTTTAGTTTCCTTATCTATTTCCCACCTATCCTTGACTTTTTGTGTGGGTAAGGGCTTTTTAAGGACACTTAAAGCTTTCTTAGGTTTTGTGACCATTGTTCATTTATGTGCTTTTCTGTTTATGCTCTTTGATGTAGCGTATATTTTGTTTAAATTGTTTAATGTGGAAATATAATCATTTATATGCTACTTTTGGTGACTCACAGTTCTGTCACATTAATTAGTTAAAAAAGCAAATGCTTTTTATATGTTAATGTTTAGGACTATATTTGGACATTCATTTCTTTAAGCGCTATATTTTTTAAAAAAAAATATAGTAACATTTAGATAAACCTTTTTTTTTTTTAGGATGCTGTATTAATGCAGTTTTGTGCTAACAAACTTGACAAGAAAGACTTTTTTGGAAAATCTGACCCATTTTTAGTCTTTTACAGAAGCAATGAGGATGGCAGGTAAAAATAAATCCATTCAGACTTTTTTATTTTGCAACGAAAATGTAAAACACATTAAAAAAGGGTTATTGTTAAGTGTTTAAAAGGTGTCAAAAGTCTTGCATAGCAAATTGTGTAGTTTTGCATTCTGGTTTTCCCCCCCAAAAAATTAGCATTTGTAACACTTTCACTGGCTGCCTCACTACAGCTATTATCACAGTTAATTTGTTGTGTTTAAATCAATACCTGAGGGGAATAGTATGTTAGTTGTGTTCCTCTTTTGTTGCATTTACACATTTACATTTTGTAAATTTTATTAATTATGCAGGACCAATGAATTGAAAATTGCCATTCTTTAAATATACGGATAAGCATAAAGCTTAAGTTTATTTGCATCTGTTGATATTTTATTGTGTCTATTTTTAGAGTTCATTTTAAATTAAATTCTGCATTTCTATTAACAGTTCAGTTTAAGAAAAAGCCTGACATTTTTATTGACGTTTGATTACTACACAGTTTCTGACAAAAGTCTTGTCGCCTGTGTATTTTGCAGTAACTCCTGCTATTAACCTGATTTTTAATTGATCAATTGGTGTTAGAAATAACTCATATGAAAAGCTAAAGCCCTCCCAAATAATATTAAATGTACTGGTAAAAAATAGTTTCACTGAAAATAGATTTATCATTTAATCAAGACAGAAAGGTCAAAATGTTGCAAGACAAAAGTGTAGTCGCCTATACAGAAAATGGTCTACATTACAGCCAAAAAATTTCAGCAAATTAAGTAGTGGTGCTGTGAGATCCATATTTAATATCTTGTATGACTTCCATGAGCATAAAGGACAGCATCCATGCGGTTTGGCAATTTATTGACGAAATCATCAGAAAGAGCCATGCCTCCCAGAGTTCAGCAGTATTCTTTGTTTCCGTCTTCCATGCTTCCTCTTTCATTCTACCCCACATATGCTCAATGATGTTCATGTCAGGTGACTGGGCTGGCCAATCCTGGAGCATCTTGATCTTCTTCGCCTTAAGGAACTTTGATGTGGAGATGGAAGTATACGATGGTGCACCATCCTGCTGCAGAATTTGGCCTTTTTTATGGTTGGGAATATATGAGGTAGCTAAGATTTCTTGGTATTTTACACCATTGATGTTGCCTTCCACCCTGCAGATACCTCGCACACCCCCATACTGGATGTAACCCCCAGACCATGATTTTGACTCCACCAAACTTCACTGTTTTCTGGGTAAATCTCGGGACCATGCGGGTTCCAGTAGGTCTCCTGCAATATTTGCGGCGACTGTGGTGTAATTCAACAGAAGATTCATCTGAAAAATCCACCTTTTGCCACTTTTCCAGCGTCCATCCTTTTAGCAGGCTATGGGACTTGGCAAATGCCACACGGTTTTTCAATTGTCTTTTGTTTAGTGCTGACTTATAGGCACTGATTTGACCATGGAGACAGAATCCGACAAACTGTTCTGGTTGACACGGGGATTTCAGGTGACCAGGTCTCCTGGAGCTCTGTTGCAGTTGAAAATGGGCTTGCTTTGGATTTTCGAGTCTTGCGGGGTCTGCCTGACCTGGGCTTGTCAAAAACTTCTCCTGTCTCTTCAAATCTTTTCTTTATCCTCTGAACTTGACACTGAGAGACATTGAAGGTGTGCGCCACATCAGCAGTGGATTTGGTCTTCAGCCTCTTGATAGTCAACAGTCTCAGGGTGAATCTTAGGCATGTTTGCAGAGGTCTATTTGCAGTTGATGTGAAGGTCTAGTGTACTGGGGTTCTTTTTATACACACCTGACACATAATTGATCCATTATTAGTCACAGGTGAAGCCCATATGACAAGGCGACAACACTTATGTCTGCTAAAATTGGGCTTTACCAAGCTGTGAATATTGGAATACTTTTTGTTAGTTTCGTTTTGCATTGAAACATTATTACAAAAGCTGGCTAATATTAAACATTTCTTGAAACAAAATCTGCATTAGAATTATTGTTATGCAGCACTTCAGGTCTATTTGTACACAAGCGACAAGACTTTTGTCAGAAACTGTACAACAACAGCAACATTTTAAATCAGTAGGCAAATGTGTGGAAAT